>CM063505.1:102835467-103020467 GCA_032207245.1 Pardosa pseudoannulata | reverse complement strand
TGAATCATCATTGGGCTCTGCGATTAATTTTCTTTAGCTTGAGAGATAAGGATAAGATTTAATGCTTTAACCCCTTGAGTGTGAATTATTATTATTATTATTATTATTATTATTTCCTGTATAACCTTTTAGTTTAAAAGAATAAGTTCAAATAATTTTATTTTTTTTAGATTTTATTGTAAAGTGGTTTTTTGAAGCCTGGAAGAAACACATCCCGATGAAGAATACTATTGGGACTTACTAGTGTCCAAAGCCTAAAAATTAATTTTCCTTACATGTAAAGTAGTTATTATTAATTATGAAAAAGGTTTATTTATTCATATACAATAATTATAAAATTTTATTTTTAAAAAAGTGGTGCAATATTCCCCAATCAGTCAAAATTAGCGAAAATACACGTCCACAACAAAAGACAAATAAATAATGAATTTTGGTAGGAAAACGTGTGGTGCCATTTGGGCGACCATTTGGGCGCAGCTGCTCTTGTTCTGCGGCTGGAAACACTTAACACTCAGTTTCCTCAGCAATATTTATCTCACAAATAGTTTTTGAATCTCAGTGGAATGAATGCGTCCCGTTAGTAGTCAAAGAGTTAAACCCAATTCAAAATGTCTGCAAATAGGCATGCTGACATTGAGACTCAAACCTAGACTCTAATTACCAATATTAGCACCTAGTTATTCGATTATCATCGTGTCCTTACAAACTTATTAGCGTTCCTTTGTTTATTTAATGAGCATTGATATCAGTTTTCACGTTTATGGAGGTAAGATTGAGATCTACCGATTCAGACTGAATTTGCATGACTATAACTATTTATATTCATTCTACAACAGATTGGACTGAAATCAGAATTCCTCCAAATAGCTCTGGAAGTTGTAGTGCTGCCATCTATGAGTAGAATTCTGAAACGATTTTGAATAAATGTTTTCTACTTATAAAGAAGTTCATGGAAGATAATAATTTATTTGGTTATCAACGCTAGGATCATGAACAAAAATTCACTATTTACTATTGCTTAAATATAATATTTTCATGAATTTTTATTATTATGGCAGTTCTAAATTCTCTAGAAACAATAATAGCCTTTTGATAAGTGAATGTTGCTCTGTAAATATATCCCAAATTACTGTGGATGTTAATAGGTTTAAATAGGAAGAAATAGCATTTTCTCTTCCTTCTATAGCATTAGAACTCAACTAAAAATCAGAATGGTTTTGAAATTATGCCCATTGATGCGGCAAATGGTTGAAATTATGCAAACAATATGCATCCGCCTGAAAAAATAACTACTCAATAAACACTACCTTAAACAGAATACCTATTAAAGACGCTTTATTGTTGTTATTACTTGTTACGAATACAAATAATTAACAATTTTAGAAATAAAATATTTAATCACTACTAAACGGTAATTGTTTTACATTACAATTTATTAAATTCAAACGATGTTCCATCATCAGCCGAAATTTTTTTTCAAGCCTCTCTTTATTTTGAATATATTTGACCGCAATATGACTTATAAACGTTCTTTAATAATCATAAGAGTAAAGTAACATCAAGCTAGTCCGTGTGGTATATTTTCGTAGTATGATGCAGATTTTCGAAATGTCGCCCCTTGGATGTTCAGATTTCGCCGGTTGTGCCACCCCTGTATGTGCCGATGTGACCACCTCTTTGCATCATAGCACTTTACGGCTTTACGCCAAGCGTACTTGCTTTGCTTTTCGCTTTTCTCAAGTTACTGAATGCACAATACCATGGTTCAATAAAAACAATCTTGATAATTTATTCCAAAAGAATAAAAAATTTTCTATAAGTTGAATTGAACTTAAAGTTGATTCGATAGTTTTTTCTATATAAATGATAAATATAGAATAAAAAACGGAAAGCAATATTCCCTATCATTATTTTTAATGCCTTCTATTAGACTTTTTCTGTTCTTGTGAAAATAATTTTACTTTATTCGAAAATTATTTTCTTGAAGATTTTAGTGTTTTTATATTTTACCAAGTATTATTATTTATATTTCATTAGAAAAACCTGTATCTTAATCTGTGTAATGCTGCATACGAGTGCATCAAGTTGAATTTTCAGATGTGCTGTGATGATTTTTGATAGATAATTAATGGCACTTGGTATTGTATCTTTAGTATGAAATTTTCTATTTAAGATGTGTCATGTTTCTTGTCAGCTCTTTTTCCTATATCACCGTTTTAAGTGGATTATTCCCTCTCTATCCCTGCCAATAGGAGTCATGCTTTCTTTTCACCCTATGAGTTTTGCTTTCAACTCGGAGAGAAGGTATTCGCCTTCAAAATCTTTATAATGACTTTTTTTTTATTATCTGCGAATCGTAAATTTTTCCTACCTAGTGTTTTAGGTCGAGGTTTTATTTATTTTCAACTTTATGTCAGTCAATTTGGCAGATAGGTTCATTTACTGTGACAATACAATATTCAATTATAAAAGATTATATTGAAAAAAAAAATTAATTTGGTAAATACAAGCCGTTCTTTTTTAATACGCCTACTGTACGTACCTCTGAGACGTAGAAAAAACGTAAGTGGTCACTGATCTATCTGACTCTGCGGTTCGATGCCACACGTTTTCATCGTGTGCAGCGAGTTTTTCCTACCGACTTTTATTAAAAAACAGTGGAATTTGCATGTTAACATATTTTTTTAATCTGAAAACGTGCTTTACATTTATGAATTTTAATTATGTAATAAAGGTATCTTTCATAGGATAGAACTCGAGAAGAAATACCAAATGCTTTTAGTCTTAAAAAAGTCAAGCTCTGTATACTGTTCATGATCAAATGACATTTTAGAATGCATGTTTTACTACACTAAAATATTTTATTTTTTTAACACATGCTAAATTGAAAATTTGAAAATCATTTTTTTTTCTGACGTTTTTGATATCAAATCAGTGGCTGCTAAATGTTTCAGAGGTATTACTTTTTACATAGATACATTTTCTAACTTTATCTGTTATAATGTTTCATAAAACTAGTCATGTATTTTAAATTGTAAAGTATTTTTTCAAGTTACAAATGATATATTACCATAAAACAGTGGAAAATCTGTTAAAATTTTGTATAATTTAAAATAATTTGTCTCACAAAAATTGTATTTAACATACTAAAAATTTGATACCTAGTTTTGTTTCTATGTGAATACTGAACATCTAAGAAAATTGAAAGCAATTAGTTAATATGTAGTCCAGTCAGAATATTTTTAATAAATGTTGTTAGAAGACTCAAATTTTAGGAAAAAGTCTTGTAATAAAATCAAAACTTGCTTGTTGGTCTGGTTTGGGGCACTGCGATCTACTTTTTGCAACACGTGGGTTAATGAGACTGGGACCTACAGCTTAAAGCCGAATGGCTACGAACATCCATGTCACTGTGGGATTCAAACCCACGAACTCCGGTAAGTGAGGCAAGTATCCTGACCAATCGGCCATCCTTCGGCGATTGTTAGTAGATTATAGTGTTTTTCATCTTTTACGTAACATTATTTATGCTCATAAAAATAGATAAAAATGTTGAATATATTACTATCATATTTTAAATGTTGAATAAAACCGATATTCAAGATTTCTTGTCCCCTTAAAGGAAAACAAAAAATCCTACGAAATGAAAATCATAGGATTTTGAATTTAAAAAATACATCTTCGAACGCTCCTGGATTAATTAGTAATAAGATACAACTTTTTTTACTTTTATTTTTTTAAAGTAAGTGGATTACTGAAAAAAAGCACATTATATATAAACATTATCAGCTTTATAGCTACACTACACATTAGTTTTGTTATTTTGAAACGGAATTTGCCTGAACGAGTTCTTGAAAAATCTTTTCAGATTTACTGTTTCCGCTTTTTTATTCGACATTCTTTTATTTTTAAGTGTGCCTCATATAGTTTCAGATATTTTTAGTGCACCATAAAGCAAAAAGATGGAAAAATACTAGTAATAAAGTCTGATTAATTTAAAAACTGAAATTTAAAGTTTTTTGCCTCTTTGTTAGCTTGCCGTCAAGCAAAAAAAGGTTGAGAAATACTGGTATAGTAAATACTAGTATTAAAATCTGAATGATTTAAAAAATTGAGTATTAAAGGTTTTGTGTCACCATGATAGTGTTCGGTCTAGTAAAAAAAAGATGAGAAACACTTCTATAGCAAAATACTAGTTGTTGTAATGTACATACAACCTATACACCAGTGTTCGTTACAAGGGGGAAACACAGAATGAATATAATACTTTATATTGAGATTCAGACATTTGTTCTATACATTTATTTACAAATAGATCCTTGGTTATCATAATCATCAATTATTTATATCTTCTATTTACACTATAATTATCACACATCTCTTTATAAGGAATTATTATTATTAACAGAGGCCTAAGTCAAATGACTGTAAATATTATTTTATAAATTACCTCCATTAAAGTCACAGGAGAACAGGCAGGGGCTTTCCTCACGGGCGTACGGGACGAGTTGGTGATGGTGAGCGGGGCGGTGTCGGTCCGGGAGCACGGGACGAGCAGGTGCTAGTTGATCCTTGGTCCACGTCTCTCGACTGCCCACTTCTTCTTCTTCTCGCTCTCACTACGTTTCCAAACTCCTCACCTCGGTCCCAACGCCCCTTTTTTTCTTCTTATCCAATCCCTTGTCTTCGGGAAATTTTCCCACATCAAATGCCCTTCGGGAGAGCAGGTGGGCTCATTAAAGTAGCCCCTTTTTGTTCAAACTGACATTACTTTTTAGCCCCTGCTCCCATAACTCACGCTTACAGCTCTGTGCGAGCTTGACCGTTACGCTGCCATTCCGTGATCTATCTTCTCTGCAGGGGTCCCTAAACTTGACGTGAACAATTGGAGTCCTAAATTCCTCTAGCGGCTCTGCATGCACGTGCAGACCACCGTGGAAAAGTACCTCGGCACACTAGTATTAAAATCTGAATAATTTAAAAATTGAAATTTAAAATCATTTATCTATTCGTTAAAGTAAACCATCGAAATGAGAATCCGTTCAAAGCGGACATTAGTGTTGACTCATTGACTTATAACGAAATTTATTCTTTTGTCCCCTTGTTAGCGTACCGTAAAGAAAACAAGGTTAAGAAACACTGCTATAGAGAATAGTAGTATTAAAATCTGAATAATTTAAAAATTGAGATTTAAAATCATTTGTCTACTAGTTGAAGTAAACTTTCGAAACGAGAATCCACTCAAAGTGGATATTAGTGTTGACTCATTGACTTATAATGAAATTTACTCTTTTGTCCTCTTATTAGTGTGCCGTAAAAAAAAATAAGGTTGAGAAACACTACTAGAGAGAATAGTAGTATTAAAATCTGAATAATTTAAAAATTGAGATTTAAAATCATTTGTCTACTAGTTAAAGTAAACCTTTGAAACGAGAATCCATTCAAAGAGGATATTGGTGTTGACTCACTGACTTATAACGAAATTTATTCCCCTTGCGTAACTCGGACATCAACTTAGCACTTTTACAGATGTCTTCATGTTCGTCTGAATGACAGATGATTCATCCGACAACAGATGACAATCGCAAATAGACGTCCATAAATGACCCGAAAATAAGGCTTCAGTGTCGCTACCAAAGCCAGCATGATGATTTCGACGACATTGGATTGTATACCGAAGTCAAGTTCGGGATCATTGTTTCAGAAAAGATGTTTCGCAATGCACTAATTACATCCGATATGTCACAGTACAATTAATGAGTGACTCTTTCTGTCATGAAAAAAAAATACGTAATAGATGGGATAGGAATTATAATAGCGTGTAGCCTGTTCCAAAATGACAGATTATTACAAGACAGAAGTCGTAATTATTGCTTCAAAAAAGTAATTCGCTTTATCAGTGTACAGCCCGTAAATCAATCAAAATTTAATCAAAGTTTTTTGAACTTATACTTAGGATGTTCTTTTGTTACTTTATGTGCCTCATTTACTATTATAGCTAAATTTATTACAACTCAGACACATAAAGTGTCTTAGTTGTTAGTCTTATATATTTATTCTTTCTCTTTTTGAAATCATATTGAGAATTATTAATAACACTAGTTCTGTATAATGCGTATTTTTCTCTTCTTTATATATATATATATATATATATATATATATATATATATATATATATGTGTGTGTGTGTGTGTGTGTGTGTGTGTGTGTGTGTGTGTGTGTATATATGTATATATATATATATATATATATATATATATATATATATATATATATGTGTGTGTGTGTGTGTGTGTGTGTGTATAAACTGAGACGCAAGCATGTATGTACACACACACACACACACATATATATATATATATATATATATATATATATATATATAATATATGTGTGTGTGTATGAGAGAGACTTTGCCACTCTCAGTCTCATTGCTATTATAGCTAAAGTTTAGCTATATAGCTATTACTGCTTAATAGCAGTAATAGCTATATAGCTAATACTGCTATTAAGCAGTATTAGCTATATAGCTATACTGCTATTATAGTTGCTATAATACTGCTATTATAGTTAAACTAAGATGCGTAAAGTGTCTTATTGATGGTCTGATATATTTATCCTCTCTCTGCTTTTAAATCGCATTGAGAATTAATTACATTGAATGTGCGTAAAATATGTTTTATCACTTCTTTTCATATATACTGACGAGTACGTACTTTTATACACTCACAAATATGTATGCACGTGTGTATGAGTGTGTGTGTAAGAGAAAGAGAGAGCAAAACTAGTGACATTTCCTTTGCTTCATAACTGGA
Source organism: Pardosa pseudoannulata (assembly GCA_032207245.1). Taxonomy (NCBI): domain Eukaryota; kingdom Metazoa; phylum Arthropoda; class Arachnida; order Araneae; family Lycosidae; genus Pardosa; species Pardosa pseudoannulata. The sequence continues at coordinate 103,013,652 of CM063505.1, read as the reverse complement.
TAAAAATTACTGTAGGAAAATGATCAAATAAGCATAATGATTAAAAATGATTAAATAATTATTAAATAGTAATAAAGGAAACAAGATTTTCCCAAGCTAAATTATTTACTTAATGAAGTTTTTACATTTCTCAATAATTACTATAATATGTAATAATTATCTGGAAGGGCAGATTTATTTTCTCTGCACTGGACACATGTTGCGAAAATAAAAACAAATTGACATATTTTATTGCTACCATTTCAAAAGATCCCAAACTCTTTAAAATTTAAAAATATAACGACAACAGTTAAATTATTTGATATACACATGGGTTGGTGGTGCGACTACACTGATATGTGCACAATTTCGTTCTTTTTCTTTCTTCTTTAAGCACAACAGACCTTTAAGGCCTTTGCTGCCTTAACCACACACTCCCTCCAGCATCTTCTATCATTAACGACTCTTCTCCAATTCCTGATTTTTAAATTATTTATCTTTTTCTATATCATCCAACCATCTTATCGGTGGTCTTCCTTTAGCCCGGGATCTCTCATGTTTTTTAAATGTTAAGATTTGTGTGGGATTATCATCTGGGTTTCTCCAAACATCCCCAAGCTATCTTAATCGATTACTACGGATCATTTGTACAATCTATGGTTGTCTATAAAGCCTGTACAGTTCAAAATTATATCTGGCTCTCTAACGTCCTTCTTCCTGCACTGGACCAAAGATTGCTCTGAGGGTTTTTCTCTAAGATGTCCAATGATTGTTGTGTATCTCTCATGTTTTTTAATTGTTAAGATTTGTGTGGGATTATCATCTGGGTTTCTCCAAACATCCCCAAGCTCTCTTAATCGATTACTACGGATCATTTGTACAATCTATGGTTGTCTATAAAGCCTGTACAATTCACAATTATATCTGGCTCTCTAACGTCCTTCTTCCTGCACTGGACCAAAGATTACTCTGAGGGTTTTTCTCTAAGATGTCCAGTGATTGTTGTGTATCTCTCATGTTTTTTAATTGTTAAGATTTGTGTGGGATTATCATCTGGGTTTCTCCAAACATCCCCAAGCTACCTTAATCGATTACTACGGATCATTTGTACAATCTATGGTTGTCTATAAAGCCTGTACAATTCAAAATTATATCTGGCTCTCCAACGTCCTTCTTCCTGTACTGGACCAAAGATTGCTCTCAGGATTTTTCTGTAACATGTCCAGTGGTTGCTGTGTATTTCTCAGGGTTTTTAAACGTTAAGATTTTTGCGGAATTATCATCTGCACTTCTCCAAACATGCCCAAGCCAACTTTATAGGTTACTACGGATGATTTGTGCAATGTGTGGTTGTCTATAAAGCCTGTACAATTCAAAATTATATCTGGCTCTCCAACGTCCTTCTTCCTGCATTTGACCAAAGATTGCTCTGAGGATTTTTCTCTCAATCTTGAAAGAGTGATCTTTGTATATCTTTGTTTAGGATCCATGATTCACTGGCATAGAATAAAGCAGGTCATATAAGTGTCTTATAAATTTTTAATTTAGTCATGCCACTAATAAGATTCGATTTTAATTGTTTTCTCAAACCAAAATAGCAATTATTAGCCATTTTGATTCTGTTATCCCATAATAAATATGTAAAAATAACATTTTTTTCTAGGATTATGATGTCATTCCTTTAACTATCTCATTTAATCATTTTTATTATTTTAAATTATTTAAATATTGTCTGCATTATTTTTACACATTTTGTCACTGAACTTAGATATGACGTAAATAACCTAGCAAAACCACAAGACTTCTAATAAAGACTTCTAAAAGAAAATCCCAGTGGTTCTTGACCCAGAGGAAAATCAAGGAATAGATGTATGGATCAAGTCGAAGATGATTTAAAGATCTGGGGCATCACTAACTGGAAACTAAAGGCATTTAGTCCTATGGAATAGAAATGGTCTTAAAGGAGACCAGGACCCTTGAAGAGCTGTAATGTCAATGATGATGATGATGACAACTGTCATTTCATAGACGTTTAGCAAAAGTAATAGATTCAAAATAGGCAGAAATGTTTGCAGATTAATACATTAAAAATCCCGTTCAGATTTTATAGTGATTAGCATATTACCATATACATAGCGTACTCCCATTCAATGGGCTAAAGTTCGATTCCGGAAAAAGCCTTGGATGTAGTTACGTGTCCCCGAATATGGAGCGATGTTGACCTACCTATATGGTACTCCCATAATAGAAAAATGTAACAAATCAGCGGATTCCATGGTAAAATGTGTTAGGATTACTTGGACTTAACCAGCGGTTAAGTATTAGTCTGTTAATTATATCCCATTTTCGACTCTTTGAGATTGTAAACAGTCTTTAAAACTGCACTAGTCATCATTTGTAATGATATCTTATTTAGTTACTGTGTGTGTATTTTAAGTTTTTTTTAATGTATTTTATTTTCAACTTTATGCAAATTTACACGTGTATCTGGTCAGCCCAGTAGTATATAAACAATTGTAGTTTCTGTGGGCTGACTCTGGCGGTTGATTTTGATTCCCTGGGTGGGTTTCACACTAGTCTTATTTTATTGCTCGTGGAGCAATGTATAATGTTATTATGTTTTTTAAATTCATGTTAAATAAACGGCATATTTTTTTAATGGTTTCACTCTTCACTTGCCACTCTGAGTTAAATGTCGTATGAGACTGACAAAATGCTAACAAAAGAAAATGGCCCGCTTTAAAAAAAAGTTAATAAATGTATTAAAAGTTAAAAATTCCAAAATTGGGAAATCTTTTGAGACTTCTTATAACTTTGATGTGTAGTATAGATTCTGTGCATCTACCGGATGATATCAGAATAAAGAAACAACCCTTCCATTACCATGACAATAGATCAACAGAGCAAATAAATATGAGGTAAACGAGTCGACGTTCGGAGCAGTGACGTTATGATGGAATGCGCAGGAATAAACTTGACCTCTTTTCCGAAATACTTCCGCTACTATTTTGCTTTCCTACAGGGACTTAATAATAGGGTGGGAGACAGAAAATGTAATTAAACCAGAGGGAAAAAATATCTATGAATACCAACAGCTGTGATATCTTTGTCTTGCTTTGTGTGCGCAAACAAAGGTAACTAAGGAAACGAAAGGAATGGCCCATATTTTCCATCTTTGAGCAAAGTAAAAATTCAGTCTGATTTCCTTCATTTTAAGAGACGAAATTTTATTACTTTTCCTTGGTAAAAGAAAGAAATGAGAATTTATTTTCTGGAAATCTGCATCAGTAGTTGGATTCGTTATCAGACTTTATTATTATTTCATTATCTATTTGATTATTATTTTTATTACATATTATTACTTTATTTTTATTAATATACTTGAGCTCACCCGTTTTGACTAGTCTCGTCATTATTTTTGTTCATACGTACAAGGAAATTTAAATTTTAAAATTTTAAATATCTATTTTGGTCATCCCTGAATCCATTTCAACTAGTTTCATGATGTTTGTACGTACCTGCGTGTCTCATATAACCATCAACTGCTACGAAAAAGCCGTAGTTTCTACGAATTGAGCAAATAATTACGATCCTACGAAAATCAGCCAAACAAATACGATTTTTCGTCAATAAATATATACAGGAATAAAAAATTACATCGCATCAGAAAAATTAATATGAATGAATATATTTTCACAAAGCGATATAAGGAAATCCGTTCTAAAACTTTTCAAGTCAATTTTCGTGTAACTACGTGCGATACCATACTCTCTCGAAGGTAGAGTTTTTGGATGAAAAATTAGATTTTTTTTTTTTGTCTGATAATATTGGTTATAATGTAATAGTATATTTCTGTGTTCTTCCCTCAGTATATTTCTGAGATTTTTTTTTTTTTAATTATCATTTCTTACTATAAAAATGTTATGGTGGGAAATAACATTTAAAAACTGAAATAAATCTAAATAAAATACTCCATTTAACTTTTTATGGAGGGTTTTCAGTTCAGAAATGTATGTAAATGTATATGATATCTTGAAAATGAAATATTGTCTGTTTGACATTTTATATGGAATTTTTGATACTTTAGTAGAATTAATTGTTTTGTTTGAGCAGTAAACATACACACAATCATTTAGTATGTGCATTGTGTTATGGCACGCGTGCGATTGCCCAGGATTTATTGTGTAAAAACTCGCCATCCAACCTACCTCGCAAATTAGTGTGCTACTATTTTTAATTTCAAAAGTTGTCAAGTGCTACTATTTTCCATATTCAACAGTTGGCAGGTCTGTATATAACTGATAAACAATTAGCCGTAGATTATTGTTGTTTTTTATTTTGGCTTGTTGGTCACATCTAATTCTGCCCCTCCCTTTTTGATTGCAATCTACTTTATATATGACGCAAAAGTACTTCAATATAATGGATGTTAACACTGTAGTTCATAACCAAATGTTAGTCCTTGGGATATATTGAGATAATACCGTTCACTTCAGAAACTTTACTATGTGTAAATAAATATATGTAGAATATTACGTAATCTACATACATTTAGAGCCGGTCTCACCAAAGTCGTTTAACGGCTAACCACGATTAACCCATGGCGCCAACCAATGGTGGGACGCAATTCTCCGTTTAAACAGAGATTAATCGCGGTTAGCCTTTAAACGACTTTGGTGAGACCGGCCCTTAACTATCCATTCTGAGCATCTCTGAATTCAATTGCTCGACTCTTAACAAATCTCATTACGAAACTCAATCTAATAACTCCACTCTAAAAGAAATTTTCGAGTTTGGATTATTAATTAAAGAAATTAAAACTAAGATATAACTGGCCTGATTAAACTCATTAAAATTTTCATCAATAAAATAAAGAAAACGACAGACTCTAACGAGCGCCTATTCCTCCTGCTGAAATTCTGTTCCACTTTCACTTAATATATTTCTCTCTTGATGCTAGTTACCTCTAGAGTTGTGAGCAGTGGAAAAAACCCGGTTTAAACCCAGGAAAAAAACCGGGTTTTTTGGGAAGGGAATTTTGAAAATTTCCAAAACATGGGAATTTTGAAGTATTTTGAAGTCGCCAATTCCTATGACACAATGAGAACCACCATTTTTTCTGTCTTTGTTGTAGACCTTTTCACAAAATTTAACTATTAAATGCTATGAAAAAAAATTGAATAATTGGGATTAACTAACTATATTTGGTAAGGTATCATGTTTAGCATGAAAGTATGAGTATATTTTTCCTTTGAGAAATATCCAATATTTTTATTATTACTTAAATATTATAAAAGAACTGTTTTAATTCATATCTCACTAACTATAGAAGATAGTAAAATTTAGTCGATTTCTCTGGAGTAGCTCAAAAATTTACTCATATCATTTTCTCTCTTGTATCAACTATTGGCTCGCTGCAGGGCGTTGACCTTGAAATACGTCGCGAAATTTGAAATATGGTGACTCCGCAACAAAAGGCTCAATGTGTTATTTGGCTCATAGAAACGAAGTCTGTAGTTACCGTACAAAGAAACTTCGACGTAACTATGGTGTTAACCCGCCTTCTGACAAAACCATTCGTCAATGGTTCAGTGCATTTAAAAACAGGGAATGTGAAGCAAAAGTTAGGCCGAGTGTGTCTCAAGAAAAGTGGACAGAACTCCGTTGGATTTTTTCTTCTCATATCAAGAATCTTGTGTATGCAGAGAAAATTCGTGATGTTCAACATCTAAGAACGAATAGTCAATTGTGTGGCAAAATAGACATGCTGCCAGGACATGGGAAATAGAATACCGTTTAGACTTCTGCCGTGCCACTAAGCTCATATAGAACTTTACTAAGTGTTAAAAAAAATGAAAATGTAAGCTTGCCAGTCATGTATAAAACATGTATGTATGTTTTTTATTTCATTAAAATATTTTGCCTCAAAAATTATTTTTGACAATATATGACAATAATATGTAGTGTATAAATCATATTTTTCTTATAACATTTTTCTTATATTATTTTATATCTCTTATATATATATATATATATATAAATATTATATATATATATATATATATATATTATATATATATATATGTGTATATTTGTGTGATATGTGTGTGTACGAAAATAACAAAATAACATATTTTATACACCTTAAAATTTATATATTAGAAAAAAAATAATACATTATTTAAAATTTATATATAAATATTTTTATTATATATAAAACAATTACATAATATGATATATTATATAATTATTATATTAGCAATTAAAATATGAAGCATTTTATGTGTTGATAAGACTAACAGTAAAATTTCATAAGTTCTCCTATAAAATCAATAATGCTCATTGCTATCACTTGAAATGAATAAATAAATAAAAATATATATATATATTAAATATTTATATATATATTTCGGTTCCAGTAAAAAAATTCTGAAATAATTGTTCTTATTCCCACTGTTAATAAATGTTAACATTGTTAAAATGATTTCTTCCAAAGTTTCCAAAACCGTTTTTCTGATCTCGTTTGATAGACTTGCGACATTTGAGGGTCAGGCCCAGACACGTCGTAAAACTTGTACTCTGAGACTCTGAATCCATTTTGAGTAGTCTCAGCATGATGTCTGCACCTACGTATACCTCATAAACCAAAAAAGATTACCTTTATATGTTGAAATTTCATATTTAAGTCTGTTGAAAACATCTAATTGGGCACCTCCCTGTTTGGTTCCATTTTTCATTCTATATAATGAAAGATAATGGATGTTAACGCTGTAAGTCATAGCCTACTATCAATACTTAGGCTCTATTCAGACAATACCGTTCGCTTAAAAACGATACTATATGTAGATAAATATATATAGAAAATTACGTATTCTACACGTATTTTTTTTCACTAGAGTTTCACTAGTTCAAGCATGATGTCTATACGTAGGTGTCTCTGATAAACGATTATCGGTAGAATGTTAAAATTTCATATTTAAGTCTATTGGGAACACCTAATTGCGTACCTCCCTTTTAGGTTGCAATCTTTACTCTATATAGCGAAATATTTCTGAAACATAATGCATGTGAACGCTGTAGATTATTGCCAGATATGAATACTTGAGTTCAGTTCAGACAATGAGAAACGATACTATGTGTAGATATTTGTAGAATATTGCGTATAATAAACATGTTCTACTTTCATTTAGTTTATTATAGGTGAAATTAGACTTAATAACTAGCGCCATATCATGAAAACCAGAGAAATTTAAAATATATTTAGTTGGCTTATTTATGTATAATTATTATTAACTCGGAAAAGATTTATTAAGAAATATATCAGTTCAGTTGTGTTCAATCTTAAAACTCCTCAATAGGTGATTTATTGGTTCTTTTATTTTCAAATAATTTTTAATGAGTTAAATAAAAATTCTTACTTTTGGCTTTATCTTTTTAGAAATATATAAATGCATAAAATTCGGCTTATGCTTATTTGGATTATGAGACATCCACTTTGGATCTAATTGGAGAGTTGACTGGGGTACCTTGGCTGAAAGCCTTATCCCCTGTTATGAAGCTATTAAATTAATGAAGAGTGTCCAGTCCTTATGATTAAAAACAATACAAAAACAAATGCAGGTCTTTAAGTTACAAAAATAAAAATATAAAATACTAGGCCCAAAAATTTACTAAGTAATAATAAAAATATAAAAATACTAAGAGAAAGATTAGGGATAGGTAAAAATAGAGAGTTTAAGGATAGCAAAGGGTTTTTATGGTATTTTTAAATTTTATAATTTTTTTTTATTATTATTATTAAAAAAAGATACTGTTTAGACAGTACAATAAAAATAAAATGAAAAAAAGAGACATCCACTAAACGGAATTAGTACTCTTTCGTTTTCACTTGCAGAACAGAACAACAGAATTAAAATGTAGCAAATATTTACCAACTATTTTGGTGCTGCCATCTATTGGCCAACAATGGTATTAATTATCAGCGAATAAAATTCGGCAAGGAATTGACTATAAGCAGCTGCATGCTTGGAAACCCTGTATTGTAAGATACAACATTGTAATACAACCTAATTAATAATTTAACAGTACCAAAATATGTATCAATTTTTTGAAGGTAAAATAAAGTAATTAATATGAATCAGAATAATTTCGACAACCTATAACGCAAAACATTTTAAATTATATACAAATTTATTCATGGTACATTATTAAGGTCTTATAATATGAATCAGAATAATCTGAACAACCTATAATGAAACGAAACATATTTATGTTCAACGCAAAACATTTTAAATTATATACAAATTTATTCATGGTACATTATTAAGGTCTTAAACAACGAACAGAATGATTATCATTAGAATGCATATCCTATATTGTACATTTCATACAATCATACTGAAGATTTTTTTTAATTTTTCAAACAAGAAGGATGTATACATTGATTAATTATAATAATAATAAGTGTTATTAAAAAAATATAACATTTTATTTAACAACAGGAAAGAAATATATTAGTAAAAGCATAGTCTGTGAAATGATGTTAGTGAGATAGATTCTATCTAATATATATATATATATATATATATATATATATATATATATATATATATATAATATATTTATTATATTTATATATATATATATATATATATATATATATATATATATATATATATATATATATATTATATATACAGTAAATGCACAATCAATGCATGTTTTTCATGAGTGTGTCATATCAGGGATTAAAAGCTATCTAACATTTATCTTTTAAATTAAATTTGATTGGAATTTTATCGAATTATACTAAATTTTTGTATGACACTTACATAGAAACTAAGACTGAAATATTTCCTTTAAATAAATCATCTTCTTCTCTAAAAAATTAAAAAAAAACGGTTTTTTAAAGTAAATTCTAATTTACGATATCCTCAGGCAGTGGCAGCTCCTGCATTTGTGCCAGAGCACGTGCACTCCCAATGAAAAAGTAAAGAAATAAATATATTAAATAAAAGAAATAACAAAATAAATAAAATAAGAAATATACACATTCAGATTTTTATAAATTTCTTTTCTCCGCTTCCTTTTCAAATACGTAGCTAACGCACTACGTTGCAGGTTGATATAGCAGGGAACACTTGATTCTTTCCTTGAACGTACCTGCGATCGAAGAAGTCTGTTAACTAAAATGATTATATTTCTACGCGTAAATTAAGCTTAAAATATGCTATGTCCTCGAATCCTAGAAAAACCTAGAGGCACTAGAAAATATTTTTGAGGACTTATTTGGCGACATAAGACATTAACATGTATACCCATACTTTAAAACTTTACTGACTTATATTATAAAATGAACTTGAATAGCTTTTATCACAATATTATAAAACTAGGAATGTATACTGAAACTCTTAGTACATTTAATTATATTTAATTATAAAAGGAAAGCCTATATGGTATGTATATTTTATATTGTTAAATACTCAAACTTGAATGCGTTATGGTTAAAGCATAATTTCAGATTTATTATACATTTTGCTAATAATGTATGAACGTGAGTAGCGGGATTGAGAACAGAGCAGGCCAAAGTCCCGTCATATTTATTTATGGTGGCTGGGGTTCATAGTAAAATAAGTTCGTAGTCGCAATGTCCTCCAAGTTCGCTAACGATACCTCTGGATGTCGCAGGCCAGGCCCGGAAGTCCTTTGCTTCTAAATTACGAAGGCCCATTCTTGAGGTTAAGTCAGTCTTCAGCCTTAATAGTACCTCGCTCAAAGTAGAGCTGCATATTGCCCTTAGCCATGGACCAGTCGCACATTGCGACTGGAGATATTGGACCTGGTGTAGGCTTTCTTACACCAGGGGAATGACTAACAACATGTATGAACAAAACTTACTTAAATATAATTCATTACAAACATAATAAAGAAATTACGAATAAAACTGTTTTCATTTAAAGTATAATCTGCCAGTAATATGGATAAACAACTGCAGCATAATCTCCATACAAGGCATACAAGTTACTGGTGCCACTGGATTCCCTGGGCCGAGCCTTCTAATCCAGAGATTTCAATTATAAACACATTAAAAGAGCAGAAAAAATAAAAAAATAGAAAAGGACACACGAAAATTTAAGTAGAGAAACAATTTAGGTAAAGAAACACAAAAATGTGATTCTAGAAAAAAATGAATGAGACGCACAATTAAAATTGTGATTGTATTCAACAAGACCAATCAGAATGAGAAATAAAGATATAAATAGAAGACAAAGAGAGATGAAATTAAAAATAGGAAAAACACAAAAATGAAAAGAGAAAAAAAAAGTATAAGAGTATAAAAAAAAAGAAGATAAAATTATGAGCTCAAAGATTTAAAAGAAGGGAATCACAAAGACGTCTAATAGGTCTTAGAATAACCAAAGAGACAAGAGCAGAAAAGGGGGATGAAAAGAAGTATGGCCGATTGTTAGTCTTACATTTAATTTTCTTAAGCTGATTTATTTTGAGTAGGGACAAGATGATGAAACCAGCAAACAGAAGAAGATATAGGGTGTCTAACCTAGCAAAAGTTAGGGAGTGTCTGGAAAGAGAAAAGAACGCTAACATGCGTTCTTCAGAGGTCTCAGCCCTAGCCATGTTTGACTTAATTTTCTTAAGCTGATTTAGAATTTCCTCGAAATCCTTGATTCCCAACATATTTTTAATTTCATTGAGTACGTTAGCAACTTCTCTAAGTTGGTAAGAATTTTAAAAAAAAGTGAATTTCCCTGATATTAGGAGTCTGAGGAGTAACTAAAGGGGTGGGCTGAGAAGGAATAGTAATTGGTGCTGGGTCACATTAGTCAAGATCGCCTGAGCAATAAATTTTGGTAACTGCAGTAATAGTAGGTGTAGTAGTAGTAGTTTTGATCTTAGGGTACCTAGGGTATAATCTCTAAATTCTCTCAAATAACTCTTTATCGTCCAGAAATTCCTGTCCGAATTAATAATGAAAATAAAATTAGACTGCAATTAATTGATTTAGAATGACGAAAAAATGGCAAACCTTAAAATCTGGAGACTTTTTTGCATCCTTAAGTAGTCAAAGTAATTTCGGGAATAAAATAATAAAAAAAAGTGATCGAAATTTACGGAGCTGGAAGGGTAAGGCACCATCATTCATATCATTCCGTTCGCACTAATTCTGTGTTCACCACCTCGTATTGTTTGCGACAATCTCTTCCGTATTCTACCTTGGTTTACTATATTCGGTTAGTTAATTTGTTTTTCGATTTTTTTTTATTGGTATCGGTTTCCGAGATAAATTTTTACAAACTAGTATGAACAGTTAGTTCCTGCAGCAGTAACACTGGATAGTTCTGGAGAAACAGGTTCTTAAAATTTAATTAAAAATCAATGAAAATAAAACTAAACGCATGCTTTGAACAAAAAACAGCTACGCAAACACTTATATAGAGATTGGAAGTTACAAATTGGATGTCATCAACACCTTCCCGTATTTGTGATGTAACGATCCCTTACATGACCCTAACGAGAGAGGAGCGGAAGGTGACCTTTCCCAGCGGAAAATTACGGTTAGCAGCAGGTAGAAACGGGTGTGCCTAACAATACACGTGTGTGTACTAGGTCCCGGACTTAAATGAAAACCGTCCGTGTGCTGGAGCCAGCGCGTCTGAGACTTTGCGAGACTATTAAGTGAAAAGCCTCGGGGACATAATTGTAAATTGAGCTACATTACAGTGCCACCTGTGCGCCCATCAGAGGTAGCGAAAAAGGAAATTAAGTTGTTTTGGTCGGCTGATTTAAAGACGGTTTTTTGGCCACACCTGGAAACGAAAGAGCTGATTCAGGCGGAAAGTGACCGCAAGATTGCATCATCCTGGTTCTGGAAGGTTCCAGAAGAATCGCGTGAAGGGAACCGGGACCGCTATAAAAGAAGAGTGGCGGAACCAAGACGGGGGCTTTTTGTTCTTGAGCCTTCTTCTTGAGAGTTGGTTTTGGAGCTGATGTGTGGAGTCCACTCGTCTCTCCGATTTCCGGAGTTTGCTTGTTTTAGAGACCGCCAGCGTCTCTGTTTGCTAAGAAGTCGACTTTCGACTTTGGGATCCCATTCCTGTTACCTTACTGTTTTTTTTTACTTCGTGCATAGAAGTAGGTCGCTGAGTGTGACCCTTGCTCTCAGTTTGGATCGTCTTGCATCCCGAGTTTCCTTCACGAACTCCAGCGTGATACGCACTCTGAGCGTTTGAACCTTGGTGTGAAAGCCGACTGTACTAATCGTCAGCCCGGAGGTGATTGTTTCAGATTTTCGTACCCGCACTAATTAGCGAACTGTTCCAGTGATTTAGAAGCCCTAGCCACACTGTACACAGTACCCACGCATCCTAATTGTGTGAATGTTATCTCAGCACGAGATCCCAGAATATTTAGAAATCTACTGAACCTGTAGTACATAATTTATTCACCTGAATAAAATATTTAGTCTAGATTAAACAGTTTTCTAGCCTGTTTCATTGACGGCTTCGCCTACCATATCTCTAGTACGTTACAGTGATCTGAAATAAATTTCAAGAATGATATCACCTCAGAAATACAAAGAAGAATCACCGCAGCCAGTAGATGTTTTAATGAAGTACTAAAGTATATGAAATTCAATGTAATCAAAAGAAAAAAAAAATGTTATATTATATAAAAGTTTAATAAGAGTAGTTTTGACTTATGTATGTGAGACTTGGACACAATGACTCATAATGGTGATGAAATAATAAGCACCTTCGAAAGAAATATTTGTAGAAGTCTTAAGTTTTTCGGGGGGTACACAAAAGGATGATGTGTGACTGAGAAGAACAAAAAGGGAACTTATGACTCATTTAAAGAACTTGATGTAATTAATTACATTAAAGTGCTAAGAGAGAAATGGGCAGACCATTTAGAATAAAAGATCTAAAAAAATAACAAAAAAATCTTTAATGTCAAATCAACTAGTACATGGGGAAAAGGTGGACCAAGTTACGTTGGGTAGATGACCTAGAGAAAGACAAAAACTCTGAAAACAAAAACAATGGACGATCCAGACAGAGCGAAGATTGGTCTGGAGAAGACTTTTAGAAATAGTCAAGACCTGCTCAGGACTGCTGAGGATGGAGGAAGGAAGGAAGTGTGAACAGGTATGATGGCATTTAATAAAACCAGTATTTCGGAACTAAAGCAATTAAATTTTTCAACATTATCTTTGGGAAGAAAAATTGAAATGATTTCAGAAATTTGGGTGTCATTAATCTTCTACAGTTATTTGCAGAAAATAAATTAACAGACTAAGGTTTCGGAGACCTACAACTTGAAAATTGCTGTTACTATTCAAGTGACTATTGCTCAAGCTGAGAGATGGCTTCTCAACTCTGAAACGAGATAAGATATCTTTAAGAAGCACTATGAGCAATAACAAACTAAGTGCTTTAGTAATGTTCTCAGCTGTGAATAAGCCTGACTATGCCCAAATGGTTATGGCGCTGACATTAGGTACTATAGTTCACTGGTTCGAATCCTACTGTAGCATAGATGTTTGTGACCGTTAGAAATAATTTTTAAGCCATAGATCCCTTATAATACAAAATAGTATACCGTAGAGCTCCAAACCAAACCAATCAGCTGGGAAAAAAAAGAGAGAGAAAATTTGAGAGGGTCTGATCCCTCCCCGAAGAAATATTTTATATGTAAGAATTACAAGATTTTTTAAACTTATTAAAATCTTTTCATGCTTAAAATTACTAAAGGCTTATGAAGATTAGAACAAGTTAGCCTTAAAAGCTAGAAAAATTTATTTTCTGTTATAAAGCAGTAGTTTATAAATTATTGATTATGCCATTCTGTTTTCGAATTTTTACTACAAGGTATGCAATTTTAAAAGGAAAATAAAAAGATATATCATTATTCTTTTTTCATATACACATTTTTTATTTTCCTTGTTATTTATAAAACTACTTTAGTTCAAGCCTGGCAGTACTGGATTTTAAATCAGATATGCTCCATTATTTACTAGGCAAACCTGGTACTCAGAGCATAAATTAAAGGACACAATATGGTTGAAAATATATTTTTCAAGATAACATACAACGTTTATAACGTACTACGAAACCATTTTCTGATGTTTATATATATGCATGCAAAACTGCGGATGTTTGCATAATATTTATTTATGTACTTTGTATGTGTGTGTTGACAAATTTTTTTATGAGATTAAAAGTTCATTGTACTTTAGATTAAGATTTTGTAACCCCCCCCCCCTCAAAAAATTTCTAGATACGTCTTGATACTAGATATTTTCTTGTAGTCAGTGTTCGCCTTTGAGTATGTTCTATAAGAAAAAATTTCTTATTCTATAACAAGAAAAAGGCCAGTTAAGGGTTTTACTTTGCACCGTTGGAGACGTTGGAATAGACACTTTTTCAGAAGAAAAATATTTTCATAAAAATTACTTGCAATACAAGTAAAAGAACTCTTGAAATGACTTTTTACAAACTATTAATACTGATATCATTCGAGATTTTTTCCCCTTTTCAAAAAAAGCTATCCATATAAAATCATTTACCAACTATAGTTGGTAATATACTACTGGTATGATCGCTACAGCGATGATATCAGTAGGGACAGGTTAAAACAGGCTGAGACCCCAGGAGCCAAAAGTAAATATTGGATTTCTTAACAAACGAGAAATCCAAAGGAATAAAAAACATATTAACCACATTTTAAAATATACTTATCGTATTTTGTACTATTCATATTTTATTCCGACAAATAATTTAATTTAATACAAATGCATAGAATTTTACTTGAAGTTAATCAATAAAAATATTTAAATTTTTCTAGATTTTAGTTTAGCAAACGTATCAATTATTTCGTCACAATCAATGCTTTTAAGCAAATCACTCTTTTTGTGCAAAATTGCCAGGTTTCTTGATTTTTCCTTTGATATTGAGTTTTTAAGATAATTTTTTACTCGTTAATTTTCACTCAAGAAAATATGCATTCCACCGATGCCTTTAAAACTGATACAGGTTAAAAAAATTCCTAAATAATTTTCACATTTAGAAAAATTGCTTTCGTATCTAATACTTTTTTGCACATCGTATTAATTGATTACTTGCCTTCCTCATCAAAGTCGACCCGTCGCCTCTCTCTACTTTCTGGAAGACTGAACTCATAATCAGGCATTTCAAAAACAATTTACCTACAATAGATATAACGAAAACAAGCATCAGATCTGAAAATTATGAAATTTTGCTGAATAAAGCAAAATAATAAGGGTTTCGCAAAATGATAATGCTAATTTTCCAATACATATTTTTAAGACTTTAACTTTAGAAACTAAAATGTCTTTAATCTAAAATTCTTTCATAATTTATTAAATAAAAATTTTGATTTAGAGAACAGTTTAAATTATAAAGTACTTTTTTATTTTCTTTTTAGAGGTGCTTTTACATAAAACAATTCACAATCAGTATGATTACTTTTCCAGTGTAAAATCACCTCAAAAGAAATATAAACTTCACCTTTAACTGTGATCGAAGATATTTTCGATTCTCGACGTTACGTCTAAATTTTGAATTAAGGCCCTATCTAACGGTTTTTGGCTGTTAGTATCATTATAGTAAGCGTTTAGTTTTGCTAAATAAAAACCTAATAGTTTTATTTACACGGAAAGAATTTTACTTTTTTTTTCTTTAACTGGAATCAACGTATATTACGCTGGAGGGTGGAGAATGTCTACGGTAAGTAATATATATGTATTTCAAATGTATAAAGCCTCCAAATGTATTACAGATGTATTTTATTAATGCAAGTACCGTGAATAAAGTCCTGTGAGTTTTCTGGAATTTTCTGCATTTATTAAGAACAATTTCATAGTGTTATCCGTAATCTGTAACATGTATTTAGTTTACATAGTCAGCATTGTATAATACTATCTCCTATTTGTTTTGTAGTCATATCTAGTTTTTAAGTCTGAGTTTTTTTAGTCTAATTTTTTTAAGTTCATTTCGAAGATTATATAACCAGCCCTTAATATGTAATATTTTTATACGTTTTTGCGCAATTACTAAATTTAGTTGATGGATGCTTTGCTTGAGTTTATAGTTATGAATTTTTTTTATTTTATTGAGTAAAGTATTTTATAAGCTGAAATAGTTTATTATTCCGTGTCAATTTAATTTTTTTTTAAATTATCGCTAAATTTTTTTTTCCTTTCTGTTATTGTAGTGTGACAGAAGCGTAATTTCGTAATTGATTTGCAATAAGTGGAATGTGTAGGATTTGCGTAACGTTCATTAATTTTTAAGAGTAAATTAATCTTTTCTAAATAATTATACTCTAATATTATT
This sequence comes from Pardosa pseudoannulata, assembly GCA_032207245.1. Lineage (NCBI taxonomy): Eukaryota > Metazoa > Arthropoda > Arachnida > Araneae > Lycosidae > Pardosa > Pardosa pseudoannulata. The sequence continues at coordinate 102,997,297 of CM063505.1, read as the reverse complement.
TAAAATTAAATTTTTTTCGTATTATTTTTGTTTTACTTCCATATCAACTGAGAATTTAATTGAGAAATTTGTAGCTGTAATTATAAACCTATGAATTGAAGTTTGTAGAATTTGATGAAATTAAATATTTATAATTAAAATATTTTGTAGACACCACATAAATGTTTAAATAAGTGTTGAAGGATTTTCTTGTACAGATAGCTTGTATAAATAAATATCTATTAATTTTTAACAAGTGAAACATTTTTAGTACATTAACATCAATGATTCTTTGCATTCTAGTTGTGAATATTATTGTATCTAAATAATAGCAAGCTGTCATCTTATTTGGCAATTTATAACTTTTAAAAAGAAATGAAGATGCTACATTATTATGCTATGCTGATTAGTCTGTTTTTTGTACTAGTAAAGTATTAAATTAGTGTTTATAAATACAGTTTATGAACATTTTATCAGCATTTTAAATTTTTTAGGTATTCTGTCATGTTGAAAATGATCATAACACTGAGAATTTTTTTTTCCTAAGTAGGGGGTACAGCTATATCAGCAGATATGTACTTAAAAATATATATAAAAGGTATACAGACATCTTTTTATTAAGTAAATATACTACGTTGACTCATGTAGATCTCAAATAAACAGAACATAGAAAAATGGATACAGCTTTAATATAGGACACTATTGATGAATTTTTACTTTTATTTCTAGAAATTATAAGGGATATAAGTTTGACAGCTAAAAAATTTCCCTGTGAATTATTTATAATTTCAGGATCTACAAAGTTTGCATTATTTTTCTTAATCTTTTTTAAAATTTATACTTTGTTAAATTAAATTTCTATGTAATTCGTATGATTTTAATGGTATATTCAGTGTTTGGTTATGTGAGAAATGAAAGGTATAGAGAATTGAAACAGTTCCAAAAAATAAAGGCAAACTGCATAACTTTTATTAAAGGATTTGCAATGACTAATTGTATAATATATTTTAGGGCAGTTTCCTTACCATTCTATTCTTAAATTATCTTTACATCTCTACCAAAATTTTCATTAAATTAATAATTTTTTAAAATTGAATTTTCATAATTTAATAGTTTTTTTATCTTGTCTTTCATGTGTATTAAATATTCTGATCTCTCATTTATACAAGCTCTCTCATGAGTTTTTCACTTACGTACCCATTTTGGCAGTTCCAGTCAGTGATATAGAAAAACATTGATAACTCCCATTCATTTAAGAATGACTAAAAAAACACCTCTCACACTCATTGCAAAAATTTTCTCAGTAAAAAAATTCAGGTTCCTTAATCCTATTTTCAGTCTATTCATTAATGCAGATGAAAATTGAATCAACTCAATTGTGGGAAATAGTAGATATTGCAGCTGGAATAAGAGGTAGTGACTAAGATGAAGACAGTGATGAGAAAAGGTTGTGGCATAAGTCCCCCTAACTCACATTAACAATAAGAACATTAGAAGCTGCTTAACTGATTTCAATTCAATTCCAGAAGTGATGTGATTTTCATGTCTTGATGAATTTTGAAAATCAGTGTTTAATTATAAATTATTTTATAAAAAAATGCTTATTTTGTGAGTGTAATAAGATGAAAATGAAATTTTGGTATGTAAGCATTTCCATTTTCTTTCTGTTCTTATTGAATAGGTAATGAAAAGTCATGGAAAATTATATTTAGACAATGGATTAATTTTGTCATGGAAAGTCTTGATTTTTCCAAGTAAAATGAGTTAAAGTCGTGGATCCGCTAAACTACCAATTAAAAAAAATGCATTGAATTGTTTAATTCTATTTTTACTTGTCATTTGGCTGAAGTTACTGAGTTTGGTATTTATGTATTATCTTATGGACCATATTGCCAAGTAAAATTTGTTCACCAAGGAAACTCAAAGCAAGAAAGCTTAATGGGTGGATAGATGTATATTATTCTGGTTTTTTCTTAAATTGTAGATTAAAATTTTATTAATATAATAATAATTATTTTTTAATAAAATTAGTTAAGATTTTTGCACAAAATATAAGTTTAGGGATATTGTATTAAACATTATAGGGTTATATTTGGCTATTATTTATTCATGGTCACCTGGATAATAAAAGTACCCTGAATTCAAATTGGAAACATTTTGATTGAAAAATTGCTATATGATTAAACTTAGGTATGTAGATACAACAATTTTTTTTATGTATGTGATTTATTCCACTTATAAAGTAAGTTTATAGTTTTTTTAATGATAAAATTCCTGTCATTTCAGTAAAAACATTTATTATATTTGTATGTATGTCAGAAGTTTTATTCATATATACTTTAACGAAAGCTTTTTAAAGTCATGGAAAATGATTCACTAAATCAGGGAAAGTCATGGATTTAAAAAATTTTATTCTGGCAGATATTGAATAATATGTATATAGTATTAATTAACAATATATACAATGACGAAACTGTTGTTTCATATTAAAACACCCTTTTGTGATTTTTCATTTATGTATGTCTCTCATTTTTGCATGTTTTTTGCTTATTCCTCATTGTTCCTGCATCTGCACATAAGCAGACATGCCGACTACTCCGGGTTCTCCAGAGTTGCTTCGGAGAAATGAGACACTTTGATAATTTCGGAAACTCCTCAGATTGCTTCGGAAAATGAGAAAAATTTTGAACAACTGAATCAGCAATCAAATACAAATGCTTGCAAAAATTAATGCTAAATATTACTTTTTCCACACAGTGATGCTGCATGTTAAAGAGTTTTCAGTACTGTGCGCCAAAACCAAACTGAATTTATTTCAAATTTGAATAGACAAACACTAGAATCCCTGATGATAGAAAAAATGTAAATATTTTAATCAGGGTCAATGTGCTTCAAAAACAATTTCTGAAAAAGAAGTTACAGCTAAAAAAAAAAAGCTACCTGTGCATTATTAAATGCATAAATTTTAATTTACCCTTTCTATAATTTATTACCATATGTTTATGTTAATTTAATTTGCTTGATTTAATTTAGAAACCAATAAAATATGTAATTATGTTTAATTTATTTTGGGTTTTTTCTGTTTGTTATATAAGTAAATTGCATATGGATGTACTTTGTGCATACAAAAGTACACCTGTAGCATGTTAAACTTTAAATCCTAAATTAATGTTGCTCCTGACAGAGGTGCCTGAATGTTGGCATCTCTGCATAAGTGAGAAATAGTTATAAAAATTTTCTCCGAAATTTTTTACTCAATCTTTTTCTTTCAATTAATATACTTTTTACCAAACAAAGCTATATTTTGACAGATTGTATGTATACTTTTTTATAGAGCTCCAACGTTGAAAATCTTTCACCACAAGTTATTAGGCAAGTTTCAAAAGAGTTGTGGGAATTATCCTCTAATCCTCCCGAAGGAATAAAAGTGTATATTAATGAAGAAGACATAACTGACATTCAAGCAGCTATTGAAGGACCTGGTACTCAACTTTTAAAAACTTATTATTTTGTGAAGAGGTGTATACAAAAATTATATTGTGACATTTTTTTTTATAATAAACTTATTTTATTTGTAATTTCCAATGTGATTAGTTGATTTATATTGCCTCAATATAAATCATGATTTAAGTGTTGACCTATTTTTTTATCATTAAAATCAAGAATACTTTTTTTTCTCATACTGCAAATTTTACATGAAAGAGCAATATAACATTTGTTTACTGCTGGAATTGAAAGAGATTTTCAATACTTGGTTTGATATAGTCAGTACTTAGGCTGAGAGCATCTAGTGTTGTGTTCAAGGTGTTTATTGAGGAGTGATTAAAAAAAAAAGTTTATACTCATATATTTATGTGTAGGGTTTGCACGTTTTTGCCAATTGTGGAAAAAAAATCGGTAAAAACAAGTCCTGGAAAAAATACTTTAACTACTTTTTGCCAGAGTGGGAAAGAAAAGATGTGTTTTACATGAGTGTTTAATTATTTTAATTGTAATCTAATAACTTTAATATTTTTCAGAACATTCAATGCATCATTGAAACTAATCAAAATCTAAATGCTATTAAGATTGTTTGCTATTTTAGTTAATACAATGTATCCTTTACAAGGAAAAGGAGAGAGAAAGTAAAAATAAAATGATCCATGGTCTTTGGTTTTGACTATTAAATAGTCGTAACTTTTAAACAACTATTTCTTATATTTCAATAAATTTTTAACAGAGATAGTATACCTGTTTTGCTATTATGTTATCAAAATATTACAAATTTGAAGAGATTATAAGATAAGGATCAAGTTTTAAACGATTCATTTTCCACAACAGCAATGTCTCGTCAAACATCTTTGCAAGAAATTTAAAAAAAAAAATTGCAAGAATAAATAATCAATTAAAATTACTCTACCTCTCCTATGTGTATTCATTTCATTTCATGTTAACTTTTTTTTTTAATTTACTTTTATAAAGTGAAAGATTTTGTAACTTTTTATGCAATAATACTAATGCTTTTTATTACTTATTAAGCACACATACTGATATATATATATATATATATATATATATGCATATTACTATTAAGGACAAAATTACTGCATTCAACTGAAGTAAAGAAAGTTTATATCTCATGTCTCTATCTTATAAATTTCTTTACTAAAAATTGTTTATACTTGAATTTTGATTGCATTCATCAAGAATTATTTTAAATCATGTCAGTTGTCGAATTGATACTAACAAAATATTAACATTCTGATTCCTCAATTATATTATGTACAAAATTATTTTGTTTTTTGTTTATTTTTAAGAAACTCCAGTCAATTTTCCTAGTTTTTACCATTTTTACCAGTTTATAATTTTCAGTCAGAATATTTCCTGTCAGAAATAAAAATTTTTCTGGCAATGACAAGCCCTAGTTATATGTAAAAATAGTGGGCACGTAATAAAAAAAATAGTTAGGGTAATGAACACTTAATCATTATAATTAATGTTGATCATTATTTAATCATTATAATTGATTTCCTTTGTTATGTTTAATTTAACAAAATATAAATATGATTGATATGATTTTTTTTTAAATCATTTTTAGCATCCTTGCTTTTCAAATATTCAGAATGGGACAGCTATAAATATTTTGTAATTTAATTTATTTTGTGTAGTGTTTTAATATTTTTATTTTTTAATGTTTGTGATAATGATAAATATCTAATTCAATGTTAAATTTTTTGTTTCCCTAGCTGGTACTCCTTATGCAGAAGGTCTTTTTCGTGTAAGATTGATTCTTGGTAAAGATTTTCCCTCCTCACCTCCGAAAGGATACTTTGTAACAAAAATATTTCACCCCAATGTTGCTAGAAATGGAGAAATTTGTGTAAACACATTAAAAAAAGATTGGAAGTCAGATCTGGGCCTTAAACATATTCTGTTGGTAAGACTGCTTTTTATTCAGTTTTACTTCTATTAAGTCTAAGATGTTTAAAATAATTTTTTAACAATTTTATACCCCATGAATATAACTTTTATTCCACTCACAGAGATATAACTTTTGTTCTTTTGCCCTCTGAATCATTGCGATAAAAATATTACCATTCTTGTAGACATGTCTACTAGATAAATGAAGCAAAATTGCTTTATTATTTACCTGTTCTTTTTAAAGCTATATGGTTTGGTAAGATATATTTTTTCTTGATTCTGTTTCTTCTCCAGTTTAGTGTTTTAGGTCCTATAGCTCATTAAATGATTTATATTTATTAAAAGGAATATGCAAATTTATAGTTTTTGAGCCAATGGAAATTTTCTTATTGAAGCTATTTTATCAAAGGGGAAAATTAGTCCTCCAGCTGAGGAAGTATTAGACAAAATGTATGAAAATTGTCTTTTTAATTCTAATTGCATTGACTTTCATGTTGTGAAAGTTAAACATAGGATGATGTGAGTCCTAATTTAAATGAAAAAATGAGTGCAAGCCATGATTTTATCAGCAGGAGCAAAATTGGTTCTATATATCATATGGGTTTGACTGTTGGAAGGTTGATAAAAGGAGTTTTATTTTGCCTTTTCTTCCCATTAATAATTAATTTGGCTGACTTTTTAAACATTTAATATAACTTGTAATATATTTTTAATATAACTTTGCTGTCTTTATATATATATATATATATATATATATATACATACACACACATATATATATATATATATATATCCTGGCAAGGTTTCATATTATACAAGGCTGAACGATGGCCGAATCGTTAGGGTGCTGATCACCGGAACCTGAGTTTGTGAGTTCGAATCCCACTATGGCATGGAGTTCATAGCTGTTCAGAATCGGCTTTAAGCAGTAGGTCCCGGTCTCATTAGTCTTCGTGTTTTAAAAAGTAGACCGTGGCACTTCAAAACAAAAACTAATAACCAAAATTCATATTATACAAAATAATCCTTGTTTACCTGTCACCAAATTTAATTCTACTCTGGATTACTTGTCATCCTCAAATGTGGCCAAAAAGAATCTTTCTCCCCTATTTTGCGAAACTAACCAACACTAGTTCATAGTTTTTCAGCTCTGTCCCTTCACTTTAAGAAATCCAAGCCTTTATGGGAACTTTTTATAGCAAATAAGCCCTTCTACTACAAGGGCTATTTTTACTCTTGCCAATTATGCTAGTGACATTCCATAGAAACAAAAGAACCTTGTTATCTTTTAAAGAAAATGGACTTAATTGCATTTTTGAAAAATCAAATGTCAACAGCTTTTGCCGTAGAACACCATATTACCTGGATTACATTAAACAATATTCTTTCATTGAAACAAGTCGTTGAAGAAGTTGGCTATAAAGACAAAAGAAAGATAATAAAAAAATCAAGGTATGCCGAAATCAAGCAGGTGCTTTAAGTTCAATAGCTAAAACATACCACATCGCTAAATGGTCCAATTTTTGCCATAATTTTTAGATTCATAGACTTTCTTCAGTAGTAATAAGTGCAGTTTTGGTAAAACAAACAGAAACTTCTGCTTGAAGCTAAATATGAGTAGAAATAAAAAATTTAACCACTTGTTTGTTGTTATTAAATTATTTTATTTTCCTGTCATCCATTTATGTATTGATGTGTAAAAATCTAGTTTTTCACACCGTATCCTACAGCAATTCATAAGTTTTTTTTTTTTTAAATTCTCACTGTATCTAAATCTTCAAAAATGTTTGATCCGTGGAGTGGCAACTTAACAATGTTTAACTGTATACTTATTTGTGTTTTTGCACTGGGATACAGGAATTGTGATTTATTAATGATGAATACAAACAAAAGATAGATGGAAATGGCACCAATCAGACTACAATTCCAGTATGCAATATGTCCAAGGAACTCAAATTCACTCGCTCGTTATCATTGGCCTCCTAGATTTTATTTTCTCATCAAGCAGCTGATGTAACACTGTGTTGTATAGGTTCAATCAAATGAGGTTCCATGCCTGCTGTACTACCATCTCTTTTCTCAGTCTATTTGCTCCTTATTTAACTCTAATTGGGATTATTTTTTATCTATGCTTGTTGAAAACAGAAAAAGCACAATACTATTTTTGACATTGATAAACTTATTACAAAAGACAACACATGGAGCGTGGTCATGTTATCAATGTATAAAATGGAAATATAAAGTATCCATAACTTGTTTGTACAACTCGGTGTAGCCACCTTTTTCTTCACAAATTAAATTAACGGGGTGTACCTACATTTCATCTACATTTCATATTAGCTTTCCTGGCCAAATACTGTGCTGATAAAACTTCTAATTCATTCGTTTATAAATCAAAGAAAAAGGGAATGAGATTGAATTGGAAACAGATTGAAGAGAGCAAAAGTGGGGAAAATGCGAGATACTTTAATTTTGAATATATATGAAATGCATTTGGGAATTGTGATACTGGTATGTTAGTGTGAAAGCATGTTTAATGTTAAAATATTGAATGTAACTGCAGAGTTATTTTTTTCCAAGGAAAGGCTATTTTTGGATTTTCTTTTAACTAATATGAATTTAGAAATAAATGTAAAAAATTACAAATATGATTTTATTTATCAAATAACCAATTTTATTAAAAGAAATGCTGAAAGAGCTACAAATACCTGCTTTTTTTATTATATTGATAAAATCATAAATATTTAATGTTTTATTCAGAAGTTTTCAATACTTTTTAAAATCTAGCCTATTTTAGTTTAATGTCAGTTCTCATATTTTTACAATACTAAACGGGAACGTCTATAAGACAAATTTTAATACGTATTTCTCATTTAAGTGAGTGGATTTTGTTAAAATTAAAATATTTGGCAATTTTGAGGTAAACCTTTTTAACTTTACTCATTTTTAAAAAAATTATTGGATTAGTGAAAAAGTTTTATAAATATTTTCTCTTTATATTTTAATTTAGAAAAATAGGCTTTTATTGTGCAATAAAAATTCCTTTTGCTAGATTGATTGAATTAAAGAACATGTTTTATAATTAATGCTTCAGGGTTTTCTTTTTTCTTTAAACAGTGTTATTCTTCTTTAGAAGCTGGGTTATTAAAAAATATTCTGTAATCTATTTAAAAAATATAAAATGATTGCTAACTTGTAAAAATTGAAAGAAAAAGTTAAATGTTTTACAGTTCTTTCATGAACCTCAATTCATTCTATTTTTAATGAGTTTTAAATTTATTTATCTTTTTTAAAGCATTGTAGGATCAAGTTACATATACAAGTTGTCTTTGTCAGGAATTGTTAAGAAAATTAGTTGTATACAATGATTAAAAAAATTATCCTCTCCATAATGGTTATGTAAATTGACTTCTTTTTAAATAAAAGAGTGGAAACAAGTTAATGTATTTAATAATTAAAGTGAAAAATACTTTAAAAAATTTATAAAAGAAAATGTGAATTTAAGTATTAGTAATTTACTGATTTAACTCACTTTTGATGTTATATTATTAACAGTATTTTGAATAACAAATGCCTCATTAGATTATTAGAATCTTGTGTAAAATATTGTAATTTATTTTATTTTTTGAAATTTGGATAGTTTGAAACTTCATCTTTTTTAAAAGTTCAAAGTATTTTTTTGCTTCGCCCCAACACATTATATATTTTTTCTAAGCTTTTTTAAAATAAAGTACTTAGAGAGTTCTTTGAAATTACTCCCCAAAATGTAAGGAAATAGACTTTTACCAATTTAGTGAACACTGATACTAGGTCCAATGAATAACAGGTTCCCTTATATCATCTAATCATGTTTAAGTAAAATTGGCTTTTGCAAAGAATCTAATCATTAATCAGTATAAAAAAAAATAGATTTAGAGCTTGAGTAAATATGTCTGGACACAATATCTGTGCATTAATACATTGTAATTTAGCAGAAATATTACAGTGTTACTTTTACATAAGGGAAGAATGCTTGGGTTTAATTATAAAATGCTTTTACTCATGCTGTGTTGTAACTTTAAACTGTAATGTTTTGCTTGGTTTGAGAAAATGAAATTGCTTCTTAAAAATTTATCTTTATCATTAACTATAATTAATTTTTATTTCAGACAATAAAATGCTTATTAATTGTTCCAAATCCCGAATCTGCTTTAAATGAAGAGGCTGGGAAGTTGCTATTGGAGAGGTATGATGATTATTGTGAAAGAGCCCGCATGATGACTGAAATTCATGCACGTCCTCCTAAAAGCACGAAAGAGGGTTTAGAAGATCCACAGTCATCTACAGGTAGCAGTGCATCAAAAGGGGATGGTCCAATTGCTAAAAAACATGCAGGCGACAAGAACAAACTCACTGTGGAAAAGAAAAATTTAAAACTGTTAAAAGAAAAGAAAAGAACTTTGAAAAGGTTATGATAGCCATTCATCATTCATCATATTTAAGTCAAATTATATATCTTTAAGTCAGTGCATTGAATCACAAAACTTTTTTTGCCATCTTCAAACTAGTATTGTCACTTCAGTGGACAAAATTGCTACTTGTATCCATATGTGATGGTGTCTGATATGTTTTGTGTACAGTTCCATTAAATTTCTTTTATTTACTTTCTATTTAACCTGAAACAAACATAAACAATAGTGCCTTTTTATAATCTAGCAAAGAAGATACATTGGTAGATATTTATAATTTGGATTTCAGTTAAGTTAGTAAAACATCTTGTTCTTGAACTTCACATCTGTATGAATGGGGGAAAAATCATTCCAATGTGATTAGTTTTTCATCTGTATCAATGTAGTTTTAGTTTAAGTCACCATAGGCTTATGTGAAATCCTTGAGAAGTAATGATTTTTTCATGTCCTGCAGAGTTTCTATTTCTTCCCTATTATTTATTTTTAATTAATTTTTTTAATGAAAGGTCCTCCTAATTTTTATACATTGTACTTGTTTCCCCCCATTTTGATTTTTTTCTTGTGCAGAAGGAATACAAAAATTCTCTTTTAGTTCTGTTACTTTTCAGCTTTCAAGGAAAGTAATCAGCAGCATTCATTTAGATTTGTTATGTAAACAGACTTGTCTTTTCTCTCTCCTGATCTCTTTTCTTAGAAAGCCAGTATTATACAGAAAACTTTCATAACCAGCAAATCCTTGCAACATTAATACACACATTTCCTTTACTTCCTCCCACCCATTGCTGATTGTAGGGTTGCTGTAAATGAACTTGCTTAAACTCTTTTGTTTATCATGTTTTTCGTCAATTTCATAAAAAGCAATCTTTATCTGTGTACATATAAAGGCGATCCTATATATCCCAAATATTGCATTTTCATGAAATAATTTTATTAATATATTGACCACTTTGCAATCATCATTTTCACACTACCAGCTATGTTGTGTAGGTGAGGCAGAACACCAAAATTTCATGGCCTTTCATTGGATAGTACTGATAGTTATGGCAACTTTTCATCATTTCATCTCAAAAATTGGTCATATATGCAATTTTTTATGCGTTATAGACTAACACAGTGATTTGAGTGCCTGTTTACAGAAGTTTCCCTGTGTTATATAGGCTTTTCCATAGTTTGAATATTAACAGTTTTAATGCCTCACTGTGGATTATAGCCAATAGGAAGAAAACTGAAGCTATAAAGCAAACATTTATTTGCGAGGTATATTTAGAAATAAGATATTTTGTGTGAAGGTGGTTCTGTAAGTTTGGTGTCCCATGAATTTACTCCTTAATTTAATTTTCTCCTAATACTCCATGAATTTATTTGAATTTACTCCATCATTCAAATGGCAGGCTGCATGCAGCTCTCAGATTCTGATAGCTCACTAAAGAAATCAATCTTCAAATAAAAAATTCTTTGCTATATATACACATATTTTAATCATTTACCTCATTAAAATGAATGCATTTTGAATCATGGAAAGAGTTGTAGAGAGAAAGAAAAGGGTTTGAAAGTTTTAAGTTCAATAACTTTGTATCTAAGTTAAATCCTGATTGAATATTTCAAGTCAAGATTTTCTCAACTTGATAATCTTAACACGTTCGCTGCCACCAACGCACTGGCGCGTCAGAGCGGCAACTCCTGGTATGCCGATGATGCACTAACGCGGCGACGGACTTTGATAAGTTATATACTCTGTGTTTAATGCGGCTTCTGAGGATGGTAATATCATTTTTAGTGGCAGCGAATGTGTTTTAAATTTAGCAATATAAATTAAGTATTGATATTAAATTGAGTGCTACAATATTCAGACTTGCATTGTTATATAAAACATTCTAATGAAGCATAAAGAATAGAGCCCTTGAAACTTTTGGATGATGAAAAATACTATCATTATAAGGTTAAGTTCAAATTGTTTGTTTGGAAGTAAGTACATTTGTGAGCATGCATTCTTCAACATGAAAATATCAAACCCAGTTGTAAAAACATCATGACAGATTTTACAGTCATAAATATGTTTTGAATCACAACAGCAAAAATTGATAATTAAAAAAAAAAGTTATCAAACAATTATACCTATGAAGCTTCCATTGAGATTTTTTGCGATTGTTACATTTAAAAAAATTATATTCCTATTTTCTTAGTGTTATTAAACAAATTATCAACAAAATTGAATTTTTAATTCCATCCCTTTGCTCCTCCCTTAAAGGTTAAGTAGTCACTATACTAAGATAAGTTAGACAGCATATTTCTATGTATCGTACATTTGTTACAAAGAGATAGACATTCTGTTTCAGATTTCTAGATTTTAATTGAATGTCTATTTGTAGAATGCTCCTGTTAACTAGCACACATGCATTGCCAATCTCATGGCTTTGTTTATCTAATACAAAATATCACTTGAAGGCGTTTAGACCAGAAGCCTGCAAATTTCCTACAACCAGATTTTACTGTGTATTTTATGTTATGAAAGTAGGTGTTAATTTTGTTTTCAAAATACCATGTATTTTTGTGTATAAGCTGAGAAGTTTTGGGGCTTTTCATAAACTTATAGTGGAGGGGATTGGTTTATATGTGAATCCATGGAACAGGTATAGTATATATCATACTTGGTGACATATTTTTCTGTTAGTGACAAATATTTACCGAATTGGCAAAACAAAACGAAACATTTTTTAAAGCTTAAAGTATGATATATATATATATATATTGTAAAATGGTAAAAAAAATAAATAAAATCAGAAAAAAAAAAAATTGGAAAAATAAATTTACAGTGACTTTACCAGTATTATAATTGCACCATAAGCAATTTTAGATCTAAAGGAATAGGCTAAACTTCTAAAATAAACTTTCTTCTACATAAATCAGAAGAAATTAATAAAATGAAATATATGTATTTAAAAATTTTTTTTATAATTGTTTGAATTTACAAAATAGTTCTACTGTCAGATAGGGTTACCATTCTGTTATTCTATATTCTTTTATTATTGGCAACTAAGTAAAAAAAATCATTGGTAGTTTGTCTAGCACCACAATTCTGAAACACACATGCTCTATTGGATTCAAGTCCGGTGAGTATGCTGGCCAATCCATACGGATGATATCCTCCGATTGAAGGCATTCGTCTACAATGTTTGCATGGCGAGGTTGGGCGTTGTCATCCATATACAGAAATTCAGGACCGAAACAAATGTCCATGTTGTTCCAGAATGACATCCCGATAGATGTGGCCTGTCATCGTTACACTCTGAACATGCAGGTCAGTTCTGGAACCAAGAATAATTCCTCCCCAAACGAGCCATCCTGCACCATCGTAACGGTGTCATTCAATGGTGTTCTCTTGGTGGTAATGGGTACCTGATGCTCTCCATATGAAAGTCCGGCGAGAATCAAAATGTAAACTGAACCTGGACTCGTCGGAAAACATCACACAAAACCACTGTTGCGGTGTCCACAATGCATGCTCTCTAGCCCAGTATAATCGCAGGCGACAGTGAGTTGCGGTAAGTGGAACACATCTGACAGGCCTACGAGCATATAGACCAATGTTCCCTAAGCATCTGTACACGGTCTGCCTTGAAACTGTCGTACCGGTAGCTGAAGAGACAGGTCTGATGCTGTGCTCCGTCTGTTTCTTTTGGCAGTAACTGCCAAATACCGGTCATCATTCGGCGTAGTAACTCAGGGACGACCTGTGCTATAACATCTACTCACATTACCATCATGTTTGAATCGTTGCCAAAGCCTGGAGATGACACTCTGGGCGATTCCAAGTTCCTCGGATACTTCCAGCTGGGTACGTTCACATTCCAGTCGTCCGATAATTCTACCACGTAAAAAATCATCCAAATGCTTCCTTTGTGCCATAACTATGCGGTTATTGCACTGAAAGGCTTTTAAAGCGCTTGTGAACAATTTTACTTCTTTGCTACCATTCCTTATAAAGGGTTCCCACGGTCATGAAAAGTCATTGAAAAGTGCTTAAATTTTCTTTTTGTTTTTTAAGGCCTTAAAAGTTTTGAATTTTCTTTGAGGTCATTGAATTTGAGGTCCGGTGCTTGATTTTTCAAGTACCTGCAAAATGTTATGTAGCCTCCACACTATGGCCAATTGTTCACCACTTCCTAATGGGGACGTTAAATGATGGTTCACGGGTTGCATCCACACGCTGGGCCACTCAATGAGTCGAGCTCGTGGATTCGTCCATTGGGTCTACTGCGCACTTTAGTGGCGCATCTGGCTGATTTTGATCTTTGGAGAAAAACTGCCTCCGAAGCCATCGTTCGTCAAGGTTTTATCGTCTGCTGCCATCGACCACGATAAGCCATACCCCCTCCAGACGGTGGGGATGGCTTGCAGTGAACCATAGTGTGGAAGGGCCCTTAATTCATGTCTGCACTGGAAAATTGAGAAGGATTGTTGTCGGCAATTGTGGGCGTGTCACGTGACTCATCTTTCATGCACTGCAAACTGCACTAGCTACTGTCACCAGCTTGATAAAATGTATATATATATATATATATATATATATAAATAAAAACTGTATATTTAAACCAGTATTCGTGTGCTTATAGCCTTTCCTTTTTTTACACCATTTCAAAAGCCAGGTTTTTTTTTTCTGGGAAGAGAGTGAACATTATATATAGTACCACTGTTTTGGGGAGTTATTTTAACTTTTTTTAATTATGAGCAGCGTATCAAAGAGGTGCTTGAAAAAAATATCAGGTTTTGGAAAAGTAATTGAAAAGTGCTTGAAATTTTCAGAAGCAAAAGAGTGGGAACCATGTTATATACCCCTTTCATACACTCTCTTCATTGTGACGTACTATCCGCGCCATCTGGTGGTTTCCTGCAATTTGCATATTCTTCAAGATGTGTGTGATAATTCTACAGGTGAAATTTTTATTTTGGAGCTCAATTTCTGTGTGATTCTGAATTATCCTTTATTTATGGACATGAGTGTATTTACCTAATTGGCAAAACAAAATGAAACATTTTTTAAAGCTTAAAGTATGAAATATATATATATATATATACATATATATGTATATGTAAAATGGTGAAAAATGAATAAAATGAGAAAAACAAAAAATTGGAAAAATAAATTTAGTGACTTTACTAGTATTATAATTGCACCATAATGGAAATATTACATTTAAAGGAATAGGCTAAACTTCTAAAAAACTTTCTTCTACATAAATCAGAAAAAAATGATTAAATGCAAAAAAAAAAAATTAAATTTTTTTTTATAATTGTTTGAATTTACAAAATAGTTCTACTGTCAGATAGGGTTACCATTTTTTTGTTATATATTCTTTTGTTATTGGCAACTAAGTAAAAAAAAAAAAATCATTTATAGTTTGTCTAGCACCACAATTGTGAAACTGAGTGCCATGGCAGTAATCTAGGAAAGTCAGCATACTGTTAAGAAATTAATATAAAACAGTCTAAAGTAATTTAAAAATTAAAATTTGTTTTTCCTCACAATTGCTGACACATGCCTAGAAATGTATTTGTTCCAATGGGTCGGAGTGTTCTACCTCTGCAGTACTTAAATTGGAAGCCACAACAAAAAAGTTCGAGAAGTGTTTGTCTGGTGTTTTACTTTACAGCAATTTATTTGAAAACCTTTATCTGCTTAGCAAAATATTTGGCTTTAGGGATATATTTGAACATTACAGAAAGTTATATTAGCTTTTCTTCAGATGTTGAGTTTTGGGTAACTTTTGGAAGAAAAATAAGTTAAACACAAATGGATTTATATTCGGAAATATACAGTTCATTCTCAAGTCCCAATGCTGTTCTACGTTAGGATGCAGAGTGGCGGCAGCTTCAAGCAGTAATATACTTGGGTAGTATAAGTAACAAAATCTAAACATTTAGGGGGGGGGGTATTTTAAAGACTTGTCATCATACTTGAGAAAATATATTGCACAGTTATATATTTTGCCAAAATTTGTAGATAATTTCCCTGTTGTAGAAACAGTATGATCTGAACTTGTTCTAAGTTTATATAGTGATTAGTTTTTACTGATAAGACAAAGTTTTTGGGTTGAAAAGAATTCAATATCTCTATATTAATTATAATAAATCTGTCTAAACAGGGTGCTGCTTTCTGTATTAAGTCTTTGGGTTTGAATCTGCTGTTGACAGGACTGCTTAGATCAGACATACAGGGATTTGTTGCCATTCAGAATAACCTTAAAAAGCAGATGTCAGCCATAATTCTTAGTGTTGTAAAAAAAAAAAAAAATATTGCAATGTTCCATTCAAGAAAGAGCAAATTAAGAAAACAAGCAATTGTTAGATTGAAATTTATATTTCAAAAGAAAAAATGCGTGATGTAGTAATCGTATTGTAATTTAATCTGTATACTTTATTAGAGGTCCATATCGACTAACCTATCGTGAGCATAATACAACATTAACTTTACAGTAATGGTAGTTATTGCCTTCACCTTCGAGAACACCAAACATAAGTTTTTGTAAACTGAAGTGTAAGTCTGCAGATTTAACTCCAAATTTTACTGGGAATATATATATATTCCATTACTGCATTTGTTAGAAAACTGTATATATATTGAATAAAATGCAATAAATATATAGAAATTTTTCTGAAATCTTTAATTTTAAGTACGAGGTCTTAGTTTAGGTGTATTATTCCCAAAACGTGATAGTAAATCAACCTATAACTTCAGAGAAGGATAAAGTTTTTGTTTCTAAAAATGCTTCAAAGATATAGGTTAGATGACAAAACTAGTATTTAAATGTTAGCTTTTTTATTCATTTCCTCTATGGTTTGTTTTATCAGTTTTTTCAAAAGTTTAAATTTATATTTAGCATGGAATTCAGTTTTCACTTCTTTGTAGAATGTAAAGGAAATATTGCATTTGTAAAAGTTTTCAAGAATTGGGCAACATTTTAGAAAATCATTTTCATAAAATTAATAAAATATGCAAATATGATTATAAAATGATTCTTATAATTTGATTTTATTACAACATTTAGCTTTCTCAATTGGTAAAAGGATTTATTTTGTAAATTAAATAGGTTTTGATTTCTTAAAAACTTATACATCCTTTATTGCTGTTTTCTTTTATACAAGTTATATATACAGACTATTTTCAAATACAAAACTATAGCACTCCAAACCAAATGCAAAATATTTTCAATATATATAAAAAACGCTGAAATTTAAAAAACTAATATCGATATTTTCCCTCCAAAATGATACTGAAGTATATTCTTAATTCAATTGCGTGAAAGCTACTCTCAAAATGAAAGTGGTTAGCCATGTTCTAGGTAATCATACTGAAATTTATCAATTTTTATAGTGATTAATAAAATAAAAACTACAGCAGAAAGAAAATCAATTGCTAGTACCTTGATGGCTATTGGTATAAGTCTTGGAAAAATCGCCAACTTGCTTATTAAAAGCATGCATTCTCTCACTACAAGTAAATACATAATATAAATATATTTTCAATTTTATGAGTAAATACATTATTTCTACGAACAGTAACAATAAAGGTGATGTTTTTCCAAAGACTAACTGCCTAGAAAGATAATCTTTAAAAGTGAGGAAAATAAAATATACTTTTGCTTTGGTCATAACAAGACTCTTGAAAAATAAGATACCCTATTTTTAACAGCTATCTAAAGGGTTCATAAACTCCTACTCCTAAATTAGAGCCCTTAATTTTCATGTTAGACCCATAATTTTTAAACACATTAATAATTCTTTAACAGCAGTCCAATTTGAAATAAATCCCTAAAAAGTGAAAGGTGAGAAAGCATCTCTAAATTACATTGCTTGACCATTCACTAAATAAAGTTTTTAAGATGGTCCAGCCAATTTTTAACCATTTATTAAAGTTTGACAAAATGATATAGAAAAGCAGTTTGCTAAGTGCAAGCATTGGGCATGTGTTCTACCTACATAATAGAAATTTCTTTAAAAAAATTTGAATATAGTCACTAAATAAAGTCAAAAAAATTTTTTTCTTCTAGTTCTACGGTTTATTGTATTGTTTGTTCACAAGGGCTAATATCAGAACTTAGTACTTAAAGTTGATTCTGAATGGCTACAAACATCCATGCCAGTAGTGGGATTTGAAGCTACAAACCCTGGCATTGAAGCAGTGCTCTGCAATTCAGCCAAAAATTTACTGAAATACAAATTTTGCTAAATAAGTTTTCCAAATTAAATTTCAAAGTCTGTTGAAAACATTTTCTCTAAAGGTGTTAAGTGATTGATACCTCATATATACTATAGTTTCTTAGCTTATGAAGAACAGCAAATTGAAAGTGTTGAATTATTAAAGAACGCAGTCACAGTCAAGCAATTCTATTTTTTCTGTCAAAATAAATTGACTGGAGCTAATATACAAACAATTTTACTTTCTTTAATTCATCTAAGCTATTTTAAACTGATAATCTTAGTTTTACAGGTAATTTCAACTGTTTTAAATTCAGTTTAGTCTTTTCATAAGCAAGTATTTTAGTTGTATTATTGCTTACTTAGATTTAAAATACTATTTTTGCACTTAAGAAACCATTTGTAGATGAGTAAGCTATCTCTAACTTTTCATTAAGTAACAGAATTACCATAACAGTGATCATGCACTTACCAAGGTAAAATTACCTAATTATTTTAAGTATCAACCTACATGTATTCATACATTAGAGACATTGTGGAATAACTTAAAAAAACTGCAGTTGTTTTAATAAGTTAAATTGAATGATTCTATCCATTTCAATTATATTTTAGTAAGATTTTTATAAATTATATTTACTAATAATTTAAAAACAAAGAAGATTTAAAACACTCCTACAATGAAACAGAAAAATATAAATGAACTAATTTTTTCTTTTAATATTTTGAAATTTATATTAACTTAATAAAAGCATTTGTAAATATAATCTTTTGCATTAGAAATTCCATATCTATATTTACCATTGTGACCAACAATTTTCAAAAACTATAAACACCTACAAAAATCCAAAGTGTTTTCTATTCCAGTAAGATTACTTTTAAACTTTTGGATACAGATTAAACGACTTCTGCTATCCAAGAATGGTTTGGTTTGGAGTGCTACAGTATTTTAGTATTTTCTATAACATGAGGGCTAATGAGACTGGGACCTACTGCTTAAAGACATATGAATGGTTACGAACATCCATGCCAGAGTGGGATATAAACTCACAAACTCCAGGACCAAAAAACAGCACCCAAACTAACCATTCAGCATCTAAGAATGAGTATTAATTTTTAATTATATAAGTTTTGCCATCTTATGATCTTATAAGTTTTATAAAATGATTGGAAACTAGATTAATGTTTACTACATAAGGAGTAGATTGGGACTATCAGCTAAATAAAAAAATTCCAAACTGCATCACAAATGTATGCTAATAAGATTTGAACCAAAAATTGTTCTAAATCCTATTTAATTTGTAACATCTACGGAACAGAAACAGATTAAAGTGCAAATACATATTTCCCATAATTTCTTCAACAATATTCTGTCTTCTAGATGTTAATACTGGGTTTCTGAATGTCACTGAGCATGGAAATTTGTAATTATTTGAAAGAATTTTTAAGCAGTAGAATCCTGGTGAAATTAGCCATATGGAAAAGCAGCTAATTTTCTAAATTCTGAAATTTTAATTTTAGTACCGGAACAGTTTAACAATATTTCAGTTATAAATCAATACAAGAATATGGTTTACTTCACAACAATTTCATTACATAACCATAATTACATTAAACATCCGATTTCTCAGTACACAAAAAATATTTTAAACTTTATTGAGATGAAAAATTATAATAATCTTTAATGCTAAGACTTAGTACTTTTCCCCCACTTAACTATGCATTAGAGGAATCAAAACAGAGCACAAAACTATGGATTCACAAAACACAGATTTGACAAAATAAAATTTTTCAGATCTTAAGAATAGTTATACATATTGAATACCTAAAGTGAAAATAAACTTCAAAATGCAAACAAGCAAAAGAAAACATGCATGTTATTAAATATATACAAAAATACATAAGTGCAAATTAAATGATTTTATACATTTAAAATATATTACAAAGCTTTATAACAAATGACAAACTAAATATAAATCAAAAGGAAAAAAATTACATTTTGCTACAAGTGTAACTAAGTATTGTGTATCCATTCAGATTACTTATCATCAAGTAAAAATAGACTGTAGTAAATAATTAACTAGATTTAAGGTCACAAATATAAGCAAAAACTTAGTTTGCTTTGTAAAATAAAATTTTCAAAATGATATAAATGGATTGATTCTAAAAAAAAAAAAAAAAAAAAAAAAACTTAATTTAACAAAAAATGACAAAGGAGACTAACAAATTTCATGCATAAGCATTTTATTTTAAAAATTCAGACTAGTACAATTTCAATAAAAATTATCTCTCCCCCTCTAAATATTGTTAAAATCATTTTAACTAGTATTAAATATATTCAATAAAATTGAAATGATTGAAGTGAACACTTAAGCACTTGAAGGTACATACAAGCCTTTTATATATAGTATACTGATGCCTCAATTTATGTAAAACAATATTAATGAAAAGCTTAGTAATATCAACTAATCACAAAAGCTCTAAAGTTCTATAAAAATTAGATATTACTACCAACTTTATAGAAAAGTGAAAAAACATGCACATAAACATGCAATCATGCTCAAATATATATATATATGGATTCTGAATAAGCAAGCTTTTTTGGATGTGGGTCAAAATCAACTAAAATGTGAGCAAGAAGTTCTTATGTGAGTAAGAAGACATTGTGAGTCTGTATTTTTATTTTAAAATGGGTATAAAAACAACATAAGCATAAAAAAAATTCAAATTTATAATTACAATTATTATAAAAAAATTTAATTAAATTCATAAACATTTTCTTCAATAACAATTGTTTTCCTACATGCTATACTTGGGGCATCTGAGTCAAGTCGATATTTAGTTATAAGGCAAATGAATATATAATCATCTGAATTTTCGGGAGCTAAGTTGTTCCTGTTCTTCCTTAAATTAAGTTCTATATTTCTATATTGTACTTTGCTTTTTTTAAAAAAACTTAAAGGTGTCATTTAGTGACAGGATGCTAAAGCTTGTCCTAAAGGTTAATCTTTAAGGTTATAAGATAAAGTAGCAATAAGCACAAAGTTTTGCCTTTTCTTTCAGTTTATTACTCTTGAAATAGAAATGATAAGGTGATACTTATGAAACTTACATTGTAAAGTTCTACTTGATAAAATCATTTACAAGGAATTCTATCTAAAGATTTGTAAAAGAGATAAGAACCACAAAAATTTATATCAAATACAAATCAGGCCACATAATTCTGTTAAATATACAATTCTAATAAACAATTTTGAAGCATTTAACAATTGCTGATGTGTTTATATAAATGTTCTGAGCAGATTATAACCTTTTAGCAATATTTATTGACTGCATTAAAACTGAACAAGATTTGATTGGAAATGCCTTATGGGTAAGATGAAGTTTAAATAAATGCAAGCAAATGATATATACAGTGTAGGATATACTTTTTATTCGACTAGATATAAGAAAATGTATGAACAATTTTTTTTTTAATCTAACTTGCACCACATGTGGTATATTAAATTATTGACCCTGAAATTTTTAAACTTAAAATAAATAAATAATCTATTAAAGATTTATGTTATCAAATAACATTTTAATGTCAAGTGAAGCATATAAATTTTATAACAACTTTAAAGTGAATTTATACATTAGGAACATTAAGTATCCAATGACTATACAAGAATGTTCATAACATAAAAGATGATCCATCTTATTCAAATTAAAGTGAGAAAATGGATCTAAAATAATTTTTTTTTTTTTTTTTTTTTTTAATAAATAACCATCCAGTTTATTTCAACAGATTCTACAATGATATGAAAGAAAGAATTAGTGACAGATGCATTAAGCTGAACCAAAATATTTATTAAAATATCATGATTTAATACATGATGCACAATTGAAAGCTCTAAAAAAATTCACTTTTCCAGTCTGCAATACAGTTTTATTATTCAAAACTTTAATAGTCAATCCATTTACATTTTAAAAATTCTTTAAACACAACACAATATCACACAGGAGAAATCCAGCTGATGGCTCCATATGATAAAGGTAACACACAAGGGACACAAAACTAAAGTCATATGGCTACACCAGATAACATCTCCCTGTAATAAAAAATAAAGACTTAAAAACATATTTAATCTTAGAAAATATAAGTCATGCAAAAATACTTTTTAAATTGGTTACTAACTATAAATATATCCTACAGAAGTAGATCTAAAAAATAGATAATATAGAAAAATTTTCATGGATGCTCACATTATATATGTAAAAATTATGAAACACTTAAGAGTCTTAACCTACGAGGATGCGTACTAACCACAGTTACACAAGAAAAAGCACTGGGCCTCCGAGGCCTGGTGGAACTTCTCTCAGTCAAAATTAAATTAAAACATCACATTTCTTTTTTAGTTTACTCTATCCATTTTCTCCACATGTAATGCAATAAATTTAAAATTTTCTGTCTTTTAAGTTGGTGCAGATACTCACTTAAAAAAAAAAAAAAAAATTTGTCATTTTATTGGGTTTTTTTTAATATCTTTAGAGGAATATGTCTTTATAATTTTGAGAGGAACCTTTTGATAAAATGTACTGAGCCCTGTGCCTTCAGTTGCCCATTGGTCTTATTTAGTAACATGAGATTTTTGTGGAGTCCTTGAAAATGAAGATCTATAAAAGTTCTTATTTCTGAAATACTTGTGGGACAAGCTCTTTTTGAAACAAATTATCTACAATAGCTTTAATATAAAAATCTTTACACTCCACAATAGTAGATAATTATGCTGTCAAGCAATAATGAGATAATTACAAGAAGATACAAATTGAGCATTACCAACTATTTTGGGCTTTTTTTATGAGACTTCTTTATATATTATGCCTCAGTTTTTTCTTAGTAAAATTATCTTTCGTAAAATGTTGCCACCTGTGCTCCAAATTATTTTATTCATTTATCTAGAGAACCTGTTATTCAGAAATCTACTGGTGGTCTCTAACAATTTCTTTATCCATTGTTACAGTTTTGATTTCATTGATTATTCTTCAATTGACACTTCCACTAAGAGTGTTTATAGTCTTTATTGAATTTCACCATTTTAATCAAATAACAATGTATTTACCACAACATCTCTCCTCTGATGACAAACACGAAGTACAAATGCAAAAGTATGCATGAGCATTGGGTCACTGAAGTTCAAATAAATTTAAAATAGTCAGAGAAAATTACAAAAATGCATGTGGTTATGGTCAAGAAGACCAATCAGACAGCTACTGAAAATCTGAAAAATTTATTCTTATTGGGCGATTCTGAGTGGAATGCTTTATTATAGATCAGGCCTCAGAGGTCTGGCACATCCTTGTAGGTTAAACATTTTATTGAATGAACTAGAAAAAAATTTAAGGAATTGGTTATCGCTTCAAATTATACTTAACAGTAAGACTTTAGAGGCATATGCATTTAGTGCATCATGATCAAACTAGAGAATAAACAATTACTTTTTAATAAGACTTACCATAAAAGCTGACTATGATACACAATTCTCATGACATCTGGGTAGAAATTGGCAATTTATACAAATGTATAAATTTTTGGTGAAAAGAAAAAGCTTGAATTTGGATAGATTCAACATAATCACTAAGTTGCAATACTGGGACCAATATAAGAAGGACTTGCCACTTAGAGATGCTGAATATCCATGCATGAAGTGGAATATTTTGGAGCACTAAGGTTTTTTTTTTTTTTTTTTTTTTTTTTTTTTAAATAACACAAGGGCTAGAGCAGTGGATGAATTCACAAACTCAATACTGACAGATAACATGCTACCTGTTTGCTCAAGATTTAAGAAAACAGCTCATATCTACATTAATATAAACATTTCATTTTCAATAGTTGAAAAAGTTTATAACTTTATGAGCATATAAGCTATTAAGAAAAAGCACATAAACACTGCTAATAGCTACATAAATATGTTGTGAAATTTACAAAGCATGATCAAGCATCATTTATAACATGTAGAAGATTAGGTTTAAGCTAGAGGTGGATCTGTGATGTTTTGGAAGCATTTTTAAAAATTAAAGTACAGCCATTATGATTACTGTACCCTGCAGTCTCTCTGCAAATAATTTGTTTAGTAAATACTTTACAGTAGTGAAGCATAATAGAAATATCAGTAGAATTAATATTTAAACAATTTCTGCTTATTTCATTACTATGGTCTTCACAATGATTGAAAACCTGACATAGAACAAACTTTCTATCTAAGGATAGCAGATAGTTGATCAATTCTTTTGCACAATAATTCATACTCAGTGGAACAGTTCTGAGGACCTGTAAGGGTTTGTAACAAAGATGAAAATATATTCTGAAATTAGTTTTCAGCTAGCTGTGAACAACACAACATTGATATCTGCATCTAATTTGTTATATAAAGTCCCCACAGGTCCACTTTCTCCAAAACAATCATAGCACTACAGCTACAGAACCATCTACATAAATATTGTACTCCCATTCTGATTTGGGATATCTTTTACATATGGTACATATAAAAAGAGGCAATTGACATAGAACTACCATATCAATTTATAATTAAGATTAAAATATTTACCTGGTTTAGTCAAAAGAAAGACAACATTCATTTTCAGTATCCTCCACGGCCTTGTCCTCTGCCACGTCCCCTGAAATAAATTTAAGAGAAAATTTTCACAATTTAATAAATTTTTAACCCTCTTACATGCATAGTTAAAATATGATTTCAACACAAACAATCATTAATGAAGATAACATACATTAGCATAACAAAAAACTTATTTGGCTTTATATATATATATATATATATTTCGCTTGTCTTATTCTATTTTGGATATAAATTAAAACAGCACAAGTTAAATAATATATTTACAGACCTAAAACAGGGTTCAGCACAGCTCACAATTAGTGAAATAAGTGACAACTTTTTTTTCTCTTTTAAATTACCAAAGAGTGACTAAACTTACAACAAAGAAATTTCAAGTTATACTTAACTTTATCAATTTTTGGTATTATACAGAAAGCCTTGTTAGGAAAGATTTGTCTTTTCAAATGTTTCCAAATTTTACTCCCCTTTTTATCCTTCTTCCCTTTTCTTTCATAGTTGTAAAATACAGCAACATTGCTTCAGCTAGGTGCATTTCCTAAGGT
The DNA here is from genome assembly GCA_032207245.1 of Pardosa pseudoannulata. Lineage (NCBI taxonomy): Eukaryota > Metazoa > Arthropoda > Arachnida > Araneae > Lycosidae > Pardosa > Pardosa pseudoannulata. The sequence goes on along the minus strand of CM063505.1, from coordinate 102,972,118 downwards.
TCTCATATTGCACTGCTGATTGATGGCAAAATGGGTAGGACAGTGTTTTTTGGAATTATCTTGGGATTTCAAAGAGCATTGAAGGGGAAAATTCCTCGACCAATCTCCTCCCTTGCAACATATATTTATGTTTCAAGGTTCATTTCTCTAGTCTCTTAAAATTAATTTTATAATAAAAATTCCACTCCCCTATTAGCCATAAAATTATTAAAAAGTAAAATAAGGGGAAGAAGCACAGAAAATGGTGGATAATGGGAGAAAACAGGGGTCTTATGACCTAGGAGGTCATTTTTCGTAGGAATTAGTATCATTGTAAGGAATGGTATCAATTGTGATTTTCATGCAGAGCAGTATAACTGGTTCAGGGAAAGAAAGCATACAAATGTCCAGTAAACAGAAGGTGATGAGCGCATGGAATACTCTATTTTAGGCCCAAATATTCAATTTTTGCAGCCCATAAAAATAGCCTTTTTCTGAATTCAATAAATGATGCAAGAAGTTATGGAATAAAATCTAGTGTGACAAAAGAATCCATAAAATTGCCATGACAGTACTAAGAAAATGTTTACTTTGAGGAAGGAATTAAAGAAAGAAAAGGGCTATTGACATACCAAGAATCAAAACTAATAAAAGCAAACTGCTGCAAGAAATACTCTATGAATAAAAAATTCCCTAAAGTTTCTATAAAATGTAGCATTCTAAAATAATAAAACATTCCCTAATTCTCTAAATTACAACATTGGTTGCTAAATATTTAAGGGTGGCAAAAAAGTTTCAAAATGTTATCATTAATTAGTAATGAAACAAATGCTGGAGAAATTTTACAGCAAAGAAAGGTAGGAAGGAAGGAAAAAAATTATTTTGGAGACAGACACTAGTAGTTTGCACAGCATTTCTATTAAGTTACCTACTTTAACAGAATTTGACCCCATAACTGCAATTGACAAGAGGTATTTTAGTGCAGAAAGGAAGTACTAAAAGTACAGGGACTTCCATGGCATTTCAGTAGTATATGACAATTTCTGGAACTATTGAAATCTTATGTCATTCTTCTTTTGAATTAATATTATTTGCTATAAATATGTTTTGATATTTCAATTTCAACCTTTTATAGTAAGTCATCTTTACTTCTATTAACATTGTTCATATTTTTAATGAACATATTAGTGGCAAGGAAAATATTTAAACTGGCTGGTATCTTTAGCATCTATATTACATATCTTGAAATATACCTACATTAACATATTTCAGACTTCATATAAATTTGAAAAAGAAATATAGAACATAATTTCTAAACTCCAAGCAATTTTTAAATCCATACTAAAAATAAATCTAATATGCTTATGAAATTAAAGACAAAATAATGCAAATGAATAAAATATAAATAAGACGGTACCTTCCAGAAAAACGATTTCCAGCAGTACCTCTTCTGGCATTATTGAAGTTGCTGTTAAACCTCGGAGTAATAGAACTTGTAATTTGAATTTTCATTGGCCTACCTACACATTCAGACAAAAGAGAATTTTAACATTGAACTGCTTTTGTTCTTTAACATTCACATCATGCGTTGAATGGCAAATCTATTAAATATAAATGTTGTAAACATACAACCATTTCATATCTTACACACATATAGATAAGTAGAAAACTACATTAGTAAGTACAGGGTATCTGCCAAAATAAAAGTTTTCAAATCCATGACTTTCCCTGATTTTAGCAGAATGTTTTCCATGACTTTAAAATTTTTTTTGTTAAAGTGTATATGAATAAAACTTCTGATGTACATACAAATAAAATTTATGCTTTTAGAGAAATTACAAGAATTTATGATAAAAAATACTTTATAAATGTTTATAAACTCATATATATATATATATATATATATAAATTGTTGTAGTACCTACATACCTAAGTTTAATCATATAGGAATTTTCTGAATGTAATCAAAAAATTTCCAATTTGAATTCAGGGTACTTAGGTATTATCGGGGTGACTATGAATAATAGCCAAACATAACCCTATAATGTTTATACATAATAGCCCTAAAGATATTTATATCATTTATATATATTTATATCAAAGATATTTATATCTTTTATTTCATACAAAAATCTTAATTTTCTATAATTTAAGAAAAAACCAGAATAATATACTTATACATTTACCCACTTATTAAGCTTGCTTGCTTTCAGTTTCCTTGGCGAACAAGCTTTACTTGGCAATATGGTCAATGGAATAATACATAAGTACCAAACACAGTAACTTCAGCCAAATGACAAGTAAAAATAGAATTAAACAATTCAATGCAATGACTTTGCCAAAATATTTAGTGTCTCACAATCAATAATAATTATTAACATTTCTATATAAATCTCAAAATTTAATGCCTCAAAATAAAAATCTTATTTACTGAAACTCCTAGTAACTCTCTTGAGGAAAAATTACCTCTTTTCCTCCAAAGTATAAATTTTCGAACGGCTGTGAACATCCATGCCAGTAGTGGAATTCAAATACATGAACTTCCATGCCGAAGAGCAGCGCCCTACCCATTTAGCCATCACTCGGCCGAATAGATAGGGCATTGCTCTTCGGTCGTCCTGATATTTGTTATGGCATTGTTATCACATAATCACTGTTACTGCTGCTTTGCCATTCTAAAACCAGTTCTTACATGCTTAACAAATTTCTCCCTTTATATTTTAAGTGACCTAGATAAGTTATCATAACATTTAATTGGAAACTAAAAGCAAAAATAATAATTATAAAATTTGTTAGTACACCCCCATAGTGCCCTGCTTTTCTGTTTCCATATTTAAAATTCAAATATAGTTTCTTCCTGAAAAGTATATGTAAATAATAGCTTTCCATACCTGGGGTTGCACAGGTATACACTTAATAAGGTTTACTTGTATATTATGTAAACTTGTATTTTATACCAAATGATCCCCCTCTTCACCCATGCTGATGTTTGCATTGATTTGTGTTCCTTACATTTTAAGTAAGAATCTTATGGATATCTGTAACGGCATCTAGTAATTAAATCTAGCATTTAAAAATTAAAATGAAATGTTCCGATCACTGATACTCCATACGCAACGCTGGTCTCTCAATATCAACCGGGGATCATCGCGTGGAGGCGACTCTGGACTGATAAGAGTGAAATCGCTGCATCTCGTTTACGAGACGGGTTAATGTTTCTCATGCTTGCTAAACAGTGTATCTTCAAGCATAATAAAGGACAAAAACATACATACGCATGTTACATATTAATATTGTTTGAGAAAATAATTCACCCCACCTCTCAAAACATTGTTTTTAATAAAACTCGCATAAGCTGGGATTTTAATACAAAAACATGGGGATTTTTTACAACCCTGGTCAGATTCTCGGAAACGAATGTGGAGGGGGGGGGGTTCTTGCAGACCGAATAAACGGGTGAGAGATAAGCCTACCCAGGTCTTGCCTCATTAACACACACACACACAAAAAAAAAAAAAAAAAAAAAAAACCCAGAAGACTATTGAATTGTACTGCTGCGATAGAAATATTCTACCCTTCCGGTGCAGTGTACTGTCCTAATGAGTATGTTTTTCTAAGCTCGTATCTTCAACGGTTTCGCTTCTCACAACAAAATATACACATGATCACTGGCTGGGTCAATGACATTCCGAAATCATCCCTTCCCTCCCACTCCTTTGTCATATCACAGGCCAATGCATACTTTTCTTCTCAACCATCGGCAAATCACGCGTAATGTGGTACTGCACATCGGTGCACTAACACCTCCAGGTCACCCCTTAGCAATTGTCTCGCCAGGCAGTTAAGGCGCCGTAATATGTCACATGTCTCAGTGTACAAATAGATGAATGGCAGTCCTGCACTATTGACAAAAGGGAGAAGTATGCAGCCACTTCCGGTCAGAAAGGAAATTCACTTGCAGAGGCAGTTTTTGATTTTTTTTTTTTTTATTGGTAGCTTAGCGAATCAATGACTTTCCATGACTTTTACTCATTTTACTTAGAAAATCATGACTTTCCATGACAAAATTAGTCCATTATCTAAATCCATGATTTTCCAGGTGCGCAGAAACCGTGTAAGTACATTAAGACAATACTACAATATTCAATATGGAATGCTAATGACATGTTAACAAGCTCCCCCCCCTGTGTATGTATAAATTATGTATATATATGCATAAATATAATATTTTAGTCATAATTATATTTTGGAATGAATTCAACTTACACTGATAAACATTATTTCAATTTCTATGGAAAAGAAAACCATTCTTATATTTTTAAACCAGGGTTGGCATGATTTAAATCAGTTGATTTTTTAAGAAAAAATCATTGATTTAAATCATTTTTTTTCACTTCTCTTAAAACCGACATTTGAAAGACAGGAGAATTGGAAATCAGTCAGTACAGAAATACCAATAAATAAGTGTAAATAGATAGTACGTTTTCTAAAAATTTAAGGGTTGTTATCAGAAAATATGTAGAAGGGGTAGGTACAATGACTAATTATGACTAGTGGAATTCATTTTCTGTAATAGGGGGTAAAGAGTATTACAGAACTTGAAATCCAGTTTGTCTTCCAAATAACAACAGCTGTCACATTATCTGCTAGGATGGAAAGACAGTTTTCTTCTTTTGGTATTTATCATTTTAGCCTTTGTAACCAATTACGAGTGTATATGACATTGAAACTAGTGTTTTTATTGAAACAGTTAAATCCATAATTCATTGCTTAAAAAATATTGAAATAATTGTGAATTTTTTGTTTTTTTAATAAATAGTTTGCATTAAATGAATATTTAATTTGTTCTTTAAATTTACATCTTATTTAGTTTGCACCATCCAATTACAAAATAATGAAATTTATTTAGATTAAAATTTATGCATTTAATTTTAGGTAATCAATGTGTAGATTATACTAGATAGATACATTGTTACTTATAACAAACTATTCCATGTATATTACAAAAAATATAAAAACACAACAATAATTAAAATTAGAATTCAGAAAAAAAATCAAATAAATCTGATTTAAATTGAAAAAATCTGATTTTTTAAAAAAAATGATTTTTTTCCAACCCTGTTTTAAACTGTTGAAGAATCACAAGCAAATGCATATGGACAGTAAAATTGTCATATATTATTCTTTTCTTTTGTATATGTATATATTAACATGTATATAAATAGGCACAAAGTGGCCCACTGACTAGCATACTAGACACCAGTTGCTGGGTTCAAACCTGACAGGCACATTAAATATTTTCCTAACAAACCCAGAGAATGTACAGGGTTAATATAACAAGCCTTGATGCCAACTTGCTGGAAAGTCAGCAGATGAAAGAAAGGAAGATAATATACAGAGAAAATTAAATTCTTTCATAAATTAAAATTGAGGAGATTCTCCATCATGGCATCACAAATGCCTTAGATCTGTTATTGTGGATGGGTTGTTTCAAGTTAAAACAAAATATGTAACCAAACAAGGTTAAAAATTTAAAAAAATAAATAAGGATATCCCAAAGAGTTAAAAATTTGAAAGGAGGTTTGTTTAAATTAGCACTGAATAATTATAAAAAGAGAAACAACATACACAATCCAAAAAATAAATATATAGTTTACAAAGATGATAAACTCATTACAAATAACAGGGACTTTGTATTTTAAATCCACAGATTATTTTCAAAGTTATATCATTTTAAAAATGGAAATTTAACCAACTTATAAGTGAAAAATGTTCAAAAAGAAATTAAGCTTACTGTTGGTTAACTACTCATCAACTTAATCATTTCTGTGAAATAAAATACTGATATATCTCTATTAATAACAAATTATTGGATGGCTTATACAGGCTCATATGCCAAAATGACATGTGATTAAATGCAAGCTTGTTATGTGTCACATCACTTGTCAGTCGTCATGATAAAGCAGTCACAAATTGTTGGATAAATATCTGACATTTTACTGATAAACAACATACTAAATCCTACATTTAATTCTCTTTTCCCGCCAATCAATTACTGGCTTTGTATTGAGCTAACTAAAATCCATGTGCAGTTCCTGAAAAACTGCATTGTGTCTCATAGTTAATTCAAAATATACCACATAATGATTCACAGCAATCTGTTTTCTGTATAAATAGCCTATTTATTGAATAGCCCCCCCTTATAAATAAACAAATATATATATATATTGTATTCATACATTTTTGTAATGATTTTAATTTCTCCATGAATTTAAATATTAAGATAAAAACATGACTGGCATCAAATTGCAATATGTTTAAATATCATCTACAGTATAAAAAATATTCTATGCTTTAAAAGTCAGTGATAACGAAAGAACAGATCAAAAACTATTTTTGAGCTAAAAAAAAAACCTTATTTTCTTTTTAAAGTAAAAAGCATGATTTTAATATTTTAAAATGTAAAATAAGCGATTTAAAAAAATCGAAAACAATATCAACATTTACAAATGATTGGGAAAAACACATAATGGAAAAAATGCATGCCCACCAAAGGTATATGTATTTGATAGTGTTTTAAAAGTCCAACAACATAAAAAAGCTATTGCAAAATCTTTAAATATTTATATAGAAACTGTAAACAAAATTATAAAATTTGATCTAAGCAGGGGGAGGAAAAAAAACTGTCTACATTGTCATTAATAAGACTTGCATAAAACTGCATTTTTTTCCTTCCAATGTTGGCAATATCACATTGAATTATAACAGTTTTTTTAAGGTCCTAAAAGGGTGCTAAATCTCTTGCAACTATGTTTTTAACAATAAGATTACTAATATTCCACCAGTAAAATCTCCTTTTAATATTTGTAACACATATTAGAATACTTTTACTAAGTGAAATTTTATCATTAAAAATATATTACTATGAGATGACAGAATTTTCTATCATTGCTTCCATCAGTAGCAACAGCAAAGGGTTGATTTTTCAAATGTGCCATTAATGCCAATTATTCTTCTCATGCCATCAATTACATTATAGCAGTAGTTTTCAATTCAAGCATATAAAACCAGATTTTTCAGAGTTTTAAACTTTTATACTCCAAAAGAGCCCATTTGGCTATGAGGTGTAAGTACATCCTGGTAGTGATTGGCAGACATACCAGTCTTACCTTATAGAACTACCAGTTACACTGCAGGCATCACAAGTGACCATATAGTTTTACACTTTAAAAACATCTATGTCATGGGCCTGTATGATCAGCACAGCTGATTGGCAAATTATATTCTATAAGTGAATTAAACAAATACTCAACGCAAATAATTTGGTGAAATTTGAATTTTATTCTCTTATTGGCCTCACATGAATGATTATGATACTTTCCTTGAGACCAATGTTGACATTAACACCAAAATCTGAGCAAAAAGCATAACATTTTTCTTTTCTCAATTCTACAAATAAAAATTCCATCATATATGCATTTTTAAAATACAGAAGGTACCGTATTTGCTTCCCCAAATTTATTTTAATGAACCCAGATAAGCAGTATGTAATCAAAAACAAAGCCCACCACATGGTGGAACCAAATCAAACACTAATGCACATGATTCATTTAGCACCTGCATGAGCAGGAGGCCACTATTGAGAGCCAACCATTGAGGGTTATGGGAAATATAACATCAGTGGTTTTGGAAGAGAAACATTCTGAAGAATATTCATGCTGTAAAATGTGGTTGGGTGTAAGGATTAGGGGGAAAAAAACCCAATTTGTCAGGGTTTTTTCATAAATTTTTTTTTTTTTTTTTTTTTTTGAAAAAGGCATTGAAATCATTTTTATAGGAATTTCCCCCTCATTATTATAAAAATTTGGGAGAGTTGGCAGCTATAAGTTTGAGAATTAGAATTGGGATAACATGAAAGAATCACTACAATTAATGAAATAGAGTCTAAAATGAATGAGTCCTGTGATATGCGTCATATTTATAAAGCAGATCAATTCGGTTTACATTAAATTTTGATATAGTATAGTACCACACTTAAGAAATGGTACTGACTTCCTTGTCAATGAGCAGTTACTATCATGATTCAAGCACTAAAAATTCATTAAAATTAAAAATAACAATTTTAACCATTGGCCAGTATCAACAAATTTTATACCTTCTCTCTTGTTACCTCTTCCCCTCTGTTTTTGTAATTTAATATTACAAGACATACCCATATACCTGTAATGCTCTAGTCATACAAGTTAAGTAGTGTAAGGACATTCGTACTGTTTAAAATTCTCACATTTTTAAAAGGATTAATTACAATTTAATATTTTAGATGAAACAGAGTTAGATTTATTACAAGGTATTGAGAACTAGCCACAGTGATTGTTATGGAAGATTGATTCAACAATTTGAAGTTTATAAAATATATTCCTGAGATATGAAAACAGTTGCAGAGATATATTGAAAACCAAAGGAAGAATTTTGGAAAATTATGACAGCTTCCCTTTTCTAAAAGAAGTTTCCGGAGGTTTATTCCAAGAGTACACAGATATGAAGATTTCTTAATAGAATTCTCTTAAAATATAGAAACTTTATACAAATGCTTTATTTTATTATTATGCTGGATGAAGGAAAAAAATTCATTCCAAGGCATTTAATATAATGTAAATATTTAAGATAATCCCAAATATGTATATATATATCAACTTCCAGAAGTGTTCTAAATTATTAATTACTAAAATAAGATACTTGTTTTAAATTAAACATCTGCACATTACTTATCCTTTAAAATATAATGACACCTTACCTTAAGAAGAACAGGAAATCTACCGAATCCTTCAAGAATGAGGGATATTTTGTCATCCATCAAATTCTTCAAGTGTTAGTGCAAATTTTAAAGCAATAAATTGCCATACAGAGAAAAATATTGCCAGAAAAAATATACCACCTCTCTTTGACATAAAGTCTCACCATCAAGTGGCACTCCATTATATTGCTGCAGGGCACGAACAGCATCTATTCGTCTTTCAAATACAACATCAGCAGTACCAAGAGAGCGACCAGATTGGTCGTAGTGAACAACTGCTTTTCTGAGTGTTCCAAATTCTCCAAATAATTCCTAAAATAATTTTCACTTTATATAAAATTTTAAACTAAATAATTTATGGACAACATTTGATTCAAATGTAAAACATCCTTTAATAAACATATCACATCTTAATACATTTTCTGACTAATTGCCGAAATTTAGTACATGTTGTTCTGCTGTCACTTTGCTGGCCATTATGAATTTTGCCAGTCAAAACTTTAAAATGTTTTGCATCATGCTTAACAAACATATGTATGTTAATTTAATACTAAAAGAGGAAAATTTCAGTTATATTAGCTTGAATAACCTGTCTAATTTATAGTCAACTTAATCTTTAAAGATCTTAAAGATTAGATAATTTACTAAATAATGATAGCTTTTAAAGTGCTTCAAGTCCCTTTTTTTAACAACCCAGGTAGATTAATAAGTAAATCGTAGATTTACTTATTAATCTACCTGGGAAAATATAATTTATATATTGAATCCAGTGGATCAATGTCTAATACTTTGCAGGCAGTGAAGAACTTGGATGACATTAACAAGGCTGACTTAATGAGTATTCGTAATTTATTTACCAGGAAGACCCAAGTAGGCTTTTTTTTAATAGCTGACCTATATTCTCTTATGCTTCAGTTATCAATAATTATTCACCATTTATAATAAAGGTTGCATAACAATAAAAAGGACCATTAACACAGTCTAATACTCAAACTTAATTTGAGAAAATCTTTGAGTAACAGTCATAGAAACTCCAACAGCTCAATTCAGCAAATAGAGTACCTTACAATTCAGATCTACAGACTCATCATTATAAAGACAATCGGGTAATTCCATACCAAAACACAGTTTCTACTTATCTCCAATTTTGATTAAATTTGTTATATTAAGTGATTTAAAATGGTATAAAGAAAATACCCAGATCTTACGTTCAAATAATAACTGGTTTGGAAGTTATAATGCTTTAAAGTTGACAGATTTGTCTAAAAAATACACTATCAGCATACCTTTAAATTACACTTGCTACTCACCTAATTAAGCTAGAGATGTCAGCAAGGTGTTATTTTAAACCTTTTTTAATGGGCTTTCATATGATATACAACACATGATCACTTGAAAATTTTTTTTTTTAAATTTAAATTTCTCAAAAAGCCAAGTTAATTTTAATTTTAATTCCAACCAAGAACTTTAGTTCTTCTTAAAGCATATATCTTGTTTTCTAACCATAATAAAATTATTAGCCCTAAATGAATAAACAGACTTTACAATAACTATGACTATCTTGTCAAAGCATGTTAGCATGATTTCTGAATATTTTGGGAAGTTGCAAGTCCCTTGTGTTATAATTCCCCTCTAATTGTCAAGGACATATTTATCAGTTTCCTTAAAGGAGAAAGACAAATATCTACCTTTCTTGTCATATTAATTTAAAATTTAAATATAAGATTTTATTATGTACTCAAGAGATTTGGCCACAAATAGCTAATATTTAAAATTATGAAATAATGATATCATGAAATGAAATTTAAGAAATAAAATCAACTATACATACCTTTATATCAGAATCAGATACTCCATAGTCAAGATTAGAAATGAGAAGTTTTGATGGACTTCTTACAATATTGTTTAAGACCCCAGTTCGTCTAATTTTGTTAGTATTCAAAAATGCAGGTTTGCTTTTAGCCTTGGCAATTCCCTGAAATTCAAAAAGATATCAAGTATTATTGTACAAACACTAGCTACTTCATACTGAGCCTTAGATCTAGGTAATTAATGTTTTCAAATGAATGTTATTTCTTTCTCCCTTCTCATGTTTACATTTTGTTATTTATATATTTTCAGAGATTTGATTCTCTTTAACCTTTTCTACATGTATTTAAATTCACCTAGTTCTCATCACTTTTTAAATTTGTACAATTAAATAAATTGGCTTCAGCAACTAACAACAATTTTACTTAGATTAATCTGGTTAAACTTTTCTTCCATTAGTTTATATCTGTTATAATATTATTGTAGTCTAATAGTTATGGCTACTATTGGTAAAACAAGCTAAGTTTTATCAGTTTATGAAGCTCTTGAGAATAATACATCAAAATTCTGTGAGCTACCTTTTGGCTATATTTTTATGATTGACAAATGAATGCCAAGCGAAGTTTATATTTGGAGTTTACATAATTTTGAACAAAAAAATTTGCATTTTTGTACTCTTTTTAAACAGCATGGACATTTATGCAAGGGTTAAAAATTATGCAAAATATTAGCATGACATATACAAACACCATCAAAACACTGTTGCTATTTAATTACAGTATTTTAAAATTATTAAATAACTAAGGTGATGAAGTATGTCACAAAATACATTTAGAAATTAGATCAAACTCTGAAAAAGACTGTCCATGATTTTTCTGTTGCAAAGCCCTCTTAACAGTAATAACATCACTTATTTAGCCTATCACATAAATATATAAATTTAAAATAATATAATTTATAAACTTTTTTGCTTTGTATTAAATTTAGACAATATTAAATAAATGGAATATAAATGTGAGATACAATTACATCACTTCTTTAAATAATGTAATCACTTCAAAAACTATTAGGAACAATAATCTCCCTCCCATCTCAATTTTAGAATAAAATCAGTACAAACATCTCTAAGAAACTTAAACCAATCAGTTACAGAATTTTTTGATATCTTAAGTTGGAGCACAATATAATCACTATGCGATTTATCAAATCACACACAAGTTAACATTAAAATTTGGAAGAGATTCAAATAACTAGATCAAAACCAACTTCCATTTATAGCAGATTTTTTTACACGATGCTCATTCACTCCACTCTTACTACATTCCCACATGTATAAATACATAAGTAGAGTCTTTAACTCAATTAGGAACATGGAAGATGTGCAAGTTCCACATTCATAAACCCTGGCAAACGAACCAACACTGATGGATCATTCTAGAATAGCTAACTTTCCCATATCTCTTAACATCCTAAAAAATTTGTGCAGGAGCCATTGTCAATACACAAAAAAGGTATGTGAAATATCTAAGAAATTTTTTTAAAAAGACGTAAAACTCAAATGACTTTCAGAGCATAACCGAAATGGATGGTAGAAAAAATTAACTCAGTAGTTTTGGAGTATTATTAGTTACAAGAACCAATTACTGTCAGATATTACAATTACATGTCATTATGTCTTCTATTTTTTACTTCTTTTAGGTCGTATGAAGTTGCAACTTCCACAAGCATTGTTACAACATAATACTAGTTTAAATGGAGTGTGAGATCAGAATTCCTCACAGGTCATTGCAACATCATTTCTATTTATATATATATATATTTTTTTAGTCTGGTATTGTATTCTGTTGCCCTTATGTTTGTTTATTTTTGTATAATTATATTAAACTAGGTATTACGTATTGCTTCATAGCATTATAAACCTGATATAAGTTTTTATTTTTCTCCATAGCTCTTAATTATGGATTTGCTTGCATTGCTTATCTGAACTGTTTTGATTTTGTTTGACACATTTGTTAATATATATATATATATATATATATACATAGTCAATCAAAATGCAAGAAAACCTGTATGATTTGAAAGTATTTAAATGCTAGAAAAAATACACATACACACAGAGGATTTTATAAATAGGGATAACACATTGTGTATTCACTTCATGACTTCCATTTCTTATAAACAACTGTCCAATTACAGTGACTGCTTTTAGTAACCAATTTCTTTATTGTATAGATTTTATCAACTTTTTTCAGTCTTAAAGTGTTAAAAAATACACTTAACAAATAAATGGAAGGGGAACAATTTGTTTAATAATAAACATTACAGCAAGACTTCATAAAACTGCTAACTTTTGGATACTTTAATATTATTAGCATACCCATTGTAACAAGTTGTTTCAAAAGCGATAAATTACTAATTAAAGAGGTTTTCTGGTAGCAACAAGAAAAATAGTTCATTATAATGTACTTATATACAAAAAATAACAATATTTTACCCGAAGTGATGTGAATTTCCCTCTGGTTACAGTCTGGCGTATATTTCCACGAGCTCTTCTAGCATTTGCACCTCGAACAAAACCGCGCGAACCACGACCACGTAAATTTCTTCCACCTCTATTTCGAAAACTACTAAATTTGCCCCGACTTTTCTTTATAATATCGTCCAGAGACATGTCGATATCCATTTTTTCAGCCATTTCGAAGAACAAGTTTAGAGACTTACTTAAAGCAGAACAAATAAGTTTAACTAATTTCACAAACACAAAATCGCAAGCTTGCGCCAGAAGATTGTTGCCATTAATTCATACTAATATGTATAGACCATAGACTAAAAAAAGCCTGGCGTTTGTCTATGGTATAGACATTTAAGCACATTATGTCATCATTTCTAAAAAAAAAAAAAAATCTTTCGATTTCGTCTCAGAAATAAATTGAACTTTTAACATCTACATAATTTCAAAATGTATATGTCTACATATTACTAATTATATTTTAATTGATTCTTACAGGGATTGAAAGCTTGAATATTACTTAATAATTCATGAGCCACTATATTATTTTAATTTAAAAGAATGTGGTAGATATTTATGAAGGGATTGGTTTAAGATTTGAGATTAAATAAAATCGTCCTTTCTTTTTCTACCCACCTTACTATTATGGCCACATCCGAAATTTTTTTCCGTAGGAAATAATTTTTCCTTTCTCATAGTGGGCAACAAATTGCCATTGTGTAGTGTGGAAGTGGGAACTGTCGCTTGCGTTGGAATTTCTTTATTTGGCGGGAAAAGAAATTTTTGGGATATTTATAATTGTAAGTATGTTTTAATTTTTGTAGCTTTATTATATATATTATATTTAAAAATGGACACTTGTTTAGATACAGCTTTTGTTTGTTTTCTAGTATAAGGGTTAGTATACGCCTGATATCTGTGTGTATATTGTGTATGGAAACAATCGCAACAGTTATTTTTGATAAAACTATTAATTCTACATTTTAATATATTCATAGTCTTTTAACCGGTATCATCAGCCAAACAAGCGGAACTATGGAGATTTAATTTTTTGTTTAGTTTGTTTTCTTGAGACGGCATGTCTTTTTGCACTGCCCTAAGTTTAATATTATATGAAGTTAATCGAAAATAGTTCTACAGTTTACTTACAGATCTAAACGGTTTTAATAAAATTTCTTAATTTGAAAGGTTCTTAATATTAGAGTTATACAATTAATTCTAATCTATCTCTTTCAACACTGCACAAAGATGAGCCCACCTTGCACAATAATTGTGTAACAGAAAAGCTATTATTTTACAAATCTTTGTAAAACTGGTGGACACGTCATACCAGTCCCTTTAATAACTAGTTAGATGTGTTGGCATTTCAGCAAATATTTAACTTTGCACATAATTTTGTGTGGCATTATTTGAACTATTGAACTGTAATTTCCTTAACTCTGTTGGATACTCTTTTCTTTGTTTTTAATTTCCAACAAAACCACTTTTACTACTTTTTTATCCTTATTCACAATAGTAATGCATTTAACTTAGCTTCTTCTCCATCAAAATAATTCTTCATCAAAAGTAATGCACTTTAATAATTTTTCTTTATTCTAAAAATCTCCACAAATGTTAAATGTACTCTTTACTAGAGTATATGTCCATAAGGTATTGTGTAAACATTAATGCCATCCTCTACAGCTGAGTTAGATCAAAAGTAATGAATGCATGTTCTCATTTTCGTTATTGTAATAGTAAATATATCAAAAAAACTTTTGTAGCTCGTGATTCCATTATGATCCCAACATGAAACTGTGAGGATTAATTAACAATAATGAGTTACTTTTGAGAATTTTTTCAAAATTTTAAAAACTTGGCTTTTTGAGAATTTTAAATTTAAATTTTAATTTAATTAAAAAAAAATTTCAAATCATCATGTGTTGTATATCATATGAAAGCCCATTAAAAAAGGTTTAAAATAACACCTTGCACATATCTCTAGCTTAATTAGGTGAGTAGCAAGTGTAATTTAAAGGTATGCTGATAGTGTATTTTTTAGAGAAATCTGACAACTTTAAAGCCTTATAACTCCCAAACCAGTTATTACTAGGGTAAATTCCCAATTCCGGGGGCCCCGCCGCCATGTTTTTGACTCTATTTTTGTACAAGTGATCGCCAAATTGTCGCCAAGTGATGTTTACAATTTGTGTATTAAGTTTATACCCGATCTCAAAGCATATTTTGAACAAAAAAAGGGTTTGAAATTTTGTTAAGATGAATACAAATTTAAATTTGAGTTTTTAATATATTTAGAGGCTCTTATGTACTGCTTATTAAACTAAACAGCACAGAATTTTTGCAATAAGTGCAAATTAAGCAAAATATAAGCATTAATTGGTTATATTTAGGCAATTATGCATATAAAATATTTAGTTATATTTATAAAATACGGTTGCTATTTAATGAAATTATTTTAAAACTATCAAACGATTAAATAGTTATAAACTACGGTACAAATTACTTTTATTACTCAGTGTATCACTATTAACAATGTAGTACACTATAAAATAATAGTTTTAAAAAATTTCTTCATTTTGTATTAAATTAAGACACAATTTTGAATAAAGTTCAAAAAGCAGTAAATAAAAAAAATATAAATGTGAATTATAACATCACTTGTTACTCTTCGAAAATTATGCATAAAATATAAAATTAATAAAGCGCTAACCTAATTTAAGTATCCTGAGTTGTTGGTAGATATACACGATTGATCTGATTTAAAAAATCCTGAAAAGCATCTTGCGGATTTTCTTTCATTTTCCTCCACATAAATTCACAAAGGTACGAATCAAATTGATCTTCACACTTGCGAACTGTAAGGAGAGATCTCTTAACTGAGCTCCACAATCCCTCAATTGCATTGGTTTGAGCTCCAGTATTAAATTAAAAAAAAAAAAAAAACTGAAAAAAATATAAGAGCACAGCCGAAATGGACAAAGACTTGAAATGGATGCTAGAAAATCCAAATTCAGCGGTCTTGGAGTATTGTTAGTTACAGGAACCAATAAGGGTCAGATATCCAAATCACGTGTCATTTCCCCCAATATCCTAAAATAAAGGTGCCGATTGACACCCCCACCTTTTTTAGGGGGTGGTGGAAGAGTCCGAAAAGAAGAGCAAGGTTTGCCAGAAAATAGGGTTGTAGAATTTGGCGATATCTCCCACGCTTGGCGTTCCCACCGAACTCGGTTCCGCAGGCCCCCCGAACTGGGAAATAGCCATTATTTGAACATAAGATTTGGGAATTTTCTTTATAGTCATGAAGTTAGTTACTATACCAAATTTTATTAAAATTGGAGGTGGTCAGGTAGAAACCTTGCAGTGATTTGGTATGGAATTACCCAGTACATGTATTTCTTTAACATTGCAAACAATCATGCTGATGAAAGTACTAGCAATGCCTTTTTATATGTGAAAATAAAAAATGTGAATGTTGATTTCCTTAATTATGAATTAATTGACCAAGTAATTCCGTCATTAAATAGGAGCTGACACTGGATAGCTAAAATGCCTATAATATGATTAACTTTCTTGGCATAAGATAGTTGGATTTTTGGCTCTGGTTGTGTTTCTTACATTTAGAATTTTTTCTTTTCAGTGTCTAAAGCTTTCTTCAAATTAACTTAATTATACAGATCTAAACTATAACTGTATGATGGTAAATCTTGTGAATTTTGTGGCTGCTTCTCTTGTGTTTTTCTTCTATGTAAGTTTGATCATTTGTCCTGAAATGGTCAAACTCGATTCTCCTCTACCTTTTTCCTTGGATGCTTCTGTTGACTCTAAGGTTTTTCTGCAATAGATTTTTCCATTACTTCCTTTTTTAGTCATAGATAAGATCCACTCTCTTTCGCCCTTTCCTTATCAAATTTGTTTCTCTACTTTGTTTGTCCTTTAGTTCCCTTTCATTATTATTGTCGTTTCTCTGCAGTTGACATGGTTTTAACCATTATTATTATTTAATTTATCCATTTATTTATTCTACAGCAAATTATTAGGTAAAATACAAATCAAATTGGAACTTTTAATAAAGTTTCAATGAGTCCAAGCAAAATTTGTCAATCCTATAGCTAATGGCTATCACTAGTTAATTAAAATAAATATTTATCTAGTGCATCCAAAAACATTTTAGTAATTTTAAATCCTTAAAAATTAAAATAAATTGCATAATGGCTGAAAGGTATTGAAAGTGCTTTGCAATTTTTTTAATGAGTTTGAAATGAATAGAATAAAATATGAAGTTATAGTATAGACATTAAAAGATAAAAATTCTGATAAGGCCCAGTGGATAGTAATGATATTTTAGAACTTTATTTAGTCCCCCCCCCACCCTCGGGGGAATTGGTGTTATTTAGCTTGAAATGGAAAATACTTTTCTATGGATGCTGTTAATAAGGGACAGCAAATCATGCATTTCTAAAAAATGATCATATGTAGATTACATTTCTGATAATTTACACATTAAAAAACAAACGAGGAAATTGATTCAGAGTTTAAAGGCAGGAAAAACAATTTTAGTTTTAATGTGTAATAGTTTGCTGTAGGTAATACTTTTGGTTTGGCTGAATCCATAGACCGGCCATATTGATAGAGCGTTCTTGTTCCTAAATGGACTGGCTGAATCCCTCTCGTTTGTCTTGTCTATTCTTATTTCGGCATGCCGATACCCTCTAGACGGGGGTGATCTGTTGAAAATTTGTCACGCCATTAACGTATCATCAAACTATTCAGGAGCTTTTTCTACTTTCGGTGCAATACACTGCAGTTTTCTTCTCACCCGCTTTGCTCTATTTATGAGATCTTGCACAACCCGAACGCTGGACAGTGGACTCAGAATGGATTGATGCTTTTTTGAGAAATGAATAAAGCTTTTGGAATGATTTCATAAAATATTTAACATTGACAGATATTTTCAACAAATAAAAGGGGTAATACAAAAATATGTAAATGTGTAGTGTTAAAGTAAAGTACTAAAGATCTTTTGAAATCACTTGAGAAAGAATATCATTCAGAAATGGTTAGATCAAGAATCAATTCATCCCATATGTTGCAATTTTGCTGACTGCTTAAAATTTTATCCTGTCGTGGATGTTAGTGCTAATAGGATCTTGTAGACTGATTTTTAGTTAATTACCTGAAAGGTTTTTAAATTACATACTAAATTAAAACTCAATTTAAAAATAAATCAGTGTTTTTTGTCACCTAGATCAGTTTTCAGTGTACCTTACTCTGTAATCTGTATTTTAGTTTTATTTTTAATCCTTCCCCAATCTTCCTGAATTTATGAAAAATACTTGTATGTATGTAAGGATAGTGTAGCAAAAATAGACTCCTCAAAGTGTTTGCCTTTAACATATCTTAGATATCCAAAGCAACATTTCATGTTCATCATTTATTTTAATATATAATTTAGCTTGTTTCTTTTAAGTCTATGTTAACTTGTGTCTTTTCCCCCCCACTTTTAAAGGTTCTTTATAAATACCTGAAAATTATAGAATTGTAAAATGTCTGGTATTGCCATTGCTCGTCTTGCAGAAGAAAGAAAAGCTTGGAGGAAAGATCATCCATTTGTAAGTAGCATGTCCTCAATTTAAATAATGTTATGCTTTCTATTTATCAGGAACAAAATAATAAATTTACATTTCTTTATATATTTTTGTGTTGTTCTCATGAGAGTTTGGTGATTCATAGTGATTATCAAGCCATTATCTAGCTATTTAGTTGAGAAAGGTTATAATTCCACATTTGGTTTGTTTCTGTTTTTGCAGTAAGTTGATATTGATCATAGCCACTATTTATGTTGTCTAGCTGAATGTGAGCTTTTCTTAGAATTTTGTTTTTCTAATCAAATCATTATCTTCAATGGAGTATTTAACTGTAAAGGATGATAGTACTGAACTTGATAAAGGATACCCAAATAAGTTCTTATGAGAATGGCTTAACACAAAAGATTTAAAAAAAAAAAATTAGTGTGGTGCCATAAAATAGATATTTTGGATGAATGTTTTTGTGTTTTTTGCAACTGCATAATTAAAAATACAGCTGTGAATGATTAGAATCATTCTGGAACTTCAATATACAAGAAGTTGCAGGATTCTGTGAAAAATCACAAATAATTACATTCACTTTTTGCAGGTAGCAACGTTGTAGGTGTAATACTTTGTAATTAATGCATTGACTGCTACTTATGAGATAACTTGTAGCCCCGAAGCAGAGTGTGCCAAAAAGTGCGACACACATTGCAGAAGAACTGGTTCCACTGCAGAACAATTGCATCTTGCTGAAAAACTTTTGTATATATATATATATATATATATATATATATATATATATTGATGGTTTTCCGTAAATAGGAAATAATTGAGGAAGGGGGGGTACAAGTGGAAGTGGCAGTTCTAAGCTTTATAAAAAAACAGTGAGAAAAATTTGACAAAATATTTTTAAAGAAAACTACATATTTGAAAGTACTAAGGTTTACTTGGAATTTCCTGTGTCTTGCCAAATTTGCAGGCAATAACCCTTTTGGAGAGTTGTCATTTATTTGTCTTCCCTACACCCTACCAGTAGGATAGATAGCTCGCGATCTGCCTATCCCATTCATTCCTGAATTAGTCAAATCTGCTCTACTCCGAAAGAATTGGTGAGGCTATGGGTATCCGGGGTTGGCTTCATTTCCCCAACCCGAAAAAACCCAGGCATGTTTTTTTTTTTTTTTTTTTTTTTTTTAAATCCACTTGAAAAAACTCAGGTGGGTTTTTTAAATTGGGTTGTCAAAATCTTTATTTAAAATTCCACATATTTAACTAATAATAAATATATTGAATTAAATCTATAATATATATTACAGAATTTTTCTAATTTGAAGGCGTCTAAACTGCTAAAAAAAACAAAAACTTAAAAACTTTTCAGGGAAAAATAGTTATCTGTATAACAAATACAATAAAATCTAAATTAAACAAAGTTAATAAGAATGTATGATGAAAAAAAAAAAGAATATTAAAGTTTTACATGTGATAAAATTAATCGAAAAATGGACAAGAAAAATTGGATAAAAAATATGTATAACAACTGCAAATAATAAACATGGGGATAATATATATAAATAATTCTGCTACTTATCATATATAACTTACAAATAAACTAAAAAAATATCTTCTGAATGCTTTAACACAATACTGCTAATAAATATAGAGCAATAATTTAATACATTTTATTGAAAAGAAAAAACTTCAAATGCAACTATTTCAAAGCTAACTTTTAGTATAAAATAATTGCCATTCAAAAGTAGTTTTTTGTTGTTAGAAAAATTTTAAGATTTCAAAATTTTCTGTAATTTAGACAAAATTTTCTTCTGCATAATTTAAAATTGATTTTTAAAATTTTTAATTTTAAAAAGTGATTAACATTTTTAATTTATTTTAATCATACAATAAATTATATATCCTGCCCTCTTACATAACAAAAAACCTGAATAGTTTTCAAATCCCCCAAAAAGCATCTAAAACCCTTTAAAATATAGGAAAACCCCCCAAAACCCAACGTTTTTTTTTTTCTTTGGGTTTTTGCCAACCCTGATACTGCCACACACATGGTATAACTATTCTTGAAATAGATTTCCCAGTTGGAATATTTTTGTACATGCAATTTTGTTGAAATTGTTTGAAGATGTCTGCTCGCAACAGTGTCCTGCTTTGAGTGTAACTCTCCCATAATTTTAAAAAATTTAAAAACTCATGAACGTTTTCATCCTGAAAAATCAGTGAAACACAAATCAACAACAGAAAATAGTGTTTTTAGTTTCCTAGTAGGAAAAAAACGGGCATTGGAAGACGCAAATTCCAGTTTCCCAAAACAGAAAATTTCTTAATTCACATTATATCTATTCCTAAATCAGAAGCTATTTGCGAATTATGGGGATCAACAATTTTTTTTTTTTTTTTCCCTATAGGCATAATGTAAATGATGGTGATGAGACTAGTATTGGGACAACTGATAAAAGAATGTTTATTTTTTTGCAACAATCCTCCACCAGGACACACAGATCGGTCCAAAAATTATTAAAAACTTGCATTAATGTGTGGGCCAAATTATCAGTCCCATTTTTATCATTGTAGTGATATCTCAAAATATCTTATCAAAAGTAATTGACAGGACAGTAAATTGTATGTTAATGCCTTGTTTTTAATACAAATACTTTTCAAAATTTCAGGTAGCACTGTTTTATGAAATATTTTTAGGTATACATATTAGTAAAGATGAAAATGTACCACAACAGGAATAATATTGTGGGAGAGTAAATATATAAAATAAATTATCTCCTGCAGAACATTTTTGATTATCTGAAAGCCTGTTGCAGAACATTGAAAAGTATTCTGCTGTGGGGACTTGCAGATTGCATTCATCTCTAGGATGCCAACTACGAGTTATCTTGTACTGTGTTTAATTGCTATTTTTGTGCAGCTGTGAAAAAACTCGTGTGTCGGTGCTAATATCTATAGATGGCTTCTTGGTAAAGAACAAAATATCAATGCTGGGTTGCATAAACAGAAAATTTATTTAAAAACAAACAAAAAATGTAATAAAAATTAGTTCAAATTCAAGAAATAAAATATTTTATTGTTTGTGGAACGTCTTAAAACAATCTTCTACCCAAAGTGCTGGCTTCTCTTTATAGGCTGAACAGAAATAAATTATCATTCGCATTTGATGTTGTTGCTTGGGAATCATTGTCATTATCTTTAGGTTCGGAGATGACTTCATCTCCCCTATCACTTGAATTCTCAGAAGGTTCATAATCGCTACTGTTGTTAACATCCTCGTCAAAAACCCTGTCAAATTCTGAATAACTTAGTTTTGTGTAGTACTCAATTTCATTTTAAGTCTGTGGTCTTTTCTTATCCATATTGGGTTATTGATAATTCAATTATAACAAATATAAAACAACACACTCACCGTAAATGTGATGCACTCGATTACAGTTTCTGAGATACTACTGGCAAATTTGGACTCGTAGATATGATTCAGCTTTAGAGAAGAAACAGGTTGAAGTATGTCTGTGTGTTTGCGTGCAAATTAGCTCGTAGTTGGCTTCCATGAAGATTTCTGTTACAGAAGCCAACAAAATAATTCATAAGACCTTTAAAATACATTTTTTAATGCTTTTTGATAACTGCATTAGAATTAGAGTTTTTAATAATATAATGTGATTAAATCAAATTGTCATTTTAGGCCAGATTTCTGAAAATTGCCATGGCATTCAACACGTTAAAACCAAACTGTAGATGTAGCAATTAGAAAAGCTAATGCTGAAGCATTAGTACTTTTTAACAGAGCTTAAACTTTCTTTTTCCGTAGTCCCTCATATTATTGAGATAGCCAAATTTTCAGCAAGGGATTGTTCTGCTCTGATTTCATTACTAGTGCTTAATAATAAAAATTAAAGTATGAGCTTTGAAAACCTAGTAAAGATATTTAAAAAATTCTGTTTTCTTTCTTAACATAGATGGAAGCCCAAACAAAGCATTTGATAATATTTTAGCAGTTATACTCCAATACTATTCCTTTATAAAAGAAAAAAATCTTAAAAGTATTATTGAGACATTTACCATCAGTAAAATTGTCAATTTCCAATTCAAAAATCATCTATAAAGCCTCTTTTTTTTTTTTTTTTTTTTTTTTTTTTTAAGAAAATGGTTTGCCCTAGGAACATTTAAGGAGTCTTTCCAGGGTATTTATTAAATCTAGCACTTATTGTACCACAACAAATTTATCATAAATAAAATGTATTTCATATTTAAGATTTAAAAATCTGAATTTAAGACAAATCTTAATCTGTTCAACACATAAAAGTAAGATTCATCAAAAGAAGGTCTGTATTGGAGTTAGCGGGCTCAAATCCCTAACATAAAATCTAATATTTGTCACTAGAATTAATTATTTGTTATATATATTTACCTTTTCTATTTCAGGGTTTTGGATTAAACATTGTCTAAGCTTCAGGGTTTAGTATTGTAATAATAGTAATAATTGTATAAACTTCAGGTTATTTTTTATTTAGAGGTACTAATAACCTTGGAAGGCCTATTTCAAATATTTTCATTTATAGAAGTACATTCTTATCAACAAGAAGTGTTTGAAAGTTTTCAGTTGTTTTTGTTTATGATTTTTTTTCTCCCAATTTCAGTTTGCCTTTCCAGTGTTCGAAGGTTAAAGTCCCATTATTAACATGTATGATTATAGCTTTTTTTAGAAAGGATTTTAATTAGCCTAGTCCAAACCTCATTTCAAGTGTAGCAAAATAGCTGACTGAAGCACTCTAAACCAAACCAATTTTGAGACTCGTATCTTATTATGAACCTTCTGATCAGTTTTCCTGTGTAGTGTAGTAACAGCTTGATTTCAGAATTGTTAGTAATCCTTATAATAAAGGTGTTTTAAAATTAATATAATCATTTACACTTCATGCTGTATATTAGTTTCATATAATGCTATTGATTAAAAATATGTTGATTATACGTGTTTATTTTTTTAGGGATTTGTAGCAAGACCAACTAAGAATGCAGATGGAACTTTAAATCTTATGAATTGGGAATGTGCGATACCTGGAAAAAAAGCTGTAAATTGTTTTTAAATTATGATTTACTAATTTTATTTTCTCTTATTATCAGAGACATTAAATATTTTTTCCTCTTTTCTTTTGTAGACTCCTTGGGAAGGTGGTCAATATAAGTTACGGATGATTTTTAAAGATGATTACCCTTCTACTCCACCAAAGTGTAAGTAAATTATTTTGAGCCAAACGATGGCCTTCGGAACCAGAGTTCGTGGGTTCGAATCCCACTACGGCATGGATGTGCATAGCCGTTCGGAATCGGTTTTAAGCAGTAGGTCCTGGTCTCATTAGCCCTCGTGTTGCAAAAAGTAGACCGTAGTGTTCCAAAACCAAACCCAAAATTATTTTGAAGTTCATTAAAAAATAATTGTCTTAGAATTAAAGTAGTAATTTTATGTGCCTAAAGAGTAAAATTACTGTTACTAGTGCTTATACCTTTGAGGATACTTTTTCTACAAGTGGTTCAAATTTTTTAAAATTCTGTAAGTGGCAACTTTCCTTGGAAATGGGAAAAGAATGATGTAAAAAAATTTTTTCTTCAATTCTTATGTTTGCTATTGTAGAACAAAAAAGTGTAGATCAGTATCAAAAATTGATTAAATTGCCACCTTTTTAAATTTTTTATATATGTATGGCAAAAGTCTGATCTGTTGTTCTTGTACTGTTTGTTTTGCCATAGAATTTATTATTTTTTCTAAACTGTCACTAAAGATTTATAGTCCTATCAAATTTTCTTTAAGTATTTGGGAAATTTAGAACTTGGGAAAGTAGATTTTCTTTAACTGTGTTTCTGTTGACAAGAATATTTCATATAAACAGCAAAAACATATCTGCCATTATTTCATTTAAAGCTATTTAAATTATCTAAGCTTCCTAATCATAGGTGTTTATTTTAAATTGCAAAAGATACTTTAAGAATAATAGTGTTGCTTTTTGGTTATACAAAGTGACCTTGAAACAAGAGTGTGTTATACAGTGTTGGCAATAAAACTTTGAAAAATGAAATCTTAAAATATTTAATTGGAATAAAAACTGAAAACTTGCTTTACAAGTGTTAAACAATTAAGGTACAAATAACTAATTTAAACACTAGCCCTTCTGGTTTGTGCGATACCTTCACTCTAATTTGAGCTATGTTTCTGTATAATTTAATGATAACACATTTAAAGAATAATTTTTTTTTTCTTTTAAATTTGATGTATTTTGATTTCCAGGCAAATTTGAACCCCCACTTTTCCATCCAAATGTTTATCCTTCTGGAACTGTTTGCCTCTCTTTGTTAGATGAAGAAAAAGATTGGCGCCCAGCAATCACTATTAAACAGGTATAGTTTAATCACTGGAGTTCATATATTTTGAAATATTCAAAATAATTATTTAAAATGTTGCAGTTAATAGCTTTCATTATCACACAAGTTTCTTTTATGATTTATATACAGTTTTTTGTGTTAGTTGGACTATAGGACTGGTTATTGTATTAATATATCAGACCTGCCAACTTCAAATTTTCTGGAGAAATGGGAGAAATTGGTAACTTCAGAAACTTCTCGGATTGCTCCAGAAAATAACAAAAATTTTGAACAACTAAAAATCACAATTCAGCAATCAAATACAAAGTCTTGCAAAAAGTGGTGTTAAATATACAAGTACTCTTTCAGCCTTGGCTTCGTTTGCTGGAAGAGAAAGACAGTTTTCTTCTTTTAGTATTGTTCATTCTAGCCTTCATAACGAATTAGGAGTGGATAAAGCATCAAATCTAGTGTTTTTATTGAAACCATTAAATCCCTAATTTGGTGCTTAAAAAATATTAAATTTTTTTTTGTTTTTTTTTTTTTTTTTTTTTAAATAAATAGTTTGCATTAAAAGAATATTTAATTTGTTCTTTAAATTTACATGCTATTTAGTTTCCACTATCCAATTACAAAATAATGGAATGTATTTAGATTAGAATGTATATATTTAATTTTAGGTAATCAGTGTGTAGAATATACTAGATAGACAAGATGTTACTTATTATTACAAGCTATTCTATGTATATTGCAAAAAATAACAATTAAAATTAGTATTCAGAAAGAAATAAAAAAAATCTTTTTTTCAACCCTGGTCTTGATACTTTTTTATTTGAGCATTTTATTTTCTGGTGTGCTCTAAATATAACGGTTTTTAAATAATTCCAAGCTACTCATATGGTCAAGCTTCCATAAATGAACTGCCGAATGATGGCGGATTGGCTAGAGTGCTGGCCTTCAGTACCGGAGTTTGTGGGTTCAAATTCCACTGTGGCATGGATGTTCGTAGCCGTTCGGTATCGGCGCTTTAAGCTGTAGGTCCCAGTATCATTAACCTTTGAGTTGCAAAAAGTAGACCATAGCACACCAAACCAAACTCCTTAAGCTAAAATCAATGATATGCGTGAAGCCTTAACTCCAAAAGAAAGGAGAAAAGAACAGCAGCCTCTAGAACTAGATAAAATATTTAAGAGACAAAAGAAAATCTCAAGATTCTTCTTTCCATATCGAAAGAAAGATTGAGTGTAAAACAAGTTACATTAAGAAAAATGTTTCTGAACTGGAAATAATATATGCATTTTCTAATCAAACCTAACCTTTTTTAAAATTTCTCTTGTATTAAATAACAAAAGTGTAGAAAATAATTGAGTAAAATATTAAAATTGTTCTTGAAATATATTGAAGTCAAGAAAAAAGATTTTACAGAACATTAAATTAAATAAAAATTGTATAAATGTTGGGTTTGACTTATACGGTGTTTGATTTATATTCATATTTTATTGTCAATTATTGTCAAAATAATTTTAATGTGAGTGATTTGGGAAAAAGGAATGTATATGATCCTAGTATTTATATGCCGAACGATGGCCGATTGGTTTGAGTGCTGGCCTTCGGTACCGGAGTTCGTGGGTTCGAATTCCACAGTGGCATGGATGTTTGTAGTTGTTCGGAATTGGCTTTAAACTGTAGGTCCCGGTCTCATTATCCCTCGTGTTGCAAAAAGTAGACCGTAGCACTCCATACCAAACCAAATCAAACCTAGTATTTATATTGAATTCCTCATTAAACATTGCTCAAAGACATGTAAACTAAGTTTCTGCTAAGGTTAGGTATTAGTTAAATAAAAGAGGGTTCTCACGGGTATAAAAAAAAAATTAAATAGCTTTTGAGTAGAGTTTATGCTAAAGTGGAGCTGGTATATCAATAAAAGGAATTGAGGAGATAATAAATTGCCATTTTACTCACTCCAAATCCATTTGTGTTCTATCTCAGTTTTCACAGAAACCATATCAGAAGTTGTCCAACTTTTTTAAGACTCATTAAAAACATAACTCCTTCCGGCATGCTACACTTTAAAGTAGGAATTTTGCAAAAAAAAAAAAAAAAAAATTGTAAGCAGTCTATTTAGGCCTAGGAGAGTCCAAAGATATAATTGTGTGAAAATTGCATAAGCCATTCCAATTTTGTGGGTGTGTCTGGAGCAGACACACTGTGCTGATAGAGCTTCAATAGCATTTATTACAGTAAAATATTTTGCCCAAGATTTAATGACAGTATAATCTGATGTCCATAGCAGATTTAGCATTATCCAGCATGCAACATGGGAAGGAATGTTACTCTACACCCCCACCCTTAAAAAATTAAAGAATAAAATTAAGGTATTGGCTATATTTACACTATATACATCAATATTTATACATTATTTTTCCTTGTATTTTTCTGAAACTTAATTAACATTGCAGGTTTTTCACATGTACTGCAATATGTCAGGCTTCTGTTTAAGTGCTACAGTAAGTGCATCTGTTTCGATTTCCCTTCACAGGCATGTGTTTGGCATTAGAAAATCGTTTTTCTTCGGAAATACGGATTTTATATTGGGAAGCTTGTTGAAAGCTTGAGGAGATTGGCTTTAAAAAAAGGGGGGGGGCTTTCCCATTGCACAAAATGCGTAGTCAAAAGATAAGCGGAATTGTTTTTCTGTTTTTATTTTGCAGTCAAGTTGAAATAGCTTTGGGACAACTTATTTTAATTTTCACATCATACTTTTCTTCCCTCTCACCTTCAATGCGATCAACTGCAAGACATGAAGGGATATACATTGCTTGTCTTTCCACTAGAGAAAAATTAGGCTATCATTACTTACTGCCCAGCATTTTTCCTACTTTCAGTACATTCACACTCAATATCTGAAGGTAATTCTTAATGAATTTGCAGTGCTTCGATAATACTCAGACCTTTTGGAGCGATTTAAACTAATTTAAAATTTACAAGAAAACTAATTAAAGTGCTATAAAATTTACAATTGACTATTAACAAGAAAAAAATAATTATTAAATATATATGAATAAAAAAATCTGTAGCAATCAAAACTAAACAAAATCCTTGTGATAAAAGAAAGAATAAAAAGGGTCTGCATTCGCTGAAAATCAAAAGTTAGTGAATACTACCTCAAATAAGCTTCTAGTCCCTTATATGTTTATACCCTACCAAAGAAAGAAACAGAAAAAAGGCAGAAAATACGAACACAGATAGACAAATATGAGATCGGAATTCTGTGACTCAGTTGCCAGTTAGGACCTTAGTGGCACAGTGTGTCTGCTCCAAACACACCACATATTTACAATTACACAACAGACACAATTTTCATGTAAAAAAGTAAAAGTAATACAAAATAAGTTTTTTTCTGTACTATAATTTTTATATATATATATTTTTTTTTTAAATCTCAAACTTTTCTTTAAAAAGCAATATATATTCCAAAATTATTGATTGGCTGGTAAAGTGCTGCCATCTATTATATAAAAGAAAGGTCAAAACTATCCTATAGAGTGGTTTTAGAAATATTTATCGATTATGTTCAGTGTCTAAAGAGGGGATGTTTTTGGTGTGTCTGCACCGAACACGCTGTGCCAGAAGGTGTTAAGAACGATTCGTATGTTATAGATTATATGCTTTTAAACATTATAGCCAGTAAAAAATTTAATCCTTTAATTTTACTTTTATTATTATAATATTCTCCCAATGATACTCATCATTGCTGAAACCCAAACTATTGTTGCATTTCCTTTTAAGTGTTACACTATTGATATTAGTGAATTGCAGTTCTAATTCAAAAATAATTATGTAATATTGTGTTTGTGTAAGAAAACATTTATTAATGAAAGTAAATTTAATAAAATTTTGAGATGGTATAGATGAAGGGGTGGTTCACTGTTTCCTATCCCAACATAAAAGTTAAATCACTTAATTTTTTATTTTTTTTTTTTTTTGGGGGGGGGGGGTGGTCTACACAATTGTGCTTGTAACTAGTCAATCAATGAAAATGCCTGTTTATCAAAGATAGTAAATTTTTTATAGAAATTGGATTTGTATGATATTTATATTTTCTGGATTTCGTGTAGTTCCTTGATAACTTACAAACTGTTCTTTGAAAACTTCGTGTGGTAAAACAAAAATTCTTTTAGATTTTATTGGGAATACAAGATTTGCTGAATGAGCCTAATATTAAAGATCCAGCTCAAGCTGAAGCTTACACTATTTATTGGTACGTATTTACCTTTAACATTTTTAAACAATTTTAAATACAATAACTTTTTACTTAACTTTTTTTTTCCCCTTTTCATAGTCAAAACAAGCTGGAATACGAAAAGAGAGTTCGAGCTCAAGCTAAACAGATGGCTCCTTAAACAGTATGTTGCGTCATGCTGGTTTATCTGATTATCTCACAATTTGTAACGTATTTTGTAGAATTTGGGAAACTTCATTTATTTTATTTTTTAAATCCTTCAAATTTGAAGGCTAAAAATTCGAACTGATTTCTTTATTCTAAAGCTCTCCAGTTTTTTACTGTGCTTCTTTTGAAAGACTTGAGACTGCAGTATTTTACAAGGGACTAAGCCAACTTTTCATGTTTAATAAAAAAAATGCACTTAAAATGGTATATATCATCTAATTGTGTGGGGAAAAGTGCTTTTTTCACAATGTATATAGAACTCATTCCAGTCCATTGATAGATTCTACTAAATTGTGCTACTAGTTGTGTTTTATGTATCTTTCTTAGTTAGACAGTCTTTCTATAATAAATTACTTCATTTTTAATTTAAATCTGTTTTCTAGAATTTCTTGAGTAACTGAATGTGCTTCCCTTTGGAGTATGTTTTATACAAAACAATTTTGTGTGCTCTGCATTATTGCAGTTGGATGCAAATTTTGTTGTACTGTACAAGCTGTGAATAAACTTGCGTTTTTATCTTCTGGTTTATTTTTAAACAATGATTAGCATCATGAGTGGTTGTGTCACTACATGTAATTTTAAATTATCTCTGTATATCCTGTGCTCAAGTGAGTTTTTTTAACTTGCTTGGTTATTTGACTTTTTATTTTCAAGCAAAATAAACCTTATTTTTAGAAGTCAAGAAAGTTCTTGTGTTTCATTTTATTACCTCAAGTATTCAGCATTGCCCAGATTTTTTCTAAAGTAAACAGGATTCCTACGGTCCTTAAAAGTCCTTAAGAACTCCTTAATTTAATTTTTAAGGGCGCTTAACACTACTTAATTTTTGTCAAAGGTCCTTAAAAACTCCTTAATTTTTAAATTAGAATGTGATCAATTTCTCCATCGACATGTGATTTCGTATTAGTTTTCGTATATGATAGTTTTTTCTTAGTTACTTATTTGACAAATAAATAATCTTTCATATGCTTAAAAGGTTTAAAGCATAAAGCCAGCTGCTCTTTCCTAATAGCTAACGGTTATGCAGATTTTAATTAAACGAAGCATGGGGATGGGAGTTAGTAGGTATTTCAGTTATGGAAGTTTAATTTTCCTTGCATTCAATGTAATAGGAAAGTCAAACTTTCTTCTTTCCCAGGCAACGTTGGGTATAATCAGCTAGTATATGCGTGCATATATATACACACACACACACACATATATATGTATATATCAGTGATTTTTTAAACCCTCAGAAAGTACTGTTTATAATGTTTTTATTCACAATTTATTTTTAGTTTGATCACTCAAACTTTAGATGTGTATTTTTCAAAATTAGTTTTTGTCATATAGATTTATCTGATATTAATTTTTAGGCATTTTAAAAAACTGAATTCTGAAATTTATTGAATATTGAGCATGATTTGTCTGGTTCATAATTATTAAAATATGTTCCTCAGGGAAACAGAGTTTATGTCGTGTATTTCAAGTAGGTCCTTATAAAAAGTTATTCTGGTCCTTAGAAAGTCCTTAATTTTTGTTCTGGAAGAAGAGTGGGAACCCTGATAAAGATGATTCTTTTAGAGTCTAGAGGTGATTTCAACAATCCTTCAGTCTTCTCTCAATTTGTTTCTCTTTCTCTCTCTCTCTTTCTCTTTTAAATATTTAAGCGATGAGAGAAGTCATTTTGGCTTAGATGACACTTAAACATTTGAGAGAGAATTTGAAAGGGAAGACCCTTTCTCAGTGAAAAATTTCTTGCTACAGCACTGCCTTTTCATGTGATGCATTTAAAATAAAAAGCATCTTAAATGAATTTGAAAGTTAATGAAAATAGATGTTTTTATTGTTATTTGGCATACATAAATAGGTGGTTAATATGTGGGCCTGTGTATATGAAAAAAATTTCACTTGGTTAATATTTTACCTTGCTGATTAATTAGCTAAAATCCAAGATATGAGCAATGGTGAAGAACCTTAGGCAAAAATGAAATGAACTTAAGAATTTAATGTTAGCTCAAACACATTTATAAAATCAGCATATTTTTTTCAGTTGTCCTCTAGTTCTTATTCCATACAATATTATTTTTTATGAATTTTGTTGAAATGCAACAAAATTTTGGGGGTGCTGTTATGGATTGGTTTTAACTTAAACTGATTTTTGACTTTCATTTAACCTTCTTTTCTTTCACCTCCATCAGAATGTTATAGTAGTTGGATCTCTAAGAAAGATGCTAAAATTTGTACATAATACTTTAGTTTATTAAAATGCATTTATAGTATTGTATAAAATATATTTTAATGCAATATTCTCCATTTATAAGTATGTTCTTCAACTTTGCTGTTTATAGAGTTTGGGTGTAATTTAACTCAATTTAATTTTGTAATGAAATGAAGAGTAACAGGTATAATATGTGGTTTCATGAATTTGCTGTTAAAGAAATTGAATTGTTTTGGTTGCTATATACATAAGGAAAAGAAATTAGTCACTTATAATCTGTAATATGTTTAACATATATATATATATATATATGTGTGTGTGTGTGTGTGTATTAACAGTATTATTTTATGGTCATAATTTATTACAAAACATTTTTTAGTTTTGGGTATGGAAACATAGTAACAATATATGTAGACCAATATCATTTAGAATATATTGAGTGCTTAAACGTCATAAGCATTCAAAAGCTTTGAAGGATTTTTATGTTGCAATATTCCTTTCCTTTAAAAGTTGTAATTTGAAAATAGGCTGTAAGATTTGTAATAGAAACTCTCATACTTGTTGTAGTTCAATGATAGATCATCCTTTTGCAGAAAAAAATATCAATACTATATTAAAAGTTATTTCAGACAGAGGGGGGTGAGTTTTACTATTACAATATAATATTTCTAGTGTTTATAAGATAATGAAACAAAAAATACATATGGATTGCTTTTATTTGTCCAAACAAGTCAATTTTGGTACAGAAGTAACCCTCTATTCTTAACAGGTGAGTCAAAGAATATTCTACTGCTTCAAGAAATTAAAGAATAATTTGCTCTTTGATACAAAGATGATGGGGAAAACTGTTTCCATGTGCTCATCAAATTTAGTATAAACAGATGAGTTTGTAATTTAAAGTGGAAATAGATTGACAGTTTACATGCTTATATATTAAATTCCCTTAATGAATGTATAGGAAGTTTTTGGAGTGCAGAAAAAGGCAGAGCTATATTCAGCGCAATTATAAATTTGAAAAATTATTTTAGATGTAAAAATTCAATTTTCTTATAGAAGGTAAAATAATAAACAAATTGCAGCCTTTTGCAACTTAGGCATGTATGAGTAGAGATATTGCAAAATGTTTTTACCTCCATTGCATATGTGACATTTGATAAGCAGTTGATTTCATTCAGAAGAAATTGCTAGTTCTACCAATATATGCCTAAGAACCCAGTGAAATATGTCAAAAATGTGTTCTCTATGATGATGGAACTAGTTTATATAATGAACCCTATCTAGGAAAGCCAGTAAACCAACTACATGACAAAAAATTAAACAGATGAGATAAAAATGCTAGGATTGTTCTAGATTTTCTCATGGTTTGAAAGGATATGATGTGGTAACATAATAATTAACTAGCATAAGCAGTAAAAAAAAACAATTGTGTAAATTGGGCAAATTTTATTAAAAAAAAATTCCTGAAGTGTTTGGTTTCAGTTGTTCAGTGACAGGCTTTTTTTTTTTTTTTTTTTTTAAATTGAAAATGTGATCATTAAACTTGTAACTTTGTATGTCAGCAGCATATTGTAACTTGTTTTTACATTTTTTACCTTGGGTAAAAAAAAGGGGGAAATACCTTATGTTGGAGACATCCTCCAAAAAAAAAAAAATTGTTACATTTAGTAAAAAATATAAAATGAAAGTATTGTTGGGTATTGGAATTATATGTGTGGGGTTGGTTCATTTGGACCTGATTGCAGCAACAGGGGTAAAAACATAAGAAAATTATCTCTTGTGTAAGATAAGAGAAAGTTCCAATAGTGGATTGATGATATTTCAGCTCATTTCAAGGTACCAATATCTCTATATAAAATTCTCATTCCTCCCCCATTTTGAAATGGTGGAAATGTGCAAAATAACAAGTCAACATTTCAATATGATCATCCCTGCCTATTTCAGAAGAATCCTTTGTCATTTTTTCTGAGAAGTTGTTGTGTTTATTGAATGGGGTTTATTATCTAGTGTTATGGGGAAACCTACACGTGCAATTTTGAGATCAGTATTTGGGATTGGACAGTTGCTATTTGTTTTTCTTATTTATTGATAAGACAGGCAGTTTATGTACCAGACCGGGCCCATTTGGCCATGATTCCCTGTAGGCATATCCCAGCGGTGGTTAGCTGATCGTAAGTACTGACTGAACCGCTCCACTCGGCAGACCCTTGCCAAAGTACCCGGCACGCGAAACGTACTAAAGCTTTATGTTGAAATTGTAACTAGTGAAGATGTATGCGTGGCAAGAAGTCTAGAGATTCGAGAGAGAACGCATCTGACGCGTCACTTTAAAAATTTTTTTTTTTTTTTTTTTTTTTTAAAGAAAATTGACGGAGCGGCTAGCAGAATCTCTTATTTTTCGTACATCGTACTTCTTTTATTGTACTGTCCCGATATTTTTATTTTATTTTGTATTTTTCCTGTGCTGAAGCAAAATTTAAGGAATTCTGATTTAGTTCCCGCATGACCAAGAATGTTTTTTATATTTGAACTCCAGATTTCAAGGGAATATGTGCTTCGTCAGCTCCAACGGTTTGATGGTTTAATTTTGAACCAGTGCAGGTTTATACCTCTTTTCTTCTATGTGTGTAAATAAACAATTGAAAAAATTGGTTCTTCATACACATGCCAAAACATTTCTTGGTCCTCCGATCCGGAGCAATCTATGGATAATCTGAATGAAAAGAAAAGTACCTTCAATGTTACTATTACAAAACTTGAATGAAAACTATGTCGTGGATGTATCTAAAACGAAATTCTTTTCGAACACGTATCATACTTATTATGATTTTCGAATATAAAAGATTTAATCTGCTATTGGAGCTAGAAGATTGTATCGAAAATATTGAGGTAAGTCTCAATACATTACTTTAATCTCTAATAATAAAAACATGTTGAGAACAATAAAACCAAAAGTGTTAATAACGCAAAGGTTAAATTACCGGACATACCAATGCCTACATCCAGTTATAAATAATGAGTTTACATATAAGGTACAGTCTACAAATTTATTTATAAACAATGAGGAATTAAATCACCAGAAACTTATTTGCGCTGTGACGTACTGGAAAAGTGGTAGGCGAGGCCGTTAAAATGAGTTTACATATAAGGTACAGTCTACAAATTTATTTATAAACAATGAGGAATTAAATCACCAGAAACTTATTTGCGCTGTGACGTACTGGAAAAGTGGTAGGCGAGGCCGTCAAGCAGGGATGTTGCGGCTGCTCCAATTGCGCCAAACTGCTCCGATTTCAGATATCTGCTCCCAGCTGCTCCAAAAACTTATTTTAGCAGAAACTGCGCCATTTTACAAATTTTTGCAGTTTTTGAACGTTTAGTAATTACTTTAGTTCTACGAAGCTAAGACGAATTTTTCCCGCGGAATAGTAGACTTTAGAGTGAATATGTCATTTATTTTTCCTACTTTGTCAGGTAAAAGTGCATGAAATAAGAAAGAATTTCATTCTTCAGACATACTGCTACTGTTTCGTACTACAGACTCAAGAAAAGAAATACGTTTATAGCATATACAGCGATAGAAATTTTCCGCTTTTTGGTGAAGTTCTACTTGATTTCTACAGCCGATTTCTGCTCTTTTTATTTTTTTGCAAATTTTAGTGCGCCTGTGGAAATTTCCAATTCTTTTAGATTTTTTTTTTTTTTTTTTTAAATCTTGCTATTTCTAACTTTTTCGAAATTGGAAAGAAATTCGCTTATTGGTGAGACTATCATCACTTGATATGAGATTTTCATCCTCTGGGGGACCAATACTCTTCCCGAAACGTAATGTTTGGAGCCTATTAAAAATAGTAATCAGATCGGGAAAATATGGAAATTGAACAATCTAGAATATTCAGATTTAATTATTTTTTTAATTTATTTTATTTTTTGTAAAGTCAATTTACAATTTTCCGCGCTTTACCACCGGGAAAAAATTCGTTTGAAATGAGCTTGCACAAACATGTCACAACAAGAATTTCCTGCACTGGCCGGATGCGGAAGTTAATATAACTTTTCCATACAAACGTGTCACAAAAATATCTTGACGCAGACCCCACCCAGCCTCTCGCGATTGAAGTTTCGTATTTGTGAATCGTCGAGGTTTTCCTCATTTCCGTGCGTCTCTCTCTTTTATTTATTTCCAATGTTTATCGGGATTCTTCAATTAGGACGAAATAACGATTTCGCGATGTAGATAAATTGCTGTTCCCTGATATACCGCATGTTTCTCTCTCAGTGTCGCAAAATCGGACAGATGATGTTCAAATATCAGTTAGTTAGAATGCTACGGTCTACTGTTCCGCTATCCAAGGGCAAATGAGACCGTCACCTTCTGCTTAAAGCGGATTCGAATGACTACGAATATCCATACCAATAGTGGGATTCGAAACCGCGAATTCCGGTACCGAATAGCAACGCTTTATCCATTCGGCCGTCGTTTGGCTTTTATATAAAAGGACGTTTTATTACGCATGCGCTTTGTAACTAGAAGTTGTAAAATCGAAAAGATTATGTTTATATGTCGGAACGTGACTTTTAGGAACACTATACCTCGTATATTCTAATACTGTCATGATATCGGAAAGACGATTTCACATCAGAGTTCTCCGATCAGTTTAGCTATATAAGAGTTCGTTCACATCTTGATCCGAACTCAAAGTTTGGAAATCAGTGTCGCGATGGAGTACTCTTTATCGATATTTCACGATATATCGATACATCGCCCAGTCTTAATGCATACTGTAGTGAAATGCAAATTTAGTATAGCATCTCGTAAAGGATATAAAAGGATGCTGACTAATTTTAAAAAAATACAGCGAAATTAAAATAAATAAAGTTAGAGAAAAATAAGATGAATAATTTTTAATAACTATAATCATACATCATCCGTCTTTAAAAACGTCATTTTTTTGCCAAAAATCATATTTTTTATTTCTCTATTGTAAAATTTCAACTTTTAGGTTTCTAAATCTGTTTTTGTTTTGTCTCTACGGCATTTTAAAGAAAAGTTACAGCTGTTTAAACATCAGTGACAGCTGTCAAAACAAAACGGAAGTAGCGACTTCGCAACCGGAATTTGTGAATTTAAAGAGCATTTTTGGACAAAATTTTTAAATTTTCCTGAAGAATAGTTTAAACATTTTTCCAGTATTTTTAATAATTAGCAACTTGGCAATTATAAAGTTTTGAAACAAAAAAGTGTGGGGAATTTTAAACATGTATTTTAATTTTTTAATAGTTAAAGTTTCTTTCATAAACTTCTAATGCGTTTTTCTCAGAACGGTATTTTTAATAAAATATTGAAACTTGAAATGTAATTTCTCAAAAAGTTCTTAAAATATTTTGTTGAAAATTATTATGAATGCATTTTGATAGTATTTACTAGTAAATGACCTTAAAGCTTTAAAGTTTGATAATTTTTAATGATTTTACACTCATAGTTAGATATAAAGGTAATGAAAATTCGTTAAAAATTCAATGTGTATGATTTTGAAGGACCGAAATTTTTTGCCAAATGTAAGCAAAGATTTTAGGTGATTCACTAGTCCAGTGTATAAGAAATATGTTGCATCAAAAATCTTGAAATAATTTAATTTATTAAAAGATTAAACCTTTTGAAAAAACCCAATTTTTTTACTAAATTTTCTCCATTTATTAGAAATTTTATAAAAACTTCTCCATGAATAAATTTTTTAAGTGCAATTCTCTATGATAATATAAAAAATAATATAAAAACATGAACTAGTTTCTACATTTAAAGAAAAAAGTTCTCCAAATGTAGACGGATACCTTAAATATTTAAATAGCTAATTATTTAATATAACAGTTGTAATTGGATGCCTAAAATTACTCATATCAGCATTGAAAGCTTCATTTTGTCTCATTATTTTTCAGTTTTTAATTATATTTAGTTAATTTAAAATAAAGTAGTTTAAATACAATTATTTTAGAAAAATAATTTAGAAATGAGGGAATATTGGAGTGCATATTTTATGACCACCCTGGGTAATTTATTCTTTAAAGAGCATTAGGGGGAGAAGTCTTATGTATCACCTTGCGGAAGTTGTTCATGTAAAATATTTTATCATTTTATTTTCCAAGTAAAATTAAAAAAAAAAAAAAAATTTACTTGGAATTGGGATTTTTAGGTTCATCAATTGTTTTGCAATAAATGGAGAGACGAAACTCATCAAAATAACTTTTAAAGGCTGGAGTAGCAATGCACAAAACGTCATCTATTTTTTGCTGTTCATTTTATCTTCTATTTACACCTCCTAATCTTTAAAGGGCATTTGTATCTTCATCTGTAAGTACTGTCTTTTGTCATGCAGTAGTGATGTTCATCTGCATCTTCCCACCTTGTGAATTATTCTCTGTGAACTAATCCATGGCTAACACGTTGAAAGATAAAATTATCTTTACCATTAAGTACATTCTTTATGATCGTGACCAAAAAACACTTGACTTTTACATTACATTGAAGGGAAAATGATGGCTTTCCTCTCCTGTCCGGTCCTTTTTTAGTGCTATTTCATGTGATTTTGTGAATGAAAAGTAAATATACTACTGATATTGCTTGTAATCATGTGTAATAACTCATTAAGCATCATGCTGTAAAGAATGCTTTCTTGTTAACAAATAAATTCGTACTGAAGCTGTAATAAGGAACCTTACTAGTAATTGTCCAGCTTTGGTTTTTACTGCTAATACTTTGTTATAATCTTTTATATGATTATACTAATTACATAGAAATATATGTATATTGCATATACAAAACCAACAAACCATATCAGAAATTATTGAATATTTGGCCGTTCCGAATGCTATTAACCAATCATTCAAAAACTTAAGTTTATTTCTTAAATCGTTACTTTAACTGCTACAAAAACACTATATCCTGCTCCAAATCAAGATTTTGACTGCTACGAAAATGCTTTCTCCTGCTCCAAATTTAAAGTTTTGCTGCTACGAAAATGCTTTTTCCTGCTTCAAATTTAAAGTTTTGCTGCTCCGAAATGCTTGAAGGGGCGCAACATCCCTGCGTTAAGGATACTGGCTGAATTCTGTTTAATTTTGCCTAAATAATTTATTCAAAAGAATAAGTTATGTACAAATATATACAAAATCAATTAAAAGTCATTAAGAAATTTCGTGCAAAGATAAGCATTAAAATAAAAAATACGTGGGTACAGTGAAGCTGGTCACAACAGGAGCAGGAAACTTCGCAACTTAGTGTAGGTGCGGGATTCTGCTACTTTGTTTAACGGGCTGATGATCCGGAACAGTTTCCATGGCTTGACACAGCGCTCGTAATATCTATCTCGCGGACGTTCCGTGAAAATTTTGTATGCTGGGTGAGAGTAAGGGCCCCTCTCATCTAACTACTTCGGTACACGAAGTACAAATAAGCGTAGCGGGAATGAGATCTCAAAGTCGAGGGTCGACTTTCTAGCTGTAATTGAAGACAATGGCGGACTCTGGTGAAAACAAGCTCCGGCAAATAGGAGACACCAGTGACACTCTTCTCGAGCTCACACACACACACACACACAAAACCGCCTCTTTCCATCTTAGCAAATCTTATGTAGGGGCCCCATTTTCCCCTGTCATCATTCTTTCCGATACTTTCTAGAAGCAGGGTGACGCAATTCTGCGATCAAATGACCCGCCTGGACTCAGCTGACGCGTTTCCAGATGTGGCAGGATTTGTCGACCGGCTTTAGTGGTGCCAGCGAATGTTTCGTCTTGAAGGAAAAATAAACAACCCCTCTTCACTTGTGATGTCTTAGAATCAGTAGCTAATAATTTACAATCCTTCCAAACTCCCAGCAGTTTAACAAAAGAGAAAAATCTGTTTTATTTTCATCTATGATGCTTATCGAAAACGATACAAAATATACGTATTGGATAGTGCTTCGAACGTTAACATATTGAATGAATGCACCGACGAATTGAGACTGCCAACACGTAAAATTAATGTTTTTGTAATAGAACATCTCATAATGTACGAAATAAAACAAACTTATATTTAATGCGGATGGAGGTTTCAAGGAAAATATAGAATTCCTACTCGTTCCTAAAATTACAGATAACATTCCATCAACTCAATTAGATGTATCTAACATTGAACTGTCCCCATTTATGGATTACGCTGATCCTATATTCCTCAAAATGGGAAAAATTCATGCTTTGATTGGAGCTGAGTTATCTTACAAAATTTTAAGGTAAAATCTGCATAAGGTCAATGAGAATCTAATTTTGCAAGAATCGGTGTTTGATTGTATTCCAGCTGGGGTTTTAAGCGAAGTAACACATTCAAATAATTATGTAGAGTGTCTCGATACAAGAGTTTGAAGAAATGAATAACAATTTGAGGCAGTTTTGGGAACTAGAGTCTATCGGCATCAAACACCTAGATCCTAAAGTTTCATCAAAGATGAAACTCTGACTGTTTTTGGCAAATTTACTAGATTTGATAACCGCCATGAGGTCCAGTTACCTTGGAAAAGGGGATAAAGGATAACTTTAATATTGCATGTCTACGTTTGGAAGGGTTATAAGTTTTATCGAAATCCTAAATTGTAGGACCAGTATTCTGAAATAATTAAGGATTGTTTAAATGAAGATATATAGAATGTGAAAGGAAGTGAGTCCATTTTAAACAAACCCATTTATCTGCCTCACTATGCAGTTTGTAAAGAGGACAAGCTCAAAGCAAAGCCTCGTATGGTATTTGAAGCAAATTCCCATGATAGTAGTGAATTTTCACTCAATGACTGTTTATGGTCAGGTCCACATTTGAATCCGCTTCTGTTTGGCATTCTAGTACAGTTCAGACTAAACGAAATCGCTTTTACTTCGGATGTCAAGCGCGCCTTATAAATCTCGCTCGCTGAAATGGACAGCGATGTAGTACGGTCCCTGTAGTTCAACGAGGTCTTAAGGACTTTTAAAATATTCAAATTCAAACATTTCCTTTTTGGGTGAATGTTTCTCCCTAACTACTATTAGCCACCAGCAATCGACACATTGAGCAATTTTTTAAGATGAATATCATAAGACTATTGACCTTGATCAAAACATTTATGTAGATTATTTCATCTCTGGCGAGGATACCTTTCAAGAGGCTCTCGAAATCGCTCTGAGGACGAAAAAAATAATGTTTAAGGCAGGAATGAACCTGAGAAAATGAATAACGAATGAGGAGGCTCTAATGAAATGCCGGCAAAGCGAGACCTCAATGTTCAAAGAGAACATGCTACCATTAGCTTAGGAAGCAACTTGACGAAAGTGTTTGATATGACCTGTAAAACAGAAGAGGATTGTCTTACTTTAGAAATCAAGAGTTTATTAGACATCGTTTCCTCTCATGAGAACTCCGAACGCCATCTCTTACGAGCAGTTTGAAAAATATTCGATCCATTAGGAATACTCACTCTATTTACTGTTCTCATCAAATGTTTTAAATGGGAATTCCTCCATCATTTATGGGAGAAAGCATCTAATTTACACTCATGTCCATAAATTAAGGATAATGAAGTTCAGGCAATGAAAGAGACAAAAGCAAAACAAATTTGACTTATTTGTAAAGTCTATTTATTAAACAAAAGGTAAAGAGCAAAAAAGATGCTATATGTTTGACATAATTAATAAAAATTGCGATTTTTACTCCCTGGAGCAAATTTCAAAAAAGAACCTATTTACAGAAAACAGTATAACATGGTTAGTATGATGGTTAATACGGAGTATGTCTCCCGGACGATGCAATACAAACATTACAACGCCTACGCATGCTGAGTATCAGATTATCAATCTGATCTTCGGGAAAATTACACCACTCATCAAGCAATGCCCTCCGAAGTTCCGATAGACAGTTGGGAGGGGGTTGATGGGCTGCGATTCGTCGGCCAAGCATGTCCCACACATACTCTATTGGATTCAAGTCCGGTGAGTATGCTGGCCAATCCATACGGGTGATATCCTCCGATTGAAGGCATTCATCTACAATGTTTGCACGGTGAGGTCGGGCGTTGTCATCCCTATACAGAAATTCAGGACCCATGGCGCCCCGAAACAAACGTACATATTGTTCCAGAATGACATCCCGATAGATGCGGTCTGTCATCGTTACACTCTGAACTTGCAGGTCAGTTCTGGAACCAAGAATAATTCCTCCCCAAACGAATCATCCTGCACCACCGTAACGGTGTTCTCTTGGTGGTAACGGGTACCTGGCGCTCTCCATGTGAAAGTCCGGCGAGAATCAGAATGTAAACTGAACCTGGACTCATCGGAAAACATCACACAAGACCACTGTTGCGGTGTCCACAATGCATGCTCTCTAGCCCAGCATAATCGCAGGCGACAGTGAGTTGCGGTAAGGGGAACACATCTGACAGGCCTACGAGCATATAGACCAATGTTCCCTAAGCGTCTGTACACGGTCTGCCTTGAAACTGTCGTACCGGTAGCTGAAGAGAGCTGACGAGACAGGTCTGATGCTGTGCTCCGTCTGTTTCTTTTGGCAGTAACTGCCAAATACCGGTCATCATTCGGCGTAGTAACTCGGGGGCGACCTGTGCTGTAACATCTACTCATATTACCATCATGTTTGAATCGTTGCCAAAGCCTGGAGATGACACTCTGGGCGATTCCAAGTTCCTCGGATACTTCCAGCTGGGTACGTCCACATTCCAGTCGTCCGATAATTCTACCACGTAAAAAATCATCCAAATGCTTCCTTTGTGCCATAACTATGCGGTTATTGCACTGAAAGGCTTTTAAAGCGCTTGTGAACAATTTTACTTCTTTGCTACCATTCCTTATATACCCCTTTCATACACTCTCGTCATTGTGACGTACTATCCGCGCCATTTGGTGGTTTCCTGCAATTTGCATATTCTTCTTCAAGATGTGTGTGATAATTCTACAGGTGAAATTTTTATTTTAGAGCTCAATTTCTGTGTGATTCTGAATTATCCTTAATTTATGGATATGAGTGTAGTTACCCTCTAAGGATAAGCTGATTCGATTGATAATTTCATGAAAAATATCTACATCCTGACCCTCAAAATTTACTGAAATTTAAAGTCTGGCAGAAAAAGTACCTGTAAATAAATAGCTTAACACATTCCTTGACCGAAGCATTTTCGATGGTTTGCCCAAGGCGCCGACTTGAACTTTTCACTGTGCGATGCATATGTTGAAATATTATTTGCAGCAGATGTAATAAGTTATAAAATCATGCTTGAAGTAGTTTTTGTGGTGGGGGTTACCGGTGACTCTTTCGGCGCGGTAGACAATTGTTATGATTGTCCTTTTTTTATGTTGCATTTAGATTGATACTATTATATGCTACATTTAGAGAAGAATCCGAATATACAGATATTTCAACTTTTGAATAAAGATAAATATCCGAGATTTAGATAATACTACGATATTTTT
This sequence comes from Pardosa pseudoannulata, assembly GCA_032207245.1. Lineage (NCBI taxonomy): Eukaryota > Metazoa > Arthropoda > Arachnida > Araneae > Lycosidae > Pardosa > Pardosa pseudoannulata. Next base: position 102,928,948 of record CM063505.1, on the reverse strand, counting down.
TACTTAATTCATTTTCTTCGTTTAGTAATTATTCATTTTCCGGATAGGAATTAAACAAAATAAGTTACCCAAACCGGGTAATTTTTATTTTGCTTAATTCCTATCCTAAATTCCCATTCCATTAATTCCTATTCTATTTCATCGGAGTTCTTTCACTAGAAGAATGAAATTCGTTCGCGACTTATGATAAACAGGCATTTACTTCACAAGCTTACTTCCAAGGAAATTGTGACTTCCAAGGAGCTAAAACTGAATCATCCAGACCGTCACGGTAGTAAGATTCTAGGGAAATGCGCAACTTTTCAACAAGAGTAGCTGCGTATCTCGCCGTTGCTAAGACTATCTCAAGTAAAGCGCCATTCCCTCCTAACTGGAGAGAGTCACGTGGCGGCCACTCACTGAATTAGTAAATATTTCTATATAATGTACAAAACAAAATATAAAGTTTAAATATTCCTAAAGGAGAAAGTTAGAGGTTCTACATTTTACCCAGAGATAATAAACTACGGTAGATTTTAACCAAAAGAATTCGTATAAATAAAACGTCGAGAAAAAGATTCGACGAAAAACAACTTTTTTTAATCTGAAATTTCAGAGGATATTTTTTAATTTTCGATCCAAACATGGATAATGTACAGTTTGTCATAACACTTACTCTATAAAAAGAATTAGAATAGATTTTTGACACTTTATTTTATTAATCGCATTTTCAAAAAGTATTTTTATTTTATAATTTTGACGATGTTTAAATTCTAAGTTTGATATGGCTGAAGAATTTTATTAAGTACATAAAATTAAAAAACATATCTTTCAAAAGAAAAAGCATTCGAAAGATAAAATATTCTGTAGCATAAAACTATCGCCAAAGAAAAAATATTTAAACATCATGGTTCAGATTCTAAAGTTTCAATATCGGTGAATTTTATAAAAAAAAAAAAAAAAATATATATATATTGTTTATTCCCTCTAAAAAAACTTTATTTACTTTAAATAAAAACCATGTTATTTACCCCCAAAGATATTAATCTAAGAAAAAACATTATTTACTCTAAGGAAACATTGTTTAAACACTCTAGTTCCTATTCACATTGATGTAAAAAGAAAAAAAAAATTAAGCAAATGATATTTCTAATAATCACTAGATGGCAGCAGCAATCAGATATAAATATTTGGTTTCAATAGTACTCTATTTTAAAACGCGGTTGATCATTCTTTTCTTAAATCATTAATATTTTCGGATTGAAAGAAACATCGTCCAGAAAATGTTATCAATTACTACTTAATATTAAATTTTAGATTACTGGAAACTACTTTTAAACAATTAAGTGGTGCGAATTTTAGCATTAAATTTCAATAAATAGCTAGAATTTTAGGGATAGCAAAAGATTATAGTTTTACTTTTTTATATTTGTCATTTTCAAATATGTAAGCTGTACTTTATTGAATGGAAGTTTGTTGAGAGAGTAACAACGGTAAAATTCGTTTTCTTTTTCGAGCTGGTTGAGTCTGACTGATTGCAAATTTCTTTTATATATTTTAATGGATAATTTCTTTTATATATTTAATGGATTTTTTTTTTTTTTAATCAAATATGTTGAAATTGTCGTACTGTATATTTTCTTTGAAACAAGCAAAATATAATTCAAAGTAACCTTTAATATAGAGTCATTTTGTCTATAATAAAGTATCTTGAATTTATAAGATGTTTTTATATTTTGGTTCTGTTACTCTTAAAGGCACCACTATAAAATGCATGCAATTAGTAGCGGAACCAAAATATAAAAACATCTATTAAATTCAAAATACTTTACTGTGTTGAAAAAATGACTCTATTTAAATTATATATTGTTTAGATAGACAAAACAGCTGAGCTAAAAAGCATCCCGTGCACTAAAATGACATTCGCCTCGTTCTGCTATAACCAATAGTTGCCGAGCTGCAGCTGCTAAGGTGAGCAGGTGCAGAAGCCGTTTGTCTCATAAGTGATAATGTAACAATGAAAAAGCTTGAAGAACGACGCTAGTGGCAAATTTTGACACAAACTGGTCAAGACCCTTAAAAGAGAAAATTTCAATTGTTTAACTAAGCATACAGAGATGGCACTATGAATTAATGGATTGCAGTGCTGTGAGTGGTTTAAGCAGTTTGGAAGGGTCAATGTTTGTTGGTGAAAATCCCATGCCTGGACTGTCATCTACATCAACAGATGATGATTATGCTGATAATGTTCGTAGTGTGGTTTGTGGAAATTGTTTAACTGTTTGAGATCTACTAACAAATTGGGTATAGCATAGGATCATGCTATGAAATTTTTATGGTAAAACTTCACATGCGTCACTTCAGTGCAAAATTCGTGCCGCGTTTGACAGAATTGGATTGACATTAGTCAGGAACACTTTTCCACTGCATATGACAATGTAAGCTTCCTGAAAAACAACTGAACATGAAATGTGGGTTTATGGATAGGATATTGAAACGCAGTTGTAGTTCATGGGGTAAAGGTTTCCTCGTCCTAAAAAAGTACATATGAGTCGGTTAGGTCAAAGATTATTGTTTAGATTGTGTTTTTGATAGGAAATCTATTGCTTATCACGAGTTTGCATCATGTTGTTAGATGATAAACAGTTGCACCACAAAGTTTAGCGCGTTTGAGACTTGCACCATACAAGAAGAGGCCGAAATTGTGGAAAAATCAGACTTAATGCTCCCATGAAAATGCGAAATTTCTCGCATAGCTCCTCCTTCGCAGTTATGAGGCCAAATATCCGATTCCGGTTGTGTATCCCATCCACCTTACTCTCCAAATCTAGCCCCAACAGGCTTTTTTTTCTTTTTCCAAAGCGTAAAAAACCCTTCTGAAACCTTTTGAAAGAACATCGCTTTCAAACTATAGAGGTGGTTGTGGAAAACCATGACGAGACAGTTTCAGATAGTGCGTCCCAGAAGGCTTACCAAAACTAGAAGAAGTGTTGGGAATGGTGTATTGGAAGTATTGAAAGGAACAAAATGTTCCAAAATTAATAAAGATTTGTCAGCAACAATCCAATCTTGTCTTTTTTTTTTTTTTAACTTTTTTTTCTAACACACCTTGTAGTGAAATTAATATGTATAAATGTAGTTAGACGGATTTCACGATGGATGGTTGCAGTCATAGTCCATAAAAATGACACCGTTTTAGTCAAATACCTTTATTAGTAGAACGCTGGAGGGCAGGTTTCCACTTCATTATAGGGAAAGAACAAAACTGAGGGGTCAACTAACATGAAGTTCTAGGTAAAAGGCCCTTAACACCTGGGTCAACATCTTAGTCAAAATCTCTGGGAAAATCTGCTTCCGATAGCGTGCATCTTCTTTTTTGTTCTGGAATTTCCTAAATTGGCCGCTAGGGCAGTATAAAGCTTTAACTTGTTAGATCCCTGAGGATGTGAACTGTAGCTAATTTAGATTAGGGGTTAAAATGGGGTAAGCAAAGGGACCCATGTTTTTTATCCTTGATTTAAGATTTGAAAACCCCTGAGAATTTTCTAGGGCCGTAATGAGGACTGTATTTGGGGTTTAATACAAAATACATACATTAGTTTCTCCATCTAATTTACTTTTTTTACACAACACACACATATAAATATGTATATATGTATAACTTTTTAAAATTAAACTTGCAATTACACGTTTAGTTTCAACATGCATTTCAACTTTCGTCTCAAATCACATGTTGGCAGGTATGAAATACTTACTCGTTTCAGCTCTAGAAAGAATAGGTGATTTATGCGCTTCAAGTAAATTAAGTACATTTTTCTTTCGGGTCAAGGTCGGCAGTATTTCTAAGGCGTATTGTGTGTGAATAGCTCGCGTGATGTTATGGTTCAAATGTATCGTGATTGGACAAATGACATCAATGCAAGTAACTGACGCGGAAATTACAGAGCACTACGTGCCACTGATGCGAAAGGTGAACGACGGTTACACAGATTCACGAGGAGCTGACCCACACGCTACTTACAGTGAAGCAGTTTGACCTTCTAAAAAAACAAGGAGCTAATTCATCGAAAACTGAGGTAAACCTGTTGTTAAACATATTACTTAAGGGTGATTCTGATCCTAAATTTCCGAAAATTTAAGTTAATCTATAAAAACCGAAAAACACTTATTTTTCGGAAATTTGAAATACTGAAAATAATTATTAAAAAAACAAAGGCCATCTTCCACCTCAATTTATATATACGAGGGTTGGAACTTTAATAGTAGCAACTATTTATGTACATGGAATACAAAATTGGTTCATGTTATTATGTTTTACAGTCCTTCAATATAGTCACTAGCATTAGGTATAACCCATTTTCAACGATGTGGAAATCACAGAACACCTGCAGTAGCGTATGTTCTGTTGATAGCTCGAATGGACTGGTCTATTTCCGCAATAATCTCTTGAAAAGTCCTGAAGCGAATGTCACGAAGTGGTTCCTTCATTTTAGGAATTAAGTCCCAAGGGCTTAGATCTGGGGAGTATGGTGGATGGTAAAGCATTTCCAAGCCTCATCGATCGAATAAATCAGACACAACTTGCGCTGTGACTCTCTACAATTCTTATAAATGGGATTTTTAGTGTTGGTATGTTTCTCAAGGAATTGGCTGCAGGATTTTGCTGAAATTAATTAATCTGATAACAACACACAAATTTTTAAAATACGTTAAAAAGATGAATGAGTACAAATAAAATATTTCATATCTTTAATGACACACAGAATATATACATAATAATTTGACAAATAAAACCCGAACAAATTGGACTCGTTTGTCGACAATTTTTATTGCTTAAAACTTAGATATTTCTCTCCTTACTACCGATAATTCATATCAAATTTTTATTGTTCAACTTCTTACAACAGATGACCACAGTACTTTAAACAGAACACCTATCTAAACTGGATAACAGGTGTACTATTCAGTTCTTAAAAGTTCATACAACGCTGAAAACATTTAAATAGTATGCGAGATATGTAGAATCGTCCAGTTCTTACGCATAGTCATTACGTTTGTCATTCTGTGATGATTTTTGCGTACACGTAATTCATTTTAAGTACTTACTTCATTTAGAAGCTCTTGTTTTTCATATCTGCCTCCCAATTTATTTTGTATGGGAGTTTAAAGCTGAATGATTGTTCATAGAGTTTGGTGGATTCATATTGTCCGGTAGCTTTCCGCTGGCTATCATAAAATCCATCAATGCCTGTTGTCCAAGCCATGTAACGAGTCTGTCATGTCTAACTCTAGAATCTTGATCTACCGGATCATCTTCATCATCAGAACAGACATAGCACTGACAAGCTTCCTGGGCCGCCACAATACAGCATGTAACTGCTAATGCGCAATCAGCGATCGCCGAAGTTAAAGCCACAGAAGCTACTGCCAACAAAGGAGCTCTTGTCGAGATATCGCCAGCGAAAAGAACTCTTCTTCCATCGCTGTCTACGTAATACCCAGCTGGCCATTGGGCGTCATGCGCAAGCCCTGTAGCTACAAACACAGTCGCTAGTCCTGCAGTTAATACGCTTGCCACAGAAAGACAAAGAAAAATGATAGCATGAATTGCTCGCTTCGAACACTTAGTTAAACAAATAGCTGACAATCCTGTTGTTATTGCAATTCCACCAGCCCAAACACCCCCAGCCAGTGATGACATAGCAGCTTCCATATTCATGGAAAGAAGTCCAAACACACCCAACATTGCACCGCAGAAGATTTTGGCTATACCCAGACCGAAAATCAACTTTTTCCTGAACTTATCTGCATCTTCACTCTCTTCTGCAAGAGTCAGAGATGACGGAAACAGATCTTCTTGGAGAGAATTTCTTGTTTCTGGCATATTGGAATCTGGAGTATATGACGAGAAGAAAAAACTATTTAATGTTTTTCCATTGCTCTGCAAAAGTAAAAGAAAAAGTAATTTAGAAATCATAATTGATTAAAATGGTATAAATTTTTTTCTAATATGCAATATAATAGGATCAATACACTTCAAAACTTTAATAGCAGTAGGCAAATAAGGTATTTTATTTTATTATTTTTCTAGTGTGCAAAGAAAGTTTTTAAAATTTCTGAATTTTGTCTTTGAATACTCTCATCATTAAAAGAGGATATCATTTGGGTTACTGTGAGACACCACGAAGATTTCGCTGTTATCATTGTAGTATGAATTCTCCTTTGTTCGAGTTTTAACGCCAGATAAAGAATGCCATTATGTTTTCCGTTTTTTTTTCATGTGCTGGGCTCTATTTATAAGAGACTTTTGTTCTCCTAATAAATTGAAGATTAAAATTGTAATTTGCATGCTAAAAAGTTTTTACCTCGTTTTTATATACCTTTAAATTAAGAAATTTTATTTAAAATAATACTCGAAATTTAGTTAACGACGAATGAAGTTGCTACAAGGTGCAGGAGCTACGATAATCCAAACCTACAGCCTTGGTTAGGATGAGAAACACTGCATTGCCTGTAGATTAATTTGTTACTAACATTATATTGCAGTTGAAACTGATATTAAACCGTTTATTTTTGATGGATGGTAGCTTGAATAACAAAAATAAACGAAATGCAGTATCTCCTATTGTTATTGCGATTAAAAATAGTAAATGCAAATAATGTGAAAGAGTCTTTTTGTCATCATCATCATCTGACCCCTTTTCTCCGTATACCGGAAAGCTGTTCCGGCACCTTTTTTAATTTTTTTATGGACTTTATAGTATTTTTGAAAGTAACTTTTATAAGTTTGATATTTATCCACGTGAACATTCATGTTGTTTATGAATGCCTTCCAGAAGAGAAATAGAAAATAGTTGGTTTCGGTATGAACTCTGATTACCATTCCAAGTTAATCTGTGTAGATTTGAGCAAATGAATCTGTTTGCTTTCCCAGGGTTTTGTTGACTAAGACAATTTCAGCTGTTTTCTTAGTCAAAATAGTCAGATTACCTTTGAGACTTTTCATTCCTACGAAGTACGGTGATTTATGGTTACTCAGATGACGAAATAAGACCATAGATACTAATAGCAATTTTTAAATTGACTCCTAAAAATGGATAAAAAAAATTAAAGGTGGGACAATACAAGTGGGACAAACTTAACTCTATGATATTTAGAAAAAAAAATATTTAATTGAAATTTCGAGCTTGATCTGCAGTTGACGCTTAAAACAACCAGGAATGGGTAAGGTACTACTCTTCGGTACCTGAGTTTGAGGGATAGAATCATACTGCTGACATGGATATTCATAGCCGTTCGAAATAGTTTTTTAGTAGAAGTTCCCTATCTTATTAGCCCTCGTGTAGCAAAACAGCAGACCATAGTGCACCTAACCAACCAAAACAACCAGATACAAGCAAACCACTATAAGAAATATACCCCTTTTGCAGGGTTGGAAAAAAATCATGATTTGAAAAAAATAAAAATAAAAAAAAATCAGATTTATTTGATTTAAATCAGATTTTTTTTATTTAAGTCGGATTTTTTTGATTTTTTTTCTGAATACTAATTTTAATTGTTGTTTTTATGTCTTTTGCAATATACATAGAATAGTTTGTTATAAGAAGTAACTTCTTATCTATCTAGTATATGCTACACACTGATTACCTAAAATTAAATATATAAATTTTAATCTAAATACATTCCCTTATTTTGTAATTGGATAGTGCAAACTAAATAAGATGTAAATTTAAAGAACAAATTAAATATTATTTTAATGTAAACTATTTATTTGAAAAAACAAATCACAATTATTTCAATATTTTTTAAACACCGAATTACGGATTTATTGATTCAATAAAAACACTAGCTTTGATACTTTATCCACTCCTAATTGGTTATAAAGGCTAGAATGAACAATACCAAAAGAAGAAAACTGTCTTTCCCTTCCAGCAGATGAAGCCACGGCTGTTGTTATTTGGTAGACAAACTGGATTTCAAGTTCTGTAATACTCTCTTTACCTCCCGTTACATAAAATGAATTCCACCAGTCATAATCAACCATTGTACTACCCCTATTTCATACTTTCTGATAACAACCCCTAAATTCTTGGAAAGCACATGCTATCTATTTACACTTATTTACTTATTGGTATTACTGTGCTGATTGATTCCCAGTTCTCCTGTCTTTGAAATATAGGTTTTAAGTGAAGTGAAAAAAAAACGATTTAAATCAATGATTTAAAAAAAATCAACTGATTTAAATCATGCCAACCCTGCCGTTTTGCATAAAATTTAATTATTGAAATAGTATCTGTACAGCACCCTACACAGGGGCTACTTCGCCCCGTACAAAAAGACAACAGGCCAGAGCGTTGGACTTTCAACTGGATGAAATTTCACTGAACATTCTATTTCATTTAACCCGCGATTACGCGCGTAACCCGCAGTTACACGAGAATGCCCACAGGACTTCGGAGGTCCGGTGTAACTTTTCTCAGCTAATACCAACAAATTTGCTTTTTATGATAAACAGACAATTTGTATTACAAAATATACTTTATTAAAAATTTAAAATCTATTTCGGATTATTTGAAATATTAATTTTTAAAAGCATTTTGGACTGTAAATTTTTTTTATTAACATTCCGAAAGCACAAAAATTAGACACAGAAGTTAAAAACTTAAATCACATCTTTATATTTCATCATTTTAATCATATAACGATGCATTTTTGACAGCATCTCTCCTCTTACTGTGAAGACTAAATAAACAGGCAAAAGTGTATGCGCGCACTAAGTCTGTGGAGCCCGAATAATTTAAAGGTATTTCTTTCAGAGAAAATGACGGAAATGCATGCTATTGGGATCCAGAAGATCTATAAGACAGCTTCTAAAAAATTGGGAAATTTATTTATGTTGGTTGAATTTGTGTTGAATGTTTTTATAAAGCTCGGTCCAGAAGGCCAGAGCGCGTCCTCGCGTGTTAATTGTAAAATATCACTATGCATGTGAAAACAGTTTTGTTATATTAATCATGCTGTAATGAATATAATTATTAATTACAAAATACAACACGTCCATTCCATAGAAGCAAGTGGGACTCATTGAACTACTTTTTATCAATTTTGTTATAAAGAATATAATATTTCAAATATATATTTTTTTGTGAAGCAATTAGAACAACTAAGAAAGAATTTTTGCAAAAAATAAAGAATTCCCGTTTCTTTACATGTTTGAAAAAATATAAATATGTTGTTACGGGTGCAATAGTTATAAATGTCACACCCGAAACAGCATATTTATAATTTTTTAAACACCTACAGAAGAAATGGAAATTTTTTATTTGTGGCAAAATTCTTCCTTAGGTGTTATGATTGCTTCACAAAAAATATATATTTGAAATATTATATTTTTTTTTATAGAAAAAGTGATAAAAAGTAGTTCAATGTGTCACACCCATTTCTATGGAATGGCCGAACAGTTATTAACTGTAACTTAAGTATTTAAAATAAATTCTTTTTTTTTTATGTTATGGATACTGGAGAATTTATGACTGTTCTTTCCCTATGAGATTTGAGGATTATTAATGTCGTAGCTTATAAGACGAAAGTTTTCTAACACCAGGATGGTTCAAAAGACAAAATCTGTCAGTTCTGTACTTAAAAAATTTTGTAGACTTTTTGTGCACTAAAAATTGAATATTTTCACTCTTATATTTTCCTCGAATATTTCTTAATTTCTTTTAATTGCCTCGAATGCTTAAGATGACGAGCTAAGTTTTATAATAATGTCTAAAAGGTATCATCAATAAAAACTGCCACAATAATGTTAGAAAGAGACAAGTATGAAACATTTTTAATTAAACTTTCTTTTAAACCATTAATGTTTTAAGAATTCCCTATATAATAATAGCCTAAGTTATTTGTCCGTCTGTCCTCGGATTTTTGAAGCGGTTGGGCCTGGAATGGATAGACGCCATATTGGATTCTTCATGAGTTAGGGTTAGCAAAATTCAAAGCGAGTTCAAAAACTTTGAAATCCCCGCCTTCCCCCCCTTTTCGATCGTTTAATGCCATTATTTCAAACCCTATTTTCCCCGGTTAAAAGCAGGCGATGATTAAATTCTAATTTACCACATTATAAGTAGACGAAAAAAACATTTTTTTTTCTAGCATTATGACGTCATTCCTTTAACCATCTCGTTTAATCATTTCTTATTTTAAATTATTTAAATATCGTCTGCATTATTTTTATACATTTTATTACGGAACTTGGATATTATATAAATAATTTTCTTTTGTATTTGCTTTAAATAATATATTAGGTACACATATGTGATAATTTTAAATTTAATCACTGATTATTTTTTGTTGCAATGAAAATTTTATCACCCGTATGAACAACAAATTCTTTTCACAAAAGTCTAGGAGTCTATTTCACGGACTAATAAATATCTAGCGCTTAAGTTATATATGTTTGAAAATTAAGAAGTTTGTGTGTTTGTCTTTTTACACAGTTTGCAATCGATTCCCTAAATTTTGGACATTTATATATACCGCCAAATAATCACTGTCAATAGTAAAATCTCTGCTGTTTATCCTATCACGTAATATGACAATATAAATTAAGCTTGGCAACTAACATGCGGTCAGTAAAGATAAACAAATTATTGAGCGTGTACCAGATAGTTCTCAGCCAAAAAACAATCTATTATTTTACCTGCCTCATAGGGTACTTTACAATTCCAGAAATAAAAAATTTTACTGATCCCGTCATATGACGGGCTAAAAGCTAGTATTTAATATTTAACTGCGAAATTTATTCACCTTTATACAAATATATAGTTAATAACATATTAAAATTTCAGATATATTAATTAAAATCTAAGGGGTTTTGAAATGTCACTGTTCCTTTATATAACTTAATTTTTTTAAGTCAAACTGATTTAAATTATAATAAACACATATATTTAGAAAGAAACGTGTATCATAACATAATGATAGACAATAGTGCAAAAAGATAAAAATTAATCAAGAAATGCCTGTACTTATATTTTTTTTACATTTTTTAATGCTATTTAAAAAAGAAATGTATTACTGCGTTATCAAAATACCAGCAACTAATCTAAACTAGCAAGATCAAAACAACCTCATGAATCCATGGACCCTGCATGTCAAGAGGGGACTGTTGGATGCAAATGGTGGAGGCTCTGCGATGGTATGGGGCGCACGCAGTTGAAGTGATATGGGGCCCCTGATACGTCTAGATATGACTTTGACAGGTGGCAAATACGTAAGCAACCTGTCCAATCACCTGCACTCCTTCATGTTCATTACGCATTCTGATGAACTTGGGGAATTCTAGCAGTACGATGCGACACCCCACAAGTCCAGAATTGCTACAGAGTGGCTCCAAAAACACTCTTCTGACTTTAAACACTTCCGCTGACCACCAAAATTATCAGACATGAACATTATTTAGCATATATGGGATGCCTTTCAGGCTGTTCAGAGGAGATCTCCACCACCTCGTACTGTTAGGGATATATGAACAGCCCTGCAGGATTCATGGTATCAATTACCTCTAGCACTATTTCAGACATTAGTTGAGTCCATGGCGCATCGTGTTGCGGCATTTCTGCGTGCTCGTGGGAGCTCCTACACGATATTCGGCAGGTGTACCAGTTTTTTTTTCTTTTGGCCCTTCAGTGTATATACGCAGGCCCAGGGCTAGTAGGTCTGAAGTGCATGCATGCACGCAGGGGACCAAATCTTTAGGGGAGCTGATGGAATAAATAATATTAAAATACGTTTAATATTAAATCCCTGTTTGGATTAAATTTTCCCTTCATATTGATATTGAATTTATGCCTATATTTAGGAAACATGCAAGGAGAACCTCGAAACTGAAATGATAAAATATTTGATAGCGTCAATCAACTAAGAAAGGTTTAACGATCTTGGATTATTTGCATGCAAAAATTAAACTGCTTTAATGTTTAGAATTGTCAGATTTTATTCATGAATGATATATAGGAGTTCAGGTCTAAACCTGGGGGTGTATTTTGGCACTTTTGGTAGCATACATATAGAGGTATCCTAATAAAAGAAATTTAGGTACATGAAGCATAAATTTTTATCTGTCTTACACGTTGTAAACGCACCGAGCGGTCTGCGAAAAGTTCTATTTCCGATTGTAAGTCATTTGTGTATGACTTCGCATGGGTCTCGTATAGGGAGCAGGTATAGAGACGAAATAATCAGCCGTAGATGATTTCAAACTTAACAACGTTGATTTATTACAACAAAAGAAATATTTAAAGAAAAATATATGTAAAGTCGTCCAGAGAGGAGATCACTCTAGGCAACCTCTCATCTGAAAGTTCCGCCGGGAGTCCCCTCCCGTTTTTCCTTTTTCAAACAGGAAACCTCGGTTTTAGGGGAGATCGACAACCCCCCCTCAGTTGACCTTCGTCCTTGGAGTAGCCTACGCGGTCACACAAAGAACAATTTCTTCTTTCTGTCGGTGCGTTGACAAAACGGCAGATTTGACACTTTCAATCGTCCGTGCGCCAAAAGGACCATTACTGCCGTTTTCCAATTGTTCGGTGTTTTGAAATGTTCGGCGCCTTACAATGAACCAAAAGAATAAAAGTTCGCCCGACCACCGACAGAGACGGACGCGACTATTACACACGTAGTTATATAGAAAAGTCTTATAAATATAACGGTAAGGCTATATGCATTGGGTTAATTATGAATGCACCAGGAATCAGTAATGATAGGGGGTGGGCCAAATATCTCGCATGCAGGAATCTTAACCCTCTAAGCGGTTCGAACGTACAATTCTGCCAAACCGATGATGTCTTCAAAGCGGTTGTCACGTACAATTTTCGACCTCCAAGAACGCTCCGAAAATGGATGTAATGTGCGTTTCTGCCTATGCTTTCCCCCATGGAATTTTGTGGTAGGAGGGTCAGGTCAATTGTTTAGGAATTGCACCCCTCTTTGACTAACATTAGTTGAGGAATGCACCCCTACCCCCTGAGGTATAAAGACGCTGACAGTTTTTCATGGCTTTGTAAATCTCTATTTCGAAGTATTTCGTTTGCGGTAACAGATGATCTCTAATTGTACCATTTAAATATCTTGGACGACTTTCGTAAAAAATATAAATAAGTTTCTCAAAGAATATTTTTATTTGTACTTTTAGAATCCATTAATTCTTATGGGATGATCTTCGAGACTTGACGAGTTTTATGTGTATTAAAAATTAAAATCTATAATATCAATTTATATATCTATTTATAACCAGAAGTAAAAGGACAATAACGAGGGTGGGTTTCCCGTATTCCATTCTAGTCGACTAAGGATGAAGTAAAAAAATCATAGAACGCTTTAGCCACTGACACAGTAAACCTTTAGCGTGTTTTTGGAGACTTTTTTTCCTCGATGTGTTCCACTCGGAGGGTTAAATCCCAGAAACGACAGTACATTCACATGCACGCCCACAATTCTTCTGGACCTAAATTATGATATAAATTGATGCAAATAAAGAGCATCTTTAAGGTAATACTCGCTTTACGAACAGTGTTAGAACATGATGTATTCTAGAACTTTGTGGACGTCATTAATTTTTTTAATCAAGTGTCAGTTGGAATTAATTATTCTTTTTATTGCTATTTAACCTGTTTTTTTCTGTATTCGTAGTTTAATTCATATATCTTCAAAAGGGGAAAAATGTTGTATGTTGTACATAAAGAGGAGGAAAAAATACAGGAAGAGCTAAGAATAAATAACTAATTAGCAAACCCCAAAGTAGAATTTAATTAGGATGAACAATGTTTCATCTGTCTTATGATGTTCCTCTTCTCCTAAAAGTAATTATGTGAAATCGCAAGCGAAAACATCCCTTCATTTCGTGATTAATTATGCGAGTGACCTATTTGAATGACGATTTTATCACCATTCCTCTTCAAGCATGCTCCGAAGATGTAGGTTACCATTCTCAAAACTAGGGGTGTAGAGCATTATTATAATGACTGTTTTATGCTGGGGATCATGGGTGAAATGTATTTTTATTTATATTCGCTGGTGACGCTTTTTGTAGATGCACATCTACCAATGCTCTACATCTTAGAGGTCTTGATCTTCAAAATTGCGCGGTGACTCCACGAGGAAAACCCACATTTACTAAGAAGCAAATGAAAACCCTCGTGTTTAAGGCTGCCACGGACTCAATTTTTTTTAATAAACTCACTATATTCTGGAAAAATTCACTATTTTTCAGATTTTAGGGTATGCTTTCTCGTTAAAACCGAGTTACATATACGGATTTTACACATTTCTCTCGATTTTTGTTAATCTGAAAAAAATCCCTTTTTGTAAGAAACGTGGAGGGAAATTTTCTTCTATAGGGACAATTCTCTTTTAATATTCAAATGAATGTATACTGTTATTCATCACTCTCGCCACCCCCTTCCCTTTCCAAATTTGAAGACTTCGCACAGTTCGTGGGTTCGAATCCCACTGTGGCATGGATGTTCGTAGCCGTTCGGAATCGGCTTTAAGCTGTAGGTCCCGGTATCATTAGCCCTCGTGTGGCAAAAAGTAGACCGTAGCACTCCAAACCAAACCAAGCCAAGCAAACTTAACATGTGTTTAAAACTTTGTTTGACTCTAGGCTGCTACATAATTTTAACCGGAGGTGAATATGAATGTGTCTTCCAAGGTATTTGAAAATAAGAAAAAATTTAACTGGATTTACTCTTTTCATTTGAAGCCCGGAGGAAGGTTTAGTTTGGTTTGGTTTGGAGTGCTACGGTCTACTTTTTGCAACACCAGGGCTAATGAGACCGGGACCTGCAGCTTAAATCCGATTCCGAACGGCTACGAACATCCATGCCACTGGGATTCGAACCCACGTAGTCCGGTACCGAAGGCCAGCCCCCTAATCAATCGGCCATCGTTCGGCGCCCGGAGGAAGGATGCTGAAGGAAAAAGTGTAAATTATAAATGATTGAAATATAAATTTTAAATTGCACTAACAAGATAAGTAATTTAGAAAATAAAACAACTCATTATCATAAACTGAATCTTGCATTTATTTAAATTTAATTTTCACCATGAACTTAAGAAAGACATCTGCCAGTTTATCCTTATACGGAAAAGCCCCTAAGATCTTCACATGATCATTGAAAGAGAACAAATATATCTAAAAACAAAAATATTACTCACGTTATATAATTGCTGAACACCTTTTATAAGGATAACACTGTGAGCAATAAGATCGGTGTGTAAAAATTGCATAACAAAATTGACCTAACTGAATTGAAAAGGATTGAATCTGCTTCTCCAAAGAATTCCGCAGATGGGCCAAAGAATTTCAAAATCAATTTTGAGCTAAAAATATCGTTAAAAGTATAGTAATGCGACTATTGCTTAAAGTTTTTGAAAAAAAAACCCCTTTTATTTAGCAATATAGCTTTAATTATTCCTCAGTGGCAATTATTAAATCGCTATCTCATCTCTGTAAAGGAAACTATATAAAAATGCAATACCAAAGCAAATGCAGTAAGTAACAGTAAAGGCGTTATTCTACTAAATTTTAAGAAAAGCTCCATGTTACTATTCTTTCTTACATCTGCAATTTTCACAACGCTTACTTCCTTGATTATTTATTTGAAATATTGATTCAGAACTCTTAATTTTTATTTTTCTCCATTAGATTATTGGCCAGAAATTTCTGCTAAATGTAACTTAAATTTGTCAGTTGTTAGTGATGTGGCGCTATCTGAGTCTATGTGTTAAAAAAGGAGAATATTGGTTTAGATTTATTTAAAATATTGACCCATTCTTCTATCCAGTACCCTTTCCTTCTTTTGCACTCACGTGCTTCCTTCCGATTTTCAAAAGAATCGGAACTTTATCATTTGCTTCAAAGATTTGATTTACTTTACAAACTAGTTATGGTGTTAAATACTTAACGTTTAACATATAAAATATAGGGTTTTCCACATTTATATGTTTGCTTTTAAGAGACAATGCAATCAACCTACGATAAGCCGATTCATTAAAAAAAAAAAAAAAAAAAAAAAAAAAGACTTTAGTAAGGTATTATTTAATTTTTGCCTCCTTGTCACTCTCCTTACGATTGCCAGGTTTAAATTTTATTTAGCAGAAATTTCTGCCAACGAGTTTTCTAGCATCAAATATTAGGTGATAATGATGCACACGCTGAGAGGATGGTCATTTATTAACGCGAACTCAGCAGTGTAAATGAATATTTAAGCGACGTATTTAAGCGACTTTTCCCTCCGGTTTTTCCTCGATATCTGAGAAATGGTTGCTCGAAATCTAATCAGTCTAATTCTGCTACGTTTTCTCTACCGAACAATACAACCGTTTATCAAATTTGGTACCTATTGATGCAGATGTATGGATTTGTATAGCTGACAAACATTTCGTTGGAAATATATTGAACTGTGATCTTGACATACATGGAATGCCCTTAGCCAGTTAGTGATACAGATATATGAAACTGTCTTCTTTTATGGAGAAATTTTGTTTTAAAGGGAAATTTTTTAAAATATATCACTCTAGTGTTTTCCTGTTTTCATAAAAACAGGAAAATCACATGCAGTTCATCCTATCAGTTTGTCGGAAAGCATACCTACAATTCGTAAACACTTTGTCCGTAATGATACTAATGCTGAAAGATAACTGGACCACTGAAACCATTGTCAGCTAACCGGCTAATGAAAGTTATGTGGGTCAGAAATTCCTAAATTGATTCTTAAAAAATTCATTTTATTATTTATAGAGGATTATTACTTATATGCTTTTATCATGTTATTCTTGAAGATAAGCTAACGGACAGGGAGCTGCTTTTCGCTACTAAAGTTCACAGGTTCTAATTCCACTGCTAGCATGAATGTTTGTTGAAGTTCGAAATCAACTTAAAATAGTACGTTCAGTATCCCTTGGGAAAGTAGAACAATACTATACAATAAATAACCAACAATACTATAACACTTTTAACCAACATAATAATACTAAAGTATAGAAAAAGAAACACGCTCATGTCCATAGATTACTCATTGGGTTATTAGCTGCCACATGCCTAGTTGTATATAGATAAAGTGGTAAATAACTTATACGAGGCCGAGGGAGTCCTGCTTTCAGTTTTTTTAATAAATAAATGTAGTTTAATTGTAAAAATGATATTTATACTATACCTGTAATATCGTACATCACCCCTCATTTTTTAGGGCATGTTACAGGAGTGATTCTAATTCGAAAATTTGTTTGAGTCTGTTCCGAAAATTATAAAAAAATATTTTTCCCGAAATTTTGTAAAGAATTTTCGGAAAAATCTGTTTTTGAAAATTTATGTATTAAGTAATTGAATTTTTTTTCTAGATAACCAACACACACATTGACATAGTTGTATTTGTGTAATTTTATACAGAACACACTTATATTTACAACTCTATAATAGGGTGATATATATTAGAAATATTAATATATCGATATTTGGTAATTGATATTGATAATTGGTTTTTTTTAAATAAATAAATGTAGTTTAATTGTAAAAATGATATTTATGCTATACTTGTAAACTATAACAAAAAATGTTTTTCCATCGACATTAAATACAGCATGTATTCTGCGTTGATTACACATACATAAATACATATAACCGAACGATGGCCTATTGGTTAGGATGCTGGCCTTCGGTACCGGAGTTCGTGGGTTCGAATCCCCACTACGAACATCATGGCATGGATGTTCGTAGCCATGCGGAATCGGCTTTAAGCTGTAGGTCCCGATCTCGTTAGTCCTCGTGTTGCAAAAAGTAGACCGTAGCACTCCAAACCAAACCAAACCATAAATACATATAAGGAACATTTTAAAAAATCCTTCTTAAATATAAAATAATATTAAATATTAAGATAATTAAAAGTTCTCATTAATTTTTGAAGAATAATGCAAACAAAAATTCTGTAAGAAAAACCAAGAAATCCATAGGAAGATGCTAATATGCACCACACCAATGTAAATGAGATCATGGATCAACGTGTCTTGAAATTATTTATGCTGACACACAATTATTTCACAATTATCGCTTGTTTCATTGATCTGTTAGCCTCGTCACACACACACGCATACAATTCAAATTCGAGGGAAAGTGTTAGTCAATTTTTACTGGCGTCTTTAGTTGAAGCGTTTTATAATCTCGAATGCAGTAAACACCTGGTCTAATTCTCCTAAAAAACACCTATTTAGGGGCAGGGTGGATGTGAATAAACCGAGTGAAAAGGAAACGACCGGAAAATGCCTCCGAGCCGGTCTATTTGTAAGTGGTCACCACTCCCTAAAAAAACTCTTTGTTTAAGGAGTGGTAAAATTGTTCGCGGTAAATTTGTTCTCCCTTCGTAAAACAGAATAAAATATACTTTTAGAGATCAGAAATTCCTTCGTATTAGGGAATGTTTAGCAAAACTGATAGTTCTTATAACTTTTAATTCGTAAAAGTGAATAAATTATTACATAAATTTTATGGGAGTTTCGCTGGGTGACGAGGAGTACTTCTTATAACTGAATATTTCCTCGAACTCAGTTTCGTATAAATGATTTTCTACTGTATTCATATCTACGTAAACCACTGAAACTATTGTCAGCTAATAGGCCAGTGAAAGATGAGTCAGAAATTCCTAAATTTATATTTAAAAACTTCATTTTATTATTTATAGAGCATTATTAGTTATATGCTTTTATCATGTTATTCTTGAATGTAATTTACATTTTTCATACTATTTATATTTGTCATAATATTCTATCAAACCATATTCCGTTCTTAAAAATGACTTCTATTTTTAAATATTCTGTTTTTGCAATTATTTTTTATTTACACTCCAGAGTTCCATTAGGGAAAAGATAACTTTTGTTGACTTCAGAATAATGTTACAGAGAAAGCCTTATTATTATTATTATTATTATTTTAATTTTACAATCATAGTAAACTAATATTTTATCTATACAGTTGATCAAAAATTAAGTAAATTGTCCGTACTTAATTTATTATACTTTATACATTACATAGTTACAATAAAAAGTAACTCACCCAATTAACATTAAATCTACTTATTACGATAAACACTTTATATTCAATATTTTAAAAAAACCTGCATATTATTAACGATTTTTTTATTTAATAGTTGATGTATAAGAACATTGCATTACAAAAAAGATGTGTCAATGAACGATTAAACTGGAAAATATTCTTTTATGTTTGACCTTATAATGTCAATAATTGCATAAAATGTTCCTGTTTTTGTGTAAGGTTAAAATTATTCACCCATGTTTAATAGATGTAAAAAATCATTTGCAGTTCTTTGCAGTTCATTAAATAAGTAGACAAAAATAATGAGACAATCATGCAGAATAAGATTAACTAAATGAAAATCCAACGGTCAGTCAAAGATTTTCTGCTCTCTACCAGGGTCACGGAAGTTTAGCGAGTACATACTCATCGCAAATGAACCAAAACATCAATATCCAGCTGACTTTGTGTGGTTCCTCTAGTTTAAATCAAGTAGCTTACGAAAGAGTGCCGAAAATCTCTCGTGCATAAAAAATTTACTGTTATAAGTTAATCACGCCTATTATCTCTAAAAAACATGTGGGTGGAATCATGGGTCAACTAGGTGGCTTTGTACTCCGAAAATAAGTTGGAAAAGTCACGGGTTAAGTTCTGCTTAAAGACTGCTTTCTGAAACTTGCGATCCACATATAATGACTTATCATGTTGTTATTAACTGTGTATACTTAATGCGATGTCTGGATTCTAAGCAGCTGGTATGTAGATATAATAAAATTATTCCAAACCAACTGCTTGACTAGAAGTTTAGT
Source organism: Pardosa pseudoannulata (assembly GCA_032207245.1). Lineage (NCBI taxonomy): Eukaryota > Metazoa > Arthropoda > Arachnida > Araneae > Lycosidae > Pardosa > Pardosa pseudoannulata. Next base: position 102,909,076 of record CM063505.1, on the reverse strand, counting down.
TGTTATGCTAGGTTCTTCGTAACAATCGCTAAATTTTGATAGCCTTATTCTGAGTGTGCTTTCACACCGTCTTAAATGCTTAACACTGGCCTGCATAGTACTTTAAGTTTTTTTAGGAAAAGTATTTTGGTAATTCAATGTGATTATAATGCATACGCCGTATTTACTCTGTATAATAAGCATTCTGTTTTTAGAAGAAAAAATGGCAAAGAATTATATGTGTATAACGTGCACCTAAAATGGAGGTACATTGACTTTCCAGGTTGAAAACCAATTGCTACTTGGCCTAAATGAATGAAGCTCCAACGCTCTTTCAATGATGCAGATGAGTTAATTTTTAACGAAGTTCTTCACTTGTTATCGGTTGATTTGCTTTGGTTTGGAACGTTACTGTCTACTGTTTTGCTTCACTAAGGCTAATGAGACTAGACCCTATTGCTTAAAGCCGATTCCGAACGGCTAAAAACAGTCATGCCTTCAGCGGGATTCAAACTCGTATTCTCCGGTACCCAAGGGCAGCATTTTTATCATACGATTATCACCTGTCTTAATATCGTTTGTCTTAAGTCATATTGAGGCTTTGCTTACGAGATGACCATGGGAGTTGGAATTGAAGATATCGTACATCACTCCTCATTTCTTAGGGAGTGTTACTAGGGTAATTCTGATCCAAAAATTTCCAAATTTTCCAAATTTTTGTTTGAGTTTGTTTCGAAAATTATAAAAAAGATTTTTTTCCCGAAATTTTGTTAAGAATTTTCGGAAAAATCTGTTTTTGAAAATTTATGTATTATGAAATTGAATTTTGGTTTTCTAGATAACCAACACTCACAATGACATATTTTTGTTTCTATCATTTTATGCAGACCTTAACTTATATTTAAAACTCTATACATGGTTTCGGCTCACCTGGAAAGTCATGGAAAATCATGGATTTAGACAATGGATTAATTTTGTTATGGAAAGTCTTGATTTTTCAAGTAAAATGAGTAAAAGTCATGGAAAGTCATGGATCCGCTAAACTACCGATTAAAAAAATGCATTGAATTGTTTAATTCTATTTTTACTTGACATTTGGCTGAAGTTACTGAGTTTGGTATTTATGTATTATCCTATTGACCATATTGCCAAGTAAACTTCGTTCACTAAGGAAACTCAAAGCAAGAAAGCTTCATGGGGGGGGGGTAAATGTATATTATTCTGTTTTTTTCTTAAATTGTGGATTAAATTTTTATTAATATAATAATAATTATTTTTTAATAAAAATTAGTTAAGATTTTTGCATAAAATATAAGTTTATCTCTAGGGATATTGTATATAAACATTATAGGGTTATATTTGGCTATTATTCATGGTCACCTGGATAATACCAAAGTACCCTGAATTCAAATTGGAAACATTTTGATTGAAAAATTGCTATATGATTAAACTTATGTATGTAGATACAACAATTTATTTTTATGTATGTGAGTTTATTAACACTTATAAAGTAAGTTTATAGTTTTTTATGATAAAATTCCTGTAATTTTTCTAAAAGCATATATTTTATTTGTATGTACATCAGAAGTTTTATTCATATATACTTTAACGAAAGCTTTTTAAAGTCATGGAAAATGATCTGCTAAATCAGGGAAAGACATGAAAAGTCATGGATTTGAAAAATTTTATTTTGGCAGCTACCCTGTCTATAATAGGGTGATATATATTAGAACATATTAATATATTGATATTTGGTAAACGATACATCACAGTATTAAAATTCAGATATCCTCCAGCTCTAGTTTTGACATCCAGAAATTAACCTTAATATAATTTTATTTTAAATTAGTAACGTATACTTTTTCAGAAAATTTTGTATGATGTTCAGAATATTTTTTAAAACTCAGAATCACCCATAGATTGTCACGCGAGGGATTTTATTTCATTTAGTCCTCTTCATTCTATAGGAAAAGTATTTTTTTGTGACAACGTCGAAATAAGATGGAGAAGAGATCCAATTATACTGCAGTACTAAAGTTGCAACAAGTGTAGTACACAACAGAATATGGGAACAGTGCTTCAAATAGAAAATTTGACGATCAAAGCTAATAATTAGTTTTGTTAGTAATGTTGTATAAAATAAATGCAATAGGAATGAAGTACAGATACAGCAATAGTTCTATTGAGTAAAATTTGGTGCTGAGATTACAGGAAAGAAAAAAAAATTATTCCACATATAACTCTCTAAATTTTTCAGAAAGTGCATGCTTACATGATTAAACATGGTAATATAATTCGATATATAGAAAGATGTTTATTTGCTTGCGATATCGCTTGCGTTATTAAGAATTTACGGAGTTATACACGAAAAATTAAACAAAAAACAATACTTTGACTAATATTAATAGAGAGAAAATTCCTGTAGCAAAGCACGGGCAACTCTGCTACAAAGTAAATATTTGATAAAATTTAAATGGATATGACAATTAGAAATGCACCGGGAGCAATTCCAATATTCATAAAATCCAAAATATTTTCTTCTGAGAAAACTTTTTAAAACTGTCATTGTTATTAAAGGCATTGTAAGTTGTAGTAATAATTATATTCTTAATAGAAGAATGCTTATTAAAAATCCCATTTATGAAATATAACTAATCCCATAATTAGTTATATTTCATAATTCCTTGACGTAGATATATCGAATTTTCAATCAAATTTCCCCCAACTAAAGTCCACAGTAGCACAAATACAGAATTGGATTCTATTTTATTTTTTAATCTTTGTGAAGGTGTCATAAAAGTTTCCTGGTTAACGATAGTTTGTAATAACTGTCGTATAATATTTCACAATTATAGTTTTACAAAAAAAAACTTTAGTTTCCTAATTTCATTTCGCAAACACACTAAATGTGGGATAAATCAAATCCAAACAAGGAAGTCATTTAGTTAGTATAACTATTACTTTAGTTAACTGTAAATTTCGTTTCTAATACAAGTTTGCCCAACTTCATAATTTGTTTTATATAACTTATAATATAACTTTATTTTCAATTGGTTTTCGTATACTAATTGGATGGGGAATAATATAACAGTAAACAATTACACCATGTACTAAATAGGCAATAAAAATATTGCTGTAGAATTTATTGTGGAAAAGTAAAAGACTATAAGTTTTATTTTAAAATTTTATCTTAAACAATAAGGAAACACTACTATTGTATTTAATGTAAAGCAATAAATTGCATAAAAACGATAAGCATGATTATTGCTCAGTTTAATAAAAAGACATTAAAAAGTATTATAACTGAATTTTATACTAGGTCATAAAAAGCCATTACTACTGAATTTTATACTAAGTAATAAAAATTCATTACAACTGAATTTAAATATCTTTATTGTGGATTAAACTCTACGTCTGCTACGCTAGAAAAAATATTGCATTATATTAAATTTAATGGAAATAGTTTTATTGAATTATATGAATTCCATAAACATCGGTTTTTATTGCTTGCATTTCTAAATGTGGAACAAATACAGCAGATTAAATAAGACTAATTGCATTCTGTAAAGACACGTTACAAGAGTTAGAGATCAATCAATGTGGAGCAATTTAAAATTAAAAAAATATTGATTACTAATTGAAATTTAATTTAAAGTCGTTCTTATGAAATATATTTAAAATACGAATAAACAAAAATCCTAATTTCTGGAAATAAATTCGTCACTAATATCATATAGAGATTGCATTGAGCAAAAAAGGTGAGCGTGTGGATGGAGAAAAGATTTCTTTGAATCATGTATGCACGCTGCTAGAAACTCACTGATCCCAAGAAAAGTACACTTGTTGGTTTGGCCTCGAGCTTATTTAACTTTTGCAAGAGGTCGTGGAGTTGGGTAAACGCAGTGGTAATTTCGCTGTGGAAATAGGATAGCTTAAAGAACACAAACATGACGACTCGTTCCGTTGTATCTGTTGTTAGTTGTGAATATCAGAAGCTAGCAGCACGCATGGAACATTAATATGCCTGCATTATATCTGAGGCAGCTGACTTTAATCTAAAATTTAAAAAATGTAGTACCTGTTTATTTTTTTATTGGGCTTAGGAAATCCTCATGTTTGTTGTATAAAATAGGAAAACTTAATAGTCTTGATTGCTTCTGTGGTAAATATGGCGCTGTGCATCATTATTCATGAACAAATTGCTCTCTGATCAATATTTGAATGAGGAATTTTCACGTTTTCTAATTTTATTTTTAAACAATAGACGTCAAAACAGTAAGTAGGACAATACCTTTTTTCATTTCATTTGCGGCTCTAATTAGTGATTTCTAATGGGTTTAATATCGGACTCTTTAACGAAAACGCTACTTTTCCTCCGCCTAGTTTGTGACGTCACAGTTCATGAAAATACCGACAGCCTATGTTGTTTAGATGGGAGAAGGTGACTTTTTAATTTACTTCTGTTCAAAGAATCGAATAAATAGAAATCTTTTTATTATATCTGACTTTAAAAAGTCATATTCTAAATACTGTATTGAGCCACTCTGAACGAATACAACTAATTGTAATGAAAAGATATTTTTCAGCGTTCCAAAGATCCTAGTATATGTTAAACTTGGGACTAATGCTATGATTATCAACCCAAATTATCATAAAAATCATCTTTATGGATTTGTGATGACTATTTTACTATAATTAAACCTTTTGTTTTGTTTTTAATATTATGTTTAAAATTGATGTTGGTTAACCAGTACTGTTTTTACTTTAAAAAAATCTCTCATTTTGGAGTACTTGTTCTTTGGTAAGAAAGACATTTTAAACAAATGTAGATATATACATTATCGAGATTGATAAAATTATCATAAAGGTCGGAGTAGAAATAATTATGGAAGACTAGAAAATTTTAAAATACGAGCAAAGCATAATCCAGAAATAGAAAGCAGTTGCTAACGAAAATGTCAATATTGAATATCATGAACTGTGAAGTCACAACCAATCACGAGGCGTTTTCAAGTCACGTGTTTTTCTCTTGACTTTAAAATTAATTTTAAAAATGATAGATACATTTTTTTATATTTTTGAAAACATTTTTGGAATTAACGAGCCAGGAATTACCAGAAAAATATTAAGTTGATCCATTCCCCAACATGTGCAAATTCCTCATTAAAGTAAGAACTTATGTATCCCTTAATAGTTATATTAATATAACTGACAATATCAAACATAGCATACGTAAATTAAATAAGATTTATAATATTCTCAATGCTTGCAAATTCTGCAAATTCACCATTTTTCCTCCATTTTGGTAATTTGCCGTAATATGTGCACAATGATCAACTCATTATAACATAACTACTTGCGATGCTTGCTTTGGAAAATCACATTTGAGATTTGCTGTTAGTTGTAACTAACCTAGATATATGGATGGCATTTACTGTGAATATTTATTTACCTTTATGTTTTTAATGTTGTAAATTACAGATAATATTGATTTATTAGTTTTTACGAAGCCGTAAATTGAAGTAACGAACAGTATGGAAAATATAGCTACGGATATACTCTGTGATTATACAATAATAGTCCTCAAAAGGTTTGGCTTGGAACTCTACGGTCTACTGTTTTGCTGTAAGAGAGCTTAGGAGACTGAAACCTACTGCTTAAAGCTATTTACTAACGGCTACGAACATCCAAGCCAGCAGTGGTATTCGAACCCGCGAACTCCGGTCCCGATGAGCAGCGACCTACGATTAGACCATCGATCAGCTCTTTCGGAAGGTCAAGAAACGCTAGTAAAGATAAGTAACTCTGAATGATGATTGAGTAAAGAATTGTAACTCTGAAAGTTTATTATGTAAAGAAGTCTTAACACATTGTATGCGGGTACATTTCGCAGCGGAATTGTACCGGGAGCGGGCGTTTTGCACTTAAATTTAGTTATTCAGTTAAATCTCAATAAATCGAAAATTATTTAATTTTTTAACCAACTTTTCGTATTTTTTATTGAAATATATAAACAAATATATAAATAGACAAATAAACAAATATATATATAAATACAGATATATATTATATATAAATATACATATATATATATATATATATATATATATATATATATATATATACATACTCCCACACACACACATATATATATATATATATATATATATATATATAATATCATTTTCGCAAGGATAAATAAAAAGTTAATTTTAAATCTAAATTGATATTTTTAATCAACCTTCCCGTTCTGTGGTTCCGCTGATGTAAAGACTAGTTTTTATTTGTCTAAATTTTTCCAGAATCTATGTAGTAGACAAGAACATTCTACTTCGTTTTCCTGTGTATACCGTTATTTTTATACCCAGAAACAAACCATGTTGTTACACTAACGCGTACTAGTACGTGACCCGCGCTCAAGTATCAATCGTTAGAAAACGTACTAGTATGTGTCCCGCGCTCAAGTATCAATCGTCAGAAAACGTGCTAATACGTGTCCCGCATACAATGTGTTAAAAATGACAAATAAAAATTAAATACCTGTCTTGACTATTTTTAGTAATAATTAACTTGTCTACATTTCAGCATTAACGGAGAGCATGGAACCTCTGCACTACTTTTCCAATGCTGTGCGGATTGTAGTCACATAAAAATGAAGCATCAGCGTCAGTAACTGTACAGGAATAAAACAGATCGTGATTCTAATTAGGCTATCTTCTTTAAAACTCTCAGTAAATTACTCTCAGTTTTAAATAAGAAACTTTTAGTTCATCTAAAAGGAGGACATTCGCACACTCACAAACAAAATACTCACTCTGAAAGAATGAGCGATTCGAAATATCATAAAAGGTTTTCTAAATTATACCTTATCAAATGATGATGAGTGAAATTGTTCTACAATGAATCACTCAACCGAAAAGTAGATTGTTCTATTTCAACTAGTAATCTCACAGTGAGGTTGTTGTTTTTTAAGCTTAAATGTAATTAAGAAAAAATAACTTTCGTGAGTGATATTCTTAACTATATATGCTCTCTTTAAAAAATAAAATGAATAAGTTTTTGTTAAAAATTCTATTGAATGCCTTATAAAAATAGCAATAATAAGTTTAAAATATCCTTCTCCATAATACACGGAAAAAGTGTACAAGCACATATTTATAACATTCTATCTACACAAAATTACTCGTGCTTTACCCAAGAAATTACACGTACATTGTATAATAATACCATCTTTTACAAGATACAGTAGTACAATTACATAATTATGTAATATTTTAGTACACATAATTACTTTACAATACAATAACGATGCAATTAACTCATAATTACTTTACTATGCAATTAAAGCATTTATACTGTCAATTGTGGCATTTATATAAATGTATGTCCCTGTATATATATGTCAGGTATAAAAAGGGGGTAGCTGGAATTTACGTGAGTTATAAACGATCTTAAAAAGGGAACTCTTTTATAAAAATAAAATAAATGAAAAAGACTCACGCTTGCGTAACCTTTTGGAGTAATGTGGTCAGGCGCAGAGATATTTAACAGGAAGTTATGACTAATCAAGCGAGAAGAATCAGCGTGTGGACATGGAGCGGTCAACACATTCCACGCTTAGCTTCGTCCCGATAAATGAAAATGGCGCAAGCGACGCCTGAAATGGAAACCCCATACTAAATAAAGAAGAGTTTTTACTAAGATGGACTAATTATTCCATTCGCCTTAACACTGGACCACGTTATATATATATATATATATATATATATATATATATATATATACATATATATATATATATATATATATATATATATATACACATATGTATACATATGTCTATCTATCTGTCTGTCTATCTATCTATCTATCTATATATATATATATATATATATATATATATATATATATATATATATATATATATATATATATATATATATATATATATATATATATATATATATATATATATATGTAGATGTAATGAGACGGACTTCTCGATGGATGGTTGCAGTTATGGCCATAAAAATGATACCATTTCAGCTAAAGACCTTTATTAAGATAACGTTGAAGGACGGGTTCCCACTTCATCATAGGGACAGGACAAACTGAAATGTCAGCTAGCATGAAGTTCTATGTACAAGACACGTAAGACCTGGGTCAACATCTGTGGGAAAATATCTCTAGAAAAATCTGTCCCCGACAGCGTGTATCTCCTTTTTATTTTGAAATTTCCTAAATTGTCCTCTAGGGCCATATAGGTTTATAATTGGCCAGGCCCCTTCTCTGAGGGCGTAAACTGTAGCCCCAGTGGTCAATATAGGTTAGAGGTTAAAAAGAGGAATGCAAAAGGACGCGAGAATTTTTAGCCCTTGATTTAAGTTTTGAAAACCCCTAAGAATTTTCCTTATATATATATATATATATATATATATATATATATATATATACATACATATATATATATATATATATATATATATATATATATATGTATATATATATATATACATACATATATATATTTATATATATATATACATACATATATATATTTATATATATTTACATACATACGCAATCCATATATATATACATGTCTATCTATGTATCTATCTACCTATCTATCTATCTATCCATCTATATATATATTAATAAAATTAGATCGATAAATATTAAATAGATAAAGGCAGATAGTTAAAATTACTTACCATATATACATACATACATACACACACACACACACACACATATATATATATATATGTATGCATATATATATATATATATATATATATATATATATATATATATATATATATATATATATATATATATATATACATACATATATATATTTACATACATACGCAATCCATATATATACATGTCTATCTATCTATCTATCTACCTATCTATCTATCTATCTATATATATATATTAATAAAATTAGATCGATAAATATTAGATAGATAAAGGCAGATAGTTAAAATTACTTACCATATATACATACATACATACATACATATATATATATACATATATATATATATATATATATATATATATATATATATATATATATATATATATATATATATATATATATATATATATATATATATATATATATATATATATATATATATATATATATATATATATATATATATATATATATATATATATATATATATATATATATATATATATATATATATATATATATATATATATATATATATACAAGAGCATGCACATAAAAGAAAGTTAAATGTAATCAGAAATGATTTTTTACTGTAATAAAGTTGTTGTAAAATAAACACAAGTAATAAATTCAAAAAAATATTAATTTGGGAACATACCTATATTGCTATACTTGAGGTAATTGATTACGTAATTGAAAATTATTAATTTTATCCTAAACAAAAAAAAATTCAATTATTCATACTCCTCCAGCTTCACGTTTCTCAAGTGAACATCCCTGATACGGCATATTAGCTGGACATGTAAGACAGCATCGAAATACTAAAAAATCTGACCCTCTCTGATAGCTTTGTTGAAATTGGACGAATGCTTGATTGTCTTCCGACCGCTCGAAGGGTCAAAAGTCGTGACAATCGGTCTGAAACAATGTCCATTTCTATTCATGTTCAATCGAAAGTTCAACGACATTTCTTCAGACATGTATAATTCATATTGAAAGAGAAATGTTATGAGGAGTAAACATATTTGAATGGGGAAAACTGAGAATGGAAATAGTGCTTTCTTCATTGGCGATTCATTATAGATATTTCATCTGGACTTTATGCAATGTTATGCAAAAAACATTTGAAAATGACAAATTTTGAAGCATTTATAATTCCTGCTATAATATTTACCAAATTTTCTTTTGCTGATAATTCATATCGAGGAAGCAAAGACAGATAGCTAAATATTGTATCGACCTCCCGACAGTCTTTTTAAAATTTTGTGGTATTTAAATATACGAGGTTTTTTAAAAATTATTACCGCTTTTGAAATTAAAAACACAGAATTGTATACATTTTATCAGCTTTATTTTTTACATAAAAGGCAGTACTTTCATCTACTTTTAACATAATTTTCATGAACATTAGGATACTTGTTGTATCATAGAACCAGCTTTTGAATTCCCTTCTCATAGAAATCTGCCTCCTGGAGATGTACAGGCTAAACACTTAGTTTCAACATTGCATTTATGATTCCTGCTATAATATTTACCAAATTTTATTTTGCTGACAATTCATAGCGAGGAAGCAAGGATAGATCTTCAAGATCTTCAAGATGATGGGTCAACTGGATTACCTGGGCCAAGCCCTCAAATCCAGGGATTTCTTACAGTAAGCAGAGAAATTGACAACGAGCAGAGCATAAACAAATAAAAGGTGAAAGATAAGGATAGAATGGTGGATTGAGTTCATAACACAGTAACTAAAGAATAGAGAGTTTAGGGATAGAAAAACACTTTTTTTTTTTTGCCAGGGACATTAGAACAGTATTGAAAATAACTAATTTGAAAATTACGCTCCGCCCTCACCAAAGTGAGGAGAGCCAAGAAAAGCGAAAATAGAAGGATGAGATAAAATGCAAAGCTGGTAAAATAAATAAATAAATAAATAAATAAATAAAAATTACTAAATGATGATGTATGGCCCTTTTAAAGTTTTAAAGCTTTTTTCTTACATTTTAAAAGATTTTATGATTTTTTTTTTGGATATTTTTTTTTTCGTTTTTTGAGGACAAAACGCACAAAAAATTTAAAGATCTTTGGCAAGAATGGCCAAAGGCCTTCTTCTATTGCAAGCATCAGCGGGGTCATAATTGACTAGATTATTAATTAATTCATTGTTTAGATTTTTATGAAAGTTAGTGGAGAGATTACAGATAAAATTTGGAATAGGAAGAATTTGCAAGGATAGATAGTTAAATATTGTATCGATATCCGACAGTCTCTTTAAAATTTTGTGGTATTTAAATATACGAGGTTTTTTAAAAAATATTACCGCTTTTGAAATTAAAAACACACAATTGTACATATTTCATCAGCTTTATTTTTTACATAAAAGGTAGTACTTTAATCTACTTTTAACATAATTTTCATGAACATTAGGATACTTGTTGTATCATAGAGCCAGCTTTTGAATTCCCTTCTCATAGAAATCTGTCTCCTGGAGATTTACAGGCAAAACTCTCAGTTTTAACATGTTCAGTTCTTAGTATGATGTGTCTTTTACGGAATTGTGGCACGGCACATAAAGTATCATTAGTTTGTCTCATGCTGGGGGCCTAAAATGTTGACTAGGAAGGGGAGAGGAGACAAAACGAAACGTATAGCCTGTGCGTATCCAAGCGGCAGATTTCCATGTGGATGAAATTAAAAAGCTAGTACTATGATAAGACACGTGCCTTGGTATTAGTGGAAATTATTGTAAAAAGTAGCTTTAAGTAGAGTCTTTTATGTAAAAATTAACCTGATAAAACTATACACGTTTGTGTTTTTAGTTTTAAAACGGTTATGAATTAAAAAACGTATTTTGTACTTTTATTTTGATTCTCTCACTTTTTTAGGTGATAAGACACGTGCCTTGATATTAGTGGAAATTATTGTAAAAAGTAGCTTTAAGTACAGTCTTTTATGTAAAAATTAACCGGATAAAACTATACACGTTTGTGTTTTTAGTTTTAAAACGGTTATGAATTAAAAAACGTATTTTGTACTTTTATTTTAATTCTCTCACTTTTTTAGGTGATAAGACACGTGCCTTGATATTAGTGGAAATTATTGGGAAAAGTAGCTTTAAGTACAGTTTTTTATGTAAAAATTAACCGGATAAAACTATACACGTTCGTATTTTTAGTTTTAAAACGGTTATCAATTAAAAAACGTATTTTGTACTTTTATTTTAATTCTCTTACTTTTTTATACGAAAATTAGAGAAAAATTAACTTTATGAATAGTTATAAATAAAACGGTTTTCTATATTACGTAGAAAAAATAATAGGTTCCGCATGGCCCTATTAATTAAAGTTCAAGGAAGCTTGCATAGCTTTGAAATAAAATAAACAAAACAGTGGAGAGGGCTGCAAATTAAATAGAATGGTGAATTTTGCTGATAAATTCTATATTTATATTAAAATTTTACGTTGTTATAAATGGTATTTCAAAACAAATTAATAGTAGTAATAAAAAGACAAAAATCAAGTTCAAATAAAAAATTTTGTTTTTGTATTTACTTCTTTATTAAATCTGATATATCAAGTTTTTTTTTTTATCTCTGGATACCAGTTGTTATTGAAAACTCATTCATATTTTAAGCCATGTATGCAGCCTAGATGTATAAAAGGTGACTCTAGAGATTAAGGTTTGTTCAACTATTTCCCAAATAATTTTTATTATTTAAATAAGGAGCCTGATATGAGGTTAAGGGGACATATCACCTTTAAACCTTCAAAAAATAGATTTTTTTTTCTTTTTTTTTTTTTTTTCATTTTTACAATCATTGGAACTTTCTGAATCCTTAAAACAAACCCCATTGAAATATTCGAATTATAACCTGTAAAACTATAACATAAAAAGAAACACTGGCAGCATGGGACATTTAAATCATCCAGCTGGTGTTTATGTTTGTCCCTGTCGTTGTGTCATCAGTTTTAGCTTTGAAACTGTTTTAAGATTAATCTTGTTCAAATAGTGGTAAATGATGCATTTTATGTATTTAATGTTGGTTATGTTATTTGAACCAGTGTTATGCAAGAACTGTCTTAACAAATTGGTAATTATGCAAGAGTATTTACATACAACAGTGATCAACAGCTGATTCGACCGGCTGAAATCATGACTGAGATGCTTACGTTAGTGGCTTGCAAAGCAAGAAGAAGATATAAAATTGCTAGAAAAGTAAAAATATTAGAAACAGAAGGGACAATGTATACATATAGGCAATTTTAAACAATTTTATCAAATGTTTTAATGGAAATAGGATGAAAATATCTAAAGTTTTAACTTTAAATGCATTTTACTCAAAATGATGTTTTTAAAACTTGCGGGCATTCTAGAATAAAAACTATTGCACGTATAGATCTATAATTTTCAAAGTAAGTACATTGTAGTACTACAATGAAACTCCACCTACTTTTTTGAAAGTTTTTTATTTTACGGGTTATTTATTGTATTTGAAATTTATTTTTCCAACGTTATTTTAGGTTTTTTGAAAATTTATTCTCCTGGTATAAAATTTCTGATAGCTTTTAAATTTTAAATAGGTGGAGAATGATACCTAATGTCTTTTGTTTATAAAAATGCAAAAATTATTGCTGAAATATAGTTTGTGTTGCTGTAAGACTGCGCGCAGTGTGACAGTAAAATTTTTAAATTTTCAAAACAAGAACCTTTATTTTATTTTATAAAAAAGTTCTTACTTACCCGAAACAAAGTAAATACAGGAAAATAATTAACTAGATTCAGAGATTAAATGCTAAAACTTCCAAGTAATTTCCGTAATAAGAAAAAAAGTTATGGCAAATTGAAAAATAACAAAAATTCCTCCTTTTGAAGCCGATTAAAGGTGAAGTGTCCCCTTAAGTGTTCAGAAAAGCAAGAGTGTTAAACTGACTTTCTAAAGACCAGATTAGTCCAAAGAAATCCAAAGCAAGAACAAAAAGATTTTTCATACTCATTTTTATGTAGGTGATTTGTTATTTGAAATCATATGAAGTTCATCAGAAAAACTATGTTAAACGGGATATATAATGAGTAAACTGAGCTTTTACTTCTATGAAAATGTCGTATTTTGGGAGTCAGATATGTCTATTCAGAAATTTCACTATATTTTTTAAACAAATTTTACCGCCTGTTTGAATTTACCGTCTTATTTACTGTAAACGCGGGAAATAATTGAGAATATTTTATAATTGAGTCAAGAAATGAACAGTTTAATTTTCTCTTCCCAAAAGTATATAAATAATCCTTTTAAATGTTTTTTTCCTAATGGTATAAAACTAAGTAAAGATGACTATAAAGAATATATTTGGTTTTAATAATTTTTCAAAGTATATTAGTAACATGATTTTTCTCGTTATTCAATTTTCTAACTGTTTTAAAGAAATGCCATATCAATGCTATGGGTTATAGCTAGAAAATTATTTTGTAACTTTAGTGCAGCTAACAACTTTTAAGTATATTTTATTACAATTAAAAGCATTAATTGGTTATATAGTGCTTAAATTTATTTCCTAAACGATATTTTATATTTATTTTACAAAACTGTAAAGTAAAGATGTAGATAAACTATGTTGTTTCAAAGATATTTTAATATGTATTTTCAGGTTATTGACATCGTATATTAATTAAATTTTGTTCTCACAGTAACTCGCAGACTTAACAATTTTTTATTTATTTATTCATTTATTTTTAAATGAATTTATTTTTTCATAAACAAGCACTTCCAAAATTTGTCATTTTTTTATAACTTTTTAAAGATTATTTTTAAAATGACTGTTCGATTTAATCTATATTAATATCGATTCTAGTAATCAGCTAGATTCTGTTATCACTACACATTTTAGATTTAGAACCATGTCTATTTTTATAGTAATATTACTTTTATAAAACTATTCTTTTTGTATTTGATTCTGATTACATTTGAAAGAGGGCTTTATATTGAGGGAAGGACGCATAGCGGAAAAAATTTAAATCATGCGACAAAAGTAGTGACGATATCTCATGAAAATCTAGTTATCTGAAAAAGGAAATACCATAGACGCTGGAATTCTAGCTCATAACATTTCATATTTTTGAAAGAAAATATGGCGGACATTTGTGAAATCATGCACTTTTGAAACTATTTATTTCTTGAAAAGAGAAAGAGAATTTCAATAAGTCGAAGAATCCCTGATGCTTGGGAGATGGGAATAAAAAGAGATGAATTCATGACCAACACATTTTATGAAAGAATAGAGGTAGTAACAGCTTTATGAAAGAAAAAAAATTAGAAAATTTTTTTAAGAATAGTGTTTGACTACGATCAAACTATAAATAACGTCAACGGAGGTTCATTTGTGGACTTGATACCAAGAAATGAAAGGAAAATATGTATCGAAGATACAATGCAAATATTTTTAAATAAAATGCATGCTTTAAAGAGGGAAATATGTGATAAAATCAGCACACTTAAAGGTTAATAGGAAGAATAATCGTAAGGTGTAACTAACGTGACCATTTATTTTTTGATTCAAAACCGGACATTGGTTTCTTTAGGTCAAATCATAGGTAGTCAATGAAAAAAAACAACACTTTTTTAAAGTTATTTATTCAGAAAAAGTTAGTTGGCTTAAAAGTTACGAATCACAAAATATAGGTATCCAAAATGTTTAGTTATATTTATATTTATCAGAAGAACAAATTTGTTTTAATACAGTTGGTGACGATTTCATATAAGAATGAAACTCTTGGCACGTTTTTTTTATATTCACCTTAATTATCAACATCGCCCTTAGAACTGAAATTTGTAACTGGGTTTCCGCAGATGTCCACAATTTGTTCATAATAGAAAATACTCTTTCTACTGGAGCATTTGTAGCAGGCAAACATAAAATATATTCAATTACAATAGAAAAGCAGGGCGATGGCCAGCCGTCTGCTACTCAAATTTTCGCGTGGTCTCTGAAAACGGGTCAATTTTGCGTCCCACAGATCATTCCGGGGACACCAGGACTCGTAATTGTAAAAAGAGACAGTACGGGACATCTGGTCACGTTAGGTATAACCAATATGCAGTAAAAAAGGTAAAAAATTCCAGAAAGCGAACTAATTTCTGTTAGTGGAAAGGCATTTCTCAGTACCCCTTTCTGTAAAGGGAGGCTAATACAACATACGGTATGAAAATAAGAAAATTTGTAAAGAATGTAATCTAGAGTTATGAACTGCTCATGCTTCAAGATACACCATACAAAACATAATAATCTCTACACAATTTTGCGACTATACAATAAAACAAAGTATAAATACATACAATCTCACTTTTCATAAAATATTGTTATTAGATATTTTACTTACAGTCATTTAATATTTTCCGTTATTGAAACAAAGGCTATTACTGGCACAAGAACACACAAGAAGTTGACGCATATTAACTGAAGCGAACAAAGAAAAAACACTTTTAAAAAATGAAAGTTTGACCAATTAAGTTTAAAATCTCCAAAAGAACTTTCGAGAACCTTAAAGAACAAAACATCTGCAAACTAACACTAACCAGAAATGCGACCCGCTAGCGTCTGTTTTATAAACACGGATGTAACGATAATAACAACGCGTTGGGAACCTGAAACCCGCCACCGCTGCGAGTGAAAAGTGAGCACTCACCTGCGTAACTCTCCGCGGTCGTTCCAAGAGTTGTTCTGCAGTGTCCACTGCTCCGATTCCGCGCCTCCATCCAGCCCGTGCTCAGTGCCGGAGGTCAGTGTGTCAACGGACGCCCGACCTTGAAATATGCCTGCCTCTGGCCTCCTTACCCATTTCCTGCGGAACCTCTGTTTACCTAGGGGGAGCCGAAGAAAAAGTAACGGGCAGAAAAAAGACATCATTAGATTAGGTTCACTCTCCGCGAACATTCCGGCCTCGGAGAAAAAAGTAATTGAGAGATGGGTCGGGAAGCTGCAAAATCTTCCAAGCACATCTGGTTATTTTCGTTTATTTCGATCTCGAAGTGTCATTTTTTAGGGCTAATTAATGGAATCGCATCATTAGACACCGAAAGTTGATGATGGCATGGACTTCCGCAATGAATTTACTGTTTGTGTAAAAATACATTTAACAAATATTTGAAAGCCGTGGCATCTCTGTTGGCAAAAGCAGCAGATTACGGGAAAGGTTACGTATCGAGGCTCGAGCCAACTAAAGATCCGGTGTGTTCATTAATTGTGGCTGGGACCCGTAAAATAGGTTCCTGATAGCACTGTCCTCCAAGTTTCCAAATGATATCTTTGGAGGTGGCAAACCAAGCCAAGTAGTATTGATTCCTGCTTTGAACGTAAGGCTTGTGCTTGATTCCTGTTTTTAAATTACGACGTCCCGTTTAAGGTTTAGTCAGTCTTCAGCCAGCCCTCGTGGTTCCTCGCGCAAGAGAAGCTGCATTTTATCCTCAGCCATGGACCGGCCAGATATATTGTATCTGTGAGACCTGGTGTAGGTTTTCCTACACCAGGAGATAAGTAACAACAATATAAAAGATTTGCTTTCATACATAAAGAATTTTAAATAATATTTCATGACATTGTTCAAAGACAATGCAATTATATTTCAATACAAATGTAATACGACTATATATTTCTCAGAAGAAAAGTTTCATTTATTCATATGCAATTACCCCATTGCGAGATCTCTCTCTAGGCTGACTTGTCCTTTTGTTGTTTTTATTCCCAGTTGCTCTAGCCATGATAGATCAATTCCACGAGTACTTGTAGTAAAAAACCCAGAATAGCAAAGATTTTGGCAGCTTATAAAAGGTAGAAACCGCGTGTGGCCAACAGCAAAATGATAAAAAACTATTTGATGACTCCCATTGACCTTAAATGGATTTGGGTTTGGTTTAAAGCGTTACGGTCTACTATTTTATTCACGATGGATAATGAGACCGGGACGTGCTGTTTAAAGCCGATCCATGCTACGAACATCCATGCCAGCAGCGGGACTCGAAACCCCTCAAACTCCGGTACCGAAAAGCAGCGTTCTACCATTCGACCATCGTTCGGCACCCTTAAATGGTAAAGTCCCTTAAAAACTAGTTTTAAAACAATTTGTACATTCGGTTCAGATTAACCCATATTGTACCACACCAACTAAATATTTCTGTAAGTTATTAAAACTTAATCCATATTATTAATATGGTGTAACTAAGTATATAAAAGCAAAATTTTGAAAAAATATTTTTAATTTTTTATGTAATTGGCTGTCCTATAAATAGGACAACGGTCCATTACACTACTAAAACTTAACAAATATCACTTTCATTGCATTAGGCTGATTCATAGATAAAATTTGGGGAAACAGTCAATACAAAGTTCAGCATTACATTTTAAGAATACTGTTGTAGGTTTTTTCTTGCAGTTATTGAACTGGCAGTAAGTGAGTAAGTTTATCTTGCAAAATATCTCCAGTTTTCTGAATAGAATATACATCTATTTACACCTTGTTGTGTCCAGGTGTGTGAACAGGTGTTTGAACTGGTTTTCATTTAAAGATAAGTTAATAATGTGCTCTATCAATGCAATATCGAATTCATAGAAAAATAATCAGGATTGGACCGTCTTCTTAATTTTAGGGCACCTTTTTTATATTTACAAAATATACATGTAAAATATATTTTTCAACAAAAACTTTCAGCTACATTATTAGCTGTGTTTTTAAACTAAAAGTAACCTATACAATGTTTAAAAAATAATAATAATGAATATAAAATTAAAGATTAAAAAATGACAATTTTTAAGAGGTAGCTGAAAATAAATTTTACAATACAATATAATTTGATTTCTCAGTTTTTTTGTTACTATGTTAAAGTGTGTCTATTTTAAAGGTGTTAAAATAAAATCCACTCAGAAAATATTTATAACTTTATTATTAAATGGAATTTTATTTGCTGTCCTGTTTATAGGACAGCGGTCCAATATGGGTTAACAGAATTGTCTTTTGTTACAACATTAAAATTATGTTATAGACCAATTATATATATTTAAATGAATATAAGCTTTAAAAAAAGCTGGTTTAAGCTCATTAATAATGTAAAAGACAATAATTATCGATGAATAATAAATTTCTTTTTAAAGCTATTTATCCTAAGATAAATATCAACGATAAAGAAGAAACTATTTTATAATAATGAATTTTTAATTTCTTCCAATAAGCACTTAAGTACTTGAAGCTATGGATCAACAACTGCATTAGGCTGGAAATTGATTTTAAAAGAATAAAAAGCATCGTTTTCGTGGGAAGTAACATTGGACTGTTTGAATGTAGGAGTAATAAGATATGTAGAGATTTGTGAGGCCAACGAAATACTAAGATAATTCCTAAACAGGTTTGATGCATTTAATGTTAATTATTCTTCCCTCGGGGAGAAGATATATTTATTCTAAACATTTATTACATAACACGTGTCTACTGATTGATATTTTTTCTTATAAGTCTATATTTCTTTTCAGGTATACAGAACTTACACAAGTTCTAATTTTTCTTTTGGGTTTCTTTCTTAGGTTTTCTTTGGCTCTTTTTCTTGGCTTCAAAAATTTCTCTGATAACAAATTATTATATTTGGCTGACTTTGTTATTTTCTGTGAAGTTCTTTTGGTTCCCTTGGGTTTCCTTTTTGGGTCTTTACTTTGGATTCAGAAGTTTCTCTGATAACAGAACATTATACTTGGCTAACTTTTTTGTTGTTTTCTGTGAAATTTCTTGGGTTTCCTTTTTAGGTTTTCCTTTGGGTCTTTTTCTTAGGTTCAAAAGTTTCTCCAATGGTAGAACATTATACTTGGCAAACTTTTTTGTTGTTTTCTGGGAAATTTCTTGGGTTTTCTTTTTGGATTTTCCTTTGGGTCTTTTCCTTGGATTCAAAAGTTTCTCTGATTACAGAACATTATATTTGGCTAACATTTTTGTTGTTTTCTGTAAAATTTCTTGGGTTTCCTTAGGGTCTTTTTCTTGGCTTCAAAAGTTTCTCTGATAACAAAATATTACACTTGGCTAACTTTGTTTTTTCTGTGAAGTTTCTTGGGTTTCCTTTTTGGGTTTTCCTTTGGGTCTTTTCCTTGGATTCAAAAGTTTCTCTGATGACAGGACATTATACTTGGATAATTTTTTGTTGTTTTCTGTAAAATTTCTTGGGTTTTCTTTTTGGGTTTTCCTTTGAGTTTCTTCCTTGGATTCGAAAGTTTCTACAATTATACTTGGCTAACTTTTTTGTTGTTATCTGTGAAGTTGAAAAAATATAATTCACCAAACTACATTTTTGTTGTTATTTTAAAAAGATTAATGTGTGCCTGTCAATTAAAATTTTAAATGTTGATGTCTTTCTATGAATTACCTCTTTACACATAAGAGCAAAATAAAATTAGAAATAACTAGCTTTTTAGGTAGCCTAACCATTTCATCGAGAGTGGGTTTTATGTTTTGAGACATGTAAGGTGCAAAATCATCTCCCTTTAAAGCTGAGGTGAAGATGTGTTTTCATTTTAAATTCATACTTTCAAACCTGTTCATACTTTCTCTAGTCATACAGTTTCTTAACAATCTTTAATAAAGTGGGCTTATGTGTCATTGAAAGATTTATTTCTAAGTATTTGAAAATTTCTCTATGGACACCAGATCTAAGATCAGTGATTCTAAACTACTGAGTAGCTCACAGTAAAGAAAAATGTTCTCTCTACAAATGTATTTGATTCTATCAAACAATCAGTATGATCAGAATAAAAAACTTGCAGTTGGTTGTGATACCTAATTAATTATTGCAAGGAATCATTATTTAATGTTCCTTTATACCAAGATCAAGATACCAGTATTATGAATTTAAAGTGATTAGGACTGGTTGAGGGGTAAATGATTAGTTATTGTTAAAATTGTCCAATTATATATTTGTCCAATTAAGGTCAATCTACGTGGTTGAATTCTGTAAGAGGAATCGGTATTTTGTAATCTACTTCATTCGATGATTTTCATTGTTCAAGTTCTTATATTATTAAAAATAATTCTAGCGTCATCTACGATTTGAAAAAATTACCGACTTTCTCATTAACTAAGAATTTGGTAAATGATATGCGAATACCTGTTTGCCTGTAACTTAGCGTTAATTTTTTTTTAACTTTTAAACATCGACGAAATATTTAATAATACATTTAATTGATTTATTGAACCTGTAACTACTGTGGGCGTATTTGGTGTGATAAAACTATCTCCTGTTCTTCATTTCAGTAATTTACAACTATCTTGTCATCAGTGTCTGATTAAAGTAGGGTAGGTCTCTTGATTGTTTGACCCAAAATTTTATATCTAATTTTCTAAACTTAAATTATTTGACTAGCAAAATTAAAAAAACCCTTCTGGTCAGTTCTTCAAGCAATATTTTAGAGAACTTTACTTGGAAAGTTATATAAAACCAAATGATAGTTTCTATTCTTATTGGAAATTATAAAAATGAAATGCCAAATTTGTACTTTTTGGTACTTTTAAACTTCTTTTAAGGAACGTGTAAAGTTGTTATAGTTTGTACAAAAATAAACAACAGGCCCTTGGCCCAACTTTGTCTTGATTGGGCCCTACTTGCAACTTGATATGTGATATTGACAGTACGTTTCAAAAAGATACTGAGAACGACTCCGATCAGTTATGATATAGATGAATGCAAATGCTTAGGAAATCTGAGACCGAAAAATAGCAGTAAAAGGTTAATTGTAAATTTTTAATATATTAATGAAAAGTATAAAAACACCAAAATTAAAATGTAAGATTAAAAATAATATAAAAGACATTTTTAATTGGCTATTTTAATAGCCTTTATATTTTTGAAAAGTATGTTCATAGAAAAGAGAAATTATTCAACTTTAACTATACATTTATCTAAAACTTTTTGGCTGAAAGGCTTTGTTTTAGGTTACGATGAGAAGTGCGAAGAATTCTCTGTGGCCTTAACTTGAGAATAATATATATAGTCGCGCATGACCGGCACGTGGTGTTTTTTTTTTTTTTTTCGTGTGTGCGATAAAGTTATATGTTTTTTTTTTAAATAAATAAATAATAATACTTCCGAACTGTTAGTGTTCACATTTCACGGTTTTTGAAGGGCGCGCACCCTGCCCTTTTCTTTCCTTTTCAAATATATGTAAATTCTGAAATCAATTAAAAACTGAGAAAGTGCCTTTTTACATAAAACATACCTTTTGATTCTAAAAAGTGTCCTTTTTTGACAAGTTCCCCTGCCCTTTTTTAAAATTTATGTGAACACTAGGAACTGAAAAGATAAGCTACTTATTTTTGAGCGAAGAATACTCCAAAGATCTCGGGAGCTGTTAAGTAAAATGATGCGTACAATATAATTATGAAATATACAATAGGTTTGGAGAACCTGGTATTGTCAGAGTTATAAAGAGTAGCCGCATTTTATTCGTTTAATCTTATCCTACACTGCCATTTTGTTTTCAGAACGAGACTCAGTTCGATAGCAGATCACCAGGCCTAAAAATTTACCTGTTCTCTCTGGAATTTGGCACACTCTGCTCTTATATAGTGTTGTCTCACCCCTATATTTTTCCGCTTCACAAAGATTTTGCTCTCTTTTAATTAATTAATGCTTTAATTTCTAACTTTAAAATCCCAAACCTGAACACACACACACACACACACACATATATATAACATATACATACACACGCAGATATATATTCAGGGCCAGTTCTGGGCTATTAGCAGCCTGCGTGTAAGGTAGTAGTATTTAGCCGCCCCCTATTCCTGCTTGCAAGAGGGTACTTCACTGTCCTCTGTCAATGCGTATACTTAGTAGATATTGTATCGGCCGCCCTAGACATTTGGCTGCATGCTCACACGAATGACTGCTAATCATGGCCGTGTGTATATACATATATAGTGAGAAAATAAGTTAATTGCTAACCCTTTATAAATCAGGGTAATCAGATCATAGAGATCTTTAATTTTTATTAACAATTCACACTCGGGCTCCAGTAACTCTCTGCCCAATAAGTTCTTTGTCAAATAAATGAATTGGTTGACTTTATGCTGTTCAAGTGCACGCAAGTATGTGTTGCTCGTGCAAGTGATAAATTCTTTGTTGTAAACTATGTTATGCTTGGTTGTGAACTGAAACTTGATTGTGAGTTTCGAAGGTCATGATTGAGTGCGGCATCACGCTTTACGACTAGACCTTTGGAAGACAACGGAAACTTTCAGTCAGTTAGAATCACAATTACATCTTTTTTCTTTCCAGATCATTAACATACTTAAATATCTCTTAAACCTCTGAGACCTACTTAATCTTTTGAAGTACTGGATATCGAAAGTAAATACTAATGCAATAATAGTTTATGCTACGAACGAGATAGGGCATCATCTTACATATGTAATAAATATTCTAGGTAAATGTTTTAAATTATATTTAATTTTGTAGATTTTATGAATACAATTTTCCTCTCATAAATTAAGTGAGATTATTAAGTTACATACTATCTAGACATCACCGGAGTTTGTAACAATGCAATATCTTCTAGTTTAAAAGAAGAATTTATGACATATTATTTATTGCATAAATAGTTTGTAGTAAATTTCAAGTGATTCACTTCTGTATCCCAGAAGTTGATTATATAATTGATTTATGATACAAATAACATAAATTAACTTGATCAAAAATCAATCTAACTTTTCAGTGTCTTTTGTGGGATTAAGCAATAAACAATTTCATTTAAACAAGGTTTCCTGGTTAATGCATATTAATATCAAAGTCCAGAATAACCACCTTTTGCAGAGCGGACTGCTGCAAGACGTGCAGGAAGATAGTCAATTAGATACCTGAAGGTGTTCACTGGTATATTGAGCCATGTGACTCCAGTGCCATCCACCTCCATGGCAAGCAGCGCTAGGTTACGAGGGTGAGGATCCATGGTGCGAGCAACTCGATCTAGGTTGTCCCACAGATTCTCGCTTGGGTTCAAGTCCAGGGAATTTAGTGGTCAAGGCAGTACGGTAAAGTCATACTGGTGGTCTTTGGACCACGCACGTACACTGAGAGTTTTATGACGCACAGCATTGTGTTGCTGGTAGATGCCATCATCCTGAGGAAAAACAATTTGCATGTAGGGATGAACACAATCCGCAAGAATAGATGCAGACTTGTGTTGATCTACCGTGCCTTCCTCAACGATGAGTGAAGCCAGAAAATACCACGAAAATATCTCTCAAACCACAATGCTCTTTCCTCCAGATAGGAACCTTCCAGCAATTATTGCAAGATGTGTATTTTCGGATGTTTCATGCCGCATATACTAACGTGTATCTGTCCGGTGGAACATAAAACGTGATACATCGGAAAAAAATCACCTTGTCTACACTCAGCGGAAGTTCATTTGCGGTACTGGCATATATATTTCAGTCTTCGTCGCCGATTTTATTTAACTTTTAAAGTAATTTTCCTTTTATATTGTATCGCACCCATGTTTACTGTAAATCTCATTTCCTGACTGCACACTCTGTATCAATCTATACTCTCACGACGGGGGATGCGGCTACAAGCTAAGGCGCCCCGAACAACCTACTACTAATAAACAAACAGTCTATAGGTGCATTAACCAGGTGTCTTCTGTGGAGGCCAATACACAGCAGCGTTCTCTGAACGTCATTTTTGAGACATTGTTGGGAGTCCTTGATTCATCTGGATGGCCAATTGCTCAACGGTTGCATTGGCCGAACACATCTCCACAGCCGTCGTTCACTTGTGCCATCTATATCTCCTCGTGCACCACATTTGCCCCTCCGTGATTTTGTTGCCATTTTGCCATGCACAGAATACTTTTTTCACGGCGGTCCGCGAACAAAATTAATCGTTTCGGAAATGCTTTCACCTTTGGACCGAAAGAAAATGATCATACCATTTTGGACGTCGCCTAAACCTCACCGTTTCTGCATAACAAGAACTGAAAAGTTTTTCGAATGCCTAAAACACACTTCATATATTCACCAAATTTACTGATAACACGTCCATCTGCGATTGATTATTTAACATCGACGTCAAAAGTAGACGGTGATCACATTAATGGGACTGTACTGTGTATAATATTAAACATTTTGTACATTATTAATGGTAAGAATAGTGTTTATATTGTTAAATTATTAGTATCAAAACAGCTAAAAGCTAGGTTTAATATAAACTAGAAATATTTGTCCTTCATATGTAAATTAATTCTGCCATGAATACGAAATCTAAATATTTCAAATAATAATGGGAATTGTAAATGGTATTCACAAAGCGTCAAAAATTAAACTGAAATTGAAATCCAAAAGCACATGTCAACTTTGTGAATAAGCGTGTTTAATGTGATATTCAACTGTATTTAAACTTTGTAAGAGCACTCGGATTATATAGTAGCTAATATTTCACGTTTCCACAAAAGGGCATAGGTTCAATCTCCAGTAATGCTGGAATATATTTGTGTTGTGTCAAATGAAGTACTAAGCTTTTCAATAGGTTAGCGGAAGAAAGGACGTTAAAAAAGGTGGGAATAATGTTTTGTAGCCTCTGTCTATCTCAACCCAAATGAATTTAATAAAAAAAAAACCTCCGTAATAAGAGTTATAAAGAAGAATTTTATTGAGTAGGTGCTCACGAACATTGCATTTCGAAGTGCTAATTGTTCAGACTCAAAACTTAAGAACTACTGATATATACTACACATATGACAGTGCGTGTACATATTACGAAACAATAAAGAGTTTTTCTATTTCCTCCGGAAGCTGACAATGAGGTGACGAAACTGTCTCCACCCTGGGGACCTTCGGGCAATGCACACGCAGTGACAACATTTTACTTGCTGTCGCTCTTACTCAGCTTGCCTATCAAGTAAAAATATATCAGTAGGAAAAAAAAAACTATAGGCAGTGTGGTGGCTGATTATAAAATTCGGCAACGATCAATGGTCTTTATAAAGCTGGGCCTTCATCAAGGAGGGGGATGGCTATCATCCCGAGAAGAGTTGTCTTAACTTCTAAATTTATGGGTTCGAGGTCTTATGAAACCGAACTGAATCGTGGAAGTGCAGATGCCGATCTTGATACATTTTTGGTCACTGCATTTAGAGAGTCTTAGAAGTGATCTTTGACATGACAGAGGCTACCGTTATGATTGAGTTGCAGCATACATTTAAATCTTCTTTCATCCTCCTACATTCTTGCTTGGAGTTTACACAAGATAAAACAACTGAACGCTGGATGAATGGGTAAGGCGCGGCTCTTTAGCAGAAGAGTTTGCGGGTGTGAATTTTGCTGCTGACACAGATATTCGTATATGTTCGGTATTGGCTTTAAGTAGTAGATACTAGTCTCATTAGCACTGGTGTTGCAAAACAATGGATCATACGGCTTAAAATAAAACCAAAAATTAACCAGGATTTTTTTAGGGGGGGTGAGGGGAATTTGGTAAGTCGATGAAGTCTTGTATTACCTCAGTGTTAATTATGTTATAATGTATTCAATTTAAATAGAGTCAAATAAAGTACTACTTCTGTAAAGATGCAGTGTTTTTAAATTTGTTATATCCACATGGAAATAGAAGGCGAATCTATGATGTGATGCTGCATCAGGGATGAGGCTATCGATAATGTATGTCTTTGGTACATTTGTGTATATTGAAATATAATTTTTAAATATGCATTAAGACAAAAGCCAATTATAATAATTTTTACATTAACAGAGGGGTACCAAATAATTAAATAACTACTAATGAATATAGCTGTATTTTATTGGATGAAAACAAAAATAGATTTGTTTTACAAATTCTTGAGTTTCTGTTCCGAAAAACCTTCAAGAACATTATTAAAAACCCATTGCCTTTTTTTTTTCTACTACTAACCGAACACGAAACTATTTATTCTGTGATCATGCATAGTATGAGTTTTAATCTCAAAAATAACCTCTCTCTCGAAGCAACGTTTACTGGTATTATTAAAGGTTTCTGAAAAGCAATAAATAGGTTTGAAAGTGCAGTAGCTTTGTCATTTTTAGACAAAAATTTAAATATCTTAAGTGGATTTTGGTGATTATTTTATGAATGTACAGTCTTTAGAACTTCCATTTTTCAACTAACATATTGCCGTGTAAGATTATTACACATCATCAAGTGTATCATTTTGTGTAATCTTAGAATCTGCCAGAGCAATTTCTAATGCTGCTCCATGGGATTTGAGGTCTTTTCCATATTTTTAACCCCCCCCCTTTCAAACCAAAATAAATCAATGATATTTTAAAAATTGTATAGAACAAGCTTCTAATAAACCATGAAACCCGATTGGGTGATACTGGTTCACATTGATGACATTTTGTATTCGTGTTGTTTTTAATGCTACTTCCATGTGCCAAGCTAAAGTCTACTTGATTTAAGACTCAAAGTTTCGTCTTCCGTTTCGGAGAACCCTACTAGAGTGAGAGAAATACTTTTCACTCAAAGTGGGGGCTCGTAATTTGGTACCAGGAACCAAGTCGGATGCCCTCCAGATTAGGCCTGCCACCTCCAGAGATATCTCTCGAACTTGGGGGCATTAAGACCACGAATCTATTTTACATAACCCAGTTACCGTTAGTGAACAATACGTTCATCTTTTGAAATGCAATCTAAGACGAGATTAACAATTCATAAATGGGGATGATTTTCTTGCTTCTATTGGACGCAAACGAAGTGATAATCAAAGATGTTCGACTTGAATCTGATGATGCGATACGAAACATAGAAGGCCATAGATATACCAATAGTCACAGCTAAAGATACATTGAAAACCAAGGATGGGAAATTTTGAGAAATTTTTTTGGAATCGCAGAAGAGTGCTGATAAAGGGGATTTTTTTGCCATTGCAAAATTATAAAGAATTGTAGATCATATAAAGATATCCCGTATGAATTTGTATTTAGAGACCTCTTTTGGATTAGATTTATTTATCATATATGGTATCGTATTAGATTTATTATATTACACTATTGTTCTGTGTGATATTACACTATTGTTTTGTGCTATTTAAACAGATAAATGCAAAAATTTATGATGATCAACAATAATTTATGGTGATCAGAAATGTTTCAGGATGTTTCATTGTAAATATATTCACGTACTTCCTTTTAGTTTCTTTTGGATGTTATCTGGAAGCGATACGGCCATATTTTAAAACTCGAGACTTGTGCGATATAAATCTGCTGAACTTCGCTTTGTCCGTTCTTAAATACCAATGTCATTCAAACTGCAAGATAAATCGTTGTAGGTAAACTAAAATGAGAATCAGAAAGCTTTGTCAGAAAAAAATATGCATCTTTTATCGCTTTTTAAATGTGTGGTACAAACGTCTTAATATAGATCCATTTTACGTGATTCTCCCAAGGCAAGGCTAAAAGCGAAAATAAATTTAAACTTATATTACTAGCCTTGAGGAAAAAGGCAATTTCTTCCTCAAGTCCCCTGGAAAATATTGGGAGGCAGATAAAATCGTCTGGTGTTGTACACACACACACGCACTCTCTCTCTCTCTCTCTCTCACACACACACACACACACACACACACACACACACACATATATATATATATATATATATATATATATATATATATATATACGTGTGTGTATGTGTGTGATAAAATAATCCTATTTAGCCAATATAAAATTCATTTTTATCCTTACACTTTGGGTTATAATTGCGGTTAAACAGTCATTCTCTATAATGAAACTGGTCTGGGTCTGATACAAGCAATTATCTTTTTATAAACTTTTTTTAGTTTTATTTTCTTTGTTTAAACACCTTTGTTTGATGTTTGGATGCCTATCTCAATCTGAAATTAGGGCACTGATTCTTTTTATTATTTAAGTATGGAAAATACACCACCCATGTATAGGCATTTGGTGTAATTTTCCATGTCATTTTATAAGCGTAAACTTTATTTGAGTTTGAATATTGAGTTCTTTGATAGTTCAAGTTATTCAAATATTTCCATGTCATTTTATAAGCGTAAACTTTATTTGAATTTGAATATTGAGTTCTTTGATAGTTCAAATTATTCAAATAGTTCCATGTCATTTTATAAGCGTAAACTTTATTTGAATTTGAATATTGAGTTCTTTGATAGTTCAAATTATTCAAATAGTTCCATGTCATTTTATAAGCGTAAACTTTATTTGAATTTGAATATTGAGTTCTTTGATAGTTCAAATTATTCAAATAGTTCCATGTCATTTTATAAGCGTAAACTTTATTTGAATTTGAATATTGAGTTCTTTGATAATTCAAAAGAGAATTAATAAACTAAGTTTATTAATCCGCATCACCAGATTATCTTGTAATATTTCAAACAAAATTTTACCGTTAATGTCGCGACTCATGTATCTAGGCTTAATGGTTGGTTTCAAATTTCATCTAGTTCTTGATAAGAGTTATTAACCCAGGTTTGAAAAGTTGATGTCTTAGATATGCTGAAGACAGAGAGAAGACTATATGCTTGTGTTTGATCTTTTACTCTGTACAACTAATATTCTTGAAATACCATTTATATTTTAAAAATTTTAATACAAGCATAAAATTTATAATCTAATTAAGAGTCTGTTTTGTTTTACAAAGTTCACATGAATGTCCTCAGTACTTTTATTTGACCTTAATATTCATTTAGCATTCAACCACTTTGTAGAAGAGTTGTAAATTGCAAGACAGAAAACACAAAATTTTCCTTTCCAATGACGACTAGACTGATCTCATATTCCAAAGATAGATAATTAAAGTGCTTTGCCGAGACTGGTTGCCCTAGAATTGAAATACTTTCGGGTGACACAACGGATGAGACAGTTTTTAGTCCGTTCGGAGGCGTTCTAAAACTGTCATCATGTCCG
Organism: Pardosa pseudoannulata; assembly: GCA_032207245.1. Lineage (NCBI taxonomy): Eukaryota > Metazoa > Arthropoda > Arachnida > Araneae > Lycosidae > Pardosa > Pardosa pseudoannulata. The sequence continues at coordinate 102,879,453 of CM063505.1, read as the reverse complement.
TATTTAATTAGGGCTATCGCATCACGAGATCGAAACCTGAGGCTGTTGAATTCGTTCCTCTCATTAAATCGATAATTTCTAAAAAAATATTCATTCTATTGATTCAGCTGCAGCTGCTGTTTTATTCAATTTTGAAGCTGTCGACAACTAGTTCAGATGTCGAAAGTTTTGTATAAGCGTTGAGAAAACGGACAACGAGTTTAACAAACTGCGTTCCAGTTTTCAAACTGTCTAATCATTCAGAAAAAGCACCTAAATCTTAAAAGAAAAAGTCCTTTTTATTGTTCTAATTAATTAAAAACAATTACAGTCGGACTAATTAACTTTCATGCCTGTTTTTCGAGCAGCAGTATTAATGAAAAGAGAATTTGATTTTAATGAGCGGGAAAACCTTCTACTGTCAGTTACATAATGGGTTATTAAATTATAAAGAGAGAAGACTAATCTATATCTGATAGCCCAATTATTTGTTTTTCAATGTCTGGAATACAGGTGCTTAAGCTTGTATGCTAATTAATTCATTAAGATTTTATTGTACTTAATTGCACGCTTTTGTACTTTATATAGATTGGAATAATTATTAAGATCTTTTAAAAGGAAAAATGCTTTATGTTGTCAAAAAGTTATGATCAGGAATAAATTAGAGTTAAATCATATACTTTAAATGAAATAATTCAGCTTGACGTCATTAAAGTTAATTTTGAAAACACCAAAAACTTAATCCAGAAAATCTTTTATGAAATTTAACAAATTACAAACAAATTACAATCCTATGTAAAATGTATAAACATGAAATTCCTTAAGATCTTATTTTAGTTACTTATAAGCTATAGTACTTAATATCAATTATAATAATTATTGATAAAATTTTTTAAAAGGAAAAATACATTATAATGCTAAAATATTTATGCTCAGTAACAAATTAATTAAATTTAAATTTAAATTTAAAATTTTGAAAACATCCAAAACTTAATCCAGAAAATCTTTTATGAAATTTAACAAATTACAAACTCTGAATCCTATGTAGGTTAGAAAAACATTAATATCTTGTTATAGTTATTTATAAGCTTTAGTACTTAATATTGATTTGAGTAATTATTAATAAAATTTTTTAAAAGGAAAAATACATTATATTGGTAAAGTATTTATGCTCAGTAACAAATTAAATAAATTTTAATTTTAATTTTAAATTTTGAAAACATCCAAAACTTAATCCAGAAAATCTTTTATGAAATTTAACAAATTAAAAACTCTGAATCCTATGTAGGTTTGAAATTCATTAAGATCTTGTTTTAGTTACTTATAAGGTTTAGTACTTAATATTGATTAGAGTAATTATTAATAAAATTTTTTAAAAGGAAAAATACATTATATTGCTAAAATATTTATGCTCATTAAGAAATTAATTAAATTATATAACTTTAAACTTTATTTTGGAAACATAAACTTAATCAAGAAAATATTTTATGGAATTTAAGAAACTGCCAAACTCTAAATCGTATGTAGGTTTGAAATATAAGATCTTGTTTTAGTACTTATAATTTAGTACTTTATGTTATTCGATAATTATAATAAATAAAAGGAAAAATACATTATATTGCTAAAATATTTATGCTCAGTAACAGATTAATTAAATTTAAATTTAAATTTTAAATTTTGAAAACAATCAAAACTTAATCCAGAAATTATTTTATGAAATTTAACAAATTACAAACTTTAAATCCTATGTATGTTTGAAATTCATTAAGATCTTGTTTTAGTTACTTATAAGGTTTAGTACTTAATATTGATTAGAGTAATTATTAATAAAATTTTTTAAAAGGAAAAATACATTATATTGCTAAAATATTTATGCTCAGTAACAGATTAATTAAATTTAAATTTAAATTTTAAATTTTGAAAACAATCAAAACTTAATCCAGAAATTATTTTATGAAATTTAACAAATTACAAACTTTAAATCCTATGTATGTTTGAAATTCATTAAGATATTGTTTTAGTTACTTATAGGCTTTAGTACTTAATATTGATTAGAGTAATTATTAATAAAATTTTTTTAAAGGAAAAATACATTATATTGCTAAAGTATTTATGCTCAGTAATAAATTAATTAAATTTAAATTTAAATTTAAATTTTGGAAACATCCAAACCTTAATCTAGAAAATCTTTTATGAAATTTAACAAATTACAAACTCTAAATCCTATGTAGGTTTGAAATTCATTAAAATCTTGTTTTAGTTACTTATAAGTTTTAGTACTTAATATTGATTAGAGTAATTATTAATAAAATTTTTAAAAGGAAAATTAAACTTTATTTTGGAAACATCATAAACTTAATCAAGAAAATCTTTTATCAAACTGCCAAACTGCCAAACTCTAAATCATATGTAGGTTTGAAATAAAAGTCATTATGGCGAAGTTATAAATCTGAGGTAAACAAAATGTTTTGTTTATATTTCGGACATATGATGGAAGAAATAAAAGTATGAAATAATGAATAGTAAATATTCATAACTTTATTTCTTAAATGTTTTCTTTAATTTAGGATAGAGTTTACGAATCTAAGTTAGTTAACACTAAAATAGTTTTTTGGTTTGTAATTATTTTTAGTGCTCTATTTTGTAATTTTACTAGTTGCATAATTATTAATCACATTAAATTATTGATATCTGTTCTTGAAGATGTCATATTTCGATATTTATTCAATAAATTTTAATGTTTTATTTAATACATCTTAACTAGATGTATTATGTAAATATCTTCAAATTTTCTAGAAACACAAAGAAGGTCGGATACAAAATTGTCGATAAATTTACATTTTATTTGTTATACTACACATTTCAAATTCTTGAATATATTTACTCGCTTATTGTTAGTAGCTGCAACACAGCTCTGGGATAATAATAAATTACAATAATTCTTAAAGATGCAAAAGAAAAAAAGTGGTGATGCACAATACGATTCACAACCACACCTTTTTTCTTATTACTATATTACTTTGAATATCTTACTTGTATTGTATCATGTTTAAAGATCATACCCTATTTTTAAATCTGGTACAGAACATAAACTATTATATTATACAGTCTCCATGTTGATATTTGAATAAAGGGGAAAAACAACAAAAAAGGGTAACTAAACTATTAGTATGAAATATTAATCTTTATTAAACAGAGTTTATATAAAAGCAGTAATCCGTTTACATCTAAAAGGTTTAATATATATTTTCAGAGGTTAAACAAAGAATTCGTAATACCCAAAGGCCGCAATTCGTTTAGTTACACCTGCTACCTTTAAGACACTATAAAATGCTAAAGTGGGTTTAAGAAGGTTTTTTAAGGCGGCGTACAAACACAATCTTTGACATTCAAAGTGAAAAAATAATCAGTGTAAGATTAGCGAGAAAAAATACATGGGATTTTTGGTTAGATAATCACAATCCTTACGGTTCGATGCATTTCTCATAACAAAAGGACGTCACTACCTCAACAGAATTCCCAGTATCAAACTATGAGGTTAAGGTTGTTTAAAGATTCTGCAAAAGATAACTTTGTACAACTTTAAAAATTCTGTATTTAAAAGAATGATATTTTTACTGACTGTTAAGCTAGCTTTCATCTTTGAATGTATAACGAAACAAAATTTATAAGTTTAACTGAAAAATAAAAAAAGACATTGTTATTTTTACAGTTATTTAATGCGCAAAATATTGAGAATTTGTTCTTTTAAAAAAACATAAAACGTAATTGAAATTTAAACAATATGCGTTTTTCTAATCATTAAGTATTGTGCTATTAAGCAATACAAATGTTATTTACAACTAAATTTGTCAGCTTAATTTTAAAAATTTCTAAAAAACGTTTTTAAAGTTACTTTTAATGTGAGAGATTTATAGTACTTATTGCACAATTGTATCTTCATAAAAACACATTATATTGCTTAATTCCAGCTGATAATAATTGTGTGCATTCGTAAGATATATGTTATTAACCCTCTATCATATAGCCCGTCATATGACGGGATAAGTAAATTTTTTTATTTTCCAGAATTATAAAGTACCCTATAAGGCAGGTAAAAAAATGGCTTGTTATTTGGCTGAGAATTATCTGGTACACCCTCAATAATTTGTTTATCTTTACTGACCGCATGTTAGTTACCAACTTTAATTTATTTTGTCATATTATGTGATAGGATGGACAGCAAAGGTTTTAATATTGACAGTGATTATTTGGCGTATATGTGAATGATGTCCAAAATTTAGCGAATCGATTGCAAACCGTGTGGTTATGTATAAAAAACAAACACACAAACGAACAAACATCTCAATTTTATATAACTTAAAGCTAGATATTTATTAATCCTTGAAATAGACTCCAACACTTTTCTGAAAATAATATTTTGTTAATACCAGTGATAAAATTTTCATTGCAACAAAAGATAATCGATGATTCAATTTAAAATTATCACATATGTACCTAATAATTATTTAAGAAATTATGAAAGAAATTATTTCGTTAATCTACTTCAATGTAAAACGTATGAAATAATGCAACGATTTTTATTATTTATAAGAAATGATTAAATGAGATGATTAAAGGAATTGACGTCATATGCTAGAAAAAAAATATTAAATTTTATATTTATTTTGTGATTTTAATCCTGTCTTATCGAGGAAAATACTTGAAATAATATTTAAAAACTCGAAAAGATGGATTTTAATCTTTTAAAGACGACAGTATTTTTTGCAGTGATATGAAACTTTTATACCAATTTATTTTAAAATGATCGATCGTTTAGGAGAAGATAAACATTATACCCTTGAATTTTGTAACCTTATATTTCAAATATTCATATTTTTTAGGTAATATAAGGATGTAAAAAAAAAATTATATAATGATAAGAATTTTTATCCACAAAATGATTTAAAAAATAAATTTATTAAAAAATATTTTCAGTTATTTTTTTGTGATTTTTTAAAATTATGTATAAAGTATTATTTTATAATCTGTGATTTCTTAAAAAAAATTCTTTTATCGTTAATACTTTTATTGAATAGAATAAATTATTTAAACTATTCTAATTGAATTATATTTAAACGCTTATAGTGACTCTTGATAATAAGAATTTTTAGTTAATGATTTAAAAATATTGTAATAAAAATTTTTTTAGATTATTTATAGTTTTAATGCAAATGAAATGTTCTTTAAATAGTATGATTTATTGGAAGAATAGTTAAATTAATTTTTATGTATTACGGCATTTTTCCAATACTGTACCCATTTATTTTTTTTTATTTAATAATTAGATTGGATAGTGAGCTCTCAATAAGGAACTGTTTTATTGGCCCAACTGGAGACTTATTGAATATTTTAAATAATAGTGAGTTATGGTTTCCTATTTTATAGGGAACTGTTGTACCTGGAAAAGATTGAATTATTTTTTATTTATTATAACTTAAAATATCTTGATTGATATGAGAATGAACCTTATTATATAGATATTGTTTTTCGTGTATTTTTAAATTTATTTATCATTTATTTTTATTTTTTTTATTATTATATATTTTAATAGTCTGATTATTTTAGTTCGTTTTATCGATGATTTAGGAAAAAAGAATAAATAAATTTTTATTTATATTTGTAGATTTTACTAGCATAACATAAATACTGTACCATTTTTTTTTTTTAATAATAAATAATTATTTTTAATTCATTTTTTTAGGAAAATAATATTTAAACGTTTTATTATAAAAAATAAATTTTGTTGGTAAACTTGGAAAATTAATAATCTTTAAAATATATGACTCTATAGTGAAATTATAATATAACCTTATAATGATTCATTATACTCTTTTAGTTATATACTATAGTTATATTTATGTTATAGATTTTTTTAAACATGATTGAGTGGATTTTTAGGTGTTAATATTGATACATAAGAAAGATCGAAACAGAAATTTTCATATTTTCTTTTGTAGATTTTACAGCGTTATGACATTTCCCCAATACTGTACCCATTTTCATTTTTTATTTAATAATTAGATTGGATAGTAAGCTCTCAGTTATAGGGAACTGTTTTATTGGGAGTCTTATGAATTAATAATATTTTAAACGCTTATAGTGAGGTCTTGAATTTACTAATGTTATAGGAAACTGTTTTATTGGTACCAACTGGAAAAGATTATTGAATTAATAATCTTTTAAACACTTATAGTGAAGTCTTGAGAGAATGGAAGTCCCCTTATAATGCACTAAATTATACCTTTATAGATATTATATGCGTATAGTTATTATACCCTTGTAGTTGTACATTTATACCCTTACAGTTTATGCTACTATAGATTTTACTAGTAACAACTGATTGAGTAGAATTATTTTAGGCGGACGTCGAAGATGATTTAGGAAAAGAAGAATGAAACAGAAATTTTCATATTTTCTTTTGTAGATTTTACAGCGTTATGACATTTCCCCAATATCGTAACCATTTTCATTTTTTTTTATTTAATAATTAGATTGGATAGTAAGGTTTCAATTATAGAGAATTGTTTTATTGGTACCAACTGGAAAAGATTATTGAATTAATAATCTTTTAAACGCTTATAGTGAACTCTTGATAGAATGAGAGTCCCCTTATAATGAACTAAATTATACACTTATAGATATTGCATCCGTGTAGTTATTATACCCTTATAGTTTATGTTATTATAGATTTTACTAGTAACAACTGATTGAGTGGGATTGTTTTAGGTGGACGTCGAAGATGATTTAGGAAAAGAAGAATGAAACAGAAATTTTCATATTTTCTTTTGTAGATTTTACAGCGTTAGGACATTTCCTTAATACTGTACCCATTTTCATTTTTTTATTTAATAATTAGATTGGATAGTGAGCTCTCAGTTTTATGGAACTGTTTTATTGGTACCAACTGGAGTCTCATTAAATTAATAATATTTTAAACGCTTATAGTGAGGTCTTGAGAGAATGGAAGTCCCCTTATAATGCACTAAATTATACCTTTATAGATATTATATGCGTATAGTTATTATACCTTTGTAGTTATACATTTATACCCTTACAGTTAATAATTCTATATCGATTTCGGATATCATGGCAGGGTGGGGGGGTCTTCTGCTTGGTCCCTGCTTCTAAATTACGAGGACCCAGCGAGACTAATGTTACTCGCTTCCATAACATACCTTAAACTACACGTGCTCCTCGGTGTGATGCTAAATGGGTAACAGTTTCGTAGCCATGTAATAGCATAATGGTATATGCCTGTATTTCCAGCTGCATTGGACAAAAATGATTCGTAAATTTCCCTCGCAGTGAGGCGAAAAATAATTTTTTTTCCAGCTGTTGTTCGGGTAAAATATGCATACCTGTTTTCTCTGCAGGGAAATTTTTCTTATTACCATAACTTTTTATCTTTTGATTATTTTAAGCCTGTACCACACCTACAACAAAAAGGACTTGACCTCAAATATAGAGACTTATATTTATTTCGGCTAGGCTCGTTCTTCTCAATTGAAACCAACTAGACAGATTGCCTGGGGAAGAAGGTGAAAAGCCAGACAAGGGTGAGAGTCTAAAAAACATAATAGGAAAAACACGGAAATTGACTATAAAAAGCGTGTTAGGCAAAGAGGTAAAGTTCAAACCTACAACCCCTTCGGTATCAACTGCCCCATTTAATTCTAACGGGGACGAATGGTTAATTATAAATAAGATGTTCGGGTTTAACTGCTTTTTTTAGTAGAGTTCCTCTGTCATTGATGTATTCTCCTTGATGAAACTGTACATTGCTTCATTACATCAAAATTATGCATTATTTCAAATACATCATAAGATTATAAATATTTGAGCTATGTATTAAAAATAGGGCTAACATTGAAATTTTTTCCATCTGCTAAGAATCAGCCTTGAATATTATGCAAATGAAAACGAAAGATTTTATTTTAAATTGCCGTTTTGTTGATCACTATGAGCTAAATATCTTGTTTTCAGAAAGCTATTGAGGTTATGCGTTTGACTTGTTCACTTGCAGTGTATTGAGTTTGTGTTTTCTATTAGTCTGTTAGCTTGATGGCCCAAATAGTAGTTTTAACAACACTATAGTTTCCTGTAAGGATAAAATAGGATACAACGTAATTACAGGTTAAATGCCAAATCTAGCTTTTTCGCCTCTAGATTGGTGATCTTCAAATATTGTCAACTTCTGAAACTCTTAAGTTTAAGTGTATTTTTTTCGGAACTGTTGGAAAAAATATTAAAATAATATTTTATTTAGACTAATATATTATAGGTACTTTAAGTAAAAGTAACCAAAGAAAAGTTTTTTTATTGAAATTTTTAAAATAAAATGAATGTAATATATTTATTTATTACTGACAAAACTGTTACTTCATATGCAGCTACGTTTACATTGTATATTACATAACTGAACCGTGCTTGCAAATTTATTTTCGAAGACTTTCGAAGGCCAGATCCTATAATGATATATTCAGCCGCATTTTATGTTTTTTTTATTTAATTAGTCAACATTTCATATAAATATATGTGTGTGTGCGTGTAAGGGGAAAGTAAACTAAATCAGTAAACTAATGAAGGGATTTTGTATAAATCCCCGAAGACGGCTCTTTAAGGTATCCGTTTACATTAAAAACGTCATTTTTTGCCAAAAATCATAAAAATTTTTATTTCTCTGTTGTAAAATTTCAAATTTTAGGCTTCTAAATCTGTTTTTGTTTTGCCTCTAAGGCATTTTAAAGAAAAGTTACAGCTGCTTAAACATCAGTGACAGCTGTCGAAACAAAACGGAAGTAGCTACTTCGGAACCGAAAGTTGGGAATTTAAGGCCTTTGAAAGATCATTTTTTGGAGAAAACTTTTTAAAAAATTTTCCTGAAGATTAATTTAAACATATTCTAGTATTTTTAATAATTAGCAACATGGCAATTAAAAAGTTTTGAAGCAAGAAATTGTGGAGAATTTTAAACACGTATTTTAGTATTTTAATAGTTAAAGTTGCTTTCATAAACTTCAAATGCGTTTTTTTTTTTCAGAACGGTATTTTTAATAAAATGTTGAAACTTGAAATGTGATTTCTCAAAAAGTTCTTAAAATATTTTGTTGAAAATTACTATGAATGCTTTTGATAGTATTTACTAGTGAATGACCTAAAATTTGGATAATTTTTAATGATGTTACACTCATAGTTAGATATAAAGGTAATGAAAATTCCTTAAAAATTCAATGTGTATGATTTTGAAGGACCAAAATTTTTTTACCAAATGTAAATTAAGCAAAGATTTTAGATGATTCACTAGTTCAGTGTATAAGAATTGTGTTGCATCAAAAATATTGAAATAATTTAATTTAGTAAAAAATTAGACCTTTTGAAAAAAAAACCGATTTTTTTACTAAATTTTTATCATTTATTAGAAATTTTATAAAAACTTCGCCTGGAATAATTTAAGTGTAATTCTCTATGATAATATAAAAAATAAATCTAAAGATGTAAAAACATGAACTAGTTTCTACGTATAAAGAAAAAAGTTAGCCAAACTTAGACGGATACCTTAAGGAATATACTGTCACGTACGGTCTACTTTTGAAGTTCGAGGACTAATGAGATCGGAACCTACTGCTTAAAGCCGATTCCGCACGTCTCTGAACATCCACACCACAGTGGGATTCGAACTCACGAACTCCGTTAGGTTCGAATCCCACTGAGGTATGGAAGTTCATAGCTGTTCGAAATTGGCTTTAAACAGTAGGTCCCGGTCTCATTAGTTCTCGTATTGCAAAAGTGGACCGCAGCTCTCCAAACGAAACCCAATCAAACCCAAAACTTCCTTATATCGGCATATTTAATGATGCAAGTTGAGATACAAGAGATACACGTTTGACTTGAATTTGGCCCTAAGTTTTATATAATTACTAGCATATAGCCAGTCATATAACGGAATTAGTAAAATTTTTAATTTTCCACAATTGTAAAGTAGAGGCAGGTAAAAATATATTTTGTTTTTTGGATGAAAATTATCTGGTACACGCTCAATAATTTGTTTAGCTTCATACTCCTCTAAAGCCTTCCGATACTGTGAATGAAGTTTAGAATTAAATTGAATTTATGTAGTCAATCCGTGTGGGTGGTTATGTACAAAAAACAAACATACAAACGAACAAACTTCTTAATTTTCAAAGATATATAACTTAAAAGGTAGATATTTATTAGTGTGTGAAATAGACTCATAGACTTTTGTGAAAAGAATTTGTTGTTAATACCGGTGATAAAATTTTCAATGTAACAAAATATAATCGATGATTAAATTTAAAATTATCACATATGTACCTAATTTATTATTTAAGCCAAATATAAAAGAAAATTACTTACATAATATCTAAGTTCAGTGATAAAATGTATGAAAATAATGCAGACAATATTTAAATAATTTAAAATAAGAAATGATTAAATGAGAGGGTTAAAGGAATGACGTCATAATGCTAGAAAAAAATGTTGTGATTACCTGTTTATAATGAGATAAATTTAATCGCCTGCTGTTAACCGGGGAAAATAGGGCTTGAAATAATGGCATAAACGCTCGAAAAGGGGATAAGTGGTTGATTTCGAACGCTTTAAAGACTCGCTTTGAATTTTGCTAAGACTAACTCATCAAGAAACCAATATGGATACCTCTATCCAATCCAGGTCCAACCGCTTCATAGATTCGAAGACAGACTGTCAGATAACGTAGGATATTATTATATAGGGTATTTGTGAATTATTAACTACTATATTATATCAAATACAAGATAACTGTCTTTTTTAATATGTAAATCTGAAATATATTAGTAGGAGCAGTTATTTTACAAAGTGATAAAGGCTTTTTTAATTTTTCAATTAAAGTTTCGCTTTAATTCCTCCTTTCAGTTTTTATTTTTATTTTAAATTTTCAGATTTTAGATAGCTTTAAACTTTTAGGTTTAAAGAATAAAACCACTATTTTATTTTAATTTGATATTGATTTGATTTGGTTTGGAGTGCTACGGTCTACTTTTTGCAACTCGAGGGCTAATGAGACCGGGACCTACAGCTTAAAGCCGATTCCGAACGGCTACGAACATCCATGCCGCTGTGGGATAATTTGATATTGAACTTTAGTTTATATCAAACATATTTCAAAAATTATATCGAGGGTAAGTGTAATTTTCTCAATTTTATATATTTTTATGGTATTTTAAAAGAATATTAAAATAGCAAGATGATTTTTAAAGGTAGATAATAAGCTAGATCGCCATTAAAACAATTTGTAAAAAGTCATTGTAGGATACGAAATTTTTTTATTCTATGATGAATAAAAAATTATTACAGTTGTGATTCTAAGTTTCGAAAGTTACTATGTCCCCTTAAGAACCCGAAATCATCCAAGCAATCAATTCACGAGAATATCATTCTCATTTTAATTATTTTCTATGGCATCACTTTCTTCCTCTTAAAGACTTTTGTTACATTTTTCAACAATTGTCTAGTAATTTTTTTCTATGGGGTATGTATATACAATAGAAAGACCATCGCCCAAAACCAGGAAATAGACGCGGTCTTTTACTTTAGAGACTAAAAGCAATTAAACCAATATACGAGAAGGAAGCAGTATTGGAATTCATTTCTCCCCTGCTTTTGTTTTTTATACCACTTAAACTTTTGTGTAACTGTTTCCACTGATCCTAATGGGCAATTAGGTAGGATCGTATCTAAAAAATTAATTTACTCTGTGACCCTCATGACCGATTGCGACGATCACAGTAGAGCAGAGAAAAAAAATATCCAAGTAAAAGTTTTCCCCCGTTATAAATAGTTGTAAATAATTGCAGTGCATCTTCTGTTTTAAAGCGCCTTTTCTTCTTTAAATAGGCTGTCCGATAAAACAAATCACCCAGTTGAATCCTCATAAAGCCCCATTACACCCCGTAACAATAACCAAATGAGCTAAATAAAACCGAACACCGCCACGGCGATGTTATCTGCCGAGCCCGAAACAAAGTTATCCGCTTCGTCGATCTCGGAATCCTAGAGACTCGTTATTAGCGCTGGTCACGATTAAATGCTTCGTGACCTGAGGATGGAAAGGTCCCCTTCTCCAAGTTCGCCTTTCACACGCGAAGGAAGGTATTTTCTTGACGCGCTGGTCACTTACTCAGTTATTCTCGGACGCGTCCTATTTTTGGGCTCGTAATAGCCTGCTGTCGGTTTTCGGTATTTCCAGATATCTGTCGTCGGCTTGTATGCTCTCGATGCTGCGTTCCATATTTTAGTACCGTAATCTGCTTTGGAATGGTCGTCCAAATTTTTGCGCTTTGTCCGTTATTGTGTTAGAGTGGGACACAATGAGATTTGCTCTGGCTTTCTTCTGTCAGGATTTCGTTACGTGAAGTTCATATGTCAAGGCTTACCAATCTTTCTAAAAAAAGTTTGTCGTCCTTTTTAGGCAAAGGCTTTACAAATTCTATTTTGAATCTAAATTTTCAAATAAAGTTATTGAAATACCTCATTGATAGAACCTTTTTGGACTATAACTTCAGTGAAATTAGTTTTAAACATTCAAATAGCTCCATTTTTATGAACATTGATAACAAGTTAATAATGTTTATTACTTCTTTAGAACAGTGGTTCGCTCTCTATAATAATTTCTCACCCCCTATTTTTGCATAAAATTTTATCGCGACTTTCAGTAGAAAAACATAGATATAATTTTAGAAATAATATAATTTTCTTTTTCTTTTTTTACTGTTATCTGATAATTAATGAACAAAAAAATAAAAATATAAATAATAAATAGCTAAAATAATAAAAATAAAAAGCCTTACATTTTTTATTGTTAAAAAAATTCCTTGGATTTTTCAACCCACAAAAATTTTTTGATTCCTTTGGAAATGTCTACCCAGGATTTGTGTACCCTTATTTTTAGGAGATTTTAAATACATGGTTTCCGCGCACCTGGAAAGTCAGGGAAAGTCATGGAAAATCATGGATTTAGACAATGGATTAATTTTGTCATAGAAAGTCTTGATTTTTCAAGCAAAATGAGTAAAAGTCATGGAAAGTCATGGATCCTCTAAACTACCGATTAAAAAAATGCATTGAATTGTTTAATTCTGTTTTTACTTGTCATTTGGCTGAAGTTACTGAGTTTGGTATTTATGTATTATCCTATTGACCCTATTGCCAAGTAAAATTTGTTCACCAAGGAAACTCAAAGCAAGAAAGCTTAATGGGTGGGTAAATGTATATTATTCTGGTTTTTTCTTAAATTGTAGATTAAAATTTTATTAATATAATAATAATTATTTTTTAATAAAAATTAGTTAAGATTTTTTGCACAAAATATAAGTTTATCTCTAGGGATACTGTATATAAACATTATAGGGTTATATTTGTCTATTATTCATGGTCACCTGGATAATACCAAATTGGAAACATTTTGATTGAAAAATTGCTATAGGATTAAACTTAGGTATGTAGATACAACAATTTATTTTTATGTATGTGAGTTTATTAACACTTATAAAGTAAGTTTATAGTTTTTTTATGATAAAATTCCTGTAATTTCTCTAAAAGCATATATTTTATTTGTATGTACATCAGAAGTTTTATTCATATATACTTTTAACGAAAGCTTTTTAAAGTCATGGAAAATGATCTGCTAAATCAGGGAAAGTCATGAAAAGTCATGGATTTGAAAAATTTTATTTTGGCAGGTACCCTGTAAATATTAAAAAGCTAGTATTTATTTTTTACAACTTAAGGATAAAAAATTTTACTTGATTTAAATATTCAAATATAACTTTAGTGGAAGCACCACTTTTAAAATTATTCATAAGGAAATGCAAAACTAATTTTAGTGAAATGGTGAGTAAAAGGTAAAAGAATGCTTAGGTCTCCTTTTTCTCTGTCCCTTTTTCTTTATAATTACTTTCAAACGAACAATAAAGCTGCTAAGTATACTATCTACGACTAGTTTTTAATATTTTTTTTTTGCTGTAATAGGAAATAGATTTTATTTTATGAATAATTTTACCACTGATGTAAAGACTCCGCTTGGGCTTTATACGTCTATACTAATCCGCATTACTTTTAAATATAATCTTTGAATTTTTATAAAATTAATTATTTTTAATGCTTATTCAAAACAAAATAGTTTCATTTAAATAAACAAAAATTGATAAGTTTTAAAGTGAATTAAGGTATTGAAATTTAATTCAGAAAAGCTATAGAAGCCTTTGAGAGTAGTCAAGAAATCGTTTGTAGAATTTTTACGCTTTCTTAAAACGTTTCTTCCGTATTTAGTTAAGATAGTTAGAAATTTTATAAATATTCGCCTCAATTTTCAAATACATATCTGCTATTTACTTAAATTAAATTTGCAATTACGATCGATATTTTAAGGTTTTACACGCCTACACACCTCGCAGACAAATTTACTTTTTCAGCAGGCGTATCAACTGAAAACATAACGAGTAGTTTTATCTATTATAAAATCTTCTTTATACATAACTGTGTTTACATGTGATATCAAATAAATCTTTTTTTCTCTTATCTCTTATTAAATAAATATCTTTTTTTATACATGGTATTCTAAGTTTAAAGTTACAGCTCATTACAACAAGGACAGGCTGTAATATTCAAAGTTGTGTAATTTTTACAGTTTTCTTTCTTTTTTTTTTTTTTTTTTTTTTTTTTTTTTTTTTTTTTTTTTTTTTTTTTTTTTTTAAATCTCATGAGTCAATAATAACTTAGACTTAAAATATTCATAATTTTCAGTTGAAATAAATCAGGCGTCAATACGTTAAATGGCCTGGAGAAACTCTTAAAAACTGTATAATAAATTTTTAAGACGAAGTCGCAATTCCATATTTGTATGGATCTCAAAATATTCAAATGTACTGGATTTACTTTCCGCCCTTATTGAAGAAGGATAAAAGGCTTTTAAGTAAATCCCACATCAAAAAGCTATAATCATCACACCATTTAAAGATATTATAGACAGATATGAAGCAGGACAATGAATCTCTATACCATCAATAAAACCATTATAAATATAAAACCCTCTGTATTTAGGTAGTATTTCTATCTGCCTGTCTTATTATCAATGCATTCCAAAATGATTGGATTAATCTTGATGAAATTTTGTAAGGTAATTCAGGTTTCCTATAGAAATATTTTACACAAGTCAAACTTATTCTGCGTCAAGATTTACTTATTATATAAGTAAATTTATCTATTTTTATGTGGCCATTTTCTTTCTTTATAATTTCGTTTCCGTCATTTTAAACTTATTTTCAGACTAATATATTAGTTTGCTAGGAGTAAGGCAGGATGGTTTGTAAAATCAAAAGTATATTCATTTTATTTACGTCATGTGCTTTCTATTTCTATTTTATGAATACCTTGGTTCTGTTTAAACAGTCTCCCCAAAGGTAATGTTACTCAGAAATTTTTATTGAATCTATTGTATCAGAATGAGTTAAATTGAATTTGTGAAGAAAAAATATTTAAATCCCCTATATAATAATAGCCTAAGTTGTCTGTCCGCGAATTTCTGAAGCGGTTGTACCTGGAATGGATACAGGCACCCGTATTGGATTTTTCATGAGTTAGGGTTAACAAAATTGAAAGTGAGTTCGAAATCCACCCTCTCCTCCCTTTTCGAGCGTTTAATGCTATTATTTCAAGCTTTATCCTTCCTCTTATTCAATACGAAATTCATTCTTGATAGGATGGCAAAGGGGGAGAGTAATATTTAAATTTCTGGAGTTTCTACTTAAGCCTTCATATACTGTAATTAGTTAGCATATAACGTGCAGGCGTTGTACGTTTGGTAGAATGTCCGCCCACATGATCGTCATACTTCTCGGGTTAACGGTTCTATCCCCGACGTAGCCGATTTTTTTAAATGTCTAATAAATTTAATATTTTCTGCCTTTTCTTTTAAATTCTTATTCCGAAAGTTGTTTTATTATTTTTAAAATAAATTTTTACTATTTTTTCAACATTTTATAATTTTTATTATTATCCATATTGTATTTTTGATGAGTTAGGGTTTGCAAAATTCAAAGCGAGTAAAGTTTATCTTTTCCTAAATTATAGATCTGATTCTGAAGTAAATTGGTATGAATAAGCTTCGTATCACAGCGAAAAATACTGTCCTCTTTAAAACGTTCAAAATCTACCCCGTCCCCTTTTCGAGTGTTTAATGCCATTATATCAAGCCCCATTTTAAGAGCAAGCGATTAAATTTATCAATTTATCGCATAATAAATAGGTAAAAATAACAATTTTTTTTCTAGCATTATGACTTCATTCCTTTAACCATCTCATTTAATCATTTCTTATTTTAAATTATTTAAATATTTTCTGCATTATTTTCATACGTTTTATCACTAAACTTAGATATTACATAAATAATTTTCTTTTTTATTTGACTTAAATAATAAATTAAGTACATATGTGATAATTTTAATCGATTATTTTTGTTGAAAGGTAATTCTCAGCCAAAAAAAACAAACCATTTTTTTACCTGCCTCATAGGGTTCTTTACAATTCTGGAAAATTAAAAATTTTACTGATCCCGTCATATGACGGGCTATATGCTAGTTTAAAAATAATTATTAAGTTTCAGTCTTGTCATGATTTAAAAATTATTAATTATTAGCAGCCGTATATGGAGTTGAACTTTTAAAGTTTGTACTTGGAAAAAAAAAAGATTAGTACCTTTTTATAATTTTCTGTGAATATTTCTGGGAAATATTATTTCAAAAGTCTAAGCTGCTGGAAACATGCAACCATATGTATTTTTTCATTAAAATAACTGGAGATAAATCACCTTTTATTACTTAAAAATAATTTATATTAAAATGTGTTTCAAGTTAAATTTCCTAGATTTTATTTTGCAAAGCTTACTTAGAGGCTTCTAATCTTTGTTTCAAAATTGCAGTAATTTTTTAGGTATTAAATTAGAATAACTAAAAGAAAATTTTGAAGAAAAGGAAATGTGAACTCAAGTTTAAGTAATGTTACCCTACTAATTATAAACTGAAAAGAAATTAAATTTTGTTTAAATATTTCAAAAGCTTTTTCTTTTCTTTTTTACGAATCAAAATTGCAAATTCCATAATCCATTTTGAGATGAAACCCGTATTTAATATATTACAACTGAAGAGATTTGTGTATAAAGCAACAATACCTTGTATTTCTAAAAAAATTATTTGCAGAAATGAAGTAATTTCGGATATATTTTTAATTCTGAGTGGGCGACATCTTACTTTCCTGCAGTAATACCATTTTCTAAATAAAGAAGATACGGTAAAGTTAGTCCTTCCGACTTTTAGATTTTTTATTTTGATGAGTGCATTTCTACTTCGTAATTTTCTTTATATTCTCAGATCCGGAAGTCAAGGATTATATTTATGAAGAGGATTTATGCTATTAGAATTTTTTAAAAGACAGGTATATGAAGAGCATTTATTTTAATGTATTGTGAGTATTATTCTTGTATTATATGTATTATTCTTATTTTTATTGGGTCCATATCGATTCGTGAGTTAATGCAAATTATCAGAACAAATTTAGGATAAATTAACATTTATGTACTTTAGATTTGCAGTCATTCCATATTTTCTTATTTAGGAAAGCTTTTAAAGACTTTCTCAAATTTTACTAACTAAATTAGAAGAAAATGTGGGGAATTATTTAAAAGGACTAAATACTTTATGTAAACTTATTAATAGGAATATTTTAAACAGGAATTTAACAGGAGGATAGGCAATATATATTAATATAACTCAAATGTGATCAATTTCCTTTCATTCTGAAGTTCATTCCTAGGAGTAGTTATCATTGTATTGTCAATATTCATTGCCCAGATAATTAAATAATTCCAATCCTCTGTAGTAAGGTGAATGACCCACATTCTTACTATTAATCTCATTATCTTATTAAAATTTTCTCTTTGTCTTTATGTTAACCCCTTCCGGTATGATTTAATAATGAAAAACTGTGCATGAAATAACCATTTGATTTTTATTTAAAAAACTTGTTTCAATTTACAATTCTTACATATTCTTAATTAAAATCCACTTTTTACATAGTGTTAAATAATATCAGAAACAGTAAAATTTGGTTTGATTTGCTTTTGGAGCGCTACGGTCTACTTTTTGCAACACGAGGGCTAATGAGACCGGGACCTACTGCTTAAAGCCGATTCCGAACGGCTACGAACATCCATGCCATAGTGGGATTCGAACCCACGAACTCCGGTTCAGAAGGCCAGCACCCTAACCATTCTGCCATCGTTCAACCAGAAACAGTAAAATTAAGAAAATATCAAAGCAAAACATTAATAAGGTATACAGATAATAGTCTTCAAGCTAGTGGTACTTTTCAAAACAAAGTGCAAAGGAATTCTTAATTGTTTACACCGCCAAGTAGTCTCACTTTTAATTTGATTCTTGTAACACACACGCATTTCTTAGTAAGTTTTCTTTTATTCTGACTCATTAATTTGGCAATGACTTGTACCAAGAAATTAAAAAAGACAAACAATAATACTAAGTAAACAA
This sequence comes from Pardosa pseudoannulata, assembly GCA_032207245.1. Lineage (NCBI taxonomy): Eukaryota > Metazoa > Arthropoda > Arachnida > Araneae > Lycosidae > Pardosa > Pardosa pseudoannulata. The sequence goes on along the minus strand of CM063505.1, from coordinate 102,860,836 downwards.
TATGCAATAGTCACTTGTGATTTTCACAAGTGATAAAAGTGTTGCCAAATTCAGTACACTACAAATTTTAAACTAAATTAATTATCATATTTAACAGTAACTTTAATCGCATGACGAGTGTAGCTCGTCATTGTGCGGTATGGAATGAAAAACTAATGACGAGCTAGACTCGTCATTTTACCGGAAGAGGTTAAGCATGACACTGAGGAAATATATATGTTTAGGATTGAGGCTGAATAATCAGTTTAGATGTTATTTGTAAAAGACTTCTGAGCTCCCCCTAACCAAAGCTATTAAAATCTTACTACTGAATTATAAATAACCATGAGAATATTTAAACTCTTATGCTAAAAAATTCTGGACTCTTATTACTCATTTTCCCCATAAAAATTTAATTATTTATAAAAACGATAATGCTTCAGAATTCATTGTAGTAATTCGAGTTCAGCATTTATATCTAATTAAAAAGCATAGTTAAATAAAAAATAAAAATTTGGATCAAGATATATAAATGGTTAGAATTGCGAGCTGGGATTTAAACTTGCGAAGACCCTATAAATGTCTCCCTGTAACATCGGATTAAGTGATAGATAAACCCCACTAATAGAAAAATTCTCTCTTCGTGAGACCAGCAGTACCGAATCAAGAGAAAATCACATCTGTCTAGGAGCAAAGCGAGGACTCAGCAAGAAGGACGTTGCTTTCTACTACCGGGTCCTTGGGTTCGCATCTACTGCTAGTGTGAATGTACATAGCCGTTTGGTAGATCAACTATAGATAGTAGGTCTCTCTCATAAACTCTCTTACTGGACATTAAAAATCCCCATTTAATATCATATATGTATACAGTATTGAATTTCATATAATTTTTGACTAATTTAAATTTTTAGTTAAATATATATATATGATATATGAAAATTACTTCCCTTTAATCTCTCTTTAAAAACCTCTTCTCTCTCATTTTAATTCCTTACAATCTGTTTCCCCAGCCACAAAATGTCTTAATCAAAGAAGTGTCCTTGACTTAAAATTCGTCCAACATTCCATATTTCCGAAAGTTTTCTGTGCAATAGATGTAAATTTTATGTCCATTCAACCCATTTTCCAGCTGTCTCAATGAAGTAGCTCACTCCTAAAATGAGCTAAGTTCGCCGATTAAGTTTCTTGTCCCTTGGGAAAATTCTATGCTTCTCTCTCTGGGGTCCCCCTCTGTTCCTGCACGTGTTTTCGTGTACATTCTCTTGCCTGCCGCTCACTAGTAAAGATGTCTTTTTCTATTATCTCTTAAATAAAATTCTAATTAGACTTGTACTTATGTGCCGTTCTCTTCATTGTAGCCTGACTGCATCTTACTTTATTGCTGCTAGCTGAATAGGTTTCTCCTTGTCCTATAGCCCGGGCAAGTAGAAACAATAGGGACTACATGATTATTGTAACCAGTAGTTATTATTACGCTGTATTACATATATACATATATGTATGTATATGTATATATAATAAATTATTAATTAGCATAATATATAAATGTATAATTAACTCATTCCAGTTTGAAACAACCCTCTCTCCCCGAAACTAAATCCTGGTTACGGCATTGTAGGAATTTAAGAATTGTCTCGAGGCATTGCACACTTTCGGGCCGGATCTGAATGTACTGATGAAATAATCACATACAATACTAATTTGAATTAAATTTAAAATCAAGCAGTTAATTGTTTAGTTAAAAACGGTTTTGTTTGATAGCAAAAGTAAAGTAATTATTAATTGTAATTCGTGGACCACTAAACTGTTCCTGTTCACCACCGGTGGTCCTCGAACTATTAGAAACTGTTGGTTGTGAAACAGTGCACTGGTACCTACAGCCATTTTAGAGTTCTCTCGTAATGTTTGAAATTTTATAAACAAAGTGTTTATAGAAAAGTGTTGTAACTGTCAATACATTCAGCTTTGAGATTTTGGTGAATGTTGACATTGTTAAATTCCGACCAATAAAGAAAAAATAAATTAAACATTTTTGGAATTGTGCGTGTGATAAAGCTGGAGTTTAGTTGGTAGGAGTTTAGTCACCAGGCAAGAAATTGATTGGCAATATAACATAATACATGAAATTTGAAAAAAAGGTAATGAAAGTGTCAAGTATAAAGCCATTGCGTAGGCTAAGGTGGTAAATTTAAGTAAGAAAGTTAAAAAGTATGGACTTTTCTCCAGTTAATTAATGCATAAGAGGAATTTATACTCCTACTTCTTATCCCCCCAAAAAAACTAATCCTTCTGTACGATACTGACTCTCAGTTACCATGTTTTTTACTTAATGAATAGTTAAATAACTCAATTTAGTAGGTATTTTGTTTAAGGGAAAAAGTTTTTAATTCTCATCTGAAGATAACACTGCAGTGTCAATTGCAACAAAACACTTTGCTATCTTTATGTACCTCTCCATTAAACTCTAATATAATTTGAAGATAATCTAAAATAATACAATCAATCACAATAGTTCTTATTCTAACTTAAACAATGAATGTTTAATGAATGAATGTTATTCTAATCTAAAGCAATGAAAGAAGGGGAAGTGTCTTATACTCCTACGTAATTTAATTAATGAAACACTAGATTTAGAATTTGGGTTGGTTGACCGCTCTGAGCAGAAGATACATTAAACTGTAAATAAAACAATTCTTTCTTTTCTATCTTTATGTACCTCTCCATTAAACTCTAATATAATTTGAAGATAATCTAAAATAATACAATCAATCACAATAGTTCATTTGAAGATAATCTAAAATAATAAAATCAATCACACTAGTTCTTATTATAACTGAAACAATGAATGTTTAATGAATGAATGTTATTCTAACCTAAAGCAATGAAAGAAGGGGAAGTGTCTTACTTTCCTAACGTAATTTAATTAATGAAACACTAGGTTTAGAATTTGGGTTGGTTGACCCGCTCTGAGCAGAAGGTATATTAAACAGTAAATAAAACAAGAATCCGATTGTGATTATGTTTTTTAGAAACTAATTTAACCAATAGAGAATTATAATTTTACATTTTTTAACCGGTAACTATTTGAGTGATATGAATATTCATGAATGTGCAATAGAGAATTATAAGTTTACATTTTTCGGTAACTATTTGAGTGATATGAATATTCATGAATGTGCAAGAGAGAGATATAAGTTTACATTTTTTGGTAACTCTTTGAGTAATATGAATATTCAGGAATGTGCTAATTGTGAATTTTGACCCACTCAGTTAGAACTGTTAATATTCCTCTTATATACAAGTTACTTAGTCCAGAAACTGTTGCTTAAATCCTACAAATTAAAAACCGAATTCAAACCGATTAAAAGTTGTATTCTATCCCATAGACTCTGATCTCGAATGTGGACACCCCATCTCTTCTGTGGTACTAATGTGAAAAATGAGCAGATTTGGATGAAGCTCTACTAATTTTGAATGACTTATGAGAAAATTTGCATTTTCGAATCCGTTCAGTAAAACGCATTTGGAAAAATATGATTGAACTGTATTCGTTTGCGAGAATGTGAAGAATCCATATTGATATCTCCATTTATGATTAATGAGTGAATATTTGAGAACTTTCCAAATAAACCATACTGAAGTGACAATGATCGAAAAGAGAGCAGCGATGACTTTATTAACAATATCAATGAATACAAAGGTTATGGACAAGATCGGGATGATGACAGTACATACATCGACAAACGGGGACTTTCAAGAATTCATACAAAGGAGATAGGAGATAGCAATACCTTGATTACATGTCATTCGTCTTCGGCTAAAGTCTTCACCTTCTTTCCTTTTCTAAAACAGGCTTTTTCGTCCGTAATGTCTGAAAAGAATATGAGAAAAAAATAACAGTAAATTAAATCTTGTAGAATTTTTTTGAAAAACTTTTGAAAATATATCCCATCCATGTTTTTTTCTCACCATAATTTACTTATGGAAGTTTGAGTTCTCGGGGTTTATTTTGCTTTAGCATTTTACGCACGTGCACTGAGGAGGCGTCAGAAGGATCTCAACCTCGTTAGACTACTTATGTTTTGAACTGTCCAGCATAAATCATTTTTGGATTCTGACTACTGTAGGATTTAATAAATACAATAACGTGAGGCGAAAAGTTTAATATTATATATATACTAGCACGTAGCCTTCATATCACGGGATCAGTAAAAATTTTAATTTTCCAGAATTGTCAAGTACCCTATGAGGCAGGTAAAAAAATAAATGGTTTGTTTTTTTGCTCAGAATTATTTTTCAACAAAAATAATCTCCTATATAATAATAGCCTAAGTTGTCTGTCCGTCTGTCCGCGAATGTATGAAGTGGTTGTACCTGGAATGGATACAGGCATCCATACTGGATATTTTATGAGTTAGGGTTAGCAAAATTTAATGTGAGTTCGAAATCCACCTCATCCCCCCCTTTTCGAGCGTTTAATGCTATTATTTCAAGCCTTATTCTCCCTCTTATTCTATACTAAATTCATTATTGATAGGATAGCGAGGGCGGAGTGCAATATTTAAATTTCTGGACTGTTTTTACTTGACCCTTATATATTCTAACCATTTTTTCACCCCGTGTAAGTTGGCACGTGGGGTAGAGTGTCTGCCCATTTGATCGTCGTACTTCTCGGGTTGATGGTTCTGCCCCCGACGTAGCCGAATTTTTCTAAATGTCTAATTAATTTAATAATTTCTGCTTTTTCTTTTGAATTCTTATTCCTAAAATTGTTTTATTATTTTTAAAATAAATTTTTACCATTTTTAAAATTTTATGATTTTTATTATTTTTATTTTATTAAATTCACGTATTACTATTATTATATCAAGCCCCATTTTAAGAGCAGGCGATTAAATGTATCAATTTATCACATAATAAATAGGTAAAAATAACAATTTTTTTCTAGCATTATGACGTCATTCCTTTAACCATCTCATTTAATCCTTTATTTTAGATTATTTAAATATCTTCTGCATTATTTCCATACGTTTTATCACTAAACTTAGATATTACGTAAATAATTTTCTTAAGGTAATATTTTGTTGCAAAATAATTCTCAGCCAAAAAACAAACCATTTTTTTTACCTGCCTCATAGGGTACTTTATAATTCTGGAAAATTAAAAATTTTACTGATACCGTCATATGACGGGCTGTATGCTAGTCGATGAAAATTATCATATATGTACGTAATCTATTATTTTAGCCAAATATAAAAGAAAATTATTTACGTAATATCTAAGTTCAGTGATAAAACGTATAGAAATAATGCAGAAGATATTTAAATAATCTAAAATAAATGATTAAATGAGCTAGTTAAAGTAATGATGTCATAATGCTAAAAAAATTGTTATTTTTACCTATTTATTATGTGATAAATTGATAAATTTAATCGCCTACTCTTAAAATGGTTCTTGATATAATGGCATTAAACGCTCGAAAAGGGGGAAGAGGTGGATTTCGAACGTTTTAAAGATGACAGTATTTTTTGCTGTGATACGAAGCTTATTCATACCAGTTTATTTTATAATCAGATTTATAGTTTAGGAAAAGATAAACATTACTCGCTTTGAATTTTGCTAACCCTAACTCATCAAAAATCCAATATGTATGCTGTATCCATTCGAGGTCCAACAGCTTCATAAATTCGAGTAAAGACGGACAGATAACTTAAGCTATTATTACATTACGAGATGAAAGTTTAAGGATGCAAAACATGAACTGTTTATATGGCCAGGAACATCCGTACAACAATACGTGAATTTAATAAAATAAAAATATAAAAAAGTTGAAAAAAATAGTAAAAAAATTATTTTAAAAATAATAAAACAACTTTAGGAATAAGACTTTAAAGAAAAAGCAGAAAATATTAAATTGATTAGACATTTAGATAAATTTGGGGAAGTCGGGGACAGTATCGTCAAACCAAGAAGTGCGATGATCAAATTGGCAGACTTTCTACCGAACGTGCCACGCCTACACACGGTGAAGACATTAATTAAAGTATATAATGGTTGAGTAAAAACAGTCCAGTTTAAAAATTACGCCCCGCCCTCGCCATCCTATCAAGAATGAATTTAGTACAGAATAAGAGGGAAAATAAGGCGAAAAGGGGGTTGGGGTGGAATTTGAACTCGCTTTGAATTTTGTTAACCCTAACTCATAAGAAATCCAATATGGATACCTGTATCCATTCCAGTTACAACCGCTTCATAAATTCGCGGGCAGATGGACAGATGGACTTAGGGGATATATATATATATATATATATATATATATATATATATATATATATATATATATATATATATATATATATATATATATATATATATATATATATATGACAAATGTCGTGGTGCAGAGTTAAGGCGAATGGAAAACAGTCTTCTTGATAATAATAAGTTTTATTAACTCATCATTCTTAAGGAAAGCAACATGCGCCATTTTCATTAATCGACATGGATCTATGCGTGAAGGTGTTGATAGCTCCATGTCCACGCGCCACTTATCTGTTTGCAAGCTCATCAAATAGCTGAGAAATGCTTCCGCCTGACCGGATTATCCTGAAAGCTTACGCGAGCGTAGGTCTTTTTCATTTATTTTATTATTATAAAAGAGTTCTCTTTTTAGAATCGTTTTTAACTTACATAATTTCCAACTACCCCTTTTTTAGACCTGACACACACACACACACACACACAATATATATATATATATATATATATATATATATATATATATATATGTGTGTGTGTGTGTGTGTGCGTGTGTGTGTGTGTGTGTGTGTGTGTAAAAATAGTTTGCATTTATGATATTTAGGAATATAGAGGGAAAGTCATGAGGACATTTCAATACGATTATTCCAAAATTAGGAATTTCATTCCTTAAATTCTGGGATGTTTAATGCTTTTAAGCTCTGTGATCAGCCTAGGTGTTGGTAGATATTTCACTAATTTTTTACTTTTTATTTTTTAAATAAATATCAATTATAGAATGTAGCATAAAATGTAAAAATACATAAAGTATTTGAAGCTCTAAATGTTTTTAACTGTTAGTATACTACGCTAAAAAGGCAAAAGCTAGTTAAAGCATGATTTTATGGTTATCATAAAAATATCCTATATTTATTTCGATTCTTAGTTCGATTCTTAGTGGGGATATATATATATATATATATAACAAGTATCTACAATAAAAAAGTATAATTCATTCTGAGAAAAAGAATAAAACATCATAAAAGAGAATAAAACCAATGACTAACTATTCAGACTTTATTTCTTTTCATTAAAAATCATTTTCATTCTTTATTTCTTTTTCATAGGTGTTGGTAGATATTTCACTAACAGACGCAGTCAGTTTATTTCTATATCTGTCTTGGAGGCGGAAACCTATAAAACTTAATACTGATTTTACTAGAATAATAATATGCGATATAAATAAACATTTTGAAAATTTTAAAAGTAAGAAGTCAAAATTTATAATACTAAAAATACGAAATTCATAAGTATACTAACAATAATTAAATTGTTTGATAAGTATAACTCTTAATATATATGTAATTACATATGTATTTAAAATCTAAAATGTCTTGAACACAAGTTAAAATACATAAAATCTGAATAAAAGCCTTTTGAACTTTAAATTATATGTATGAACATGTCACATGATGCAAATAACTTGTCTCCCAGTAACTACCGTTTTATCTGAGATATAGAAAAAAATACGGTAATAAAATGGGCAGAAATACTTGCTATTTAATTCATAAATTAGAAAAAAAATTGAAAGTTTATTAAGAGTTAATTGAAAGTTAATTAAAAGTTTAAGACTTAATTTACGTTTAAAGGGGGCATAATGCCTTTCAAGCTGAATAGTCTAGATTAGAAAAAATTATTGTTGATTCAATTTAAAATAAAAATTTTGTTCTGTTTTTGCTAAGAAATAACATTTTTCCAAGATCGTTAGTAAGAGTTTTATTTTATAAAAAATATTTAATTTTTTAATATGAAGTAATATATTAAGAAATGTAAAATATAAACATCAAAAGAAAAATCGACATGTTCTTACCCGCATACTAAATTTGGAAATGGGTAAATTCGAAACTAATGGTTTAAGTTAGATAGAAGATAATAATAATTTTTATTCTGTGAGATAAAATTATATTAATACAAACTATGTATTTCATTTTACAGCTTGATAAGGTTGATTTTTAAAATTTCCATTTTAAAATTTCCAACAGTTTTTATTTTTTTAACTTTTTAAATATCATATACCCATTTAAAAACTTTTTGCTGCTCAATTGAAGTTTTCAACTCTCTATATAGTTTTAGTCATTTTGACTATATACAGTTGAAACATAGAATTTTAGTTGTTAATGCTTGCAATAATAACTGTCCCATTATGTACTTTAACTTGATAGTAACCAACGTAAAACTGGTCTTTAAGTAGGGTTGGACATGTTACGTTGAAATTTAAGTATTCTAGAATATTCTGTCAATCGGCCGTTACTTATACAACCAGCTGACTCGCGTTACGTGCACGTGCTCTGTCCGACCAGACAACGGAAGTCATATGGAGAGAAAGTTATAAACTATATTTATGGCTATTGTGAAGTTACCATTAATTGTAAAGGAATAATTAAGGTATTGTTTATTTAGAAAACGCAAGCTAACGATGCGTTTGAAATTCTAACTTTCAAATTGCTACCATGCGTGTCGACTACATTTTCCGTTGATGTTAACAAAATCTCTAGTAAAATCCAAAAACAAATCTTCCATTAATTTTAAAATAATACATGTGGTAGTGCTTGTGAATAAACTACAATATATATTTATAGTATAAATATAATAATAATATTTTAACCCTCATTAGAGAGGACCGTAAGGTGTTGGGGGTGATTATTAATACAGTATAGTTAATGTTTATTATCGTTGTAGTTATGATATATGTATAACACAACTTTTATCTACAGTCACACCTGGCACTGTAAAAATGCATATTTTGAATATGGCACGATGATAAAATATTTTGAATAATTTGTTGCTTTTATTTTTATATGTGCGGCCCACCTCAGTTCTGTAAATTGTGTTTTGGCCCACCAACCGATTTGGATTGGGCACCCCTGATTTAGAGTATAAAATAGATATTTTAATTTAATAGATATGTTTATAGATATCTTACGAATAGGTACATTTAATTATTTTTTTATTATTTAGTGTATAAATTTTTATGTCTTTTTAAAAATGATATTATTTAAAATGGCAAAATTGAGTAAGTACTTAAAATTTAGAGTTTTATTAAAGAACTTGTAAAAATTTCTTTCTAAAAAAAGCAGAACTTTTAATTTTTTGTTAAAAAGAAAAAGGTTGATATAATGAAAAATTGAAGTCTTCTTTAAAGGTACAATATCCCCTTAAGACGAAGGAATTGTTTAAAGCGTAAAACTATATATGCGACGCAATCATAGGGAATAATTAAAAAAATGTAAAAAATACTGTACGTTTTACTATTAAAAGTTTAAAGTAGGTGTATAACAACATTTTAAAGTTAATATATACAAAAATAAGCAATTTGTTTAAATTTTATCAGTAAAATGTAAAACTACAGCTTACATAAAATATTTAGTAAAAATAAACAGGAAATGAATCTCACATTTATCAATGTATATAATTTTATAAAGTTTAGTAACGCAATAGATAAAAAAATTCTTTATAAACTCTAAAATGTACTCTAAAAATATCTTTGGCTGTATCACTTATTTAATTTAATCGTATTTTATCGTAAGTAAATTTATCCGTTTAATTAGGTGATTTTCTTTTTAACATTTACAGCCTAATTTGTTACAGGGTATTTTACTACCATTTGATAACAGCATGTAATCTTTTGAAACACTTCAGTCGCTTACGACACTCATTGTTAAAAAGGATGAAATTGAGTTCAGGTATCTAAAAACAGCTTAATATTCTATTCATGAGTTGATCATTAGGAATGAACTTCATATGATAATGTAAAGGTTATAGTCTATAGACTTGATGTAAGGTTAAAAATTTTTCCTTCAGCTCTTTTTATTTATCTTAATGCACAAAAAAACATTTAACCTTCTTTGAAGATATGGATTAATGAAATGAAGGTATATTTCAGTAAATCATGTATAACTAAGGATTTACATGGAAAAAAATCGTTTTAAGTATTGCTTATTACATTTTAAGTTCGTTTTATTTCCCACGAACAGATATCATAAAATAAATGGGTACAACATTTAAGAACACGATAGATTTAACGTAATTTACACAATACAAAAGCAAGTCTGATGCATTGTAGCTTTGAATATTATCAAAGGTATATTTTCATGTAGTTCATTCACTCTACGTATTCCTTGAACAAGGAAAATCACTTGAATTCCAGGAACAATCGTTATGTGAGAATAAATGACCGAATCAGACCATTATTGTAGTCTAAATGGCTATAAGAACACGGCTCTTAGGATTGAGGTGCTTATATCCCACATTTGTGTGTGATTATGAGTAAAATATATTTTCATGAAACGGTTTATGGAATCTAATGAAGGTTGTACTTCCTCGATTTACTTCTAATGTGTTTGTGCTCTGACTTTCAATTTGTTTTATTATACATTTAATGTGGTTTTAGGTCAAGCTGATTTATTACATTTTTTTGCCTCGTTTATTTTAACAAAAATGACTAGAAAACCATTTTTGAAAGAAGAAACACTGGGAATATAAAATGGTATGTGTATTTATTATTTATGCGGTTATTCAAATGTTTAAAGGCTTTAAAAATCCGCATTTCTAATGTAATGTGTCTTTTTAGACGTATAATCTTCATAAAAAGCAAAAATATTTTATTGTACCTTAAAGCTTTTTTATGGGTTATGAACCTTGTAAAACTTTAAAACGTCTTACTTTAGATTTTTAATTTATTTAAGATTACACATTTTTCTGTAAACAAAATTATCGGATCCATAATGTCTCCCATATGCGTGTTAGTGCTTATTTTTGACCTTTTAGATAGCCCAAGATGTATTTTATGTTGAAAAGTTGTCAAAAAGAAGCACAAGGCATTAAATTATTCAAATTCAAGATACGGGATGGTAACTAATTCCTTTAACAGTTTAACCGATATCAAGTAAAAACCCTTGTTTCTTTGGATTATCTTTTTTATGGAACCGCATACTTTTTCTATTTTCCTTTCTTCTTTTACTTTGTATGGATTGTATTATAGCAACCCTGTTGAATTTACCATATAACAAAGTAAATTCCTTAAAAAAACGTGTAAAATTGTTTGTATAAAACACAGCGTAAATTTTTGAACAACTCCATTTTTAACCTCTTTATTCGTTATTAATACAGAAAATTGAGAGATTGCCAAACGATAAATCAAAATCTAAACATAAAAATAAAACGTAAAAGAATAATAATCGTCATTTAAATTATGACGTCATCAGATCATATTTGGATTTCTCCACGAACTCCATTTACATCTTTCTCGGATTCTGAGAACTATATTTGATTTATTGGAGCAAAATATAATTGCGAACTCTCCCATTATTGTCCTGCTACTTCTGATTATTATGATCCCTCTTGATTGTAAAACTATCTACACTCAGTCACTCAGTGTAAGATCTCTATGTATGTATCTCCAGAAAAGTTCAATATCAGACGTTACTTGAAATTTATTTGTATAATTCAGAATTGGTACACATGCCAATTCTTACCTAAAACAAAACTTTATATTTGGTCATACCTGGAAAGAACAAGAGATATCCTATTCCATCGTAATAAAAATCCACCAATAAGAATAGTTTATACTTCATTAAAATAGAAGAGTAAATTTAAATGAGTTAACATGGAAACTTTTTAGTACCTGTCTGTATCAGCGAAAGAAGCTCTATATATTTCATAATACTGTCACGTCAGACTATCTTTCATTAGTTTGAATAATTATGCAAGATGCTAAAAACAGCTCAAAAGCACAGATATGATGACAGTTATACTTTTGTGGTATTGATATTATATATACCATTTGAGTGAAATCTAACTTAAATGTGACAAAATAGAAAATAGAAGAGTAAAAATAGAAGAGTAATTTTAAATGAGTTAATATGGAAACTTTTTAGTACCTGTCTGTATCAGCGAAAGAAGCTCTATATATTTCATAATACTGTCACTTCAGACTATCTTTCATTAGTTTGAATAATTATGCAAGATGCTAAAAATAGCTCAAAAGCACAGATATGATGACAGTTATACTTTTATAGTATTGATATTATATATACCATTTGAGTGAAATCTAACTTCAATGTGACAAAAGGATACGCCAGGCTGTAATTTGGGGTGTTTTGTTTTGTTCCTTTCATTTCTTGAAGCTATCTGTTCGATAAAGCTAGCGACCTAATTCCATTCATACGACAGCGTATAAGTTGATATTTGTTTATTTCTTTACGAATCTTCATCGTCATTCCAATTAAACCATCTCATAATTAAATTCTACATGCTACTTTTAAATCACCCAAATTTTACTCTTTTATAGATCAGTCAAATGTTGTCACAGATAATGATATGATTTCACTCTTTCGCTGCCAATTTCTCTTATTTAAACAATTAAACTTTAAAAGATTTAATTGAATGCAAAAGGCAAGCACAAATAAAGCGTAAAATACTAATCCAACGTAAGTGAGGCAGAAAGAGAGGAACATACACAGACATTGTATGAACGTACACAGAACATTGTATTGAACATACACAGAAGTTTTGCTTCTTCGATTGAGCAGTATATTTAAATACTGCTGGAGAACTCGTTGGCTCATAAAAGCAGACTGGGCTAAGTACAGGGTTTAAGAACAAATAAACACATGGTTTAAGCAATCGTTCCAGAAAGTAAATTTCAGGTTATTTAAGCTTACTAAAATTTGTAAGGTTAAAACATGTAAAAAATTAAAAAATGAGTTTATTTTTTCTTATTCGATTCCCCCTGGAGTTGCTACCAAGAAAATGGAAAATAATTTCTAAAGTACCTGAAAATAGCAAAGTGTTGCATGGCTCTTTACAACAATACAAACATATTTATCTATAAATCATAATATCATATTTTTGGAACAATTTTTCCAATTTATCTTCGAATTTCTGTGTGATATCTTTTGTTCTGGTAATAATCATTTTTATCAAAATAGAAAACTGATATTTATAAAAGTTATCTATTATTCTTGTTTTGATTCAAAATAAATGAAAATAAATATGTTAGAGAGATTTATCATAAAATACAAATAAATAATAATAGGTTAGAAATATATAAATTTTTTATCATAAAATCCTTATATTCTTTAGCTCTCTTAAAGGAAAATAGTATGACAAAAATATACATCTAATTAATGAAAACTTTAAATGCAAGTGCATTGACTTTTGACGCATACATATTCCTACGGAATTCATTTTAACACAAAAGCAGAAAAAGATCAACTTACATTGGCCCCACTTGCCTTTTTCTGGGAGCCAATACTTCGTCCAAATCTGAAAAAGAAAATTTCATATTTAACAAGCTTATAATTTTATGTTTAAACATGAGTTTATAAATTACTAATCCTAGCTTACACATTGATATTTCTTCATGTCAGAAAGATATGATCTTTCATTTCTTGGAAGCATTATTTATAATTTTAGTGGTTAATAGTCTTTTCAAACTTCCCAAATCTGGTAGTTGCCTTGAACCACAATGAACAGTCTAGATTTCGTTGTATTTCTGATAACCTAAACGTAGAACTTTGAAAACTTGTATTTGTAGTATATTTCATGTGCAAAGTAAACTAAGATGAAAAATAGATCAGACTATAAAAAAGAATGAAAACAATTTTTATAAAAGAAACGAGTAGGATAATCAGTACTTAATCAGCACAGTTACCCAAATTTATATAATCATAAGCAAAGGATATTTCATATTGTACAAGGTAAGTTATATATCTTTTACAGGTATTCTTAATAAACAAACTCTCTTTTTATTACATTTTTAAGTGCAATTTAGAAAATTAATTAAGTGTAATTATTTTTCGTGATCATTAAACATGCTGATATTAATTATTTTATATTTTAGCATCTTAATAAACTCTTCCCGAGTTTTCAAGGTGATTAAACTTAGTTAATTATCTAATGACTTACTTTTATAGTCATTTTTAACCTGCTTATTAATATATTTTCCGCATATCTAATTTGTTTTTGTTCATATCTCCTTAGATCTCATTAAACGACTTGGAAATAGGCCATATTAACAAAATTAAAATGCTTTGCTTGTCTCGATAAATAAAAGAGTTTTTGGTCATTTTAATGTTTGAAAATTCCTAATAGGAAAAGCTTTGTCAGTATTCTTAATGTCGTAGCAACCGAGGTGATATTTGAATAACCAGTGATCAAAATCACACCTTCTCAGTATCAATGTTAATGAGTCGAACGAATATTAGTAACCTTTCGATATACACTTTAACGGGGTTACTATGCCTATATCTCGAAAAAAATTACACATTTTTAATTTGAAAATTTTTTTTGATTATACTCATAAAAATAGTACAGAGTTTTTGTCGGATCATAGGAAAAATTAAACTGCGAAAGTAACCTTAAATTACATCCAAAATTTCATTATATCCATCCTAAAACCATCTATCAATGTAATGCAAGAAAATAGTAACGGATCATCTATTTTAGAAGAGAGGAGTACAGTAAACTTCTATATTTTAGTGATATTAACGCCTTTTTATTTGATAAGACCTAGACTAAATCATTTTTCTAAGTTTAAACCCATATTAATGATCAAGGAACAAATTTCATTTCAAACAGAGCATAACGTTTTATTTTATATCCAATCAAATACTGGTTTAATGTAGATTTTTCAGTTTGAAAGGTGCTATGTAACCTTAATGAAATGGTAGATATTGTAATGCATTTATGTAGATTATTACATTAGTGTTATGAAACTCTGCACACATAAAAAGAAGCATAACTAAACTTTCTAGGAACTAAAAAAACATACAAATTGACAAACTTAGTTAATTAAAAAAACTAATTTTGTTCATTTTTAAAATGTTTGCAGTGTTTTAATTTTCCTTCTTTTTTTACTAATTTTTTTTCTAATTGTATGAAAATATTTTGAATATATTTTGGTATTATTCTGTTGACTTGTTGAATAGTTGATACTAAGGAAATACTTTTATGTATGTAAGTCGAATCTTCCTGAAATTTTCAAGAGTTTAAATTTTAAATTGTGCTTTAATAATATAATGAATACTTAATATGGATGCTCATATCTTTTAATATATATTACGAGTGTTTGGCAAACATTTTGTATGCATTTAAGAAAAATTAAGCATTTAAAATGTTTTGAAAAGATAAAACTGAATAAAAAGTTTTAATGCGATTCTTATCAGTGTATGTGTATAAAATGTATACTCTTTGTTAATAATTTCCAAAAACGCTTTATGATATTCATCTTCCCCGTGATTAAAATATTTGTCTGGCTAAAGCATATGCTGCTAGTAAAATCTAATTACGTCTAAATAAAACAAGCAAAGATATTCAAAGAAAAATATATATTTTTTAAAAATTTCTCATTTGTCTATTTGAGTATGTGACAACTTTAAAATTACCAGTGATGTAATAATTCAAAATGCATTTTAACACTTTGTATCCCCGTCTGCTAACATTAACGGCGGGATCGTTTTCAAAATTCAAAGTATTTAAAATTTTAATTCATGATCACAAGCTTTAAATTTTTACTGCAGATTTACAATAAAAATATCATAAATGTATGACATATGTGACAACTTTCAAATTACCAGTGATGTAATAATTCAAAATGCATTTTAACACTTTGTATCCCCGTCTGCTAACATTAACGACGTGATCGTTTTCAAAATTCAAGTATTTAAAATTTTATTCATGATCACAAGCTTTAAATTTTTACTGCAGATTTACAATAAAAATATCATAAATGTATGACATATGTGACAAAAATATGTGACAACTTTCTCGTCACCAGTAATGTAATAATTCAAAATGCATTTTAACATTTTGTATCCCCATCTGCTAACATTAATGACGGAATCGTTTTAAAAATTCAAAGTATTTAAAATTCTATTCATCATCACAAGTTTACAATTTGTACTGCAGATTTACAATAAAAATATCATAAATGTATGGTATATGTTACAAAAATATGTGAAAATTTTCTCGTTACCAGTGATGTAATAAATCAAAATGCATTTTAACACTTTGTATCCCCGTCAGCTAACATTAAAGACGTAATCGTTTTCAAAATTCAAAGTATTTAAAATTTTATTCATGACCACAAGCTTAAAATTTGTACTGTAGATTTACAATAAAAATATCATAAATGTATGACATATGTGACAAAAATATGTGAAAACTTTCTCGTTACCAGTGATGTAATAAATCAAAATGCATTTTAACACTTTGTATCCCCGTCAGCTAACATTAAAGACGTAATCGTTTTCAAAATTCAAAGTATTTAAAATTTTATTCATGACCACAAGCTTAAAATTTGTACTGTAGATTTACAATAAAAATATCAATCTTGTTGCAGATCTGCAACATACCCAAGAATTGATATTACTTACACAGTGAAATTAAAAAATAACTATTTTATTGGATTTTGCGATCCTTCAATACTGAAATTAACTACAGGTACTCGTAAAATTCCTATGAATTGGCGATATGAAGTGCAATTTTCATATCCAATTTTTTTTTATTTCTTTATCAGATGCACTTGGTTGTTACTGAAATAAACTTTCGATATTTTAAATTAGGAAATGAAACAAAATGTGAGGACGCTATAAGTAGATTTCCCACAGAGATTGTTTCAAAGATGGATTCAAAGATGCAAAGATAACTTTTGTGTACAATAATTTACACTATGTATAAGAGACACATAAATTTTTGTCTTTAGGCCGAACGATGGCCGAAGGGTTAGGGTGCTGGCCCTAGGAACCGGAGTTCGTGGGTTCGAATCCCACTGTGGCATGGATGTTCGTAGCCGGTCGGAATCGGCTTTAAGTTGTAGGTCCCGATCTCTTTAGCCCTCGTTTTGCAAAAAGTAGACCTCAGCACTCCAAACCTTTAGAAATAACCTTTTTTACTAATTCAATTTTATTTTTATGCTTAAAATTTTTAAAATTATATTTCACTTATTTGAAACAATATTTTCTAACATCCTTGGAAATATTACCTGATTCCGTGTTGTTGAGATTCAAATGGCTTTAAAATAAATTCAGTCTAATAGAATGTAGTGTATAAATTTTCTGTATCACTCTTCGTTCTCCATTTTCATTACACGCTTGTAAACAAGTAATGCTATTAGGACAAGGTGTCTCGCGGAAGGCAAATCAGCTATGGTCATTGTTTTGCGATATGTAGTGCATAACAATGAATAGGCGTCCCAATTGAACTATGTTAACAATTCGGACAGCGACAACTAATCTGTAGCATACTAATGATCGAGTTCCTGAAGAATGGTAGTTTACCATCGTTTCCGACGACGAATGTCATTATCAACAGTCTGCCGGTCTTTTATTTGTAATATATTTGCCGTAATTATTCTAGCCAAGTAAAAACAGAGGACCAAAAAATAATGCGACAAAAACAGATAATTGAGATAAAAAATCATTCAAATACCATTGATATCTGTTGTGCCATTTTATTCCAAACTGGTCACTTTTGCGAATCCTTCAGTACTGGTAATTGACTTATTCGAAATTAAACATTATGTTTATTTTATAAATTCAATTAGATTATAGGTTATAAAAAATCAAAAAATAATGTGACATGAACTGAGAAATGGAGTCATTCGAATATCATTAGTATCTATTGTGCTATTTTATTACCAACTAGCTACTACTCGCGCAACATTTGCAGTGGAATTGACGTTCTCCAAAATGAAATTATAAATTAAATTAGTTTTAAGATAATAAAAGCAGAGACCCAACTATTAATGGGACGAGAACAGCTAATTGAGAAAAGGAGTCATTCGAATATCATTAGTATCTATTGAGTTATTTTATTACAAACTAGCAAATTCTAGAGCAGCATTTGCAGTGGAATATATGTTCTCTAAAATTAAGATTATGTTTATTTTATAAATTAAATTAGTTTTAAGATTATAAAAGGGGAGACCCAGCTATTAATGGGACGTAAACAGCTAATTGAGAAAAGGAGTCATTCGAATATCATTGATATCTATTGGTCCATTTTATTAAAAGCTAGTTACTTTTCGCCCGTCCCCCAGTGAGAAATAAACTCTTCAAAATAATATTTATTTTTATCTTATAAATTAAATTAGTTTTTAGGTTATAAAAAAGAATAAAAAACAATGATAAATACAGCTGAGAGGAACAGCAATTTGAATCTCATTGATATCTATTGTGCAATTTTATTAAAAACTAGTTACTTTTCGGCCATCTCTCAGAGAGAAATAAACTCTCCAAAATATAGTTTATGTTTGCGTTATAAATTAAATTAGTTTTTAGGCTATAAAAATAATATGATAAAAACAGCTAATTGAGAGAAGCAGCAATTTGAATCTCATTGGTATCTATTGGGCCATTTTATTAAAAGCTAGTTACTTTTCTCCCATCCCTCAGTGAGAAATAAATGATGATATTAAAACCCTTTCTACATCTCATTCTTAATTATATTTCACAGTTTATTCAGATAGAAACATCGAATCTTCGTCCATTTTCTAGAACTGAAAATTCGCCGTGGTCTTAATAAACTTTATTCCAAATTACTTCTTTACTTTTAATTCCATTTCATCTGATTTTCTTCCATAGACATTACTCTATTCCACGGAATACTTTAAACAATTTAATAAATGAAATATTTTATGCTTGTGATAATAGGATGTTAAAGATATTACTCAGTACAGTAAAAACACAGTAATTATGCAGTATATATAAAACTTTTCTTTCTTAAACCCCCTTTTTATGATATTTATACTGCTTTGTACTAGATAAAATACCATTCAAATTAGTTGTAAATATCTAAGCATTTAAAGATGCATCCAAGCGTGAAAGCAGAGACATAAATTCACATTTAGGTGATATGCATACTTATAAGGTTCCCTGTAAACAATGAATGAGCCTTTCTCTATTTAAACGAAAAAAAAAAGATTTTCAAATCCTGTTCAGATTCTAGATAAATATACTATCCCCATTTTAAGATCCTGTTAGCTATTTCAGCATTATTCTCTTAGATTCATTTTAACGTATGCCGTATTAATGTAGTGTGTCAATTTAAGCTTTTGTGTTCAACTCAAGAATTTTTGCATAACTATTAGCTTTCGACAGACCTACTTTTTGGCATTAAAAATAACAAATGCACAAGGTAGTTTATAAATTGCAGATTTTTTTTTCAAATTTACAAGAATATACTTTTTTGGCTGTATCTTTTGTTTTCTAACTATAAGAGATTAATATTACTACTGTATTCAATACATTGTTATTAAATTCTTTTTTTATTCCGAATACTGTCCGTTGTACTAGTCTTCTTAGATATATTTTTTAACTTCTCTACCAAGATAGAATAGAAAATAATTTGTTGAAGACTTAATCAAAATTCAAACCAAACAATATATAAGAGAGTTTTATTACCTAGCAGCAAAAACTCCTATTTTTATTTAGTGGAAGTTTTGTTTATGCAAACCATACTGATAGGTATTAAGTCTGTTAGAGTAGATGTATTGTCATTGTATGTCAAGATTGCCGTATCTCATGAAAATGGGAGTCATATAAAGATCTATTCTTACCATGAATTAGTCAAATAAATAGAAAGTAAAAAAAGTTAATAAGATTGTAGAGTCTGGTGTAATTTTACAATTTGCCAATGTAGAATTCCGATTTCGTTTTTTTACTGTATCTTTTGTTCTCCAACTAAAAAAGATTAATATTACTACTCTATTCAGTATATTAATGATATTTAATTATTTTTTTATTCCGAATACTTTTTCGCTGTTCTAGGCTTCTTAGATGTTTTTTTAACTTCTCTACCAAGACAAAATAGGAAATAATATGTTGAAGACGTAATCAAAATTCAAACTAAACAATATATAAGAGAGGTTTATTATGTAGCAGTAAAAACTCCTATTTTTATTTAGTGGAAGTTTTGTTTATGTAAACTATACTGATAGGTATTAAGTCTGTTAGAGTATATGTATGACCATTGTACGTCAAGATAACTGTATCTCATGAAAGTGGCAGTCATATGAAGATCTCTTCTTACCATGAACTATTCGCCATAGATTATTATATTATAGATGAATATAGATTGATATATATTATATTATAGATCAAGGTTGACATGATTTAAATCAGTTGATTTAAATCTTGATTTTAATCAGTTGATTTTTTAAAATCATTGATTTAAGTCATTTTTTTCACTTCTTTTAAAACCTATATTCCAAAGACAGGAGAATTGGGAATCAGTCAGCACAGTAATGCCAATAAGTAAATAAGTGTAAATACATAGCATGTACTTTCCAAGAATTTAGGGGATATTATCAAAAAGTATGTAGTAGGAGTAGTACAATGATTGATTATGACTGGTGGAATTCATTTTATGCAATGGTAGGTAAAGAGAGTATAACAGAACTTGAAATTCAGTTTGTCTACCAAATACTAACAGCCGTTGCTTCATCTGCTGGAATGGAAAGACAGTTTTCTTCTTTTGGTATTGTTCATTCTAGCCTTCATAACCAATTAGGAATGGATAAAGCATTAAGTTAGTATTTTAATTGAAACCGTTAAATCCATAATTCGTTGCTTAAAAAGTATTGAAATGTGATTTTTTGTTTTTTAAATAGTTTGCATTAAATGAATATTTAATTTGTTCTTTAAATTTACATCTTATTTATTTTGCACCATCCAATTACAAAATAATGGAATGTATTTAGATTAAATATTATATAATTAATTTTAGGTAATCAGTGTGTAGAATATACTAGATAGAAAATATGTTATTTCTTATAACAAACTATTCTATGTATATTGTAAAAAACATAACAACAATTAAAATTAGTATTGAGAAAAAAATTCAAAGAAATCTGATTTAAATCAAATAAATCTGATTTTTTATTTTTTTAAAAAAATCATGATTTTTTTCCAACCCTGTTATAGAATATTATAGATCTATAATCTATAATAATCTATTAATTTTCAGAATGATTCAAAAACATTCCAACGGCATGTATACAAGGAAAAAATAAGTAAATTTTTAAATAGAGATATTCGTTAACTTTAGCTATACCAGATAGCATAGAAAACAGTTTTGTTGTGTTTTAATGCAAATAAATCTTTCAGTATAATGAATTAAACTTTGTTTATTTACTAAAAACAAATTCAGCTGATTCTATTATTTAAATTTCCTGCTTTTAAGTTACTAAAACCTTGTATATGAAGTAAAAGATTTCCTAATTAGAAGTATATAACTATTGAACCCAAATGGATTTATTATTATACTTTCTAAAACATCTAAATGTAGAAAGCAGATTGTGATAAGTTATTTTTTTTTCTAATTATATACAATTTGATATGAATTGAATAGAGAAGTTAGTATTAAGATATTCGTCTACGTTCGGAGAACATTTTTCTTTAAACGTAGAAACTAGTTCATGTTTTTACATTTTTAGATTTATTTTTTTATATTATCACAGAGAATTGCACTTAAAAAATTTATTCCTGGAGAAGTTTTTATAAAATTTCTAATAAATGAAGAAAATTTAGTAAAAAAATAGGGTTTTTTCAAAAGGTCTAATTTTTTAATAAATTAAATTATTTCAATATTTTTTGATGCAACACATTTCTTATACACTAGACTAGTAAATCACCTAAAATCTTCGCTAAATTTACATTTGGTAAAAAGTTTTGGTCCTTCAAAATCATATACATTGAATTTTTAATGAATTTTCATTACTTTTATAGCTAACTACCAGTGTAACATCATTAAAAATTATCCAAGTTTTTAGGTCATTCCTTAGTAAATACTATCAAAAGCCTTCATAATAATTTTCAACAAAATATTTTAAGAACTTTTTGAGAAATCACATTTCAAGTTTCAACATTTTATTAAAAATACCGTTCTGAGAAAAACGAATTTGAAGTTTATAAAAGCAACTTTAACTATTAAAAAATTAAAATACATGTTTAAAATTCCCCACACTTTCTTGCTTCAAAACTTTTTAATTGCCAAGTTGCTAATTATTAAAAATACTAGAAAAATGTTTAAATTAATCTTCAGGAAAATTAAAAAAGTTTTGTCCAAAAAATGCTCTTTAAAGGGCTTTAAATTCATAACTTCCAGTTCCGAAGGCGCTACTTCCGTTTTGCTTTGACAGCTGTCACTGATGTTTAACCCTTTTAAGGACAGTGATTCGTAGTTAAACCACCTGTTAATACTTCTTCTTGGTTTTAAACACATTAATTTTTTTCTTTGTTTTTGGCACTTTAAACTTTAAATAGATAGTATCACTACAATTAATTTATAACTCTTTGGAATATACTTTTTTTGAATTTGCTTTACATGGAAGAATCAAGAATTCGATTTTCTTCATGATCTCATATTAAAATACTTACCCAAACATAACTTATAAATTGTTTAGCTATTTATTAATTACATTATTTTAAGTGTATTCATTGTTCTCCAAATTTAATTAAAGTTTTAAGAAAGAAATATTTTCCTGCTGTACAAAGGGAACGTTTCACAGTTAAATCAGCCTCTCTAAATCTCACCCCCCCCAAAGAAGCTAAAAATATTTTTTTTATATATTTCAAATCTATAAGACTCATAGATAAAATTTATAACCTAATTAAATTAAATACCAAAGAATTTGTAATCATGATCTTCAAAGGATTAAACAGCTGTAACTTTTCTTTAAAATGCCTTAGAGACAAAACAAAAACAGATTTAGAAGCCTAAAAGTTGAAATTTTACAAGAGAAAAATAAAAGCAAAATATGATTTTTGGCAAAAAAAATGACGCTTTCAGCATAAACAGATACCTTAATGTTCAAAAATTTTGGAATACTAATCACAGACAAAAATGACTTAAGTTCGCAAGCCCAGACGCCAGTGAACTATTTTAGTCAGATTACTGAATACAATTTATTTTAAAACGATAACAGCAAAACTTTTCATCTGTTATAGTTTAAAAGCATCTTTAGTATGTAGATAATCTTTTAACCTCTAATTGTTAATTTCAGCGATAAGGAATTCTTTATACGGTATAATACTTTTCGTACCACGATACTAGAGGGATAGATTAGACAGATAACTTATACGTCATAAAAGTATTTTCAATGTAGAGCATCAAAAGCGAAGATGATATTAATTCTTTTGTTAACAGGAAGGAAATTACGAGACAGAGGAAAATTAGACAGCTTTATCGTCTGTATCTATTATGAAGTCATAGTTACATTTTTATGACAAACTTTTATTAGCCATTGTTCTGTTCGGTTACATATTTTTAGAATATCATATAAAACTTGGAAAATTAGAAACAGTTTGTTTATCTGTAGTATCATCGCTTTCTAAATTCATAAAACAATGTGATCCACGAGGAAAAATGGCAACCAGCAGAGGTTATCACATTAAAGATGTCACAAAGGAATGAAATATAATGCAGGTACTTAACCTGTCAAGAGAATCTCGGAGTAAATGACAGGAAACAAGAAATGATGTTGAATAAAATTGCGTTACCATTTGTAGGAAGCTACGGTTTCACGCACTCTGGGAAAGTATTTGAAGACTCTAATTTTTATTTTTCCGACATTAAAGTAATGCAGTATTCATTTTCCGTTTAGGTATATTGAGTTACAAAGCCTGTATCGGTAGCGCATCTTCACTGATGTAATTGGAGATGAGAGATGGGGAAATAACAAAGAACCTTTTTCCGTAAAAGCAAAATTATACTCCCAAATGCACAGTATTTGAGTTTTTTTTTTCTGTTTCCGTGACACGTCATTTGGCTACATAAGAGACATAATACATTGAGGTGACATCTATTAAAAAATTAACAATATTATTATTTAGTTTAATTCTGAATTTTCTATCTTTTTGAAAACTTACATCTTTATCTGTCTCATACATGCATATATTTATAAATATATATGTATATGATCTTAACTGTTAAATTCGCCGACTAAGTTTCTTGTCCCTTGGGAAAATTCTATCTTTCTTCGGTCTTGGGTACACCTCTGTTCGAGCAAAGTGAATTTTGTCTCTTTCTCTTGTCTGCTGTTGACTAGTAAAGATGTCCTTTTCTAACAGCTCTTAAATAAAATTTCTTGGACTCGTGTGCCGTTCTCTTCAATGTGGCTAGACTGCATACTTTATTAATGCTATGCTTATTAGGCTTTTTCTTGTCCAGTAGCCCAAGCAAGTAAAAATAATAGGGGCTATAATTTCAAATGTGTCCAGCAGTTATATAATTCGTGTATTATATATATATATATATATATATATATATATATATATATATATATATATATACACACATATGTCACGTACACACAAAATGGATAAATTAATATAAACATAAATCTAAAATTCTTGTTCTATTCAATATTGTGAGTCTTCAAATTTATATCTTGTCTCTACAAAAAGGATAAATTAATATAAACGTAATACTAAAAATCTTGATCTATTCAATATTGTGAGTCTTCAAATTTATATCTTGGGTCTACAAAATGGATAAATTAATATAAACATAAATCCAAAATTCTTCATGTATTCAATATTTTTAGTCTTCAAATTTATATCTTGGGTCTACAAATTGGAAAATTTAATATAAACCCAAATTTAAAAATCTTGATCTATTCAATATTGTAAGTCTTCAAATTTATATCTTGGGTCTACAAAATGGATAAATTAATATAAACATAAATCCACAATTCTTGATTATTCAATATTTTGAGTCTTCAAATTTATATCTTGTGCTTACAAAATGGATAAATGAATATAAACACAAATTTAAAAATTTAGGTCTATTCAATATTGTGAGTCTTCAAATTTATATCTTGGGTCTACAAAATGGATAAATTAATATAAACATAAATCCACAATTCTTGATCTATTCAATATTTTGAGTCTTCAAATTTATATCTTGTGCTTACATAATGGATAAATGAATATAAACACAAATTTAAAAATTTAGGTCTATTCAATATTGTGAGTCTTCAAATTTATATCTTCTCTCTAAAAAATGGATAAATTATTCTAAATCTAAATCTAAAATCTTCTCAGTTTTCTACAATATGGAGTGTCTTGTAAAAAGTTGTGCGTCGTTACAT
>CM063505.1:102822967-102830467 GCA_032207245.1 Pardosa pseudoannulata | reverse complement strand
TTTGCAAGATCATCAAATAGCTCAAAAATGTCTCCGTCTGACCGGATTATCCTAAAAGCTTACGCGAGCGTGGGTCTTTTTCATTTATTTTATTATTATAAAAGAGTTCCCTTTTTAAAATCGTTTTTAACTCACGTAATTTCCAACTACCCCTTTTTTAAACCTGACATATATATATATATATATATATATATATATATATATATATATATATATACTATATATATATATATATATATATATATATATATATATATACATATATATGCTGGGCCGGTTCTGGAATATCAACTGCTGCGTCCAAGATGTATTTTCTTTCCCTCAAGCACTACGGATTTTCAGTAAATTCATAATTGTTCTCAATGTATAGAAGCTTATTGTTATGATTACATACTGGGAAAATTTGAAACTTTTAGTGGTTATAATTAAATGCTTTCTTTAGAAAAAAATTAAGTTGAATCATTCGTGAAGAAGAAAAAAATGTAAAAAATATTTATTTAGCACACATTAAAGACATAAAACAACATGAAAATAAATTTTGAGAAAAATGTTAGTTAAATGACAATAGCAGAATGATAACTCGAAAAGAATTTACAAAAACCCTTTAAAATTGCACAAATCAGTCAACCGTCCATTTTTCTGAATGAGAAAAGATAATTGCACTAAGATTTATTTGGTTTGAAAAAAAATTTGGAATATTGTATTATTTGCTATTACAGAGTGCTATTTGTTTATGAGAGACGCAATATGAGATAAAATCCTTCGGTTTCTTTAAATAATTATATTTATTTAAAAACGATAATCTGGGTTAATGTGTAGCAAAAAGTACTTTAGTAAATAGTATTTATATTTATTTATATTTAATACATTTTCTTTATTTGGTAAATTAAAAATCTTCCATAAGAAAATAACTGGTAAAGTTAAGTTTAATACTCTAAATCAGACATTCTCAAACTTTTCAAAACAACAAGAAAACCGCTTTGCATGAACCGTTTTACAAGAAAAAAAGTATTCGACAACTTTTTCATAGCAGTTATTTATAACAGTTATTACAATATTTTTTATATTATCTCTATCTATATTGTATACCTGTTGTATATTATCGATATATGCATATCTATCTCTCAAATATCACAAAGTACAAATTAATTAACGTGGCCATCAAATGTAGTAAACAATTTCTAACGAAGAGTTTTAACAAAAACTTAAAAATAAGTATAAAATCAATAGAAAATAAAAAAAAGTTAATAAGATTGTAGAGTCCGGTGGAATTTTACAATTTGCCAATGTAGAATTCCAATTTCGTTTTTTTACTGTATCTTTTGTTCTCTAAATAAAAAAGATTAATATTACTACTCTATTCAGTATATTAATGATATTTTATTATTTTTTTATTCCGAATACTTTTCCGCTGTACTAGTCTTCTTAGATATTTTTCAACTTCTTTACCAAGACAGAATATGAAATAATATGTTGAAGACGTAATAAAAATTCAAACTAAACAATATATAACAGAGTTTTATTATGTAGCAGTAAAAACTCTTATTATTTAATGGAAGTTTTGTTTATGCAAACCGTACTGATAGGTATTAAGTCTGTTAGAGTAGATGTATTGTCATTATATGTCAAGATTGCCGTATCTCATGAAAGTGGCAGTCATATGAAGATCTATTCTTACCATGAATTATTCAAATAAATAGAAAGTAAAAGAAGCTAATAAGATTGTAATGTCTGGTAGAATTTTACAATTTGCCAATGTAGAATTCCAATTTCATTTTTACTGTATCTTTTGTTCTCTAACTAAAAAAGATTAATATTAATACTCTATTCAGTATATTAATGATATTCAATTCTTTTTTATTCCGAATACTTTTCCGCTGTACTAGATGTTCTTAGATGTTTTTTTAGCTTCTCTACCAAGATAGATAGGAAATAATATGTTGAAGACGTAATTAAAATTCAAACTAAACAATATATAAGAGAGTTTTATTATGTAGCAGTAAAAACTCCTATTTTTATTTAGTGGAAGTTTTGTTTATGCAAACCATACTGATAGGTATTAAGTCTGTTAGAGTAGATGTATTGCCATTGTACATTTAGATTGCTGTATCTCATGAAAGTGGCAGTCATATGAAGATCTCTTCTTACCATGAATTATTCAAATAAATAGAAAGTAAAAGAAGTTAGTAAGATTGTAGAGTCTGGTGGAATTTTGCAATATGCCAATGTAGGGTTCCAATTTCGGTTTTTTACTGTATCTTTTGTTCTCTAACTAAAAAAGATTAATATTACTATTCTATTCAGTATATTAATGATAGTCAATTCTTTTTTTATTCCAAATACTTTCCGCTGTACTAGTCTTCTTAGATGTTTTTTAACTTCTCTACCAAGACAGAACAGGAAATGATATGTTGAAGACTTAATAAAAATTCAAACTAAACAATATATAAGAGAGTTTTATTATGTAGTAGTAAAAATTCCTATTTTTATTTAGTGGAAGTTTTGTTTATGTAAACCGTACTGATAGGTATGAAGTCTGTTAGAGTAGATGTATTGTTATTATATGTCAAGATTGCCGTATTTCATGAAAGTGGCAGTCATATGAAGATCTATTCTTACCATGAATTATTCAAATAAATAGAGAGTAAAAGAATTTAATAAGATTGTAGAGTCTGGTGGAATTTTACAATTTCCCAATGCAGAATTCCAATTTCGTTTTCTACTGTATCTTTTGATTTAACTAGATTAATATTACACTCAAACAGTATATTAATGATATTCAATTCTTTTTCATGAATACTTTCCGCTGTACTAGTCTTTTTAGATGTTTTTTAACTTCTCTACCAAGCAGAACAGGAAATGATATGTTGAAGACGTAATCAAAATTCAAACTAAACAATATATAAGAGAGTTATATTGTGTAGCAGTAAAAACTCCTACTTTTATTTAGTGAAAGTTTTGTTTATGCAAACCATACTGATAGGTATTAAGTCTGTTAGAGTAGATGTATTGTCATTATATGTCAAGATTGCTGTATCTCATGAAAGTGGCAGTCATATGAATAACTATTCTTACCATGAATTATTCAAATAAATAGAAAATAAAAGAAGTTAATCAGATTGTAGAGTCTGGTGGAATTTTAAAATTTGCTAATGTAGGGTTCCAATTTCGTTAACATTATTCGAAAATCTCCCCATTCAGCGATGCTCCATTTATTAGATAGTCAACTAGCTATTGCACTGAGGACGTATTCAATCAAATACAATGAAGGAAATGTAATTAGAATTTCTGTACTCTAAGCTCAGGGATGGACAAACGGTTGTATTCACAAAATTTGTAATTGAAAATATGTCGCATTTATTATTGTAAGTACAATATTAGTAGAATGATGTGGCTTGATTTGTTTGAAGCACTACAGTTTACTGTTTTGCTCACGAAGACTAGTGAGACTGAAATCTACTGCTTAACCCCTTAAAACACAGTTTTTTTTAAAAGGCCGGCCAAAAAAATCAATTTTTTTAATGTAAAAAACACAATTTAGAACGTTGAATTTAGAAAGAAAAATATATTTTATACTTGAATAAGTAAGTGCTATAGCTTACAATCCCATGTAAATGATAAATATCAATAAAACGATTTTTTTTTATTTCACATTGTTATTTTCAATTATCGATAGCATTCTAATGTAAAAACTTATAACAACATAAAGTACAACGCTGAATTATCTCGAGTATGCAGAGTTTGGCCAGTTTAGCACACTTGAGTTAACTCAAGCGTGCACATTAAGGGGTTAAAGCCGATTCCTAACTTCTATTAACATCTATACTAGTTGCGGTATTCGGACCCGTGAACTCCAGTACCGAAGAGCAGCGCCCTACCATTCGGCCATCATGCTGCTGCTCATTATATTGATTTAGAGGTTATTTTTATAGGCATCATGTGTTTTTCATAGATATTTTATTTACTGCCACGTCTTTGACAGCCGTAACGCTTTCCGTTTGTCTCTGAACCCACAGCCCTCCCCGTTGGGATACTATGCTCTAAATACTACAACTTATACACCGCTAATCGACTGTTATCAGTTTGTCCTACTTAAACCGTTGAGTAAGATAAGTTTAGAAAAAATAAAAAGGCTTTAATTATAGAGTTTACATGCGTGCGGCATCAAAACGCTCGATCTTGTGTGGAAGAAACTGCTTGGATTCCGTCATTTATTGCTAAAAAAGTAATAAATGACGGAAATAAGTCTTGTATTTTGTCAGAGTAATAATATCCTTTAAATACTTTCTTCAGGCATTATCTAAGTTAATAGATATGTGTTAAAGGAATGAAAGATTAGAAAGTGTAGATCGTCAAACATCGGAATTCCAGTTAATTCATCTTAAAATAGTGAATTTACTTTATAAGTAGTTTTGTAATCACAGAATTTCATAATCATAGAAAATGAGGAGTATGCAGAAACAGATGAATTTTATAGAGGAAAATTTCTGCTTAAATATTTATCTTTCTATGCAATTTTTGGTAAAAACTAATTTTTATTTCTAATTTAAACTAATTTAAATTAACTTAAACTAATTTGAATTCCTGTTAATTCATCTTAAAATAGGGAATTTACTTTATAAGTAGTTTTGAAATCGCAGAAAATGAGGAGTATGCAGAAACAGATGAATTTTATAGAGGAAAATTTCTGCTTAAATATTTATCTTTCTATGCAATTTTTAGTAAAAACTAATTTTTATTTACAGGTATTATTAGTAAAATTGTCTGTATAGTTTGTAACAGGATAGATGATACGATAAAGAACTTCTAGATCAGTAAACAGATGCAGAATTTTACTATTAAGATGTAGAATATTGATAAATATGAAGCATTTTAGAAAAAAATGTTTGTTTCAATGACAATATTAAAATGAATGCATGGAAAAAATTTACAAAAACTCGTTAAAAACAAAGCAATCTGACATTCATTTTATATGCACTATCAGCTATCTGGAATGCTTTCTGAGTGTTAGATGCATGGTTACGCTTGATTTGATATAACAACAACTTAAAAACCATATTTGGAATACTATATTATTTACTGTCACTGTACTTGTTTTAAGAAACGCCAATTGGCTGAAATCATTCGGTTTTCTAAGAATATTTTCCATTTGAAATCGATAAGTTGGATAAATGTGTTAAAGAAGTATTTTAATATTTGGTATTTATATATATTTACATTTTATACATGTTCTTTTTTTTATGTATTAAGAGCTTTCCAAAAGAAAATAATTTTTACAGTTAAGACTCAAACCTTTTCTAAGTATTTCTATAGCAGTATAATTTGCATTGTTCTCATTGTAAAAGTGATATTTCTTTGCTATATTTCTTTACTAATTATAAAAAGCATATTATTTAATTTTAGTTTTTCCGCGTGCACGTCTTGTTTCAATTCTTGTAAGAAACTAAGAGCATCGATCAAGAGCATGCAGTTTTAAAACTCTGAACTTTTTAATCCAGTAAAATTTGTAGGAAAATATTAATATTTTATGACTGAAAAAACTTTTCAAATTTTTAATCTTTTAATAAAATGCTTTGCAAATTCTTGCCTGCTACTCCTAATCTACACAGACATTTAAAAACTTAAAAAGAACAATAATGAAGTGTGTATTAGAAACTGTGATTTAAGAAAATGTTTTCATAAAATGATGCGCATATATGAACATATACAGCTACGATTTTCTACCTTATTGAGTTAACCAACCGTGACTAGAGTAAAAATTTTGAATAAGGGTTTGGAAGATATATTTTGAATTTTCTGTAAAATAGGTTATATAAAAATAATAAATATGAAAATTAAGAGATATACCTGCCTTTACGTGAAAATGAAAATTGGAATTATTTTACTTTACTACAATTTTCCTAACTAGAACACTGACCTATTGTAGCAAAATAGTAATGCGTAGTTATATTATGCATGCAATTGACAATATTCTAATGCTACTTTAGTATGAAATATTCTAATGCAGAGGTTTCCAACTATAACAGCTCTGGGCTACACTGAAAATGCTATGCATGATTGTGGTCCACACTCTCATAATTGACCGAGCTTCGTAAAATTCTGCAAGTATAACAGAGGTACCAGAGTATGAAATAAAATGCATAGTTTAGTTTAAAACAAATGTTTAGTCTTTTCAGTCGCTTAAAACAGTAACCCCTATATTACAAAACACAATTATAGGACTCATAACTATTTGTACATTTTAAATCTAAGAATAAACATGAGAAGTTGGGAATTTACAATATAAAAATAACTTTTTGGAGGTAAAGCAAAATAATTATAGCCTTTATAAAACAAATTATTTTATAATGCCATAAATGAAGCTAAAAATAAACCCAAAGCTATTATATCCCCAAACAATTAAATATTGAAGACGATTAGACAACAATGTTATTTTATTTGAATTAATATTATCAAATGACAAGAAGAAAAAAATTACCCAAAGACAGACTAAAATCAATAATCTAATCAAAATGAAATGAACTCCTTGACTTACAAGTAAAACGGAATCTGATGTGTCCGAAAAATACTATTTAGTTCTGGCTCATCTGAACAATTTTGGAAAATTTGAGAAAGAGAACGTTTTACTTTGATATTTGCATTTCTGTGTAACATTTAATGAGGTTTATATATGATGCTAATGTACAATAATTAAGTAACAGTATAAAATTATGATTTAATATAATGCCGCACGACGTCTGTCGGAGACAGCTATCGACGTTTCGGAGACGTCAAAATCTACTTTGGCACATGAGAAGACTGACGTCTCCCAGACGTCATTGTATGTCAAGGGGTTTAAAAAAAGGTTAATTTAGAGCTAATATTGTGAATGGCTACTTGCATCAACCAATAACGAATGTTCGCCACCAGCTCTGTGAATTCTAATCAAAGAAAATAAAGCAAAAAATACACATTTCTAGAAAAAAAAACCGTTATTTGGAAGTGTCCAGTTACCATTTGGTAATACAACATCTATTACAGTTTGCCCCTACAAGTATTGTGGTGTTCTCAAGGAGGAGATAACAGGCATATAAATAGATCATCTCTACTGTAGAGGTCATATAGTGTTAGTTCTATGCTCCAGTTTGTCTGCAAATAATAAGCGTATATTGTTGTGCTGAAGGTATTACGCGTAGGTTTACCGAGACAAGGATGTACAATTGAAAAGTGTGCTTCGAAGCATTTACGGTGACAGATTAGGATCTTCAGACCGTTACTGAATGCCCACACTCTGGCAATCAGACCATCACCTCCGACGCTTGAATTTCGAACAAATCTCATGCAATGCCAGATAGGATTTGGGCTCCTAACTTTGAGTTATAAAACAATCACCTTATTTCTTTACTCTAGTTTTATAATGCACCCATATGTTAAACGTTTATCCATCTCGAAAGTGTAATTTTGCACTTTCAAGATGGACAATTTTTGCAACGAGAAAAAGTTTTGCAATGCCTACTTCTA
>CM063505.1:102802967-102812967 GCA_032207245.1 Pardosa pseudoannulata | reverse complement strand
TATACATATTAAGTTCACAATGATAACCAATAATATGTAACGCCGATGCTTCTCATCGGGGCACCAACACTGGCAGGTGTAAAGCATTCGTGATGCCCCTCTGGAAAAACTTCTCAATTTTGAACATCCTCAGGAGGGAGGCCGAACGCTGGCCGATTGGTTAGGGCGCTGATCGTCGGTACCGGAGTTCGTGGGTTCGAATCCCACTATGGCATGGATGTTTGTAGCCGTTCGGAATCGGCTTTAAGCAGTAGGTCCCGGTCTCATTAACCCTCGTGTGCAAAACAGTAGACCATAGCGCTCCAAACCAAACCAAACCAAACCTCAGGAGGGAGGAAATTGTTTTGATTCTGCAGCTCTTTCCATGCTAACATCGTAACTAGAGGACATACAGATTTACAGATTAACCTGCACGTTTTCTACAGGGGATAATTAGAGGGTTAGAGGAGGTTAGAGGATGGATAGAGGGTGATGTTGAGTGGGCCAGGCTTGATACTTACATTCGCCATAATAATAGCGTACATAAACTCATGATAATATAGAAACTATATTTACTTCTTCTTCAGCAGCGCTACAGCCTGGTACAGGCCAAGGCTTTCTATGTCTGCTTCCACCAAACGGCAACGACTTTTTGCAAATTTCTTCATCTATTAATACCCAAGATCTCCAAATCTTTCTCCACACAATCCAACCACCTTGTTGCTGGTCTACCTTTTCTTCTTGTACCCTCAATCTTTGAAAAAGTGAATTTTTTAAATGCGTCCAAATCTGCTCGTCTGAAAATATATCCCAGCCATCTAATTCTGTTGTATTTAATAGCTCTCAAGATGTTAGGTTGTCTGCATTTGGTATATAATGCATGGTTATATAAACCTCTCTATTTATTATTTATCTTTACTACTCCAAAAATTGACCGAAGGATTTTTTTTTCAAAAATGAGTAACCTATTTTCTTCCGTTTTGTTAATCGCTCATGCCTCACTGCCATATATAATGATCGGTCTTATAAGGGTTTTGTATAGGTTTATTTTTGTATTGTTTAGATTCTATTTGGCTCTTTAAACCAAAATAGCACCTATTTGCCATCAAAATTCGATTTCTATTTTCAGTCTTTATATCATTTCTACTGGTAATAAGTGTGACCAAGTATTTAAACTGGGTGACTCCCTCAAAAATATAGTTTCCAATATTAAGCTATTGTACATCATGTATTCTAAGACTCACCACCAAAAACTTAGTTTTTTCCTCGTTTACTGCTAAACCCATATCGCTAGCAGCACTCTCAAGGGCAATAAATGCCCCGACCACATCCTGTTTTCCTCGCCCAACAATATCAATATCATCTGCATATGCAAGTACCTGAATAGATATGTTTACTTAGCACAGGAAAAATATGTCTGGCCAAGAAACATACGCTTTCTGCAAAGTATGGTTTCAAGATAGAGGGACATCAGGGGGCATTAGGGGATGATTAGATGAAAATGTTTAGTGAGACTGCCAGGGTCGAAGCCGGCACCATAACATATCTTATACTATCACAGAAAAAAAATATATAATCTAACGAAACGGTAAAAATCTAAATGTAGCTCCAAAAGCTAAACCAGTTAGATTTGGCATCTTGGCCCATAATCCTACTACTGGCATGGATATTTGTATATATGTTTTCAGTAAAATTCAACTTTATTAGTCATCTCGTGAAAAGTATTGACTCTAATTCTCTCAAGCAGCTTATAGTAATTCAAATTCCTGTCTTTTAAGGTAAACCTGCTTCACACAATTTTAATCGTAATGTTATTTGAAATTCCATTTCAGTAGTTTCAGTATACTAACTTTTAGATTTTGATACTTTGTTTCACTCCTATATTGTAACAGAGGATCAATATATTTGTGTTCTTGTAGTTTAACCCATACTATAGATTCACTAAAACGTACACGAATATATGCAGCTGATATTTCTACGTATATGATCTATCATTATTATTCTTGCAATTATCCTCCCACCTCAATCATTCAATAAAGCAAGAAATATTTGTTAACATCGTACAAATCGAAAAATTTATTTCCATACAAAAGACAAATTAATAATGTTGGTATAAATAATGGCAAAAAATAACGTTAAATATAAAATAATACCCACGTTGTGCATTTATATGCTAATCAGTATGCTAAAAGCTTGACGAAAGAAGTAGCTCTCCAAATAATTTTTCGAATAATTTGTTCCCACAAAAGAAAAACTTCGAAGACAGTAGAAAAACTCATTTTTAAGACTTGAAGTTCACCTTCTGACGAAAGAGTATATAAATAATGAATTCAGTTTAAAAGTTCTGTACAACTCGAAAGAATTGGGAAAAAGAAATGAAAAGAATATGGTTACAAAAGTTGGTTTCTGTTCTTTGAAATGAAATGAAATTTTATAAAGAACTGTTTACTGAAACCGATATTTATGGTAATGAATGGCATCAAACTATGCGCTTTTGTCTCTAAATAAAATTTCTAGATGTGCCAGCGTTATGTAGTGTTATTTATATTTTTATCGTGATTAAACACGTTTGATAGAATTATTTAATCATTAAAAGTAAGATTATTGCTATGTATTATGGGGGGAAAATATACTTAACAACAATTTATTTTTGATGTTTTTTTTGGTACTAGATTGCATGAATCATTTTTCTATTATATATATATATATATATATATATATATATATATATATATATATATATATATATATATATATATATATATATATATATATGTATATATATATATGTATATATATATATATATTATATATATGTATATATATATTATGTATATATATATTTTATATATATATATATGTATATATATATATATATATATAACTTCTTTAACGTTTATTATTCATTTGTACACAAAATCCATACGTCTATCCGTATTACTAATAATAACGAAAAGCTTATATTTCCACGAAAAACTTATATTTTCAGCAAACGTAGCACCACACGGCGCCCGCCGCTGCGGTGCCTCATCAGGATGCTTATTGGTGCCGTCAAACCGAAAGTCCAGTCCACGTGCAGAGGATTTCACTGCACGCTGGCGCAATAGAACGAACTGTTTCTCGTTCGGTCAGTGGATTAAATTATATTTATTAATTGTTTTTAACATTTGGAAATCATATATTCTGCGAAAAACATCTTGACAATTTTTAAAAACAAAACCAGGGATATGGTGTTACAGATATAACTTATATACTGTCTGTAAAACACAATGAATGGTAAAATTTGGACTGTTCTGTTAGAATTCGTTTCTTTTTTGTCTAACAAAACAAAATTGTTTTTCAGCGAATTATTTCAATAAATAGAATACATCACCGAAATTACTTTACCACACTAAAACATTTCCCTTTATATTGATGAAATACTTCTTTTATATTTCCATGAAAACAAAATCTTACAATATATAAATTTAAACATTAACCGTCTGCAAAATCGTATGGCCAGTTAATCAGTTAAAAAACCAAAAGCGTTTTAGCACGTAAGTCCCCGCTCTAATACAACGCTTAATAAACCGTACCTTCGGATGATTCTGAATGCCAAGTGCAGGAAAAATAGCTGCACTTGCCTCAGTGCTATAGTATGCTGTGCTTCTCCAGTAGCCCATACATATAAAGCGTGATTTTCTATTAGTGCGCAGTGCGTACACATAAAAATTTCTTATGTTTGTTTGCTTTTGAACGCTCTACGTGGTGCAGCACCTAGTACCGCACGCACTGCGAGAATACAAGCAAGCAAATCAACATAATATTTGAATATATTATAAATAATATTTATTATATACCATATAAAGATAGGTAGACATAGGTGCAGAAAATTATTGTCTCATAATTTTGCTAGGGTGTGCAGTGCACATATGGACCGCACGCCACTGATATATGTATATATATATATATATATATATATATATATACATATATATATATATATATATATATACATATACATATATACATAAATATATATATATATATATTCTTTAAATAAAGTTTTACAAAAATACAATAAGACTTTTTTTAATATATTGTATTGTTACATTTTATGTTAAGTTTTTTAATACATTTCTTAAATACAACTCTTTCTTATCACATCTGGAAACAAGCACTACGAGAAATAGAAACTACAACTGATAATATGATACCTGATATATACTAGTGTCGCCATCTGTTGTTCCAAATTAAACTATTTAATTGCCAAATCAACATTCGTTATAAATACATATTCCGTAAAAATCTTTACAAATTATTTCCCAGGGATTTAAGTTAAAGTATATGTAATTCTGATGTTAAAGAATTTGAAAAACTTCAGTTTTATAGACAGATCACAGATTTGAAAAAATAAAGTTACGGGTGAAAAATTTTGTTTGCAGCCATTTTTTAGTTTACAAATAGTTCGTAAAACATTAAACAACATAAAACTTTAATTATTCAGGAAGTTCTTTCATTAGTAATTCAAAAATATTTAGATTAGGTAAAAATAATATTCTACATAAAATAAGAAAAAAAATTAACGTAATCATACATAATGCTCTTTAGCTTGCGAAGTTTAAATTATAAACAATGTTTAACAAAATAGATTTAAATAATTATATCTACTTTATAAACTCTTTTTTTTTGTCATTATAATCATATTAGCAGCAAATAAGGAATAATTTAAAGTATGTTTCTGTTATACTCTTTACTGCAACGAAAATATTTCCAGTTGTAAATGCAGCAGTAATTTCCTACTGTAATTATTTAGTTTAACAGACAGTATCATAAAGAGACGATATAAGCAGCGGAATTAAAATCTTTAACGAGCGGCATTTTGAAAATTGAGGTCCTGGACAGGATGCTTTTAAATCTTGCTTTATATTATTTACTTTTTCTTTCTTTTCATAAGGATAAGATGAGTAGATAAATTATTTTTAAATACTATTTGAACGTGAGGGTAAGTGATGAAATGATATTGTGATGATGTAAAAAGAAACCATACTGTAAAAATTACGGAAAATGTTTAAAAATTGAGAGTTAGTGAAATATATTCTTGAAAATGTAATAACAGTAAAAACTATTTAAGTGGATTTGAAATTGAATCCATTAATATGAGAAATCTTGAAATTGCAGCAATATAGCAGAAATATGTACAAACAGCAGAAATAATGTTTTAAATAAAGTTTGGTCGTGTATGTGGATATACCAGGTCACTATGGCAACCATAAACCCCCTTTGAAGGTTGGTTGGGGGCCTAGCAATTAGTCAATCACTCTTAGTTTTGGTTCAGTTCTCGTAATTTGTTCATTTTTTAACTCATTTTAGACCTAAGACTTCTTAAATCGCAATATCCTTTAATATGAAACAATACCGCTGTAAGTGGTAGGCACAACCTTGTTTATTTTTATACTTGGTTTCTGCTCTCGATTTAAGAGGATCCACTCTTAGATGTCGAAACTTACGAAGAAACTGCAAAGGTCTTTTCAGCGATGTGAAGTGATATATCTTGTAGAGGGGCATGATACTAACCAATCAACTTACGATATCTGAAATTCAGAATAACAAATCGTGGCATGATGACCTAGTAAGTAGTGCACTGCCATTCAATACCTGATTTCGTAGGGTTGAATCCTGCAGAAGTTATGGTTTTCGTAGCCTTTAGAAAATTCCCTCAAGTTAGAAGCCCTGATCTAATTATCACTCATTTTGAAGAGAGTTTACTATAACTCTCCAAAGTACACCAAATTAAACCCACCAATAAGAAACGATACGCTTATATCTTTATCAATGCGAGCGACATATCAAAAGATACGACGATTAAGACTATCAATCAAGATCCATACGTGTACACTATTGTCATCTCTTCTTCGAAATATATTTTCTCATCCAAACTGCTAGGTGATGCCATAAATTTTCTATAACGTGGAAATATGATGACTCAGAGTTAAAATGACTTTACGACAATTGTATAGGGGCTTATCTTTGGGCTTGAGCCTCGATCCCGCAACCCTTTGGTTACATGATAGTTGCCTTTGCCGACTGAAGCTCAGCATTAGATGTTTATATCATATATGACGTACAAAGCAAGCAAAGGGTTAAAGAGAAAGGAAAACGAAAATGTAGATAAATAAAATAGTAATAAAGAATTGGAATACTTATATCGGAATACATAATCTAATATTTTTAGATTTCAAATGTATTTCAACCGAAAATAACACTCATCATTAAATATTTTAATGAGGAATGATTTGTGTAAGCCGATTTAAACAGAGTTAGATTTTGACTTTTCCAAATTTAAGAAAGAATGATTTGCCTCAATACACTTAATCGAATTTATATTTGTTTAAACAGGCTGTAACGAATCTAAAAGCTTCCGTAAAGTGCTGAATAACGCGCTTCCGTCTTTCTTCTATGATCTTTCATATACAATCTTGTTAAAAGTTCTTAATCGTGAGCGGTCT
This sequence comes from Pardosa pseudoannulata, assembly GCA_032207245.1. Classification (NCBI taxonomy): domain Eukaryota; kingdom Metazoa; phylum Arthropoda; class Arachnida; order Araneae; family Lycosidae; genus Pardosa; species Pardosa pseudoannulata. The sequence goes on along the minus strand of CM063505.1, from coordinate 102,806,500 downwards.
CTTATCAAAGGCAAATAGCGTTTTTCGAAGCTTTCTAAACATCGCTACCTCTCTTAAATGATGATTTTATAATCTCTTAGGAATTTGGTTAATCTACTTTATCTTAGAATGAGGCTTTCCGACGTTTCTTCATTTCTTTTTTTGTCTTTTCTGGTTCAGTAAATTAAATTATAAAATAGCATACGACTGTTGAAGGTCCTTTTAAAAGTATAAATGGAATTTGTTTCTGCTTTTTAATAAATTGGTATTAGTCATGAAAAATTAAATATAAAAGGAATTTAGATTCCATTTCTTCCATTCGTCATTGACGATTCAAACAAAAAGGTTAGGGAATAAAATTATATAATATGATTATTTATTGATTCATACTGACGGAAGGCTAAAATGTATCTAAAGCAAATGCATTTAGAATAAATATAGCACATTTTATATTATAGCTTTTTTTTTATTGTGTTTGTTTTTTAATTCGTACTTTTATTTAATAAGGGGACATAGTACTTTTCGAGACTTAAAATCATCATCATAATAATGTTTTTGATTGATAATTTTAATGATTTTAAGTAATTGATTTTTATTTATGATTATTGATTATTGAATTATTTATTATAGTTTGTAATTAATCATTATTGATTTCTATGAATCAATTTTTATGATTTTTTGGTTGATTCTTTTTTATTATACATTATTTTTTATTGATTCATACTACTGGTGGAAGATTAAAATGTATCTATAAAAATAGCATTTTGAATAAATATAGCACATTTTCATTGCAATGTACCATTTTGTGTGTTGTTATTTAATTAGGAATTTTACTTAAGGGGACATATTACTTTTCGAGACTTAAAATCATCATCATGATAATGTTTTTTGATTAATAATTTTTATAATTTTAATTAATTAATTTTTATTTTTATGATTATTGATTATTGAATTATTGATTATTATTTATAATTAATCATTATTGAATTTTTAATTTTATAATTCTAATTTTATGATTTTTTGGTTGATTCTATTTTATTATATGATATTATTTTTTATTGATTCACACTGGTGGAAGACTAGAATGTAACTATAAAAAATGCATTTAGAATAAATATAGCACATTTTTCATTACAACGTACCGTTATGTGTGTTTTTTTTTATTAGGAATTTTACTTAATAAAGGAACATAGTACTTTTCGAGACTTAAAATCAGCATCATAATAATGTTTTTGATTGATAATTTTAATGATTTTAACTAATTAATTTTTATTTTTATGCTTATTGATTATGATTTTTATTTTTATGCTTATTATAATTAATCATTATTGAATTTTCATTTTTATAATTCTAATTTTTATGATTTTTTAGTTGATTCTTTTTCATTATATGATATTATTTTTTATTGATTCATACTGGTTGAAGACTACAATGTATCTATAAAAAATGTATATAGGAATTTTACTTAATAAGGGGACATAGTACTTTTCGAGACTTAAAATGATCATCATAATAATGTTTTTGATTGATAATTTTAATGCACTGAATTAGTTAATTTTTATTTTATGATTATTGATTATTGAATTATTGATTATGGTTTATAATTAATCATTATTGAATTTTCATTTGTATAATTTTAATTTTTGGGATTTTTTGGTTGATTCCTTTTTATTATATATTATTTTTTATTGATTGATACTGGTTGAAGACTACAATGTATCTATAAAAAATGCTTTTAGAATAAATATAGCACATTTTCTTTACAACTTACCGTTTTGTGTGATTGTTTTTTAATTAGGAATTTTACTTAATAAGGGGACATAGTACTTTTCGAGAATTAAAATCATCATAATAATAATGTTTTTTGATTCAAAATTTTCATGATTTTAATTAATTTATTTTTATTTTTATGACTGTTGATTATTGAATTATTGAGTATGATTTGTAATTAATCATTATTGAATTTTTATTTTTATAATTTTAATTTTTATGATTTTTTTTGGTTGATTCTTTTTTATTATATGATATTATTTTTTATTGATTCATACTGGTAGAAGACTAAAATGTATCTATAAAAAATGCATTTAGAATAAATATAGCAAATTTTTCATTACAACATTTTGTGGGTTTGTTTTTTAATTGGGAATTTTACTTAATAAGTACTTTTTGAGATATAAAATCATTATCATAATAATGTTTTTTGATTCATAATTTTCATGATTTTAATTAATTAATTTTTATTTTTATGACTGTTGATTATTGAATTATTGAGTATAATTTGTAAGTAATCATTATTGAATTTTTATTTTTATAATTTTAATTTTTATGATTTTTTTTGGTTGATTCTTTTTTATTATATGATATTATTTTTTATTGATTCATACTGGTGGAAGACTAAAATGTATCTATAAAAATGCATTTAGAATAAATATGGCACATTTTTCATTACATCGTACCGTTATGTGTGTTTTTAATTAGGAACTTTACTTCATAAGGGGAAATAGTACTTTTCGAGATTTAAAATCATCATCATAATAATGTTTTTTGATTGATAATTTTAATGCACTGAATTAATTTTTATTTTATGATTATTGAATTATTGATTATGAGTTAGAATTAATCATTATTGAATCTTCATTTTTATAACTTTAATTTTTATGATTTTTTGGTTGATTCTTTTTCATTATATGATATTATTTTTTATTGATTCATACTGGTGAAAGGCTAAAATGTGTCTATAAAAAATGCATTTAGAATAAATATAGCACTTTTTTATTACAAAGTATTGTTTAGTGTGTTTGTTTTTTAATTAGGAATTTTAGTTAATAAGGGGACATAGTACTTTTCGAGACTTAAAATCATCATCATAATAATGTTTTTTGATTGATAATTTTAATGAATTTAATTTATTAATTTTTATTTTTATGATTATTGATTATGGTTTATAGTTAATATGGTTTATAGTACATATTTCAAAAGTTATATTGCGAATAAGTGAATTTCTATTCTTTCCCTGCTTTGTATGTATTTTATGGTTTTCAGAAATGTATTCTTCATATTGCAAAATAACTTTTATAAGTACACCCTTATTGGTGGTGTAGGAAAGATTTTACTCGAAAAGAGATTTTTTTATTGTATGTATACTTATTCGAAAATAAACTGTTATAAGGAAGTTTTTTCAGCCCGAAAGGTACTATGTGCCCTTAAAACCAATTGGAATTAAAATTTCTTACCAATTGTTACTATGTAAGTAATCTGTGATAGAAAATTGTCGTTCGAGCCCAAAAATAAACTGCCACTCTACAGTAGACTCTCGATTAACCGGGATTCGATTATCCGGGTTGCGGATAATTCGGGAGCCCCTTTCTCTTCCTCCAAAGAAGGTATGGGAATTGTTAAACCTTTGTTTCATGTGAACACATTGTAGTACAAAGAAAAGTTGAGATAATTTCTGACTCACACTCATAGTGTTAACATGTCGAAACTCAAAAGAATCGTTCTTACTGGAAATAAATAATAATTCGCTAAATGAGCATGCAATAAAATCATGACAG
>CM063505.1:102722967-102790467 GCA_032207245.1 Pardosa pseudoannulata | reverse complement strand
CCAGTAAAATGCCTGCACAAACCTTTACCCCTGTGTTAGAAGCCTTTTCGTAATTTTTCCATGATGTCCCGTGACGTTCTCTCTATAGCGCTATTCAACATGAAACTCTGTTTAAACTAAATCATAAATTTTTTTTCTAGCCACCGATGCATAATCCTTGCAAGCTTTTGATTTTCTGGCTAATATTCAAACATTTATTATTTTTAAAAACAATCTCGTCCATAGACATGCGACATCATGAAGTACTACACAAATTAGACGAAATTTACTTTTTATTTTTTATTTTTCTTGGGAACCTCAAGAATTTAGTAATTTGCTGTAAAGCTTGGTACGATAGTTTTGAGCAACAAAGAAAAGTAGAATAATCATGCGAGAATTTTCGCATGTAAAAATCTCTACCTCCCATTCCCCTCATATCCATATGAAGTGAAAACTTTATTTGCTAAATGCATCTATTTCTATATAGTAATATAGAAACCTAAATTTAAAACTATTTATAGAGCATAAAATATAGAATACGATTCATATTTAGAAAATAGACTTACAGCAGGAACTATACTGAAGATATAATCACACTCAAAAAATTATTTTAACACTAAACAACATGTAAGGGTTAAATAAATTCGACATTTTTCGTCAAAAACCCAAACTACAAAAGTCTATTAACAGATAAGAACTTTCAGTTCTGGAATCGAACTGGGACTGCCACCATGAAAGTCAAGTATTTTACCATAGAAATATCAGCGTGTACATAAAGGGCTAAAGAAACAGGATAACAGTGTTTAAAAAATCGATGTTTATTTAAATGAACTAATTTACCTATATATAGTTTTGTTATTTATTCATTTCTTTCTATGGGAGATACATTATTATAAAAAATTTTAGCTTGATGGAAGACCAAGAAATTAGCAAAAATTTATTACAAGATATAGACCTAAATATACATACAGTGTGAGTTAAATAAAAGCTTCTAAAACCAAAGGTAACAACTGTTCAAAAATTTCTATATTTTTATCTTTCCAGACCATTTTAATATTTATGAACTAAAATTATTTCATTTCTAAACCTAAAACATCAAATACATAAATGCAAAAAAGATTTTCCAATAAAATGTAGAAATCACATATATCATCATAACATTATAAGGTAAAAATTAATAGCAAAAACATATTGTAAACGAAAGAAAACTGTCCAATCTGAAACTTTACCCAGGCGCAAAGCGTTGAAGGTGTACATTTTATACCCAAATTACCAACGCACATGACGAAGGTCTCAAAGGTTTGGTTTGGTTTGGTTTGGATCACTACAGTCTACTGTTTTGCTATATGGGGATAAGGGAACCGGGACCTACTGCTTAAAGCCGATTCTGAACGGGTGCGAGCAGCCATGCCAGCAGCGAGTTCCGAACCCTCAACTCCGGTACCGAAGAACATGGTACCGCCTTGCCTATTCAACCATCGTCGTCAGGTCAGAGACGGAGAATAACACAGCTCGATTATTATTATTTTTTAATAAATATTAAATAAAATCTAATACTTTTAGATTGAAGGTACAGTTTGTCACAGTTCCAGGAATTTTTCCACGCGTAAGAAATCTATACTACATAAATAATATGCGTGATTAATAGTATTTTTCCAGCTTTAAAGGGACATCGTATATTTAAGATGAAAAGTCTTCCTTAAAACCTCCAATTTTTTAATCATCACAAAATTAAACGCTCTGTTTTGTTTAAATAAAAAATTATTTAGATTTGTTATATAAAGCAATACCTATTTAAGAAACAAAATGTATACAGTAAGTGAAAAAATAAAAATTTAATGACCTGCAGAGTAACTTTCAAAATATCTAAATTGAAATTAATATGAAAATAAATAATTGAATATGTATTAAATTAACTGAAAATGTGATCAATATGAAAAATTAATAACTGAATATGTAATAAGTTAGCTGAGTATGTAATTAATATGAAAAGGAATAATTAATAAGAAAAATTAATAATTGAATACGTAAATTGCTGAAAAGTGTTCATTAAAATAGCCTATCTTTTGGTTCAACATAAAAATGTTTAAAATATAATTTTTTCCTACAACATTAATAAGAGTGTAACTTTATAAAATTTGTTTAGCTTTGTTATATAAAGCAATGCATTTTTAAAAAAATAAAATATGTATATACGAACTGAAAAAAAATAGAAATTCACCAAACCACAGAATAAGTTTTGCAGTAAATAAATTAGAAACGAAGATTTTATATGAAATATAGGATAATTATCTTTTTTCCATTCTGTAAACTTCAATTATATAAATACGGGCAATATATTTTATATTACAGAAGAGTAAAAGTTATTTTTTAATTAATAATTTTTAGAAAGTTTTCATTTTTAAAAATTTTTAAAACGACATATAATCTTAATGTTTGGTTTCATTAATAAAATGGATATTTTAATTCAATTTGGTATAAAAATTTAGTTCCTTATATACATATTTCATCAATAATCTTTGGAGTAAGAGAATTTTCTTTTTCCAGTTGGTGTATATTTTTTGTTATTTTTAAAAATATACCACTTGAAATAAAGAACTAGTTCCTTTTCCTTAAGTTAAAGGGTTACTAAAGAATGTTTAATAAAAAATTCATTTTAACCCTTAAATGCCAAGTGTTGTCTTTTGGGCAGCATACCCAATTTAGTCTTCTAAAATACTATTAGAATAGTATTGAATCTCTACATCTAACGTGCCACCCTGCCCATTGTGCCCACGTGCCACTGCCCACGTGCCACCCCCGATCAATGGGCGATTGGTTAGGGTGCTGGACATCGAATCCGGAGTTCTTTGGTTCTAATCCCGCTGGGGCATAGATGTCCGTAGCCATTCGGAATCGGCTTTAAGCTGTAGGTTCCGGTCTCATTAGCCCTCGTGTTGCAAAACGTAGACCATAGCGCTCCGAACCAAACCAAACCAAACCTAATACATAATATTGCCTATAAAATACCTACTGAAGATATTATTAAACAAATTTTCAACATGTTGATGTCATCTTTACTTCTTTTACGAATATAGATCGATTTATTTATTCATTTGTTTGCTACATGTACTTTTTTTTTTTTGGGGGGGGGGTTAAAATTTTTTCACTTTTTATTTGAAACTTGAAAATACACTAGTTTGTTATGCCGTGATCAAGTAAATATTATTGCATGAAAAGGTAACGTATGTAGCCATAATGACTTTCTTTGGATATTTAGCTGTAAAATGTTTGCTGTAACCACATTTTTCTTTTTCTTGCCCCTATTGGCAACAACGGGCATAGTTCCACTAAGCTTAGAGAAGAATAAGAAGTATTGGTTTTATTTTCTTCTATATCCAATATTAGTAGTTATTTTGTAGCAGTTTACTATTGTAGTTTATTTTTTTAAATGTATATATAGTCAGTTTTATGACATTTTCAAAGATTGTAATAAAGGCTTATATAGATACAAGTAGTTTATTTTTGAAATAGTTTATAATTGTAGATTATTTTTCTAAATCTATATACAGTCAAATTTATGATATCCTGAGAGATTTTGACAAAGAAGTTTATGAATAATTTGTACTCATATCGTCAAGTATCATAAAGTAAACAATTTATTTTGTATTTAACATTGATTACTGTAATGAGTAATTAATAGCGATAAAATTTATACTTGTATTAAGAACTAATTACTGTTAAAATATCTTATCGAAATTCCTTATCATAGTTATTAATATTTCAGTGTGTTTAAAATTAATAATTTTATCAAGAAAAATTACTTTTTCAATTAAAGCCCAGTATTGTGGATTGACAACAAACTATTTTTTAAACCGTAAACTACACTTAAAAGAAAATATGATTTTAAGTATTTTAAGGTTAAAGGCATTATCACATGTCAACCTTTACGGGTTTGAAAAGCAACAGATTCCTTTTTCCGATTAACAATGGGTTGACATTTGTGTGATAGCGAAAATGTGTCAACCAATTAAAGATTTTATCACACCTCAACCTAAATCCATATAAATTGGTTGAAAATATTCTGCTATCATACAAGAAATCTCCACATTCTTCATCGGGAAAGGAATCATGAACTAAATTCGTATTGATTGGCATGTGCTACAGCCTTTAAGTGGAGACATCACCTTCAAAAATTCGATTTTCTGATTTTTAAGTTTATAAAATCTATATACGTCTCTGAAGGGCTAAAAATAAACTTCATTTAAATATTCGAATTAGAACTGTATAATATAATATTAGACTATTATTATATTCACGAAAAGCTATACAGTCTTTGTATTTACCCCTTGCTTGCCCGTGGAATATATTTGAGAAAAAGTGGCAAAAATAGATTAAATTAAATCAAAATAAATCAAATGACATAATATTCGAATTAGAACTATATAATATATTATTAGAACTATACATTCGTGTAAACCTATACAATCTTTGTATTTAACCCCCTTTCTTGCCCGTGGAATAAATTTAGATAAAACGTGCCCAAAAATGGATTCAATCAAAATGGATTAAATTAAATCAAAATAAATCAAATGACATAATATTCGAATTAGAACTATATAATATATTATTAGAACTATACATTTGCGAAAAACTATACAATCTTTGTATTTAACTTTTTACTTGCCTGAGGAATATATTTGAGAAAAACGTGGCAAAAATGGATTTAATTGAATCAAAATAAATCAAATGACATAATTTTCTGAATAAATATAATAAACTGCTACAACAATATTACTGTCTAAATCAGGGATGGGCAAATACTTTTAAGCGCGGGCCAAAATGAAATTTTCAAAATGTCTCCCGGGCCGGAGGACGCTGTGCACACGCGAATGTTTTGGGTGGAGTTTTTTCCCTGCCCGAGAAATTTTTTTGACAAAAACACTATAAGTATCATTTTAAAGCATTTGGGAAGAGAAATTTGACAGTTAATAAAAGATAATAGTAATAATAAATTGTCTTACTTATAAGTGTATTCGAACAATTTGTGCCCAGCAAAATATGACACGTAATTTTGATCCATTATATTAAATTAATGGTCATTAAATAAATCAGCTAATGAAATATTTTATTTTGATATTTATTTATATCTTAACGATACAAATTATTTTATTTTGATTATAGTTATTACATTTTTATATTTATATTACATTTTGTGAATATAATAGAAAATAGAATTATAAAAAGAAAAGACAAACATCAAACGTTAAAATAGAATAGTTTCAGTTAATGCGAAACGTGAAATCTGGAATGTTCATTTGATATTATTTCTTCACAATTTGGATCCAAATCACTTGTAGTAATCCTTAATACCGAGTGTAGATTTTCGTCAGTAATTTGTGATCGATATTTATTTTTTGTGTAAATCATTAATTAACGAAAGAGTTCTTTCACAAATATATGTTTAACCAAACAAAACTACGTATTTTTGAACATAGCTGAAAAAATTTTTGAAATGTTGCAGGATTTTTCAATGGGCCCGATAAAGTAAGTAAAAGGGCCGAATCCGGCCCGAGGGTCGGTTTTTGCCCACCTTTGATATATATCAACTGTCATGAAATCCGTGTCCCTCAGATTCCTTTTAATTTCACAAATCCTTTACAGCATTCGAGAAATAGTGACAAATAGCGTGAAACTGCCTAACTTTTCGCGAGATAATATCTCTATCTATTGGGAAAAGGGCAAATTAAATATTATGCATTGGATGAAACGATTTCGAGCTTCATGGAATTGAAATACCGTTTTTACTCTTGCCCGAACTCAGGTCGGATATTCAAAAATTGGCTCGTTTGTTTTTCCCGATCTGAGTTCGGGCGTCACAGGCAAGGGGTTAATATCATAGATTATGAGGAAACTACCAGAAAAATTTACTGACATGGTGTTTTTTCAATTTGAGCGAACTGTAAACAAAAAATTATTGCCCGCATTGATTTCAAATTTTTACAGTAAATACATTATAGACCTACGATGAAACTCTACCTACTTTTTTCATTGTAGTTTATTTAATTTAGTATTTATAATAGTTCAAACGGAATTTTTAAACATTAACATTTTGAAAATTTAAAATATCCTTTAGTAATATTTCTGATACTTCTTAATTTAAATAAAAGGAGAATTATACCTAATTATTATCGTTTAAAAAAAGGCAAATATTATCAGTGAAACTTCTTTTATTTTGCTATATAAGTCTGAGTACAATTAATTTTTTTTTAAACAAGTTTTCACTTTTCTCTATATGTAAAGAGGTCTTAATTTTTAGAAACACAGTGAATTCAGCAAAACTAATAAAATAAAAATAAAAAACAAATTCTGAAAATTCAGTGCATGTACTATTCAATGCATGTACTATTATAATTAAAAAGGTATTAAAAGGAAAAAAAAAAACAAAAAAAAAACCTTCCATTTTTAGTTGCTTAAAATTGATGTGTCCCCTTAAAGGAATAGAACTTTTTATTCCATGATGAATTGAAAAAAAGACAATTATAAAGACAATTTTAACCCTTGAAAGGTACTAGTCCCTTTAATTAATTTTTTTTTATAAATCATAGTGCTTTCTGATATAAAATTCTGATAAAATTCAGATACTTACCAAGCCTTTTTCAAGAGAATTTTGTTAAGGATCAACATGATTGTCATGACAGAATTTGGGAAATCGTCTTCAAATACTCGGCTCACACAGCCGCAAAAATGAAATCTGTCAATTTTCTTTCCAAAAATGTTATTTTTAGAATTTTATAACATTTCAAGAGTTTTGCGGATCTTATTTTTTAGACTTCTACGAATCAAGTCATCTTCAATAAAAAAACTGATTTGAAAATATGAAGATTTTTTTTTTCGTATATTCAAATTGGAACTTTTAGTTTATTTCTTTAAAAACTTACATACTTCAAAATCAAGTCCAAATAGATATGTAAAATTTATATGATACCGCATTGCAACTGTAGATTGACAAATATTTTGAAGAAATTGAGTTTTCAATGTTGAATGTATTGGCATATTTTTTGATAATTTATTATATATTTAAATTAACTTATTTAATTTTGAAATATAACTTCGTTTTCTTTGTTAATTTCCTACATAAAAATGCGTACTGACGATGGCGGAAGGGTATAGAGCTGGGCATGGTTGTTTGTAGCCGTTCGGAATCGGCTTTAGGAAATTGATTCTAGTCTCAAGTGCACTCGTCAAAAAGTAGACCGCAACATTCGAAATCAAACTGAACATATAAAGGCGTAATTGTCATTATAAAGAAATTACTATTCTTGTGTAAGTAAAAAAATATTGTCTTTTGATGGTTGAAGCGAATAATTCCAGTGCAAAATGATGTAACTGAAATTAAAATATCTCTAAAAAGCAGTTTCATACAGTAATTAGCATGGCGTATACATTGAGGTTTTAATTTTTGTTATAAAACAATAGGTATGATATGCAGGGCAAGCAATAATTATAATAGCATAGAAGGCCGGTAGCTATGTAGGCAAAGGCAATGATCGATGCTAGAGCCAACCAAACATCCACCGTGTTCATTAATGACGGCTGGGAACATAAAATAGGTTCGTGTTCACAATGTCCTTCAATTTCTTAAACGTACCTCTAGAGGTTGCAAGCCTAGCCTGGGGTTATTCTGTTTTGTCCTGACTTCTAAATTACAATAATTCCTTTGAGTATAGTCGTTCTTTCACTCTAGCAGTGATTTTCAAACGAAAAACACATCCCTTCGTCTTAATTCGAGTAGCCTCTGGCTCACGTACTTGGCTCGTCCAAGGGATATTAGGAACAACAACAACAGGGAACGTAGGATACAATCCCTTCTAAGAAGTTTTCAAGCGTTAGTAAATGATAAATTTACTTTGTAGAAGGACGAGACTCTTATTTCAAAAGACGTTTTGAATTAATTTAGTCATTTTTTAGGAACCATTTTTATTTCCTTTCAAAGTTCCGCATCACAGAACACAAAACAACAAAGAGCACAAAACACACTCTCATAGACCACTGACACTACATTAGAACTCACCCTCGATGGCATTCTAGCGCCACCTATCGTACAAAAGGAGAGGGGTTAATTGTACCCGCTACAACTTATATTTTCTGAACATACCTCCTCTTACCTGCTTCTGAGGATTGGTTTTAAGAAGTTTTCAAGCGTTAGAAAATTATAAATTCTGACGCTAATTTATGATTTTATCTAAATTTATCATTTTACTAATTTACTAAATTTATCATTTGCTAAATTAGTAAATGATAAATTTACTAATATTTCATAAACATACCTCTCTGTTCTGCTTCTAAGGATTGGTTTTAAGAAGTTTTCAAGCACTAGTAAATGATAAATTTACTAATATTCTCTGACCTGCTTCTGGGGATTGATTTTAGGAAATTTTCAAGCGTTAGAAAATTATAAATTTGCTAATATTTCATGAACATACCTTCTCTCCTGATTCTTCTTTGGACTGGTTTTAAGAAGCATTCAAGCGTTAGTAAAGGATAAATCTACAAATATTTCATGAACATACCTTCTCTGACCTTCTTGCTTCTAAAGATCAGTGTTAAAAAGTTTCTAAGCGTTATTAATCAATAAACTTCAACATTAAAAAGCTGAAACTAAATACGCTTTTAGCGAGAGATGCAGTTCTTTCAGACGACTACCGTTCACTTAAAACATGATTGAAAGCTATCTGGAGAAATCTACCTATCGAATAATTTAGTTCTGTATAATTTGAGCTAAATTTGTGGCGTCTTTCATTCATTATTTTCGTAAACATGAATCATTTGAGCACAAAAAGGGTGCATTTCAGTTTTAAAAAATTGCATTGTAGTAAGTGGTTATTAATTGATATCTCCGTCAATTGATCCTGCAAAAATGAAATTTGGCAAAAGATTTTTACCAGAATCTTTCGATGGTTGTCTCAGAATCCTGGCCGTTTTTGAGTAGTTGAGTTTACAGACACGAACATATTTGTACAGTATTTAGATTGGATTAGAGAAAGGAGGAGATAAAGAGAAAATTTTAAATTCGCATTTGCAGAAAATTAATAAAATATAAATTCTGGTGAACAAAATTTTAAAAATATTTATAACTTTTAAACCAGGTGCTTAATTTTTATAAAATTTGTATTTATTTGAAGGTCTTTAAAAATTCTTTAAATATATATAAAATTTAAAAAGTTATAATTTTATTTCCTGAGTAATATTGATTTTTTGAAGTACGCAAAAAATGCTATCTGTCAATGATTAGCAACTTAAATATTCGTTATACTAATATTTTACGTTATTTAAAGTACAATAGATATTTTTGCAAGGCCTTTATTGACAGTATCAAAGAATATCTGGCCAAAGTTTGTTGGCTCTAAGATAAAACATGTCATTTGTATACAGAATAAACAATCAAACATACACATACACACTGACTTTGATATATAATGAAAAATTACTAATTAAAACATATCGTCAAATTCGCCATTGGTTTTGACTTCAAGTAAACGTACATTCAGGTTTCCAAATTTAATTTGTACCAATTGTTTTAATCCTTTGACTGTTCACATAGGAGAGTATAATGTACATTCGATATATAGAGCTTTAACTTTCATACCCCTCACTGAAAAATATAATTAAATTTATGAGGCTACACCAAATTATTTTCTGCTTAAAATATAGTTCATTGTGCATCCCATGTAAAAAGCATAAAGTACAAACATTTAAAGCATTAGATGGGTGCATCATATATAATGTATAGAACAGTCAAAGAATTAAATATTTTAATTATTTTAAATATTCTTTTTTTTATTCTTGATTTTTTTCTCTTTATATATTGTTTTGGCTATTTTATACATTTTTCGTTGTAATTTTTGTAAACGAATGTAACTTACCGCAATACATGTAATATAGTTTTATGCCATACACCAAAATGTACCGGAAAGATAATAATAATTAAAAAGGGCAAACAAACTGCGTACTTATATTTTGTAGAACCATCATACCCACAAACGTTAAGATCGATGAGAACTTATTCAGAAGAATAATATTCTCTCGAATAACCACTGCTTTTATAACCTCCCACTCTCTAGCCTAGAGGGCATTTAGCCCCACGAATGTACCATGCAATGAGAAATTTCCCCCCTAACGGGTTGGAATAAATGCAGGTAGTTTTTTTTTATTGTTTCTCTTGTATAGTTTAAAATCTGAAACTATAGATCAAACTATAGAAAATGCAATAGAAATATTCCTTGGTTATTTGGTTTGGTTTGGTTTGGTTTGGAGCGCTACGGTCTACTGTTTTGCACACGAGGGCTAATGAGACCGGGACCTACGGTTTAAAGCCGATTCCGAACGGCTACGAACATCCATGCCTGCAGCGGGATTCGAACCCGCGAACTCCGGTTCCGAAGAGCAGCGCTCTACCATTCGGCCATCGTTCGGCTATTCCTTGGTTATACATTTTTACTCTGAATTCAAAAGACGAAAAAAGTTTCTTTAGGCAGCATTTAAAGAATTCTAAAAGTATGCATAAATATTTTGATGGTCGATTTCATTTTTGTCACGTCTTTTTTTGAGGGCGTGATTCGTGAATATTTTATCTAGAGTACATTTGCGTCACGACACGAGATATTTACGAAAGTTTTATTATAAGCTTAGGCGGATAACGTGGAAAGTGACCATTTTACAGAATCGTGTATTTAAATGTCGTAAGTTAATTTATTCCTATCAAATTAACTTAGTTCAGTACTTTAGTATAAGTTTAATGTAAGTTTAGTATAGGATAGGTTGTTTGATTGTTTGGTTTGGAGCGCTATGGTCTACTGTTTTGCTACTCGAAAGCTAAGGAGTCTGGGACCTACTGCTTAACCCTTTAACGGACAGTGGTTTCGGAGCGAAACCACCTGTTAAATTCTTTCTCTGATTTTGAATCATATAGGATGTACTTTTAGGTTTTTTATATTTATGACATTTCCAACTAACAACAGAGAGTATACAAGAGCTCTATACTTCATTTGAAATATACGTGATTAAACTTACTTTCCCTGGAAAAGTCAGTAATATGATTTTTTTACTTATAAACCTAACTAAATGTATCCAAACAGCACTTATAAATTGTTTATATTTGGTATGGTCTACTGTTTTTCAACCCAACAGTGAATAAAACCGAGACCTACAGCTTAAAGCGGATTCCGAATTGCTACGAACATCCATACCTGCAGTGGGATTTTAACCCATAAATTCCGGTACCTAAAAGCAGCGCTGTACTATATGGCCATCGTTCGACTGTAAACTGGTTAGTTTTTTTATTATACCCTTTTAGATAATAGTCAGTATTCCCGCAGCATAATTAAACCTTTAAAAAAAGCATTTTCACACCTTACAAGGGGCTGGATTTTGCATTTTAACCACCCCTAAAATTCCACCCAATCAAAAAATGTAAAAAAAAAATGCATTTACATTTATAAAGTTCATAGATACCATTTATGAACTAATTGCATTAAATCAAAAATAATTTATAATAGTGACCTTTAAATGGTTAAATCCGATTCCGAACGTTTATGAATATCCATGCCAGTAATGGGATTCAAAACCCAGAACTCCAGTACGAAGAGTCATAATCTTTCGACTATCATTCAGCTAAATAGTATAGGAATTAGTTTCACATCGTGAACCTATTCAAATTAACTCCTGGCTATTTAAATTGCCATTTATATGATTTCATGAATAATTTAAACATTTTCAATAAACAACAGTTAAATTCAGACTAATTTGCATTCGATATCAGAAGATAAAATTCCAGTTTTAATATGACTTTTCGTCATTTATCATCAAAACATTTTGTATTGCATTCACTCTCGATTTCCTTAATTTTCTACACTTACAAAGTAGAATTGTATTTAAAATAGGACATAATGAATTATCACCAAGGTATTATGTATTGTCAAGTATTATGTAGTATCATGTCTGTAAATTTTGTGATTTTCTCCAGTAGCATATAGTGTCCTTTTCGATTCTCCATTTTTCTTTTTCATGTTCCGTTTGTTCACACGTGTGTTTTATCTAAATGGTAGATGCATTCAAAAACGAAACACTTTAGTTTTATGTCATTAAGTGATTATGTGACGACTGATAACGAATAACAACGAAAAATTAGAACTAAAAAAATATAACATCAAAAGAAAATGACTTCGATACAAACCATAGAGATTGTACTGCCTTAATATCCAGAGACATGAATGAAGTTACAACAGTAAAGCTTTAAACGTAGTGGAATAAAAACTTATCATAATTATGATAAATTTTTCCTGAAATATTTTTACTGTTGTTTTTTTATCAATGCAGCAGGCTGTACAAGATTATTATAACGCCTTAAAAAGGCGGCGGACCTGTTACTCA
The DNA here is from genome assembly GCA_032207245.1 of Pardosa pseudoannulata. NCBI lineage: Eukaryota > Metazoa > Arthropoda > Arachnida > Araneae > Lycosidae > Pardosa > Pardosa pseudoannulata. The sequence goes on along the minus strand of CM063505.1, from coordinate 102,778,077 downwards.
TTTAACACCAGCGGAGGAGAATGTTAATTATTAGACTAGAGAAATGAGCGCAAAGGAATAACGTTTATTCCAGTTTAAACTTCAATATGGTTACATAATCTTCTAATTACAAATTCATGTAAACCCCAAACTTAACTCGATATACATTTTAAAACTAAGTTTAAAAGTCTATACCTGCCATACTGGATTCCCTTCTCTCAATATTAACCTATGGAAAATACAAAATTACCTCCGGCTCACATTTTAACACATTGATACTTGAGCGCGGGTCACGTACTAGTAGGGGTAAGTGTAGCAACAGGGTTTATTTGTGGGTACAAAAATAACGGTATACAGAAAAACGAAGCCGAATGTTCTTGTCTACTACATAGATTCTGGAAAAATTTAGACAGATAAAAACTAGTTTTTACATCAGTCGATGTGGAACCACAGATAGGGAAGGTTGTTAAAAAAACCAAAAATGATTATTGTGATAGAATTTACGATCAAAATGACCGTTCCCTGTAGAATTCTGCTGCAAAATGTACCCGCACACAATGTGTTAAGAATTCTTTAAACAAATACACCACGTGATAGAATAGATAATTCTCTAGGATGCTACATTTACTTCTTTTCTTTTTAAAGGCTCTTTTTAAGGTTAACTTCTTTCCTTAAGGTTTTAATTTGTAAATAAAATAGAGTACACAAAAATCTCTTACTTAATAATTTGAAATTAAGTAAATTTTCCTAGATGTTTTTTTAAAGGAATGATAACTTCCTAAAGAATTTGCTATTCTATCCGTGGTATAACTTTTTCAAAGAAATATTTAAATACGAGCCGTGCAGAAGGAATCTTATATTCCCCATAGGTTAACATTCAGCAAAAGAATTCCAAGTACAGACTCATCTTAAGAATTATAAATAAATACAAATTTAAGGTATTTAGAAACTGTAAGAACTCTCTCTCGAAATTCCCAGTACATTACAATCAATCACTTGTATGTATTTCATTCAAATTAGTTCTATAACTTTTTTAAGTCTATAATTTTGTAAGTGGTATTTTGTAATTCTATAATTTTATAAATAGTTGATTATTCTTTCTATTTAATACTTGGTTGAAAGGAAGTAAGAAAGTTAAAAGTTGCCTTTTGGGACCTGGGTTATGAATTTCAATCTCACTGCTGCTTAGATTTCGAAGCCTTTCGAAATCGGCAATAAACAGTAGGTCTCTATCTAACTAACTCTAATGTCGCAAAAAAATGACTAAAGTTTTCTAGGCCAAATTTGGTTATAGAAATAAATATTAATAATTCTATATATTCTAATGACACCTTTATTCAGATTAAAGATTAAGCAGATAAACTTTTTAAAATGTTCTATTTTGGGGATTATTTATTTATGCTGTCAGTTTTTAAACACGGAAACCCATAAGCAATAAGTTTCATTACTTCATTTAAACAGAAGGTGACATTTGCAATAAATAATCATGTAATTTTTTTCAGTTACAGTTTCATCCATTGAAGGAATTTTTTAAGCAAATGTTTATATTTATATTTAATTTTTGAGTAAATAGTTTTAAACAACCAGATCCAAATGTGTGAAATGGTGAAAAAAGTTATGCTAGCACCCCTAAGAAATCAAAATTTATAGCTATGTGAATTTCTAGCTTAGATTTAATATATATACGGTGGCCCCGAGCTAAAAGTTATCATATAACCCAAAATAAATATAAATCAGCCATATATATATATATATAACCCACTTGAAGTCCTACTTCTACTGCCGTAGGTTTCAAAATAGAGCTTTCACTATGATACAACTTCAAACACTTCAACTATTTATAAAATATAAATATCACATATATTTACCTTTCACTTAAGTTAAAATTTATACCTATTATAATTTCCAGAAAGATGTAAAATTTCATATTTAATGTTTCTACTTAACCTTTTTAGACCTGACGTTGCAGTAACTTCTTAAATATTATTTTATTCCTTTTATATTCATATACTGACATTACAGATTACACAATTTTTTTCATAAATTGATAACTTAGGCAGAGTTCTCATCACAGAAAAAAATGGGCGAAAATTTCTCACCTTTTTCCTAAAACAGGGTGATATTTTTAAAAATTAAGAGATCACAAGTAAAGAATTTGGAAAAAAAATATTCTCCATAACTTTATAAGATTCTCTTCGTGTGTAAAATAATGAATTTGACTCTGGCAAAATTGCATTTTTTGTAAAAGGGTTGATATTCTACTGTGGCAATATGAAACATATTTTTTTCCTCAGAAAGAATTTCTTTACTTGCTGTACGCACAACTGTATGTGGTTTGGTTTGGTTTGGAGTGTTACGGTCTATTTTTTGCAACACGAGGGCTAATAAGAACTGGACCTACTGCTTAAAGCTGTCTCCGAACGGCTACGAACATACATGCCACTGTGGGATTCGAACCCACGCTCTCCGGTTCTGAAGGCCAGCACCATAAATTCGGCCATCGTTCGGCCACAGCTATGTGAAGTGCATGTTATTGTTTACTGTCAGGTCCCACAGAAAGAGGATAGGTTACTTTTATAGAGTTATGGTTACGTTTATAGGTTACGTTATGGACCCCTTCTCCCTAATGTCTAAAGAGTATTGGTAAAATACAGCTTATTTCAACTATGCGTGAAACACTTTTGCGTGATCCTAATCATTATATAACGAATGAATGATGAATTACACTTGAAAAGGAAACAAGAAATAAAAGTAGGGGTAGAAACAAAGAAATGTAAAAATTTCACGTAGAATGAAAAAAATTAACTAAAACAGAAGAATGCGAGAATTTTTCTTATATTGAAACTAGTTTTTAACCAAAATATAAAGAGTGCAAACTTTTTTAAATGCCAGAATTTTATGCAGTAATAATTTTTCAATCCGAGATAAGACGAACTTTCTGGCGTTCTCGCTCTGGAATGAGAACATTAATTCAGAAGAATCGTAATTTAAAGGTATGCATGTTTAGACCACAGATCTAAAATTAGTAAAAGATCGAAAAATTTTAATATTATTGAAGTACTCCGAACTGGTTAAAAATTATTTAAAATTCAAATACTAGCTTTTTAAATGCCATAATAACTGTTTTGGTGAATACTGATATAAATTTACCAAAACCAATAATAATAATAATAATAAATCCTAAAAAATATTTACCGATTTTGAAAATTGCATTTTTTAGATAACATGATACTTTCGAAAGTAATTGCTCTTTACTACCACAACTTTTTTAATAAGATTTCTTTTTAAACATCCTAGGATGGCATCCCCTATATGACTCTTGAACCTGAGGTTCATGGTTCTGTTCCCCCGCGATGTCACGTTTTCCAAATTCTCATATAATTTTTAAATATTTACAATTTTCTTTACTTTTATTTTTCTTAATCTTATTGCCACATTTTTAAATATAACCTTTTTTTTAACGTTAACTTCTGATTTTTAAATGCTAATTTTTTTTTTTTTTTTCAAGAATTCTGTACGGATGTCACTGGCAGCAAAAATATGTGTTTTATTTCTATCCCTAAACTTTCTACTCTTTATTTTTGTGTCTTGAACTCAATAATCCACCTCCCTATCCCCTCTTTCCCCTTTTAGTTGTTTTATTTTTCTGCTCGTTGTTATTTTATGCTTACTTTTGGAAATCTCTGGATTAGAGGGCCCGGCCCAGGAAATCCAGATGACCTACCATCCTGAAGGTTCTGAAAGTCCCCTATATAATAATAGCCTAAGTTTACTGTCCGTCTGTCCTCGAATTTATGAAGCGGTTGTACCTGGAATGGATAGAGGCATCCATACTGGATTTTTAATGAGTTATGATTAGCAACATTCAAAATCGACCCCTTCCCCCCATTTTCTAACATTTAATGCCATTATTTCAAGCCCTATTTTTCCCGGTTAAGAGCAGGAGATAAAATTTATCAATTTGTCACATAATAAATAGGTAAAAATAACATTTTTCCTGGCATTATGACGCCATTCCTTTAACCATCTCTTTTAATCATTTCTTATTTTAAATTATTTAAATATCGTCTGCATTATTTTCATATGTTTTATCATTGAACTTAGATATTACGTAAATAATTTTCTTTTATATTTGACTTAAATAATAGATTAGGTACATATGTGATAATTATAAATTTATCATCGATTATTTTTTGTTGCAATGAAAATTTTATCAACGGTATTAACAATAAATTCTATCTACCTCCAGGGTGTAATGGGAAGAATAGTTTTATTTCTTTACTTCCCTTAATTACTGTGGGAAAAATGGGAAGAACTTAACGATAATTTCGACATCGCTAAGAAAACTTTGAAATATCTTTCTAAATGCATTCAACGTGATTCTAAACTGCATTCACAGTATCGGGAGACTTTAGAGGAGTATGAAGATAAATAAATTATTGAGCGTGTACCAAATAATTCTAGGAAAAAAAATTTACCTGCGTCATTTAAAATTCTGGAAAATTAAAAATTTTATTGATCCCGTCAGAAGACGGACTATACGCTAGTTATACAGATTACACTAGTTATACAGATTATGTAATTTAATAGTAATAGAAGTAAAGTTTATAATGAAAGCTAGTTTATAATAAAAGGAAAACTTCGTGATAAGAGATGTATTTGGTATATCGTTTAAAACACCACAATAAAGTGAATCTTCATTATAGATAAAGACATCTGTCTTGATTTAATTCGATATACCTGACAAAATTCTAAATTTATGTGCGAGGCTCAAAAAATCATAAAATGTTAAGCCAAGTGACAAAATTACAAACAATAGTAGATTCTCGAAAATTTCGGTAGATTGTTTATAATTTTTGCAAACTACCTTAGATGAAAAAGAAAATTAGTTCTTCCCAAACATAAAAATTCAATGGACTATTTTTAGCTAGTTCTAAAAAGGGAAGGTAGGTATTAATGCAGAGGTGAGCAAAAGCCGACCCGCGTGGCGGATCCGGCCTTTTTGCTTACTTTATCCGGCCCGTTGAAAAATCCTGCATGCAGTTTTTTTAACCTCTTATGCGCGATTTTGTTAAAATCAACAGTATTCGATTAAATAATTTACTAAAAGAAAATTTTCACTCAAACAAGTTGAGTGTTTTCTACGGTGCTTTGAATACAGAACATTTCAAATGTTTTTGGAACTATGTTCAAAAATACCTAGTTTTATTCGGTTCAACATATATTTGTGAAAGAACTTTTCCGTTAATGATTTACACGAAAAATAAATATCGATCACAAATTACTGACGAACATCTGCACTCGGTATTAAGGATTGCTACAAGTGATTTGGATCCAAATTTTGAAGAAATAATATCAAATGAACATTCCAGATTTCACGTTACGCATTAACTGAAACTATTCTATTTTAACGTTTGATGTTTGTCTTTTCTTTTTATAATTCTATTTACTATTATATTTACAAAATGTAATATAAATATAAAAATGTAATAACTATGATCAAAATAAAATCGTTAAGATATAAATAAATATCAAAATAAAATCTTTCATTAACTGATTTATTTAATGACCATTAATTTAATATAATGGATCCTATTTCTTTAAAAATTACGTGACACATTTTACTGGGCACAAATTGTTCGCATATACACCTAAGTAAGACAATTTATTATTACTATTATCATCTATTAACTGTCAAATTTCTCTGTCTAAATGCTTTAAAATGATACATATAATGTTTTTGTCAAAAAAAAATTTCTTGGGCAGGGAAAAAACTCCACCCAAAACATTCCGCGTGCACAGGGTACGCGGTATAGTCCTCCGGCCCGGGAGACATTTTGAAAATTTCATTTTGACCCGCGCTTAAAAATATTTGCCCATCCCTGTATTAATGGATTGATAAAAAGATGAATAATGTTAATTTACCCTTTTAAATTAAAAAAAAAATAAATTATTTACTCAATCAGAAAAGTAAATTAATTTAAATTTTATGTCCCAGTTACAATTGTCATGGTAGACATCAAATCTATTATATACGACATAGCATTTACCACCTACATTCGCTATGGTGCAAATTTCTTTACTGTAGCACCAGATATTTTATTCGCACTGACATACATTTTCGTATCAAGAAATGTAGGAGAAAGGATTTCCTAAAACAGGTCTTCATATACGTCATGAATCTTAAATCAGGTCAGGTGTGTTCAAATGTATTCCAGAAATGATGTGCCAATTGGTCTTATTTCCACCACCAGATGGGACTCCATAAAGTGACATCCAATCAACCAATCGGCGGAGAAAACCATGAGTATATCTATTTTCTTTGGAAATGCGTATTTATTTTTAGAGCTTGAAATTTCTTTGAAAATACACTACAGGAACTTCAACTTTTATTTTACTTGAACCTCCAGATTTAACATCTTCAAATATTATGCGTGTCTAACAAGGTGGCAAGTTTATTGCTCTAGTAATTAAAATTTACTTATGAATCGAAAGGTTAATAAGAGGGGAGATATATTATCACGAAAGAGTTAGGTAATTATGTCAACCGACAGATTTTGAAGAATTTTAGTAGAATTTCGTGTTAAAATTTATTTTGTTCCAACTCTTTGACGAATTAAGAATTCGGTTTTTAAAGCAAAAGATTTAAGAAAAAATAAATAAATTAAATTAACTTTCATATGTTTTAAATATACTGGTGTACAAAACTTAAGCAACAGGTGGGTTTTTTGCCATAACTCCAAAGTAGGTCCCGGTCTCATTAGACCTCGTGTTGCAAAAAGTAGACCGTAGCGCTCCCAAACCAAACCAAGCCATAACTCCAAGAGAAATCATCTGTGAGACATGAAACACATTGGACTATTGCTGTTGAGGAGCTACTGGAAAGTGAAGATATTACTCGAATGGTTTGGTCAGCGTACTCCCCTGATTTAAATCCCATCGAACGTGTGTGGAATGTTTTGAGGAGACGCATTGCAGCACGCTTACATCCTCCAGAGAACACCCAACAGGTCAAACAGATGCTGATTGCGAAATGGGAATTCCTACCACAAGAAATGTTGGGCCAGCTGGTTCTGAGTATGCGGAGACGGTGCGAAGCAACCATTGCATTTAGGAGACGGCATATCCCATATTAAGGAACATCTGTTTGTTGTTCTTCTTCTTGGATAGATAATCGTGAGTCACGATACTGTGAATTCAATAAAGCTTGTTTTTGTTTGATTTCATACCCTATGTATTGTATTCCTTTTTCAGCTCCGATGCTTCCGTCATCCTTTACGTACATAATACCCTCCCTCATTTCTGAATTTCATGTCTCTCAGATGATTTCTCGTGGAGTTATGGTTAAAAACCCACCTGTGGCTTAAGTTTTGCTCATGAGTCTAGATATTCCTCCATTTTAGTAGTGGAATAGTTGGTCGATAGATTGTTGATTCCTGGTTATATCTTGTTGAAAAGTACATGACCACAGATTTTAGTTCACTTAAGATATTACCAGGATCCGTATTCGTAGCCTTTAGGAAATATTTTTCCCTCTTCCTTCCCCTTTTCACAAATCCATGTTCAGGAAATTTAGTTGGCTAAAAGAGCTAATGTAAATATTATTTTTCGTGACAAATGGAAAACGAGGACAACGTCTCGGGATCAAAAAGGTCAGGAGAACCAAAAGGCAGAAGACTAATTTATTTCCTGTTCCTGCAAATCTTATCTGGGTAGAAAGGAATGGTCTTTACGCCTTGAGTGTTCTTACCAAGAGTATACACTCTGCACGTCCTTCTCTCCCTCCTTCCTTCGAAATCCCATCGCCACGATGAAGCAATTTGAAAGGACTTGAGATGAAGGACTATTTTATACCGAAGGTGACTGAGACCAAGTTCAGAAAGAAAGTTTCAAATGGATTCATTCTAAGAACAGAAATTTCTTGGTCTTTCAGTATCACAGTCTACAAGCATGTTAAACTTTTCCTGTTTATTCGTAGCTATTGTAAGAGTCGCGTCCGTCTCTGTCGGTGGTCGGGTGAACTTTTGATCATTTGAACAATTGAAAATGGCAGTATTGTACCAATGGTCTTTTTGACACACGGACGATTGGAGGAGTCAAGTGTGCCGTTTTTCAACACCCCGACAGAGAAAAGGGATTGTGCTTTGTGTGGCCAAGTCGGCCAGGCGCCAAAGGGCGTTTCGGCTACCCCAAGGACAAGGGTCAAAGTGGGGGGTGTCAACCTCCCCTAAAACCGAGGTTTCCTGTTTGGGGAAAGGAAGAAGCGAAAAGGACTCCCTGCTGAACTTCTAAGAGAGCAGGTTGATCTAGAGTGATCTCCTCTCTAGATGATAGGTTACATCTGCATTGAGTTTATTTTTTTTCAACGTTTCCTTTTTGTTAAATAAATGATCAGATATTAATTTTTAATCATTTACGGCTGGTTATTTAGTCTACATGGCTGCTTCAGTGCAAGGAACCCATGCGAAGTCATATCCAAAATGACTAGGGTGTGAAGGACTAACTGGACAAAGAGACAGCGTGACCGCTCGGAGAACTAACAACCATTACAAATTTATTTTAAGGAGTAGGTTTCAATTTAATCAATACTTGTAGAAAATTTCAGTCTTATACCTTCAGACTAAATCATAGACTCGAACACCTCAGTTCAACGGCTATCTCCAGTCTTTAATCTGAAAAAAAAAACCCTTGTCTTCAATATCTATCTAAATTTTCAGAGCTGTTCTCTGTTGTCATAGTCGTCAAAAATTTGGCAGATCCCCTTATTAAAGGCATTAAAATAAGATGACGTTTAATCTACTAGAATTTATTAAGTTTACATTTAATCTCCGGTAATTCATTCTTTTGAAAACTGTGACCGCATATTCTGCTGCAGGTAATAAGGCATCGCATATCGCTGATAGCGTGACATGCCTATCCTTATTTACCTAAAAGTTTTTAACCCCCTTTATTAGACTTATTTATAGTAAGTAAAACCTTCCACTTGTGCCTAAAATCTAGTTAAAAGTCCATTAAAACTGCTGTTTGTTTTGGAAAAAGATTGAAAAATAATCAATACTGCTTACTGCTCGAAAACAAATCGCTCGGTGCAATTAAGTTATTAAATAGCTACATTATTATGTCTATTTCGGTATTTTAACCCTATGAAGAAATCCAGTGATGAGCATTATTATCTTTTCCGAGACACGAGAAAATACAAATACGCTAATAACCTTTTCTACTAACGAATAATGCTTTCACCGCTGATGTCTAAAATCTGTAACAAACTTAGCTGTCTCTTTGATGGGATTTTCTTTTTGCTCGAGCACATTTTCTCTTGATTAAGAAATGGGTGAAATGAGTTGTTTCAGAACAAGATAATAGCTTTTACTAAACAGGTAATGCCCCCTGTTGTAATCCGTAAAACTTTTAGCCACGAAAAATTAACTGACATGTATTATTGGCTAATCATAACGACGTATTGTCATATTACTCAGGAAACGTGACAGACTTAAGGTAAGTAGTAACTTTTCATGCCATTTATTTCACTGCAGTGCAACTAATGTTCTTACATTAATTTGATTTTACGGATCCATAAACTTTGTTTTCTTTCGGGAGATTCCTTATTTCTTGCTAAACAGATAGAATCAAAATAAATGTTGTATTTATATACCATTAAAATGATGTGTAAAGTAAATTGAGAAAAGATTTTATTAATATTAGTAAGAAAATCCTTATTAATGTTGATTTTTGATTTTATACTTCATGTTAAAGTGTATAAAAAATAAATATAATATGTTTAAATTTTATAAATACAGTAGAACCTCGATTAACCGAAACTCTCCGTTAACCGAAGTCGGTTTCTTCTTCACTTTTTTTTCACTTTCTACTATCATCCAAAATTTTCTCTTTACAAACATGCATTTTTAAAGCTTTCTTTTTTCAAACATTCCTTTTGTATGCAAGCCGTCCATTCCAAACTACGAATGCAGATAAATATTTTAGAATTCCTTCTCTCAAGCACAATTCTCGGTATGAGTGTACTCTTTCCCACTTTCAAACATCCCTGTTCAAAACAAACACACACCTCATTTCGAAATTTGAAAGGTCATTGTGCCGAGTCCCAGAACAATCGAATGTTATTGCACCAATGACGATATTACATATTTATGGTCGGTCTCACCAAAATCTTTTAACGGCTAAGCGTGATTAATCTCTGTTTAAAAGGAAAATTGCTTCCCACCATTGGTTGACGCCATGGGTTAATCGCGGTTAGCCGTTAAATGACTTTGGTGAGACCGGGCCAAAATTAGATGATTATTCATGAATTCTCGATTATCCGAAGTAGGTTCGGTTACTTCGGATAATCGAGGTTCTACTGTATATTCAAAAAAGAGGAAATGTTTTTTTATTAATTGTTTTTTACCTTTCTATACTGGCTCCTTTAATAATGGTACAACGATGGTTCTACACATTTTTTTCCAATGCAGCAAGCAACATAGACAGCTATCTGTCTTAACGCAATGCAGAGATCAACTCAGCTTCAAAGCTGTTATTCATTTATCACCACCCAGAATGCATTTGTTGATTTAGGAATGCTACGGACATGAGCAACATTGCACTCTAAAGTTAACCCTCATAATTTAGAAGCAGGAACCAATCAGAAGACCCCCAGGCTTTCCTTGCTATCCCTAGGGGTATCATTTAGAAACTTGGAGAACATTGAGAACTCGAACCAATTTTAAGTTATCCAACCACTATTAATGAACACGGAGGATTTTCTTTGGTGATTTTGAGCCTCGTATCCCTACTCCTCCGGGTATAGAGATCACCCCCTTTGCCAACTGAGCTACCGCTTTTTAAAGCCCATATGGACTTTCGAGAAAATGTGTTTGCGAGTTTCCTGGTTTGGTTTGGTTTGGAGCGCTACGGTCTACTATCAGCTACGGCACACGAAGGGCTAATGAGAGCAGGACCTACTGTTTAAAGCCGATTACGAAGGGCTACGAACATCCATGCCATACTGGGATTCGAACCCACAATTTCCGGTACCGACGATCAGAGCCCTAACCAATCGGCCAGCGTTCAGCGCGAGTTTCCTGGAAAAACCCTCTTTAAATTTAAACTATATTGAAAAAGTAAAATTTCCGTACCTTCTCATAAAAGCAACCTCGAATTAAAATATATTAAAAAAATGACAGCATGTATGGCAGTATGTTTATTTAGTTTTAAGCACCTGATGACTCCATTTAGTAAGAAATGCATTATATTTTCACAAATATCGGAAAATGAATTCAAAACTATGTGTTTATCTTCTCAGAAATCCAATATAAAAAATCCAGAATGACTTGTCCTCAGCTTCGTTTAACTCCGCTTAATTTATATTAGCATTTAGACTCGAAAAGCTGAATAATATTATAACATTATATGGGATATTTACTTCAGGATTATTCTATATATCACTCAAAAGCTAAAAATATAAAAACGAATGAAAAGATGAAAAATCAAAATCACTAAACAATTCTTCCAAATAGTTTATCATTTGCATTTAGTATCACAACTTTTACGTTATAGATTAATTGTTTTGATAAAACTTTAATTAACTGTGTATAAAAGTCAGATTTTTCTCCCTTTATTTGCCTTTGATCTCGATTATATCCAGCCCAGATGTACCCCATTTGATTAATGTTAGTTTAATTATGTCAAAATATTTAATCTAAACAATATTAAAAACAATGGATTTAGGTAAGTAACTTTGGGAAAATTTTATATTCTTCTAAGAAATGCATAAACATTAAGGAAGGAATAGAGAGAAGTAAATAAATATTAATGAAGGGATGGTAAATAAATTCCTCTTCCTCAAACATGTAGGTACATGAAAATATTACACAAGTCTCACGAAATTTGGTTTGTTTATTTGCTAAGAATAATTTGCGGCAACATACTATATGTAGATCAATGGTTCCCAAGCTGATTCATATGTACATTCAGGGATTCGTGCTACCTTTGAGGGGAGACGTGGTAAATAAAAATTTATTTGCTGTGTCTGGGTAACAATTCGGGGATTTATGAAAGATTTGTTTTAAATTAAAATAGAAATAAATGTAAGTTATTTTCATTTGTACAAAGATTAAAATAAATAGCAATAATTAAATTGATAGCATTTTTAAAATTTCATTGTTATTTATTTATTTTGCTGTTCCATTAAAACAAAATTAATATTGTCAATGATTTATCAAAAAAAATCGAATTCGGTGCTTGATGAGATTTGCAAATGTTACTCACAAATACAGAGACAAACATTAATTCATACTAATTTATTAAGCTAACCCAACTCCTTAGTAGCATTCAAAAATAGCGTTTTTATAGTTTAAAACACAAGACAATAATTTCAAAATTCCTTCGAGTACCAAAATATTTTGTTTATATCCTATTTTTACGTTATTACTAAAAAAATCAAAATTAAAATTGGGGGTTTACTAAGGGCAGTAACAAATATTGGGTATTTATGGAAATTTGTTTACTATGAGAATTTTGTTCACTATGGCTATTTGTTTACTATGTTTACTACTTATGAGAAGGGGTCGTAAGCAGAATAATTTAGAGTAGATTAATAAAACTGATATAGATTAAAAAACACAAAATATTTTACATAAATGCTAAGTTTTTTAAATTTTATACATTATTCAACGAATTAAATTAATGTTGAGGATGATTTAGCAAATTAAACTATTCACGAATTAGTTAACTAAACGAAATGTAAAAGTAGTGAAGGTTCTTGGACACAAAGTCGTATCCCCAAAGTGAGCGCTGATAATGTCTTAACTTATATGATTCTTAAAATTTGCAGGAACATTTTAAAAATTTACAGGAGTTTAAGCGGTGAAAGTCATGATTATATATAAAAATAAAAAAGAAATTACAATTAGGGCCGTGTCTTTAGTAAATAAAACTAATAATAATAAAAATGACAGGCAGTGGAAAAAAGAAAGATAATTTTTATTTTTGTTTTAATTTTTTATAATTTTGGGGGGAATTTTTCAAGTTTCTTATTTTTTAATTATATTTTATTTTATTTTATTTTTTAATCCTTTAGCGGACAGTGGTTTTGCAAGGAAACCTCCTGTTAAACATTTTTTCCTCTATTTTTTTGAGAAATATGAATGGTTTTTTCGTTTTTTTATGTTTTTGACATTTAAAAATTACGATAAATGATAGTACTACGCTTAATTTATTTTTCTTTTAAAATATATGTATTTAAATTTGATGTACCTGGAAAGTTAGGGATTCGATTTTTTTCACGTATGACCCCGAACAAAAATATCTATTCAAACAACACTTATAAATTGTTAAATTATTTATTCATTATACATTTTAAGAACAGTTATTTATTGTTCTTCCAATATAATTAAGAATCTAAAAAGTATTATGTTCACGCTGCCCAAGGGGGTGGGTTTGTCAGTTAACCCCCCCGCAATCCCTCCTACGGTATTCTCTAATGCAAACCTAAAGATTGTAAAGAAAAATTTTAATACATTTTGCATTTATAAGGTTGATAGGTAATATTTATAAATTAATTTCATTAAATTCCAAGAGTTTATATAGGTGACCTTTAAAGGGTTAATTAGTAATTAAAAATTAGTATAAAGGAGAGAAAGTTAGTGTGATAGAATTTAAAAATTAAGAGAAAGTTTAAGGTTAGTATAATATACTAAAATCTGAGGAGTAGTAAGAGTCATAATGTAAAAAGACTGGCTATTAATTTAATACATCCTTTTGCTGAAAACAATTTCTGGTGATGCTTTTTTTAATTTTCAATGCGGAAATGCTTGCTTTTGTTAACATATGTTGCTACAAACCCTCAAATTTTGGTGACCACTTTATTACGGGATCAACATATAGGCGGCCAACTTGTTTCAATATGAGGGGACAGCACATCCAGGCCTTCCTCGGGAATCAAACCCATGCCTCATCATGTGGAAAAACATTATACTAACCACTATACGAACGTAAAGGGGGAACATTTGGGGTTATATATTATACTAAATTTGACGTTTGGTCACCTATCGGGAACACCATATACAAGTTGATTAAATTTCTTTCCAAACTTTTTTATAAAATAAAAATGTAAACACTAATAACGATATTCTTTTAATATGAGTTTACACAGCAAAAACTTCAAAAGTTAAAAAGTAATTCACTTGTTAAAAAAACAGTTTAAAAATTGAAAAATAGTTTAAAATTTGAAAAATAGATAGTTTTCGAGATATTTGAGATAAAAGAAAATTCAAAGTTTTTTATTAACCAGTTTAAAAAGTCCTTTTAACTTCATATGGGTTTCATATAAATAGAAAGAATATTAATAATAAACTACATTTATATGTTTGAAACTAATGTTATTCGCAAAATTTTTTTATACAGTATTGAGAACTATTTTATTTATATCGAGAAAAGGTACATCAATATTAAGGTTCTGAAAATTTCTTTAAGGCTATTATAAACTGTGAATAAGAATATCGATATTTACTGCAAGTAAGACATAAAATACAAAGGCTCAAAAATTTCAAGCATACAGTGATTAGGCATACTTGGATATTGGTGTTTTGAAGTCAATCTGGACGATATATCGAGCGATAATGATGCTAACAAAAAGAGGACTTCTCATTTTTTGATGCCAACTCAGAAATTGAAATAAATGTGTTACCAGTATTGCAACGAACAACTCAATACCGGTACTTGAGCAGAGCAAGGTTCTGGTAGTGATTATAAAAACTGACAAACTATTTAAAAATGAAAATGTAGATTTATTTTAAATCTTAAAAATGAAAACATATTCTCCTATATCCGCCTACGTGCAGGGAAAAATGCACAAGTAGAAAAAAAAACATCCAACAATCCTCTTATATATCCTGCAGCAGACATCGCATACAATTTAACATATTCATGCAAGCTTCAAGCCGTACGTGCCCTCCGGGTAGTGCTAAATGAGAGACAACCTCAGGGGTATGCTTCCTTTAGGTATACACGGATGTCACGACCCCGGGGTTCACCTGAGTGATCTTTATTCTTCGTCTTCCCTGGTAGTCCTGAACTTGCCTCTGAAGAGCTTGTTCCTGGGGGTGTGTACTGGGGTTGACCACATTAATCCTCGAGCCCTGACTGAACCTCGCGTACGTCAGCAGTAGCTCTGTAGCTGTTGTGGTTGCGGTCATGGCGACTGGTCTTCAGTGAAAGAAAGCTACTGTATGGGCAAAAAGCCTGGGTCAGCTGAGGAATTACCTTATACTCGTTTATATTTAAATCACAAGTCCAAGTTAGATCAATAACCATTTATCAGGAGATCAATATTAAACCCAAGTAATATAAATAATAACATTAGGCCTCAGCTAATTAATACCAAGCTAAACGTAAATTTTCCCTGGTAAATAAATATCTATAACGAGGTAACAAATCAAATTCCTTCCTCTCAGTCTTACGTATAGGCGAATAATACACAAAGTTTAGCAATTAATTTAGTACATTCTTTCCCTAAAAGTAGTTTGTAGGGAAGAAAACAGGAATTTCATAGTCAAAATTAAAGTTCCAGTTGTTAATTCAAAAGAAAGTTAATTATATTGAGGAAGACGCATATATAAAAAAATTAAGTTGCTGAACTAAACTCCACTTACGATTAAAATCAAATGCACTTTCATTTTATCGTTGCTAGGATGTAATTGCAGGTCAACACTCTCTGAGGAGAGTTGCAAGCCAACTACTTCGTCTTCTAAATTAAAAAAAAAAAAAAATCTGGATTCTAATTTTATTTTTGCCTTGTTCGGATCACCCGGGGTTTGCTAAACAATACCGAAAAGTTGATACCTTTTTAATTTGCACGTTAATATTTAAATCTATTCATTCTTTATTGTTTTATTCCCTGTGATTCTTTTATGAGTGTTTCTAAATAATTTTTGAACGCTGAAAATATTGATATCGGTGGAATTTGAGAAACTTCAAGCCTCTATTTCATTTCATATATCTTTCGATAAAACTTCTGTTTATGATAGCAAGTAAAACACTTTTCCGTTGAAAAAAGGGATAAAATTCTAGTAAAGCTTGTTTTGTAGAAAAAAAGCAAAAAACAAGTTTTACATCGAAATTGTTAAAATTTGAAAAACGTTTTAATTGTTTAGTTGTACAGTTCAATTTTTCTGTTGTTTCAAAGTTCTAAAGCTTGATACAGTTCATTTAATATCAAAGTACAAAAACCTTCTAATTTATTATGCAACTAAATATTTGGATTTAAAAGTAGAGGAATTAATTTACGATATTCTGGAATTTTATCTTTTCTTCAATCACCCATTTATATACCTACATTTACTATATATATATATATATATATATATATATATATATATGTAATATATCAAAATTATTTAACTTTAATATTTCCTTAAAAACCTCCTCTCTCCCCTTCTAATTCCTTAAAATCTTTTTCCCAGCCTCTAAATGTCTTAATCAAAGGAGTGTCTTCGACTTAAAATTCTTCCCAAAGCTTTCTAATCCTAAAGATGTAAATTTTCTGTCTATTCAATACATTTCCCAGCTGTCACCGGCAAATGACTCCGCGTTTTTCCTAATCTTTCACTTAAATTCTCTGAGTAAGTGGGAAAATTCTTTCTGTCTTCGCTCTTGAGTGCGCCTCTGTTTGAGCAGAGTGATTTTTGTGTATTTCCTTTGTCAGTCTTTGAGTAGTAAAGATTTCCATTTTAGCAGCTCTGAAATAAAATTTTAATTAGACTTCTGCCGTTCTCTTCAATGTCGCCCGACTGCATTTTTATTACCTAACTCTTTAGCTTTCTCCTTGTCCATCAGTTTTATAATTTGAGGATAACATATATATATATATATATATATATATATATATATATATATATATATATATATATATATATATATATATATATATATATATATGTGTGTGTGTGTTTGTGTGTGTAATATTAAAATCCCTTATTTACGTATTTTAATATTAATTTAATAACTTTTGTTCATGGAGTAAGTTCGGGGTTTGCGCGGTAATTATGATTTTTCCCCCCAGACACGCTATAGACTTAATTCAGCTCTGTCTGTACTACTTTAGCCAATAGTTAGCGCGTTCTCTTTATACATGGGTATTTTGTATCACGTGATCAACTGTGCTTAGGGATTATTCGTAGTCTTTTTACCTTAGAAATCCCTACTTGAAAAGTGTATGTGCGGGATCACATTGTCTATAAGCACGATGTTGTAGAACTGCTTGCTTGTTATATGGTTCCATATATATCTTATCTGAAATAAAATGTGTTGTGGTTTGGAATGAGTCTCGCCCATATTACATATATATATATATATACATATATATATATATATATATATATATATATATATATATAATATATATATATATATATATATATATATATATATATATATATATATATATATATATTTATATATATATATATATATATATATATATACATATATACACGTACATACACGTGTCTATACATATATATATGTGTGTGTGTGTGTGTGTGTCTTTGTTTAGTATGAACTTTAGAATTAATGAACAGGCAAAATAATTATTTGTAATATATTATTAAAAAGACGTTTGACGAAATTTTGAAATATCGTCAAACGTCTTGTCAGCATTTTAATGCTTACAAACAGAAAAACTCTTGTTCATACTATAGTAAGAATTAAATTATTGTTAATTCTTTGATGTCTGCAAGTACAAAAAAAAACTATCTTATTTAAACACCTATTCCTGATTACAGGCATAGTGTAATTTTCAATTATGTTAATAGTTTCATGAAATCGAATGCTTACACAAACCTTTATAAAATATCTAGAAAATAGCACACTTTGGAAACCAACATTCTCTTTAGAGTCGGTGTCTGACGGTTCTTTTCGGAAATAACTCCATTTTTCGAGGCATATATATATATTTTTTAAAGGACAAGTCTAGAACAAATTTTTATCGATAACGATCACGCGGTGTTTGTTTCTTCGAATAACTTGAAAATGCAGATGTCTTTCTTTACATAAAATATTCAAATGTTTGAAATTTCATTTTATTGCTTTGTTTATTTCAAGTAGATTTGTTTGAACACCATCTGGAGTACAGATATGGAGAGTAATCTGATATTTAAAGAATGTTCGATCTTGAACGAAAAAAAAGGAGCTTTCTTAATACATATTAATTAAAGTAAGGTCGAAATTATTCCGTTTTCTACTAAAAAATCTACTAGAACTAGTTTTCAGTAGTTTAAAAACGTGAAATTCAACTTTGCATTCTAAAATATTACGCCATATGCACACTTACATAAAAATTATTAAAATTATATCTCTACAGTTATGTGTGCAATGTCGTGAGTCCACGTTTATATTTGAGTATTAACCTGTGATCAAATGTATAGTGGTATTTATTTTGATTGCGTTGTGTAAAAGTATTTTAGTACTAAATTTAACCACAGATTCTGAGAAACTACAGGCATAAAATGTGAAAATAAACTAAAAGCTAAATTAAAAGCATCTGAAACCAGCTTAAAATAAAAAAGAAAAATTCATTATATATATATATATATATATATATATATATATATATATATATATACACACACACACATCTATGTACACACAATCTGATTCTATCTTCCTAAAATTTACTTTATCCACACCTTCAAATTAGGTGCCACTCTAATTTAGTTCGGACAATAATTTTCATCACTTAAGTAAACATGTAAATATAAGAGAGAGGACCTAATCTCAATTTCAAACATATGTAAAAGGGGGTACCTTTGTGAGTTAATATGGTGTGCCCGGAACACTGCTGGTTGAGGGCTGATCAGGATTGGGTATGTATGGATCTTCCGTCGGTCTGGTCAGGGGCTTCCTTCTGAGTATTTGGGGTGCGGCCTCGATATTTGATACAGGAACACTTCCCGTCGGACTTGTCTTCTTGACTGGACTCCCGAACACCTTCCATCGGACTTCTCTCCTCGTCTGTACTACCGAATACCTTCCGTCGGACTCTCTCCTCGTCTGGACTCCCGAACACGTTCTCCTTTTTTTAGATTTTTCTTCTTTTATTAATTTCATCCTTGTCCCCTCTTCCTTCTCATCGTCCAATCGGGATCGTTGTAAAAATATAATTGGTCTGCTTAAACCCCGCCTTGAGACCGCCAACGTGGAAAACCTTATCCCTTCTAATTGGGCACTGTCCCTTAGGGACTCATAAATAACTCCACAAAGGTACATTCTTATTTAATGTCAAGTACGGAGACGGGATTCTAATCTGGGACTGGGATCAGAACCCCGCCCGAGACCACCGTACAAGACAACAATATCCGTAGAATATAATTTTATGGTCCTCTGTCTTTTACAAAGATGTGATGAGGTCAGATTTAGATCCCGAGCATTTTACTTCTTGTATGAATGAATCAATTATATTACTGATCTAAATCGCCTCATCACATGTAATATACAGTTATCTGTTGTGTGCATATACAGTTATGTGTGTAAAATATCAAAAATCATTGTCTCTAGAGTTTCTCAAAATTTTTCTACTTAATAATTATATTTCTTAATCATTAACTTCCGACCCACCAAAATTAAGAAAGGAAGTGATTCACTGAGACGGAATTCTTTCCACATCTAGTGTATAGCCCGTCATATGACGCGATCAGTAACAAACTTTACTGGCCGTACGTTAGTTGACAACTTTAATTTATGTCATATTATATGATAGGATGGGCAGCAAAGGTTTTAATATTGACAGTGATTATTTGGCGGAATATATGAATGATGTCCAAAATGGAGCGAATCGATTGAAAACCGTGTGTGGTTATGTATACAAAACAAACACACCAACGAAAAAACTTCTTCATTTTCAAAGATATATAACTTAAACCATAGATATTTATGAGTCCGAAAAATACACTCCTAGACTTTTATGAAAAGAATTTGTTGTTAATACCGGTGATAAAAGTTTCATAGCAACAAAAAATAATCGATGATTCAAATAAAATGATTATCTATGTACCTAATCTATTATTTAAGCCAAATATAAAATCAAATTATTTCCGTAATACCTAAGTTCAGTGATGAAAACGTATGAAAATAATGCAGACGATATTAAAATAATTTAAAATAAGAAATGATTAAATAGAATGGTTAAAGAAATGACGTCATAATGCTAGAAAAAGTGTTATTTTTGAATATTTATTATGTGATAAATTGATACATGTAATCGCCTGCTCTTAAAATGGGGCTTGATATAATGGCAATAAACGTTCGAAAAGGGGGGAAGGAGAGGATTTCGAACGCTTTAAAGACGATACTTTGAATTTTGGTAACCCTAACAAATCAAGAAACCAATATGAATGCTCTTATCCATTCCAGGTTCAACCGCTTCATAAATTAGAGGACAGGCGGACTGATAACTTAGGCTATTATTTTATAATTCTCACAACCTGTGATAGAAGTAATAAATGCCGAATGTGTGGTCCTGCTTCTAAGCCTTGAAGAATCGACATCTTACCAAGGCCGTAAGTAGGTTCTTTAGCGCTCGTGGGAAAAAACTAGTATATGCCCCTACCGCCATATATAATGAGAAAATATGTAAACATTATTTTTTTTCTATCATATATTCAGAATAAAGTTGCAAAATATTTTGTTAATTTTTAAACTGTTCCTAGTACTTTATTTTTTAATTTTTTTACCATATTAATACTTTAAAATATTTTTAAACTCTTTGTACGTATTATTTTGCTAATAAACTGAATAGTTTTTTGCGATTATTTTTTATTTAAACCTTGAATTTTCATAGAAAATTGCTGAATTTCTAAATTTAAATTTAGTTTAAATAACTGTAAAACTTAAAATGAATACCCGGATTTGTATTAAGGCATAATAGGAATGTTTAGTAAATATTTTATAAGAATATATAACAAGTTTAGTCTCTAGAAGCCTTTTTAAAAATGAGAAATTTCATTAAAAAATCATTTATAAACACATTCTATTTTATAATAAAAAAATATTTTTCAACTTTTCCGCATTTCTACTCGGGGCGAATCGTTCTCTTCCGGACCTCATTTTCTTCATGGTGCGGCGTCCCTAAGACTGATGCGCCCGAGGCAGATGCCACCTTTGTCACGCCCTAGTTACGTTACTGCCTTCAACCCAGATGTCAATTCCCCCAGGAAATCAAGCAATCTTGCGAAATATAAGTACGGTGTATGCATTTTGGGCAGTTCATGTGCAGTACAGCTGACAGAAAAATGCTGAGCAACTATCCCACAAGAATTGAGAATGCTGTGATCAGTGTCTTATGTTTAGTGGTCTTTTTATCTGCTCACACACTCGATGCGATTCTCAATTCTTGTAGCAGTCGGGTTTGTTTGCATCTGTACGAGAACTCAGGTGATGAAAAAAAAGATTGCTTTTCTAAAGTTTCTGCCCGGTTCTCAATTATTGAATGAGTCTAGTTTTTCAGGACTACGTAAAAAGGCAATCGATATTTCCAAGCAAACCTGGCAATTAAAGTATTTAGCCTTTTACAGTCCATTGTTCCCAAAAAGGAACATAATATTAATAAAATTATTTAAAATTAATTTTCATCAATATTGATACAAAAAAAATTAGCAAATGTAGTAAAAGGACTATTCGATTTTTTTTTTTAATGGAATCTATATTTCTATGATTAATAGCAAAATGTATAAAAAATCATAAAAATGACCCTTTTCATCATTTTCTATAGAATACGTATTAAATATTCACATAAATGTAAAAAAAAAATATCTAATGCTTCTAAAATCTGATTAGTATCCTTAAAACAACTTTAATTTATTTAAAAAATATGAAATTGGACATTAATAATCAGAAACGTACCTGGAATAATTTATTAGTTATTGATGTTCCCAATTGGGAACAATGGACTGTTGCCGCTATACTCGACGAAATAATTTCCTCTACGGAAAATTTCTTGAAGGGGGTAGGAAATGAAGGGGAATTCCCTAATTTTATGAAAGGGCATTTCAATTCTATAAGCAGTCCAGTGCGTTTGCTTCTCAGATATTATTGAAAGGTGTTAAATGTATTTTGTCTGTGAACTACAAGTTACAATCGCTCTTCTAAGAATTGCACCAAGGAAAGTTAGGCCTCAACCTGGACCCGAAGTTTACCGCCCTATATCACAGAGAAAATGTGATATGGCCATTTTCTTGTACAAACAACACAAGGTAGATGTGCACAGTGCATATTAAATGCAAGATTAGCTTGCAATGAGTGCAAGAAAAAATTGCATCTCCATTGATTTCCAATATATCATGGCATAAAGGTATAAACTCATGTTTTTGATATTCGTTTAAGAAAATGTTGTTTTCAATTAAATTTATAATTTTCAAACTTTATTGATATCTGTCCTTAAATTTAAAAATAAATTTTAAATTCATTCTAATTATTTTTCTTATTATTTAATATTTAATATATACATCATTCTACTCAATTTGAGAATCCAGTGTATAGTCAGAAGTGGCCAATGTTCCCAATTGGGAACATCATGAAAATCGTAAAAGAAAATTTTTTTCCACAATTAAATGACTAACATACTTTAACTGAAGCATTAGAAGGCAAGATATGCAAAAATATAATTTAAAATATATCTGGATCTGAATTCGGCCTGTAAAAGGTTAAGCTGCAACCACAAGTGGAGCACTCATAAGCTTCTGGTGTTAAGATTTCTATAGTTACATGTTACAACTATATAGTTGCATTTTAACCCTTTTTATCCTGACGGTACTTGTAAGTACCGCTTCAATCAAACACCTATATATTCCTAATAAAGCCGTTTTTCCTGAGGGTACTCACAAGGACATGAACGATGCAGTTCCTACAGCAGAAAAGAAATGACAGCACCAATCAGGAATCCTTTTTATTCGTATAGTAGGGATTTTATAAGTGGCGTGCTGCATTCGAAGGTCATTATGTATATATATATATATATATATATATATATATATATATATATATATATATATATATATATATATATATATGTGTGTGTGTGTGTGTGTGTGTGTGTATATATATATATGTGTATATATATATATATATATATATATATATATATATATATATATATATATATATGTGTGTGTGTGTGTGTGTGTGTGTGTGTGTATACACGTGTTGATAGATACACGTGTTGTTCAATTGAGTAATTTTAGTGGTTTATTACCAGTTATTTGGTACTATTATTTTTTTAGAGACTGCTATACTTCGCAGATAAGCATTTCCTTTGTTTTATTCATAATTTAATGTTTTATTTTCTATCAAAAATTTATGTTGCTACTAGAAAGTACCAGCTGCCAAATTAACTATTAAAATAAGGTAAAAATTAATTATATTTTTTCTGTGATTATTCTCCATTAAAACTTATCTAATGATTCAAAAATGCAGTAAGAAATTTGATGGTAAATTAATTCAGGATATAAATAGTTAATAAAAATGAAAAAAATTCAACTTGTCGTCTATTGTCAAAAAGTAATTATTTAACTTTTACTTAGCCAACTAAATTCAAATTATAATATTTAAAATTCGTCAAGAGTAGTTTAATCTTACTTTACTTTAACGTTCAGTGATGGATTCATTTTTTAGCTTAATTAACCAACTTAAGTTACCTTTCTTTGTACAAATCGGAGAGACATATTTGAGAGGCTGTTCTTCAAAGCAAGTTCTGGAAATGAATAAAATACAAAAAAATATTGATCGCAGTTGCAGTGGTCAAAGTAAGTTTTATTTAATATATCTATTTTTAAATAGTATATAATTTATATCTTTTACAGTATATTCATCTACTTTAGATGAGAAAGACGGGGTAGGTATGGCAAGAAAACCATCCAGGTCTGAACATCATCAAATTCAACAATTTAGAGAGGGGTTTTATTCTTAAGAGAAGTATTAAATTGAACAAAGCTCTCGTCTTGCAATTCAGTGTCCACCATTTTCGTCCCAACGAATTTTGCGTACTTGTTCGCCACTCGTTTAAGATGAATCTATGAAGGAATTGATTGAAGTACAAGATTGAAACAGGAACTTTCGAGGATCAGCTCAGTGCTTAAACATTTAGATTTTCTCAACATTTATTGAATTTTTGTGTAGTCAATAAACCAAACGTTTAATTTACGTTTCATTTCATTTTATGGTTTTTGATGGGTATTATAAATGAGTGAAGGAGGCACTAAGTAAAAAGCTGTCCATTTCCCTTTATTGTCGTGTGCGTTTTCCCTCCTTTATCGGTGTGCTGCTTTTTTTTATTGTTATCATTATTTCTGTGTGTGAAGAAGAGACAGGAAAGAAGGTGGGGGGGGATTTCTTGAAAAACGCTACTTCTCCAAGTATTTTATTTCATCTTTGGTTACACGTGTGTTGGCGACGGTTTCTTCTGATAAAGGCTGCAACTGCGTGCCCGTTGCTTCAGTGACCGTGGCGAAGCGTGAGGTGAAGCTGTTTCATGCGTAAAGGATGATGAGGCAAGGAGCGCTTCTGCCGACGAAGCTCTCAGAAAGAGGAGGGGCGAAACGTCAGAAAGCTGGGGGCATCACGTTGCCTCGGAAGTATGGATAGAAGTTCCTCGAATAGCTACTGCCCACAGTTCGACCAAACCTGAAAGAGAACAGAAATCTATATCACCTTAAAAAATAGCGATGCATTTTGTGCGGAAATGTAGGTCGCAAAACGAGAACTTCCAACATCTGCAGAAGAGTTTAGTAAACAATAATCTTCAGCCTTAATAGAACCGGGTGTTACTTATGATACCGTCCAACGGTCTAACAACGAATGGGATTAGTTAGATGTCACGAATAAAATTAAAACTGATCGAGCTATGTAAACTACGGGTGAATTAGAGGTTAATCTCATATTAAATACCTAGTAATAGAGCTGGCAAACGGAAGGTTTCTTCCTGTTAGATTTTCAAAGCGCCTGGAACCTTTATTTTTTAAATTCCAAACGTGTCCAAAGCACGACACAATTTATCCCCCAGAAATGAAAATAATAAAACAAAAATTTAATAGCTTTGTAGTGCCATCTATTCAAATGTTTTAAGCAATAGTAAAAGCAACAATAGATCGTTAAATACGTTTAAAAAAGTCATATAATAAATCATGAACATTTGAACTATGCCTGTTATATTGGATTTTGTCAATGTATTTTGTCTATAGAGTTGCCTGAGTCAATGTAGAATGTGCAGTATAAATGATACGCTCGATTTAATAAGGTGGTATGTAAAACCTTTCTTCCCTTTACTTTTTTTTAATTCTTACAAATTTGGCATAGTGCCCTCTACTTTAGTCACTATTTTAACGATATGATACACAACTTGAAATTCTTAGACTCTGTTTTTTCCACATGAATAAATTTATAATCTGGAAAACAAAGTAATAAATTGCAACATTTATTTAGTTTCATTTCCACTCCGCCGAACGAATGTGTAGGCTCATTGGCTCTTCGGTATTGGAGTTCGAATTCCACTGCTAACATACCTGTTCGTAGCCGTTCAGAATCCGCTTTAAGTAGCAGGTTCCTCATGTAGCCAAAACAGTACACCGTAACGCTCTAAACCAGGGATGGGCAAACTACGGCTAGCGAGCCAACTCGGGCCCCACGTAAGGTTTTATCCGGAACGCGGATATAATTTTAAGTTGCCGGTCCAAGGCAAATTAAAAGAAATATATATTTATACATTATATATCCATCTCCTTTTCTACTTTGCTTAAATATTATATCCCAAATTTATTATCTCACGCCCAGAAGATCAGCGGTATATTTGCTTCTTATATGTGAACAAGTGTTTTCAACTTTGAACCTTAGAAAGAATAATTTCCGAAGTAGATTGACAGATGAGCATTTAGCATAAAATCCTTAAAATCAGTATATCTCACTTCGAACCTCAGTATAAGGAACTTTTAAAAATGAAATCGCAATTTCATTCATCTCATTATCTTATTTAAACCGTTAGGTACTTGTATATTGTTTTTAAAATTTTAGAAAAATTTATCTTGGCCCAACAAATTTATTTTCTTTCGATTTTTGGCCCGTGTCCGAAAAAGTTTGTTCATCCCTGCTCTAAACGAACCAACCGTTTCTACCCAAAGTTTTAGTGGGATTTTATAATAAATAAATTGTCTGACTTTAACTTCTTCATACTATTAGCCTCTGTGTAGTTTAAACACGTTTTTAAATAAATTATAAAAGCTAATTATTTTCATCTATTTTGTTTCAAGCTTTAAAATTCTCCAGTTCTCCGCCTAAATTTCAAACACTTTTGTATCTGCTTAAAAGTCAGTTTTCTTGATTCCATCTACAACATAAGATCGTTCAATTTCAACAAATCTAAAAGTTGTAAAGATAGAACCGCAAAAGTCAGTTTTCTTGATTCCATCTACAGCATAAGATCGTTCAATTTCAACAAATCTAAAAGTTGTAAAGATAGAACCGCAAAAGTTTTTGAGAATTTAGATTTTTGTGATCGATTCTTGGTAACTCTTCTTTTCACGTAGAGTGAAAAGAACTAAACTAGAAAACAGTTTATTTTTAATATTAAACATTATATCTTGTCTGTCTTAAATTGAGATTGTTTTCCGAAAATTGTATAGTTATTAATTCAAAATTAATATATAGAAAATAGTCTTTGTAAAATTTCTCCACTTCCTAAACTGACAAAAGCGACTTTAAAAATTTCCAATCAAAGATGTACTTTTCGAAACACCATTATAATGTAATGCTCTGTTTTAAATGCTAGGGAAATTAAGTTCGCTTAGTTCCCAGTGAAAAGCCATTTTTGCCAAAAAATGGCTTATACTTTTTTTTACTCGTGTTTTTTAAGTACAATTTTGCAACTGAATTCATATATACAAGTGTACTTTTTATCAGTTTTCATGAGGAAACCTGTACCTTTTTTTTCATAATTACTTTTTAAAAGAATTTAATTATTAACATAATTTTCAGTGGTATCAAAGCACTTGTCGTATTGTAGAATCTGCTTTTAAATTCCTACCTCATAGAAATCTACACTAGATAAACGTTTGGTTTTGTGTTACCAATCAAAATTTTCGGTCCCCAGTAAGAGACGAACTTACGATAATTTACGTGCCTTAAATCCATAAAATATACATCTTGGAATTTCAGAAAGTTGAAACGATTTGTCCCGTGTCGTGATATGTTGTTTCATGTTCAAATTTTTAACGAAGTACGTAGTGGAATTTCTATCAAATGATACTAAAGGATATTTTAGTGTACACGTCTGTGTTTGGTTGAACTGTTTTTAAGTATTTACTGATATCCTTAATGCTAATGAGACTGAGAGCAATCGATTCCGAACTGAACAACGAAGAGTGGGATTCGTACCCCCGAACTCTGGTAAAAGAACCTATTTGGTCCTACCTATTTGGTCATTGGTCGGCAAATATTCTGTGAAAAAACATATTTTTGAAGTGAATAAATTTATGATCTATTGTACAATCCAAGTCGCCTGTAGTCATCGTTACAGTTTTAATGAAATGCAACACTATTCGTCTTTTGGAGCGTTAAGTGTTTAAAATTGACAAAATGCCCCTCATGAACCAATGAAATGGAGGTAAGAACGTTAGAGGAACTATGATATTTCAAAACTAATTTATTTTATTTTCAATCATTTTCAACTGGATTAAAATTTTAATGTCATTAGCAATGCATGTGTATAAAAGTATTTACAGAAAAAAATTTCCGTTGTAATAGCATTTAAAGTTTTACTAGTGTTGTGCTGCATTTTATATTGGTAACTATACTCATTATAAGATCATGTATATTAAAAAATTTTATTCTCTTCTAGTTCTTTGTTATATTTTAGAATTCATTGACATAGAATTATCAAATTTTCAGTCAAAATTTCGTCCAGTTGAAAGACGTCTGTTGCGTCAGACAGTATTACACTACGACACGAAGATGTAAAAATACCTTAAGAAAAGATTAAGAGTAAATGAAGGAAAAGAAAAGTGAAGAAAAAATGTGCTGACCTGGGTCTGCCGACGATGGCGAAATACTTGTCTAGTTCTTGCAGATACGTCCTGAGCTCCTCAGGAGTGTTGAAGACCATAGGCTGGTTGGGGTACTCAGCCAGGATCTCTCCTTGTTCTCCTCCACCGGCGCCCATGTTGGCTGCC
Organism: Pardosa pseudoannulata; assembly: GCA_032207245.1. Classification (NCBI taxonomy): domain Eukaryota; kingdom Metazoa; phylum Arthropoda; class Arachnida; order Araneae; family Lycosidae; genus Pardosa; species Pardosa pseudoannulata. The sequence goes on along the minus strand of CM063505.1, from coordinate 102,749,896 downwards.
ACGATGGAAGATGCCACGGCCACCAGGGACAGGGGGATCAACAGTCGGAGCATGATGCTCTGCGGAAATCTAAACTGCGAAAACAAAAGTTACTTAATTGTTGGAAATAAACATTTGTTAAATTGCATAAGTATCATTTGCTGCAAATGAATTTATCCTTATGCACACTATATAAATTACAGTTATTTATTTTGATTTATTTAGTTTCAGGAAAGTTTTTGGTTCCATATATTGAAGTAGTTTGCAGTATGGCGAGATCAATAGAGAGAGATTGGATATAGATGAAAATTATAGATAGGTGGCAGAAGTGTGATATACAATAACAACCTCCGAAAGGTGAGGAAAAACTGGGAGAGCTGTATAACTCTAGATGGTAACTATATAGAAATCTTAAAAATAGTAAAAGAAAATTTAATTGCTATCTTGACTATTTATTAGTAATAACTAAAATTCTACGGTACCCCTCATATATATATATATATATATATATATATGTGTGTGTGTGTGTGTGTGTGTGTGTGTGTGTGTGTGTGTGTGAATAGTGTTAACTCATGACAGGTTTCTTTCCCTGATTGGGTACAGAGAATATGTTGGACATGTTCTCGGTGCCTGGTAGAGTTCTAACCCTTCACAGTAACCACTATGCTATCATGTGGTTTAAGTTAGTGATATAGCGTATTTCAAAATAACTCCTTAAACTTTCTCTTTTTAATGAACAAATGAGTTGCAAACTGGTCTCCTGTATAAAAATTGTTGGCCTTCAACCATCTTAATTATATATTTCAGAGACACCTTAAAAAGCCATCCACATACATGTGTGTGTGATTCTGCGGACGCGTACGAAAATATGTATTTTAGTTGATTGAAAGTGTTATTATCATGATCTTCTGTTATGTTTTGCAACTAGAGGGCTAACTACACCAAGGCTTACTGCTTTTACAATTAAGATTAACCGCGGTAGCTCAGTCGAAAAAGGCAACGATCTCGTAACTGGAGGGTTGTGGTTTCAGGGCTTGAGCTCGCCTGAGTTCCGCCTTATTGAAGTGATCGGCAGCGAATGTGTTAACACATTCGTTGCCGATCACTTGCCAGCGCGTGATCCACACACTGGAAAATGAACTTATGACAGTTGGTTTGTGTCAATGGTGACTAGAGCAAGTAAATTCAATTGTGTTCGTGGCCACTATGTCCTTCAAATTCCCACACAATACCTCTGGAGGTGGCAGGCCAAGCCTGGGGTGTCTACTAATTGGTCTCTACTTCTAAATTTCGAGGATCTACTTGAGCTAAGACGTTCTTTCCCTGTAGTGATGTTTGTCAAACGAAAGATGCACCCTTTCGCCTTAATTCGTGTGGCCTCTTGCCCACTTGCTTGAATCAGACAATCGGCATTGGCAACAACAACAACAACAACATTTAAGAATTCAAAAAAAAAATTAAACCATAATAAAATAATATTCGTCTGCACATTAAAAATAATTTTCTCGAATTTTATTCATCTTTTCAAATTTAAAACCTGATTTATATATTCCCCAGTTTATTTACGTTTAACAACACATTTTTGAAATCCTTGATATTGAATATTTATTATTAAAACATAACTGGATAGCAAATATATGAGACAATGTGTGCTACTTGGAATAAAAGCTTGTATTCTAAAGAAATATATAATACTAGACGACCCGACAGACGTTGTCCTGTTTTAAAACTGTAAATCCAAAAATTGTAAAGTGTTTTTAAATAAATTATAAATTGGACCGTTTTGATGGAAAAGTAAGGAAAAAAATTATTTTAAAATACTTGACGACACCATGCTTACAGTCATCCCAAACGTAATTAGATTAAATTCCTACACCACCTTTACAGGTATTGGATCCTGAGACTTCTCGTACTGATGCTCGCTGCTCTGACCATTGCACCACAGATGCGTTGGCAGCGAAGGGGTATTACATAATCTCAATAAGCGCTCAATTTTGGATTCTTATTTAAAAAAACATTTTTACTGGATCAAATTAGGAATCTAAACCATTCTCGAATCAACTGTATTACATACACAAAATTTCATCGAAATCATTCCAGCCGTTTAGGAGGAGTTCTATTACAAACACATGGACGGAAGAATTTTATATATAAAGATTTCTATTGGAGATATCATTATTTCAATTTTCTTATCTATACAGGTGTGCTTTAAAAATAAATTTATTTTTTGTGCATTTAATTGTATGTTGCGATCAGAAAAGTAATTATGTGATGTTATTAAATGTTATATAATTTATAAATAGTACTGATTACTATTTCATAAATGTATTGAATTTATCGACATTTTTATACATTTTTTACATTGAATTATATGATAAAGCCACAAATGCAAGAATTAAACAAAACTACCTACATATCAGTTATAATGATTCTGTTTAGTCAGTTTCTAGTTGTAAAGTCCTGTTCTGCAAGTTACTACAACTTTAAACAACTTCTATTACATTGGATATATTTCGTAGCAAAATTCTTAAGTTGACTTATCCAAGAAGTAAAACTTGCTGTGCCATTGCCTTTGTGAAAAGTTTAAAAGTTGTGTAACTTTTATGTCCACTGAAATTTTAAAAGCTAAGTGGTAATAGACATAAATGTAAGAAACGGAACTCGAAAATTTTCACTTCCCATTGATGAATTCAATTTTCGCACTTTTTTATTGTTCCACTTAAGCCAGGACCTATCAATAAAAGTTGATTTTCAGTTGACGACATCTTGAATTAAGTAAACTTTCTCTTAAAAGGATTATGAAATTTCTTTTCGGAATTAGTTAAGGATGAAGTTTATTTTCAATTAAATATGTTCACTTTTAATATTTATTTATTTTTTAATAACTTATTAATTCAACAATCAAATAAATCAAATAACAACTTTACATTTTCATTTTTATACCTAATCTAGTGCTGTCATTTTGCTGAAAAGAAAATTATCTTCATGATCAATTAATCTTGATCAAGTTTTAAAAATGTGTGCTATGTTCAAGAGTTTTAGTACCGTTCCAAATTTACAGTCTTCATTATAGCATTTTTTTTTTTATTCATCATAAAAAAAAGTTCTGTTCCTTTTAGAGAGATTTTTTTTTGCAAAATCTTTAATAGTACTCAACCTTTAAAACATTTATTGCAATTTATCACTTCAAGTAGCATATTCTTTAAAAAAAACTTTAAAAATATACACCAAATGAAAAAAGGGAAATTCACTAACCAGCAAGATAACTTTATAATCATGCGTATAGAAACTAAATTTTTATAGCCAATTGTAAATAAATGTATTTTTCATACTATAAACCTATAATTTTAAAGCTATTTGACATTTTAAAATTTTAAAAAACGGTTAAGAAAATGAAACATTAAAAACTATTCTTTATCCTGATATAAAATAGAATATATCGCTCATATCGATATAATTGAGGTTCACAGAATAAAAAAGATAATTAATTTGATATGAAAAATTAGTTTCTAATTTACAAAGTTTAAAAGTATTTTGGAGGTAAGTGGATTTATATATTTTCAATTGGTGTACCTATTTTGTGTTTTTAAAAAACTATATTCCTTCATAAAAGGAAACTAAATAATTTATATAAAGTTATACCGTTATTGGTGACCAAGTCCTGTGACCAATGACCAATACTATTTAGAATTTATTCTTAACATAACAGAGCCTTTTAGCTTTAATTGAATCAAAACTAGGCTATTGTAATCACATATCGATAAAGGATAAAAGAACTAATTTATGTTTCTTCTTTTTCAAGTGAGGGTAATTGATCTTTATTATTAGTGAATATCGTTTAGCGTCTTTAAAAAAATAAATATAAGACATTCAATAAGATCTGATTTTTATGAAGAAGCTATTTAGACTTCTAGTACTCGAAATTCCTTTTTTAAAGTTAAACAGATATATGCAAGTAAATACACATTATAATGGAGATTATAAAAGAAAACAATAAATTCTGTTTTGAAGTGTGATCAAAGAAATGTTTTCATTAAACATCTATTTTGAATCTAAATTATTTAACAATGAAACAATTTAAAAACTCAAATAATTGAAGGGATGGCATCTTCAACACTTATGAGAACTTATTCTTCGAAAATTAGTGAGAAGTTTAAAAATAAAATTATTTCAGGTTTAGCATTTGATTTATGAAAATTTGAGTTTGGGCAATTGGTGAGAAATTTAGTATTACCATAATAAAGAACTTTTTAAACTATTCGCAAGTCACAAAAATTAATTCCTAATTTAAAGAAGATTCTGAATGCTCACTTATGTATATCTCTATAGGTTTTAATCCATTATTTATAATTATTTCCCCGAAATTTCATATTTTAGTTCTTAAATAAATTGGAATAAGTCAATACGTAATTGTAAACTAATTTTCGTATATATATATAATGTGTGTGTGTGTGTGTGTGTGTGTGTATATATATATATATATATATATATATATATATATATATATATATTGTGTATATATATATATATATATATATATATATATATATAGAGAGAGAGAGAGAGAGAGAGAGAGAGAGAGAAATTTTGTTCGTTTATTACAATATGCTACGTGGGAGTGATAAAATGAAGACTAGAAAATAAATTGGAAACCAAATGATTGAACGGAATTCTATATAAATTATGGCCAAACAATGACCGAATGGGTAGAGTTCTGCTCTTCACTACCAGATTTCGAGGCTTAGAATTCCACTGCCAGCGTACAGATTCATAGCCGTTCGGAATCGGCTTTTAGTGGTAGGTCCTGGTCTCACTAGCCCTTTTAATTCAAAATAGTAGAAAAGTAGTAGACCATAGTACTCCAAATCAATTAGATAAATTGTCAGGTATATGAGTACGAAAAAAATTAATAAAGGACAAAATGCAAACTGTTTGGCATCGACACAACCATATGAACAAGTAAATAATTTGTTCAAAATCCCCTATAATAGCAGAAGAAAAGGTAATTATTTATAATAAGCTGAGTTAGAATAGTTCGACCAATTACTAACCCAAGAAACTTTTAGGAAAATAATTATTGTGGTTAATTTGGTGGTGCGCAATAATCCTTTTACAAGTAGAGACGTTATCATTCATAACTTTTCTTAAAAAACTGAAAAATATTTAAAGAGAATGTTGTTTAATAAAAAAAGAATCACGTTTTTGAAAACTTACGATGATAACGAAATAATTGTGAATCCACAACGGCCAATAGCTTTGTGTATGCGCCAATATATTCGAGAGTTTTTGTTTTTACTCTCTTAATATAAAACATATTTTTAAAAAAACCTCTTTAGTCACTGTAAATAAAATTAGATTCATTTCTAGATATACATTTTGTCCAGCTGAATAACTTAAAATGACTTCTATCAATGATAATATATTATAACTGAATGCAATGAAGCGGTAGTGTAATTTTTAACATACTTGTAAGAGTCGCGTCCGTCTCTGTCGGTGGTTGGGCGAATTTTTTTTTCTTTTGAACAATTGACAACGGCAGTATTGTACGAGCAATGGTATTTTTGACGCACGGATGATTAGAGGTGTCAAGTGTGCCGTTTTTGTCAACGCACCGACAGAGAAAAGAATTTGTGTGACCGCATCGGTTGGGCGTTTCGGCTACTCCAAGGACAAAGGTCAAAGAGGGGGGTGTCGATCTCCCCTAAAATCGAGGTTTCCTGTTTGGAAAAGAAGAAACGGGAAGGGACTCCCGGCTGAACTTTGAGATGAGCAGGTTATCTAGAATGATCTCCTCTCTGGACGACTTTAATGATACACTTTAATATTTCTTTAAATGTTTTTTTTTTTTGTTGTTGTAATAAATCAACATTGTTAAGTTTAATCCTCTACGGCTGATTATTTCGTCTCCATACCTGCTCCTTATACGAGACCCATGCGAAGTCATATCCAAATGACTAGGGTATGACTTACAATCGGAAGTAGAAACTTCTCAAAAACCGCTCGGCGAGTTTACAATACTGTAACAAATAATTTAAATTATCTTTTTACACCCTTTATTTATCCACACAACAGACTATTTTTCTTTCGTTTAATATTATAATTGTCACTGTGGATATTTTTGGCAAGCTTCCTGGTCCTTGATAGAAATCATGAATAACCAACCTTAGAGGCATCCACGTTGACTAGATACAAAAATTGATCCACATTCTGTTCCCTCAGCTGTAAACCGTCAAACAAATCACCAGGAAATATAAGAAGATTGACTTTTACAATTTATCAGCTGTAAAAGAAGACATTTTTATGGCAGTGGGAAGCGTTCTTAAGTTAAAGGGTTTAAGATACTTTGGGTTATAAAGTAATAAAAAAAATCTAGGGTTACATATTTTCTCTCCATTTCTATCTTATATGCTAGTGTGAGTTGTTTCAGAATATAGCTTTCTGCTATATACATAATAATGATAAAAAATATAAAAAATTTTAGAAAATATTCGCAATCTTTGCTCATTACTACAGTATTTACAAATGCATAAGATTACCCTCCTTTACCCCCTTTTTTGGAGGGGGGGCTTTTTGAAATAAATTAACTTTTCCCGGCTTCACTCAAAAGTATAGGGTAAAAGTTTTCCCAATAATTTTAAGGTACAGAAAAAAAGTAAGTGTACCATGCTTCTTAAGAAAAGTAAATGCGAGTATAACCACGTTTGCCACTACTGAATAAAACCAAAAACTAAGAACGTTCGAACATTCGAATGTAATTTTATAAGCAGAAATAAAAACAGAATAAAAACAGATCTGTTTTTCATAAAAAATAGAATGAATGAAAATGTATAAAATATGAATAAAGTTAATCGCAGGATAATTTTTATAATTCTTTTATTCCTTTAATTTAATGACTAAATGAAGAAAAACAAAGTTTTCACTGCTCGAATATTATATTTATTTAGTCGATTTAGTCGTGATTTTGATTTAGTCGTTTTAAAACACCATCGCCAAAGTAAAGATATTTTAAAAACTAAATAGCATTATTTTCAAAGGAAGATTTCGTAACAAATGTAAATTGAACAAATAGCAATGAAATTAAGAATTTGGGTAGGATAAAACTATATTTAAAATTTGTATACTAATTTCGCAGTTCATGCCATAGATAACTGATGACTTTTATAAGCAATACCATATATTTCATGCGTTTTGTAAGAAAAATCTGGTATCAGTGACTGATGATTTAGATTTTTAAAAATTTTAATAGAGAGTTATTTTTTAGAATGCAGAACAGAACTCTTTTTCGATCTAGTTTCTAAATCCACTAAAACGGTACTTACAGGTGACGAGGTAACTATCTGGAATCCTTCTCGGTGTTTCTTTGTTAGCAGTCCTGGTTTTATTGCGGCCTTCTTGTCTTGCGCCTGTGTGGAAAGAAATATGAATACTTCAATATTCGTATTTATAAGTGTCCCTTTATTTGTGGGACAGGAATCCCAGTGCATGTTCCAACTGTCAAATGCAGGGTCTGCCATCGCCCACGGAACTCCATTGTCGCCAAGACACCCGGTGTGTCTTAGAATGAGTGTCTGCAAAGGATGCACAATGTCGCCTGCCAATCAAGTGCCTGTGTCTATCAAGAGGGCTCCAACCTAAATTACCCGAATGAATCTGAAAATTTCTAGAAATTAATTTGCAAGACCAAATTAGGAGAAATCTCCAAAATGGGAGTTTAAAGAGATTTCATGTTACAGATGTGCACTCTGGGTATTGGCAGAGAAATTATTGCAATATAAATTCACCACATTATTTCTTCAACAAAAGGTAGATAAAAAATGAACAATTGAACAATTCTTAAGTCTGCTTCAATCGTAGTTATTTATTCGACTCTTAGCTTTTTTTTCTTGTGCTACGCTACCTGAACATTTCTATTTAAACGAATATGTTTTCTTACTCCCAGATGATTTAAATAGCTATTTCCACAGTTTACGGGAAATATTCCTCTCTTATTGTAAAATTTATCATAATAGAAATTAAATTATAATAAAAAACATAATGAATGAAAGTGTATAAAATATAATGAATGAAAGTTAATATCAGGATAATGTGTTTAGGATTCAATTATTTATTCCTTTTTTTTAATGACTAAATGAAGAAAAATAGAGTTTTCAAAGCTGAAATATTATTTAGCCATTTTAAAACACTATCCTTAAAGCAAGGATAGTTTAAAAATTAAAAAGCATAATTTTCAAATGCAAAAAAATATTTCGTAACAAACGTAAATTAAACAAAATGCAATGAAATGAAGAATTTAGATAGGATAAAACTATAGTTAATACTTAAAATTTGTATATTCATTTCACAGTTCATGCCATAGATAATTGATGTTTTTAAACTAAAGCCAGATGTTTGTTAAAAATTATAATAATTTTAAAACTTCCCCGAGCATTTGTTGCATTAAATAAAATTTATTTTTAAAGCAATAACAAGCAAAATGGAACTATGCTTCTTCTTGCATGTTCAAGCTTCTTTTACGTTCCTAAACTTGTGAAACTATTCATTATGTAATTTCAATACAAACTGAAATATAACATAGTACAAATAATCTTAAGTATTTATTTAAGTCTTAAGTATTAAATTTATATTTTGTCGATTGTGTATATATGCTTTTTATGGGTAAACGATACCAATAAAATATGAACCATATGCTACTATTAGGCGTATGAACGGTTATTTTATTTACTTGATCAATTCTTATATAGCCTTACAGAAAACTTACATGATTTTCAATTTCCTACAAAATTAGAGTGACATGTAGTTCTGCTTCTCTTAGAGCTTAACACTAAATATTTAACTGCCCTTGGAATCTCATATGCATAATTTATTGCATAGTTGTTATTTTGAAAGTGTGCAAGAACAGAAATTATTCTTCTTCTACTGAAAAAAATGAATAATCTTCAAGTACAAAGACCGATAAAAACGGTCGATAATTTTTTCCTCAAATGCATAGTGAAGTCTACTTGACTAATGAAATCCAGTAAGTGTCAGTTATTTTTCCACGGACACAGCTGTTTCCCAGAGAAGATCTTGCTATCTATCTATCTATCTATCTATCTAGCTATATATATATATATATATATATATATATATATATATATATATATATATATATATATGTGTGTGTGTGTGTGTGTGTGTGTGTGTGTGTGTATGCATATATCCATAATTGTGGAATGATTACGTCAAAAAATAATACTGTTAGGTTTAAAAAGATAACTTTTTCAAAACCAATTTGATATTTCAGAACTCGAGTGCCTTTAAAATTTAAAATAATTTCAAACTTAAAAGAACTTTAAACTCATGAAAAGAGAAATGAAGAGAGAAACGTGAAAAATAAGATAAAAATGTTCACTATTTTTACTCCTAAAGAACAGAGTACGAGAGTCATACCAGTAAATAGGGTACATAGAAAATAGTTTCGCTGACAATTCTAACAGATATAAGTAAGATTTCACAGTATATTGTTCGGAATTTACAAGTAAAATGGACTGAATAAAAGATGAACTTTTTCTGGTAAACATTTCTGAGATATTAATATTCCAAAACATTAAAAAAATACTCTATATGAAATGAAAAAAAAATGGTGTCGTCCCTTTGATAACATGAAGATTAATAAAGTCAGTCCCAGGACATCTAGAATTTTTCAACAATTGTCCTGGAGTGGAGCTTTCACTAGTATATATACTCTCATGTCCAATAATACTTGTAGCTGTGCAAGGGTTGGGGGTGGGGTTTTTTACAGGATGAACTGTGTTCAGAGATTATTGGGGAGGAGGCAATGGCAATAATAAATGCCTATGGATCCCTATAACTTCTAGATGGTAACGACTCCAACCAACTAGATTAGCTTAAATTAACACAAGATAGCTAGGAGGGATAGCTATGTTGCTAGATAGCTAGGGGTTTTTATTCAAATTTTCTCAGCACTTTTGAAAGAAAAAAATTAAGATATTGCACGGCTTTAATATTCTGTCCTATTTTATAATTCTGAGATTCTGATTTTCTATAAGGTTTTGTTTCTGACATAACATTGAATTACTTGTGTCCTAATGCGAAAGACGGAACGAAGTTAAAATGATTGTTGGATTACGATCGTCAAACTATTTTTTAATATCTTGTAGACTTTGTATACATAGAGAAAGTATTGTATCATTAAAAAAATGTGTATCAGTGTCGAGATTTTGATGAAAGACGATATTTTAGATGAGAAATTCCCAACCCTTTTTGACTCGTCAACCCTTTTCAGAGAAAAAAAAAATTACTAATCGCCGTCTTTTTATAAAAACCCCCACTGATTCCTGTTTAGGAAAACAGTCTAAGTAGTATTCCAAAATTTTCTTACAGACTCAGTCTGATTTTTGGAAGTTGACCAATGGCTGAATGGATGGGATACCGTTCTTCGGTACCGGAGTGCGTGGATTCGAATCCCGCTATTGATAAGAATGTTCGTAACCGCTTGGAATCTGCTTTAAACAGTAGGTCTGGGTCTTATTAACCCTTGTGTAACAAAACTGCATTGATGACAGCAATATTTCAATATTTTTTGCCATATTTGTCTTTAACAATCTTATATCATTCCACTCTTCACAAAAACAATATTTAGAACTATTTGTTGAAAATTTGTTCCATTTCTTTTAGTGTTAAGGTGACATAGTACATTTTGAGCTAAAATAATAGCCCTTTTTTGATTCAAAACAAAATGAAAAGTTCTGGTCTGGTTAGAGTAAAATATTTTCCCAAATCTTCAACAATTTTATAGCTTGATAAAAGTTAACTTTTTTTTAATTTTCAATTTCTTAACAGATTTTAGCTTTCTTTAATTTTAAAATGCTAGGTGCCTTTAAAAATTTTGGTTTACCGAATGAAACATATACTTTACTTTCACTTGATATAACTTTTATTTCATATGAAACTTAGTTTCAAAGATATATGTTTCAAAATTTATCTTGAGGATAAATTAATTTGATTTTTTCCATATGATGTATATTTTCTATGTCATTTTTTTTTAAAAAAAGCTTGAATAATTTTTTCAAAGGTAGAGTAGTATTACAAAACTCGTGAAAAATTCATTGTAAAAGTAACAAAACTTTTTGTTTTATGATGAATCTAAAATACTATTTTAAATGGAGAATTGAAGTCTCGAAAGGTACTAAATTCCCTTAATCAAATTCTTCCTTGCAATGTTTGGAGTATTGACAAGTGGGCAGTGTTTGGTCTTCAAGGTCACTTAAATTTTCAAATGGACAATAAAAAACCTTTAGATCTCTAAAGACGAGCACATATGGGTGGTGCCACCCCCTTTGGGAACTACTGTCTTAGATTTTCCAAAGTCAAAGAAAAATTAACCTTGCAAAAAAAATTAATTATTAAATAATTTTGTGTCTGTATACCTGTGTGTAAATACGATACTCAACAAAAGAAATAGCATAGCAGGAGAAACTTGACATGTGGGTTTTTACCATATTGATAGTGATGTATGAAATTTTGAACAAAATCAGTCAGCAGAGAGAGCAGGAAGTTCTATGCCCAATACATGCTTGATTCTTAAAATAACTTTAATTCTTTTAATCATTCTATAGATTCGCGTTCTTTGTCACGTCAGTTGGAATTCATTTGCATGATTTACTTATTTTTTTTAACAGTTTGAGAATATTTAGTACCTTAACTTATAGACATAATCAATTTTATCATAAATTCACAATACCATCCATTTGGTGAGTTACCCCAAAAATATAAGATTTTTCTTCGACAAGTAGCGGGTAACTATAACACATTGAATTAAATTATACTAGCCGTTGGGCGTACAGTATGGTCATTTTTATCTTTATATTTTCTTTTCAAGAGCAATTCAGCTGAAAATGTTAGACGTAAAGAGTGTTATCATTACCTATTATCATAAATATGCATCATTAAGAGATAGTGAGAGCTCAGCCAAAAATGTATAACTATTGCTAAATTTTCTGTAAACCTGAAAAAAAACGACATGAACCGAAAGATGGCCGAATGGGTAGGGTCCCACTCTTTGGTACCGAACTTCGTATGTTCGAATTCCCCTGATGGCAGGGATGTTCGTAGCCTTTCGAAATCGGATTTAAGCAGTAGGTCCCAAATTCATTTGCCCTCCTATTACAAAATATAAAACCGTAGCGCTCCAAGACAACCAGATAGAAGTGATTAAGTGCGAAAAGAAATTAATACAAGACAAAATAAAAACTGCCTGTAGTGACATAACCACGTGTACAAGAAATAAATTTATTCAAAATGCCCTCTAATAGCAAGGGAAACGTCCATGACTTGTAATAAGCTAAATTAGGAAACGGTTCGACTGATTCTTAGCACAAGAGTTTATTAATAAATCTAATTTGATGATGAGCGATACCCGTTATGGAAGTAGAAGCCTGATGATTTGGGATTTCTCTTAAAAAGGCTGAACAAGATCAAAAGAGAATGGTGTTTATAAAAAAATCACATGTTTTAATAATTTTAAAATGGAGATCCGCAAGGGCCAATATGCTTGTGTATGTGTCCCTATGCTCGATAGGTTTCGCTTTTACTATCTGAAGGAAAATTTATTTTAAAAAACTTTTCAATAAAAATAAACTATAAATAAGATAAAATACACTTTTAGATATACATGTTATCTATCTCAAGAATAAATTCAAATGACTATTAATAATAATAATATATAATAATAACTGAGTGAAAGGCTGAAACGGCTGTGTCATTTTTAACATACTGTAATATGTAACATACGTATATGTAATCTGTAATAAGTTCAACAGGTAACTTCAATTCTCGTTTTGAATCCTTTCGTTTTCCATAAAACAGACTATTTTTTTGGTTAATGCTGTAATTGTTCCTGCAAATATTTTCGGTAAGCTTCCCGGTCACCAATGGAAATCGTGGACAACCATCCTCAAAGGCAACCACTTTGACTAGATACAAAAATTGACCCACAGTTCATTCCCATTACTGTAAAACCTTCATGCGCATCGACAGTAGATTCAACAAAATTAACTTTTACAATTTATTAGCAGTAGGTTCTGGACTCATTAGTCCTCGTGTAGCAAAGAAATAGACCGTAGAGATCCAAGCCAATCGACCATCAAACAAAGCCATGCGGAATCCTGTAATACCAGGAATGGTTTTAAATAATATAAACAAATATAACATAAATTAGCGGCTCCCAAATAGTTTTGGTTATCGGCGTCCTCCACGTATTAGAATTTTCATGCGTCATTCAAAGTCAAAACTTCATCTACCGCAATTCATATAGTTACTTAAATTTACAAATATAATAACAAATTAAACACTATTTTAAATCCATTGAAATAACAATCTATTGAATACATTTAATAAAATAATAGGATAATATTTTTATCCCTATTTATCTGCTTGTAAGATGATTAGAGCAACAAACTTTATAAATTGGCTTAATGACAGTACGATCAGGTCGGATTGATATTTATGTTACGTTGCGGAGAAGAAACATATTAAAACTTAGTACCGAAAAAGTTCCATAAATAAATACACGGGCCATCCAGTTTTATTTTCACTCTGATAAAGCGTTTTAGGTCTTGCATCGAACTAAATATCACTGTGTAGTGAATATTATATACTATTTAAAATCTGTATAGTTTTCAACCATAGCGGATTGCGAACTACGCCAATGGATTTTCATTGGTGCTCTAGATTAATTAATTTTGTAATAGGCATCTAATATTCAAATATATTAAACATAGTTCAATTCTATTAAACATAAAGCTACGCTTAATTATATGGGCCTCTGAAACAAAGTTTTGTATCAGCTGCTAACATTTTTTGGTTGCTGGGCCGTAATACTCTGTTTATAGACGTACCTTGTAATCTCTGTTATTAGCCCAGTCATTATAATTTTGAGTCATTTTGAACAACTTAATTCTGGGAGCAACAACAACTAAATATCGAAAAATGCCTAAGGAGACACAGACTTAGTCCTCAGTTTATCTACCCACCGAAGGGATGAAAGGTTGAGTCAACCTTTCCCATCCTGGGGATATATATACATATATATATATATATATATATATATATATATATATATATATATATATATATATATATATATATATATATATATATATATATATATATATATATATATATATATATATATATGTGTGTGTGTGTGTGTGTGTGTGTGTTTGCGTGTGTGTCATGATTTTTCAGCACATGACAAAACTAGGGATAATAATAGCAACTTAGGTTTGATTAAAATTTTTATATTTGATTAGCTCCTATTAATTTACCCGGGATTTCTGTGCAAAGAATTGCAGTCGTGGCATCAGAAAACTAAGTGTCCAGACTCGTGGAACTTTACATTTATTTCAAACGCATCCGTCTACTGATCGTCTATACAGTGCAACAGCTCTGCATAAAATGCTCAAAGAACATACACATTTACGGCCCATGACAGCTCCACAACGTGCTAGACGCGCTATTTTGTTCTCATGAAAATTAATTTAGATCAGCAAACTTTTGTGTGGAAATGGCGAAACTTGAACATTTATGGGCCGCATTTTAATTATTGCAGGAAAAATGCTATTATTCTTTGATATAACTATATATATGGTTAAAAAATGTATCCAGTGGACAAAAAATTATAAATTATTCCAATGACAGTTTTGAGAGATGAAAAAAAGGAATTTAAGTCTGAGAACACTCCTTTATCCGGCATTTTATGGCTGGGAAATTAGATATTAAAAAATGAGAAAGGGAAAAAGGGAGAATTATAGATATCCAATTTAGGATAACAATTTTGATTTGGTTTGGATCTCTACAGTCTACTGTTTTGTTACACAAGGACTAATGAGACCAGGACCTACTTCTTAAAGCCGGTTCGGAAGGGCCACGAACATCCATTATGAATGTATGTATGTATGCATATATGTATATATATATATGTATGTATATATATGTATATATATATGAACGTATATATGTATGTATGTATATATGTATGTATGTATATATGTATATATATATATATATATATATGTGTGTGTGTGTGTGTGTGTATATATATGTATATATATGTATATATATGTATATGTATATATATGTATGTATATATATATATATATATATATATATATATATATGTATATGTATATATATATATATATATATTATATATATATATATGTATATGTATATATATGTATGTATATATGTATATATATGTATGTATATATGTATATATGTATATATATATATATGAGTGTGTATACATACATATGTATATATAAATGTGTGTGTGTGTGTGTAACATGAGCTTTCCTATATGCATAATTTAAATTTGATTATAATACCAAACAATTACTGTGTTTACTGTAATACTTTAAAAAAAATTAAAGTGAATTTTGTCTTTTAAAAGGTATAGTACGTTTTCACAGTCGTTTGTAAAAGACTTAATACATCTCAAAAAAATTTTTGAAGCAAAAATATTATTATTTAAAATAGTTATAAAAATATTAAAAAAATTTAATTAAAGTAATTAATTACTTAAAGAAATGACTTAAAGGACTTAAAGTAAAGTAACTTCCGAGTTTAAAATCTTTTAAAATCTAAAAGTATACTAGAACTTTTGAAATTCCTAACAAAATCTCTTATAAAGTTTAATTGAAAGTAAAAGATAGCCTTAACGACGAGTAATCAAGTAACCGCAAAATTAAATGCTATGGTTTTTACATGCTCCCTTCTTTATTCCATAAGTAACATAGGTGAGCTACAGATGAAAAAAAAAATGCTTGACAAGCATATCAGCCATATATAGAGGATTATTGGCAATCAATTGAGGCACCCCGCGTAGAAATAAAGTAGTTCGTCTATCAGATTCGCTCGTTTCTAAAATAAATAATGCATGCCACCCAACTTGCTGCAAATCACTGCTGAGAACAACAACAGTACCTTATGTGGAGCAATTTAAATGCCGAAGCCTGGATATTTTATGATAGTGGTGGGCTTTTTATTTTCAGAAATCTACACGGTGCCATTTTTAGATCGTATGATGCAACTTCACAGCTGCAAATGAAATTTCTCTGTTGTAAATGGGAAGAAAAATGCAGTGTGGAATTTTCAAAATTTTGTAACGTTTATAGAAAACTAGCAAGTGTGCCCGTGCTTCGCTACGGTGAACTTAATATATTACTTTTAAACAAAGATTTTTTTTTTTCGTGCATAACTCTCTAAATTCGTCACAATGAAGTTCGAGTCATTGGCATATTTATATATTTCTATTATAAGCGTATTATAACAATTTTCAGTTTTTATACTTCAGTTTCCATTAAACCTGAGTTGTATATCAATAAGATGTGAAAGTGTGTGCAATGTAAGAGTGCGAAAATTTGACAATAGCTTCGAAGAACTTCTGCTTACTAAACATTCCGGACTACCCGGAAGCTGATCAATTATTGCCCAATTCTGCGAAATGATCAAGGATCAATCGTTTTAGCCTGATGCAAAATTTTTGTACAATTTAGATTTTTTTTTATAAATGAAAACTGTTCTTAATATCAATAAATAAAAATAACAAAATATATGTTTACATGCTAGCGATTAAATGTGCATCGAATTTGTGTCTTATATTAAATTTGCTCAGACTTTTTTTATGGTAAAATACAAGTTTAACCCTAAATTACATTACTGTATTACTACTGTACGTTAATTGGCAACGTTAATAGATCTTGCCGTATAAGGCGATTTCACGCAGTAGGGCAAATTCTCAAATTATGACAATTCTGGCTTTAGTTTCAAACGGAAGGGCAGTTTATTGTTTGTCTATTGGCTGTTGTAAACATGAAAATGAATGGGAAGGGCATTATAGTAGTTCTTGACGTTGCGACAAATTGCCTTATTACATGGTAGAATAGGAAGCAGAGGTTTTGACAGAAACAGTGCTAATTTTGTTGGTATTAATAAATGTTGTCGAAAAGTAAGGAAATTTATGACAAACCACATGGTTTTGTATGAAACAGAAACACACGTTCACATTGACATACAAAGATGACTATATAAAATGGTAGGTTTTTATTTGCCTATGAGAGTCACTGAAATTTGTACTTTTTGTTGTTAGAATATTGTTGATAAACATTTCATTGTAACGTAAAAATTAACCAAGAATTAAATTTAAAATTAGTCCTTACATAAAAATGCTATAATTTGCGTCACATGGAAGTGAAAGTTAATCACTTTATATCTCAATTTCCAAGTCAAATCGAATTGATACTACGCAGACGATTATATAATAAGAAATGAATAAATGAAATATTTAAAGGAATGACGTCATAATGATAGAAAAATATCATTTTCACCTATTTATTATGTGATAAATTGAAAATTTTAATCTCCTGCTTTTAACCGAGGAAACCTGCGTTTAAAACAATTACTTGGAATGACGTCTCATTTCTAGAAATACTGCTTCTTTCACTTAGTTATGATGCGATAAATTGAAAAGTGAAACGTTTGCGCTTAACCGGGGAAAATAATGCTTGGAATAATGACATGAAACACTCGAAAAGGGGGGAAGGAATGGATTTCGAACGTTAAAAATTTTCAAAAACCTTCCTAGGTAATATACTTAGTAATTTTCCAAATTTTTTAGGGTTTGGATGTATGGCTTTTGAGTCTATAGAGTACAGACGGACACAAATTCATTTTTATATATAGAGATAGATTTACTCGTTGAAGAAAGTGACTGGAGTCACTAAAACTACTATCCTAGGTTGCTACCATATTACAGTCGACATATGTCACTGGTGACTTCTGCGTCATAATGATGTCAGAAGAGTGAATATATGGTACCAAATTTCCATCTCTGGCGATTTCTGACATCATTATGATGCTGTAGTCACTAGCGACATATGTCGACTGTAATATGGTAGCAGCCCTAGTGTTTATTCATTATTTTACCCTCCTTATTTATTCCTCTGTGTTTCATGATTTTTATTTAATGCTGTTTGGGAAATTAAATATGTTGCCATACAAAAATTAATGCAGAAGAGAAGTAAACTTAATTCAGTTTTTAAAAACCTGAACGATAATGTACAGAAAAATAAAGCTTAATATAAAAATTATTTTTATTCGTGATCGTTATAAAAATATGTATCAGCGTTTCTTTTCTTAAAACATTCGTAGCGAAATAATTGCATACACCGACATAAAGATAGCAAACATCATCAATTTTTCCTCGCAGAGTCGATAGCTGGTTTAGGAAAGGAAATGAAAGTGCCACCCATAATAGTTATTAATCGACGTATCTGAGTACAGGATGCTATTTGAATGAATCCCATCCTTGATTTTCAGTGGCTTTGAAAGTTAAGATTTAAATAATAGAAAGCGAATTGGGGACAATATTTTTTTATATATTACATATGACATGTCGTGATCCAGAATGTCTTTGAATCTGAACAACCTGTGGCAACCTTTGGCAATTTCAAAAACACCGAAATTAATTTCTGGTTGGCTCAGCTATTCTTATATAACTCCTTTACGTAACTTTGTCTCAATTCTCGCTTCCTCCTTAGGACTAATATTTTCATTGCCTAACTCACTCGCACCCTCATACCCTTATATAAGAGAATGTAAAATGTTTTGGCGAGAGAGAACCAAAGATGGTTTTTGATCTCTTTTTTTAACGACCTATGTCTGCAATGCAACTTTGAGGCGGGTCAAAGTAAGACCTAAGAAGACTGTACGTATGTTGATATAAAAATAAAAGTTTCTGGCTACGACTACTTTATGATTATTGTGATTGGCGATGAACTCCTGGATATGTTACATATATATTATATATATATAAATATAGATAGATAGATAGATAGATAGATAGATAGATATAGATAAATAGATAGATAGAGAGATAGATAGATAAGTTGG
The DNA here is from genome assembly GCA_032207245.1 of Pardosa pseudoannulata. Classification (NCBI taxonomy): domain Eukaryota; kingdom Metazoa; phylum Arthropoda; class Arachnida; order Araneae; family Lycosidae; genus Pardosa; species Pardosa pseudoannulata. Next base: position 102,730,963 of record CM063505.1, on the reverse strand, counting down.
TAGATAGATATATAGATAAATAATGATATATTAACCCATACTATAACTAGCCAACTTAATTTTAATTGTATTCTAAAATAAATTTCTGACTATTATATCCCTAAAATTACAACTTTCAACGAAATGTCTTTGAATCTGAACAACCTGTGGCAACCTTTGACAATTTCGAAAACACCGAAATTAATTTCTGGTTGGCTCAGCTATTATTATATAACTCCTTTACGTAGCTTTGTCTCAATTTTCGTGTCCTCCTCATGATTAACATTTTCATTGGATATCTCACTCGCACCCCCATACCTTTATATAAGAGAATGTAAAACGTTTTGGCGAGAGAGACCCAAAGATGGATTTTGATCTCTTTTTTTTTTAACGACCTAGTCTGCAATGCATATTACCATTCTAACTTTGAGGCGGGTCAAGCATACTTATTACATATATATGTGTGTGTGTGTGTCATTACACTCTTTTTTAGTGATTTCAGCTTTCCATCCCCTATATAATAATAGCCTAAGTTATCTGTCCGTCTTTCCTAGAATTTATGAAGCGGTTGGACCTGGAATGGATAGAGGCATCCATATTGGATTCTTGATGAGTTAGGCTTAGCAAAATTCAAAGCGTCGTCTTTAAAATGTTCGAAACCCACCCCGATTAGCCTTTTCGAGAGTTTAATGTCATTATATCAAACTCCATTTTAAGAGCAGGCGATTAAATTTATCAGTTAATCACATAATAAATAGGTAAAAATAACATTTTTTTTCTAGCATTATGACGTCATTCATTTAACCATCTCATTTAATCATTTCTTATTTTAAATCCCCTATATAATAATAGCCTAAGTTATCTGTCCGTCTGTCCTCCAATTTATGAAGCGGTTGGACCTGGAATGGATAGAGGCATCCATTAAAAGAGAATAAAGTTTACCTTCTCCTAAACTATCGATCCGATTCTAAAATAAATTTGTATAAATATCTTTCATATCACAGCAAAAAATGCTGTCGTCTTTAAAACGTTCGAAATCCAACCCTTCCCCCCCTTTTCGAGAGTTTAATGTCCTTATTTCAAGCCCTATTTTCCCCGGTTAAGAGCAGCCGGTTAAATTTATCCATTTATCACTTAATAAATAGGTAAAAATAACAATTTTTTCTAGCATTGTGACGTCATTCCTTTAAACATCTCATTTAATCATTTCATATTTTAAACTATTTAAATATCGTCTACACTATTTTAATATCTTTGATCACTGAACTTAGATATTACGTAAATTATTTTCTTTTATATTTGGCTTAAATAATGGATTAGGTACATACGTGATAATTTTAAATTTAATCATCGATTATTTTTTGTTGCAATGAAACTTTTACCACCGGTATTAACAATAAATTCTTTTCATGTAAGTCTAGGAGTCTATTTCACGGACTAATAAATATCTAACTTTTAATTTATATATATTTGGAAATTAAGAAGTTTGTTCTTTTGTGTGTTTGTTTATTATACATAACCACACGGTTTTACTAAATGAATTCAATGTGATTCTAAACTGCATTACAGGACGGGAGACTCTAGAGGAGTATGACGATAAATAAATTATTGAGAGTGAACCAGATATTGCTCGGTCAAAAAACAAACCATTTTTTACATGTCTCATTGGATACTTAACAGTTTTGGAATATTAAAAATTTTACTAATCCCGTCATATGATGGGCTATATGCTAGTTATTTAAATATTGTCTGTGTTATTTTCATACGTTTTATCACTGAACTTAGATATTACGCAAATAATTTTCTTTTATATTTGGCTTAAATAATAGCTTAAATAGATATGTAATAATTTTAAATTTAATCATCGATTATTTTTTGTTGTAATGAAAATTTTATCACCGGTATGAACAACAAATTTTTTTCATAAAAGTCTAGGAGTCATTTCACGAACTGATAAATATCTAGTGTTTAAGTTAGATATCTTTAAAAATTAAGAAGTTTGTTCGTTTGTGTGTTTGATTTTTATACATACCCACACGATTTGCAATCGATTCGCCAAATGTTGGACATCATTCATATATATAATATATATATATATATATATATATATATATATATATATATATATATATATATATATATATAATATATATATATATATATATATATTTAATATATAATATATATATATATATATATATATAATATATATATATATATATTAATCACTGTCAATGTTGAAACCTCTGCTATCCATCCTATCATGTAATATGACAAGATAAATTAAAGTTGGCAACTAACATACGGCCAGTAAAGTTTTTTACTGATCCCGTCATATGACGCTAGTGATACAATATTCTCTCATATCCAAGCATAAATTAAGAAAATATTAATAAGTATACTCTAAAAATATCAGTAAAACCTCAAGGCTGAAATAAACTCCCATTTAACCTTTTCTACTACAAAATGAACAATTTTGTAATCAACAGCAAACCTATACGAATGAATTCGTATCCCAGAAGAATAAATTAGCCGTGTCTTGTAAACTAAGTATATGGGAATGAAAAACATTAAAGTTGGCAAATAGCATAAGGTCAGTAAATTTTTTTACTGATCCCGTCATATGACGGGCTATACGCTAGTGATACAATATTCTCTCATATCCAGGCATAAATGAAGAAAATATTAATAAGTATACTCTAAAAATATCAGTAAAACCTCAAGGCTGAAATAAACTCCCATTTAACCTTTTCTACTACAAAATGAACAATTTTGTAATCAACAGCAAACCTATACGAATGAATTCGTATCCCAGAAGAATAAATTAGCCGTGTCTTGTAAACTAAGTATATGGCAATGAAAAACATTAAAGTTGGCAAATAGCATACGGTCAGTAAATTTTTTTACTGATCCCGTCATATGGCGGGCTATACGCTAGTGATACAATATTCTCTCATATCCAGGCATAAATGAAGAAAATATTAATAAGTATACTCTAAAAATATTAGTAAAACCTCAAGGCTGAAATAAACTCCCATTTAACCTTTTCTACTACAAAATGAACAATTTTGTAATCAACAGCAAACCTATACGAATGAATTCGTATCCCAGAAGAATAAATTAGCCGTGTCTTGTAAACTAAGTATATGGCAATGAAAAACATTAAAGTTGGCAAATAGCATACGGTCAGTAAATTTTTTTACTGATCCCGTCCTATGACGGGCTATACGCTAGTGATACAATATTCTCTCATATCCAGGCATAAATGAAGAAAATATTAATAAGTATACTCTAAAAATATTAGTAAAACCTCAAGGCTGAAATAAACTCCCATTTAACCTTTTCTACTACAAAATGAACAATTTTGTAATCAACAGCAAACCTATACCGAATGAAATCATATCCCAGAAGAATAAATTAGCCGTGTCTTGTAAACTAAGTATATGGCAATGAAAAACGTTAAAGTTGGCAAATAGCATACGGTCAGTAAATTTTTTTACTGATCCCGTCCTATGACGGGCTATACGCTAGTGATACAATATTCTCTCATATCCAGGCATAAATGAAGAAAATATTAATAAGTATACTCTAAAAATATTAGTAAAACCTCAAGGCTGAAATAAACTCCCATTTAACCTTTTCTACTACAAAATGAACAATTTTGTAATCAACAGCAAACCTAAGCCGAATGAAATCGTATCCCAGAAGAATAAATTAGCCGTGTCTTGTAAACTAAGTATATGGCAATGAAAAACGTTGACCAAAGGTCCCTGAGGAATCTCGGCGCTCTGCAAGGGAGCAAGCAAATCAGAAAAATAGAGTAACAATAAATCCTATGAGCTCTATCTCAGACAGAAGAAAAGTGATTTTCCCAGCTTCAGACAGATTTCAGTGAGAGAAGATTTCTTAGGCGTCGTCAGGTCCTGTCAATGGAACGCGCTCTCGCCAAATCTTTTTATACGATATGCGATGACAGGGTTTTGGGCCGAAATGCGGGGGTATTTGTGAAATCAGTCACCCTAAATCTACGAGACTGAATCAAAATATAGTAATATTCACTTTTCCTTTTTTAGATAAATGTGGAGTTGTCAAACACCGCCCTGAAAAGCTAATACTTATTTTTGGTAGGAAGCATTCCTTAACATGCAATCTAACATCAGCCGTCAAAGGCTGAATGAGACACAGATGGCAATTACTCAGATATAACAAAAAGTAATTATAATTTATAAGAAAAAGATAAGCTTGTAATCGTGGCAATTCTTTAGAAACGTGGGAAATATTTTGTTCTGAATTCAAGCATCCGCAGATCCGTCTTCCCAGTGTAGGCTTATTGGAATAATTTGGTTTGGCTCTGTTTGGACGCCACGGTTTACTGTTTTGCAACACGAAAGCTAAAAAGACCGGGATGTACTGCCTAAAGCTGATTCATACGAACATCCATTCTACAGTAGGATTCAAATCCACGAACTCCTTTTTGGAACGGAATTTAAACTGTAGATCCTGATTGAAAGGACTTGTCACACATCAACACTTTGAAAAAAGGATTCGGATTAAGATTTTTTACCTGGTAATAAATGTGCGGATTTCTCATGTGATGGCGATAAATCAGCACATTCTTCGAGAAATTCATTCTATCGAGAAAAATAATATTAAACTGTATCCATTTTTTTCAACCTACTGGTTGAGTTGTGATAAGGCTTTTAATTAGCCTTCGTGATCAAAAAGTTGACCGTAACGCTCGAGACCAACCCAGTGAGTGTTTGGTTGACGCGCTAAGTTCAATTTTTCGCTACTTAGATGGTAAGTTGTTTTTAAAGCCAATTCCGAACTTTTACAATCATTCATAACAACAACGAAACTCGAATCCGCAGTATACAATTATACTAAGCAGCGGCCTACCGATTCAGCCATCTTTCGGTACCCGAGTTTGGGAGTTACTTTATTAAAAGAGATGATGAATCGAACCAACCCTCAATTTTCATTGCCTATGGGAAAAATAAAATTCTCACTAGTCACCTCGAATTTTATGAATTCTTTAGACATATTATATCACGTGATAGAACAGCAAATTCTTTACGATGCTATCTTTCCTTTAAAAAAAATAGAGAATTAATTTTATATCATTTGGAAGATATTTCGGTATTTCTAATTATCAACTCCGGATTTTAAATCAGCGATATAACTTTAAACCTCGAACTCCGGTTCCGTAAGGCAGCGTTCTAGCTTATCCAGCTAACCATGCCTTAAACAGAATTTGAAATGAAAATTGCTTTGAAGAGCTTACACAGCATTTTAAATAAACAAGGATTGCATTAATTTACCGGTACAAAATATAGAAACGAAATATGTATTTTTGTTTTGAAATGCCCGAGGCTTAGATTGAGCGACTTCACATAAAGTAAGTTTATTCTTACGTTAACCCATCATGAAGATATACAACAGCATGCATACTGAAGACCAGAGGTCACGACAGCAACTGCAACAGCAAATGAGCTGCTGCTGACCTAGGAGAGTTCCGTCATGGTCCGTGTTAATATTGTCATAATATTGTTGCTCGTCTATCAGAAATAACTGGAGACCCAGATCACTAAGGTAGACCCCGGTTGCGAGAAACACATATATATCTAAACACATATATACCCTGAGGTTGTCTCAAATTTAGGATTACCCAGAGGACACGTGCGGCTTGAGCTTGTAGCCGCGGACAATTCATTCGCAATACCAACTCAACACATTTGAAAATTTAAATCTTACGAAACAGAATGAAATACACTGGTGTGCAAAACTTAAGCAACAGGTGGTTTTTTTTGCCATAACTCCAAGAGAAATCATCTGAGATACATGAAATTCAGAAATGATTAAAAGTATTATGTACGTAAGGGATGACGAAAGCATCAGAGCTGAAAAAAGAATACAATACATACAGTATGAAATCAAACAAAAACAAGCTTTATTCAAAGCATGGTATCATGACTCATGATTGTCTATTCAAGAGGAAGAACAAGCAGATGTTCCTTAATATGGGATATGCCTCCCCTAACTGCAATGGTTGCTTCGCACCGTCTCTGCATACTCAGAACAAGCTGGTCCAACTTTTCTTGTGGTAAGAGAGCCCATTCCGTAGTCAGCATCTGTTTGAGATTTTAGGTGTTCTGTGGGTGTTTTGTCGGAGGATGTAAGTGTGCTGCAATGCGTCTCTACAAAGCATCCCACACATGCTCGATGGGATTTAAATCAGGGGAGTATGCTGGCCAATCGATTTGAGTCATATCTTCACTTTCCAGTGGGGCCTCAACGGCAAGAGTACGATGTGGCCGTGCATTGTCATCCATAAAAGTGAGGTCTAGGCAAATGGTACCTCGGAACAGACGCACATGGAAAAAAGTACCTCCTCACAATAGCGATTCCCTGTTACAGAACCTCCGTCGAAAACGTGGAGCTTAGTTCGCCCGTTCAGCATAATGCCTCCCTAGACAAGAACTCCAGGACCACCGTAACTGTATCTTTCCTTGATGTTTAGGATAAAACCGGTTCCCGACCTCTTTCCAAATCAAAACGCTTTGAGAACCGCTTCTAGTACTGAACCGACTCTCATTCGTAAAGAGGACACGACTCCATTGATTAGTTATCCAGTTCTTGAGATCTCTGCACCACTGTAAACGGTAGCGTCGGTGGGCAACTTTCAACGGGAGGCAGCTTTCAGGACGACGGGCGAATAGGCCCCCTTTGTGAAGGCGTTTGGCCACAGTAATGCAGGCAATGCATCGGACTCTTGCTGTTGAGGAGCTACTGGAAAATGAATATAGCTCTCGAATGGATTTGCCAGAGTACTCCCCTGATTTAAATCCTATCGAACATGTGTGAGATGCTTTGGGGAGACGCATTGCAGCACGCTTATATCTTCCGGAGAACACCCAACAACTCAAACAGATGCTGATTGTGGAATGGGCACGCCTACCGCAAGAAATGTTGGACCAGCTGGTTCTGAGTATGTAGAGACGGTGCGAAGCAACCATTGCAGTTAGGAGAGGGCACATCCCATATTAAAAGGACCATCTGCTTGTTGTTCTTCCTCTTTGATAGATAATCATGAGTCACGATACATGCGTTCGATAAAGCTTGTTTTTGTTTCATTCCATACCGTATGCATTGTATTCCTTTTCAGCGCCGATGCTTTCGTCATCCTTTACATAATACTCTTCCTCATTTCATGAAGCAGCTGGAAAAACAATCGATTACAGAATGGGGAGGGGGCTGTTTTTCGGTACTGGAGTCCATGGACTCGAATCCAGCTTCGTTAGCCGTTCAAAATCCGCTGTAAGCATTACGTCTCAGTTTCATGTTGCAAAAAATTCTCCGAACAAGAATTGACAAGAGTTTCAAAACTCTCATTAAACCTTCCAAAATACTTCTCCTTTACAGGGGTGCGAAAATACTAGTCACAACTCCGTAATAAGCATTCTTTGGGGTTTCTAATAATAATAAGGTCAGGGAAGACTAGATCTTCCTCTTTGAGAGTGCGATAATACGATTACAAACTCTACAAATCCTCTAAAAATATACTCCACAACATGGGAATAGATTTTAAATATATGATAAAAAAAATTCGAGAACACGTTAATATTTAAGTGTGGTATTGTTCAAATATAAAATGAAGATACTAAAGAATCTTTATATAGATTTTACTCGAAAAGGCAAATCTTCGAAAGATATTTTATACCTTTTTTCTTGAAACAAGACTTGTCAATAAATCTAAAGATGAACATTTTATAGTGCAATAATCACAATGACAACTTGATCTTACGTAGCAAAATTTTCAAAATTTAGAGAAAATATCTATTTTGTTAAGTTTTTTCTAGATTTTGTATACAAAGCTCTGTAAGTTAGAGAAAAACTATTTTAGTCAGACAAATATGAATACACTTAAAGAGGCTCTTTAAAATTTATGAAACATATCAACCTCTACAAAATGATATCGTAATGATTAAGTAATCATAAACTAGAAGGTTTTTTAAAA
>CM063505.1:102495467-102717967 GCA_032207245.1 Pardosa pseudoannulata | reverse complement strand
GAGGCTTTGTGAGACTGTTGAGTGGAAAGACTCTGTGAAATGATTGTAAATTATTACAGTGCCACGTGCACCCATTAGCGGTAGCGAAAAAGGCAATTAAGTTGTTTGGGTCGGCTGATCTGAAGACGACTTTTCGGCCACATATGGAAACGAAACAGCTGATTCCGGCTGGGAGGTGACCGCAAGATTGCATCATCCTGCTTCTGGAAGTTTCCCGAAGAATCGCGTAAGGGGAACCGGGACCGCTATAAAAGAAGAGTGGCGGTGCCAAGGCGGGGGCTTTTTCTTCTTGAGGCTTCTTCCTGAGAGAGCCTTTGTAGCTCGAGAGGAACCACGCTCGTCTCTCCGATTTCCGGAGTTTGCTTGATTAGAGACCGCCAGCGTCTCTGTTTGCAAAGAAGTCGACCTTCGACTTGGGAATCCCATTCCCGTTATTTGCTAATTTATTTTTACTTTGTGCATAGAAGTAGGTAGCCGAGAGTGACCCTTTCTCTCAATTTGGATCGTCTTGCATCCCAAGTTTCCCTTCACGAACCCCAGCGTGATACGCACTCTGAACTTTCGAACCTTGGTGTGAAAGCCGACTGTACGAATCGTCAGCCCAGAGGTGATAGTGTCAGCATTTATTACCGGCACTAATTAGCGAACAATTTCTAGTGATTAGAAGCCCTGGACATACTGTATCCGGTACCCACGCATCCTTATCTTGTGAATGTCATCTCAGCACGAGATCCCAGAATATTTAGAAATCTACTGAACCTGTACATAGCTGTACATAGTTTGTTCACCTGAATAAAATATTTAATCTAGATTAAACAGTTTTCTAGCCTGTTTCATTGACGTCTTCGTCTACCATATCTCCAGTACGTTACAATACACTTGAAAATTTAGTAGATAGTTTATGCGATTGCTATCTACTGTCGATGAAAAGGAAAATTCGCTCATTGATAACATTACAGTTCTGCAACATATTTTTTAGCTGTCTCTAAAAAGGGAATGATTAACAGCAATATTAGCATCACTGTACTGGATTTTTAAGTAATTCTGGTTTGGTTTCTCTGCATATTCGAATCAATTTTTTACTATTTTATTTCATCATTCAACCCTTCTAGTAACACTTTTAATTTTGAAAAGCTGAATCTCAGACTTGAGAAATGATTCCCCTTTTCTGTTGTACACTGCACTACTTGCAACTTAAATGCTGAGGTATAACAAAGTTCTCTTTTTCGTCTTACTTGCACTTTATCATAAAACGCTCTTTTCTTGAAGGATGAAAAGGAATTAAGAAAGTGCAATCGCCCATTGAAAAAAGCGGATAACTAGCAAGTCATCAATATCGGCCATCACAGTCATCTCGTAGTAGTCCCTCTTCCAACCTTTCAATGACCTCAGACAATCGCTAACAAGTGCGTCTGTAGATATCATTTTTTGTTCTCCTCCACATTTGTGATCATAGCGCTCTAGCGGTCGCAGTTTGCATTTTCAGACACAAGTTCCTATGTAAATCTTGTTCATCGTGATATGACAGACCAGCATGTTAAATTTGTAAACAATTTTTTGGGACACCCTGTATATTGAATTTCCTTTTGAAGAATTCGATTTTTTTCATAGATTTTCTTGTAAAATATGCGTGCGCATAGAAAAATACAGAAAGATCCCATATCACTTCAGTTGACACTGCACCTAAAGAAAGAGCGTCTCTTATAACGTATTTTGATTTTCCGTTTTTGCCTCCTTCTAGAAAATAAATGAAACATTGTATTCGAAAAAAAAAATAGATATTTCAGTGCTCAAATTTCAATTAAAATTCTCATTTTGAACTTGAATGACTCAATTTCGACAAATTCAAAGTGTTACAATTGTAGAAAGGTAAGAGAAAATTTTAATTATGAAACTTTAACTATCCATTTTGACCATTTCTGAACTGGTTTTGTCTTGATGTTTGTACTTGTACATCTCGAATAACTCAAAATTTATTAGTCGTAGAAGATCGATATTTTGTATTTAGGACTACAATAGCATTTCCTTGTGTTGCTTACCTTTTGATTGCAATTCGCACATTATTTACTGAAAATTTTCAATATAACGTATATTAATGTTTTAGGCAATAACTCAAAAACGATTAGCCATAGAATGTTGATTTTTTTTATTTATTTAGGACTGTAATAATGTCTAGTTGCGCATTTTCCTTTTTTAATTACATCTGCACTCTATATTATGAAAAATTTCAATTTAACGTATATTTACGATGTAGGCCATAATTCAAAAATGATTAACCTAGAATGTTGAAATTTTGCATTAAAGAGTATTGTAACATCTATTTGTGCAGCTCCCCTTTTCATTGCAATCTTCCCTCTATATAACAAAAAATCTCATTGCCGATCAACAACAATGCAAATCAACATATTCGTATGCAATCGTAACAAAACTTTTCAAACAGCTGTAACAATGTTTTGTAGTCCATTTTCAGAAGAAAAAATAAATAAAATTCTCTTATTTGAAGATAATTAGAAGTGTTTACTGTTTATTACTTTCTGGTACGAAGTGAAGCAAGTACTATAATGACAAAAAATGTTTGTTTAGAACAAAATAGCTATGTAACGAATAGTCTCAATATAATGAATATAAACTCAGCGAGTCACAGCCAGATGACTGTACATGTGTTCTACTCAAACAAACTGGTTACTTTAAAGAACAAAAAGTAATTTGAATCTTACAGATAATGCGTGAATAATTCTGATAACGCATCACACAAAATAAAAAATATATATAATAAACGTATAAAAAAGTCGCGATAGATCTTTTCCTTCTGATTAACTCCACCGTGTTTTAACCCCCAATGATTTTTATCAGCGACTCAGATACTGTTTACAAATGTATCATTACAACACCCATGATATTAACGTTACTTTTAGATGAGTGTAAATAACAAATGTTTGAACAGTCTACCATTGTAACTCGAACCGGTTTATGTTAACCCAGCTTAGGACCAAGTCCAAAATACAACAGCCTTCGTGTTAAACATCTTATTTAAAAAAAAAGAAAAGATAAATCGATTATTCGAATTTTAGTACCTAATATATACAGGTATATATTAGGTAGGACAAAATATCAGGAACATCCATTTAAAAATTAGTCGTTCTTCGACCGTCCAATAAACGGCAGCCTCGTGTAGCAACAGTTTGCCACTTAGTGGCGGCGAAAGGGAAGGTATCAGTCAAGTATTTCGCAGTCTGAGAGTTACATGAGAAAATTCTGTTCCCAGCAAAACGTGATTAAATCCGTCCTTTCCTACGTGAAAAGAGGCATGATAATTGGATCTCGCCTCACTTGAGCGTCCTTTTCCAGAATAGACAACCTTGTAGAGTTTCAAGAACCACTGTGTCAAGGGTTATGAAAGCCTACATAAACCTGGGTAAGTTATCTTCTGCGAAGCACAACAATGAGCGAAAGTAGAAGTTGAAAGGCCTTGATAGACGGATGTTGAAGAGGATAGTCGCACGAAATTGCAAGACTACACTACCGTACATAACGTCCGAGATGAATACCCACCTTCTGAACCCCGTATTCATGAAAACTAATCAACATGAGTTGCATGCTGCGAACATTCATGACAGAGTAGCTATTCAAAAACCGTTTCAGCTCGGAATGCTATGAAAACACAACAGTAGTGCCGAGACCACCCAAACTGGACACAACTGCAATAGGAGTCATCTGGTCTGATGAATCCTCATTTACATTATTCCAAACTACCAGACGTGTGTTCATCTGGGGAACACCGGCAGAAGCATTTCATGTTGACTGCCTGGTTCCAACCGTGAAATAGGGGGTTCTGCGATGGTGGAGGCCGCAACATATTTCCGGGGATTGGGGCACCTCATTGTCTTGAAGAGGAAGATCACAGGCGACCAATATCGAAGCATTCTCGCAGATCATCTTCTCATTGTATGTTTCAGACTCTCTCTCTCCAGGAGAACATCCTGTGTTACAAGATGACAAATCCCCTGTTCACGTCTCGCTATGTGTCAAACAGGGTTGCATGTTGCATGAGCATAGTGATGAAATGGAACATCTAAGCTGATGTCTTCAGTCCCTTAGTCTCAATATCATTAACCCTTTGTGGGGTTATTTAGAGAACTAAGTCCGAGTTTGGTTTCCTCCTCCAAACACACTATTTGATCTCGAGACTGACCTGCAAGAGGAATGGGAGCGAATTCCGATTAAATTTGTTCAAAACCAGTATTTGTCATTACCACGTCAAAACAAGCTGTCATTCAAGCCAAAGGTGGCCCAACGGCCTTAGTAATTAAAAATTTTCATTTTTTCACAGGTGTTGCTATTATTTTGTCCTATACTTCAACATATATATGTTATCACTTACATTTAATAGCCATAGTACTGAAATTGTTAAAAGAAACAATATAGATATGAATTACGGAAAATTTCATGGCACATTGAAGTTAAAAACTGTAAATAAAAGCCTAATAAAATTTTCTTTTTGAGTCATTGGCAAAAAATAACTAGATCTAGAGTCTATTAAGCTTAACTTTACTATTAGTTAGTCAAAAAATTTTAAAATCATTCCCAATAACCAAGTCATTATACATTTGTAAATACTGACAAATTTACATCAGTTACAGAAGAAACATGTGAATATAGATGGAAGAATTTTATTGTATATTCTATACTGTATCTTTATTATATATTCCTATATGCAATGATCACATTGATTTATAACCTTATATATGTAGAAATGTGTGTGGAAACAAAAAACATCGTATGATAAGAGCAATAACACACTGCTGCCTGCAATAAATGAATGATGTTCTGTCACAAGGCAGTGAATAATGCCAATTGAAGGCATAAAATAACAGAGTATTTTAAGATACATTTACAATACACTATGACTTTTACACACACACATTAATTTGTCTTTGTTCTAATTAAAATTTATCTTATAGCTTTCATATATGCAACATTATTAGGCTAAGTATATATATATATATTTATTTATATATATATATATTTATTTATTTATTTATATATATATATATATATATATATATATATGTATGTGTGTGTGTAAAAATTTAATACATTAATCCTAAACTAAAACTGCTAACTCCTCTATTAAAAAACCACCAAATCCGCAATTTCATCATCCATCTTTTTAGTGGCCTTTTGGCATTAAACTCTTTTGTTTCCTTCCTGTTGACGAGCTTAACTCGCCAACCTATTTTGATGGTTAAGAGCACTTCTAATTTGCTGAGTTAACAAATTCCTTTCTGACACGGATAGCGTCCCCAAGGTTATATAAGGCTGTGTGACTATCCTTTGTTGGATTTTTGCTCTGTATGTTACTTAATGAAGATGCTACACAATTTCTCCTGAAAAATCATATTCTTTTTCAGGGACGACTACATCATTTCGACTCTGTTGCATCCTTGAAGCATAGTGACCACGCTGTTACATATATATATATATATATATATATATATATATATATATAGATAGATACATATATACATATATGTATATATATACACATATGTAGACTTTTGTTGGACTCAATAGATTCATATCTGTTTGGTTTAAGTTCCTATGGCCAAATCTAAGATGCTTAACTAAGTTTTGAAGTGTTAATAAATGTCTTTGTAGTAAATGAAGGCCTAGATACTTTCAATAGTATGACAAACTGTCTCCAAATGTATGTTTTTTGCATTGTCTACTTAAGATTCAGCTTTTGGAATTCAACATTTAGAAGTCTAAAACTGGCATGTCATAATGCCTCTCAAATAGAGACCTTTATTACTTCTTTTCTGTTTAAGTAATAAATATCCTTTGATAATAAAATGGAAAAGGGGTAGTAATGAGATACTAAACAATGATATTTAAAATAATAAAATAACCAGAGTTCTTTTTTAATTAATCGGAATAATTACTTATTGCTAGAGAAAAGAGTAAAAATTCCTTCCATACACTGAAAATCTAATTTTTTAATCAAACAGCATAAAGTCAGTATTTCAAGATTTCTCTTTCATATAAAGTTCAAGTACATTTTAAAACTAAATTTTAAAAACTATTCAACTGTTAACCAATAAATATTCTGATGGAGAGAGTGAACTATATAAGCTACTCAAGATTTCTGTTCTGAAATATTTTCTCTTTTTTTATGAAATTACTAGCTATCTTAGGCACACAGCATTTTTAAATGCCTTTCAGTATTCATCAAATACTGCAAAGGGTAAAACAAAGAAAATGAAAAAATATGAATTTTTTATTGAGTTTAGTAAGTAATGGTGTATTTGCAATACACTACACCTGCATGACGCTAGCTGTGTAGCCAATATCGGTCACAAATGTATATATTCTCTGATCATTCTATGCAGAGTTGTTGAACTGTAAAGATGGTATGGAGACTGGTTTATTTTTGATTCTTAATAAATTTAAACTTTCACATCTCTAAGGACTTTTGTTTTTCAGATGTCATATGACTGCAATTCTACTAAGAGTTATTTTTGCCCAGCAAGCTCAATCAAATAATAGAAGCTAATCAAGTATTAGATTTTTTTAAACTAAACCTAAAAATGTTGGTTTACTTCCACTGTTGTAATATATTAAAAACACATTGTGATATATATATATATATATATATATATATATATATATATATATATATATGTAGATAGATAGATAGACTAAAACAGATTTTTCTATTTTTCCATTAATTGTAATGATTGAAAATAACTCTTGTAGAAATAAACAACTAATTTCTTTGAGATAAAAATATTAATAAAATTTAGATTATTCAAACAAAACACACAAGAACATGAAAAATATATTTTATTATACAACTACACACAGATGCAAACATGAGTCAAATAGAGAATAACAATTAATTACAGATACAACATATACAGAAACAATACTGAAACTTAAGAGGCATGACTTATTTCAGCATGAAATATACACTGAGGCATTCAACCTTTGATAAAGAATCAAAGGATAAATTTCATTTCATTTGAGAACTACTTTTAAGCATCTTTTAAAGAAACTGGGATTTAGTGCATATTTTTGGAGTGTGTTAATGCTTCTAGTCAGTTTACACATAGTAGCTTCTCGATTATTTCTTAACATAAAATTAAAAGTTTTCAAGAAAAACTGAAATAATAAAGAGGACATATATCAGCATATTTCAGGATGAAATATATATATATATATAATTTAAATTATAATATATATGATTAATTTTGCATGTTCATGACAAATTGATTATTAGATTATTTTTTTTTTAATTGCTGCCCCTCCCATCTAATAAGAGGTTTTACACTACTAGAAGCTATTTCAGTATTAATGAACACTTTTAAGACAAGTGAGAATTTCAAATTGGTGAAAATTGCTCAAATTAAATATTTTCTGCAAATACATCAAGAAAATTGTTTACCATATATCAATTTTTTTTTTTATTTAAGCGAATATTTCTACTTATAATAAAAATTTAAATATTGTTCAAAAACAAAAATTGTTTCTATTTTTATTTGAGCTGCATGCTTCCTAAATTTATTCACATCAGTATTGAAAATATTTGAATTCCTCCTCCATGCACATTTAAAACACATTGTAAAACTTTGGTTTTATCTGTAACAAATCATAATCAAATATTATAACAGAAGAGGCTAAAAAATATTTTCTTCAAAAATATTTATAGATTTTTAGTTACATGTTTTATGAATAACTTCATAGTTACAAACCTTAAATTTTATAGCCTTTTTTAAATCAAGTTTTAAAACTAAATTTTATAGGAAAATAAAACCAATTCTGTAATTTACTACAGGGATAAAATACCTCTAAAAAATAAACAACATTCACTAACTAAATGAACCCCAAGAAAGTTAATGCTTAAGAGAATTATTTTAGTTTTTAAAAATAGGAGAAAATAGTAAAGTACTTGAAAAAATTAAATTCAAAAAGTTTTCTTAAACAAAATAAATATATATTTCACAAAAATATTAACTATTAATAAATTTGTTACCATAAAGTAAAAATAGAAATTATATACATAATTTAAAAAGTAATCTAAAGAGTTTTCCAATAAAATTAAAATATTTCTCATTACTTTGTTCTGGACTCAGAATTTAGCTTTTGATTTCACAAAATGCAATTTAAATAGTTTGAAATTTGAACAAAATGTTTTTACTTTGATAATTGCATATGTATATCAAAAATTTCATTTTCCAAACATTTGCTATGAATACTAAATTTTTTATAATAATCAATAGAATATGAACTGAATAAAACTGAAAGATTTCTTAAATTAAACAACATGCTTTGATGTTAACCATTTTGAAACTTTAACAAAGTAGGCAATTAAATATTTTAAACAGTTGTAAAAGTCACAAATCACAGCATCAAAAAGAAATGATTAAATCTACATTCCCAATGGCAACTGCTTAAAATAATTTTCTTTAAATTTAGCTGGCAGGAATCTTTGGCAGACCAAATTCATCAACCATAACACCCTGTAAAGATAACAATTGATTTTGATAAATATTCATGGCAGAAATGACTGAATAAAGTATGTTACAACAATAGTAAAAACATTTACAAAATAATAAAATACAGCAGTGCATCTTACAATTAAAGAATTTCATATATTTCAAAATGTAATATCTATATGCTGAGAGAGTGTTATTTCTTCAAAAATTTACCCCAAATTCAAAACCTGTTCATAAGTCAAAATGAAAACAAAAAAATTCTTGTAACATTCAAACACATGGTTCGTACACTTTTTTAATGGAAAAAATTAAGCACCATTCAAACTTTTTAAGCACCTCTTATCAGAAACATATCAGATAAAATAATGGTTATTACATTAGGTTCAACAAAAACATGAACAAAAGAGAGTGTGTATAAATGAGAAATCATTGTATTTCACAGGCACAGAAGTCAAAATTTTGGGGAAAAAAGAGGAAAAAAAAAAGAGGTAGTTGAATAACTATTAAAAATTAATGTTCTGATTTACTTAATACAAAAACAAGTGCCTAAATACAAAATATGAAAGTATCTAAATAACTTTTTATCAATATAAACAAGTACTTAAGTTTCCTAGTAAAAGAAAAATTTTAAAACAGATTCAAATCAGATGTTTCTTCAATTTGCCTATGAAAAAAAAATAAATAAATTCACCAATACAGTTGAACTTTATTATATTAAACTTTGAGGAACCATATTGTTTGTTGGATTTAACTTAATAATTTTTACTAATATAAACAATCACTTGAGTCTCCTAATCAAAAAATGTTGAAAACAGATTCAAATCAGAAGTTTCTCAAATATCCTAATTAAAAAAAATTAATAATATAAATGCGCATTTTAGATATCAAATTTTTAGGAGACATTTCTATACACAAATTTTTAATTTTGTGACTGCAGAATTTCTTAAATAGCAATAAAATCTATACCTTAATAGTTTGGAAAGATACAATAATTATCATTAGATTTAATTTTAATCAATGTCTAAAAACTCATGATTTAAATATATGCACTGTATAAGGCTATTTTTTAAGTGGACAATTAAAAAAAAATTTTTTTAATAGTAATATTTCGGGACAATGATCGAATAGGACGGGATTGTTTTGGTATCTGAGCCAGGGGGTTCGAATTGTACTTTAGACTAACAGATTTGTAACCATTTAGTTTGGTCTGAGAGTGCTAGAGTTTTCTTTTATGTTACCCGACGGCTAAAGACATCGGAATTTACTACTTAATTACTACGATTCTGAACAGCTACGAACAAAGAGCGGGATTCGAACCCGTGGCTGCGTTCTACCGATTCAGCTATAGGGCTGATTTTTATCGGTATGGCCATTAAAAGTTATGATTTTTCATCAACTTCAATGCACACGCAAAACTTAACAAAAAAAAAAGGTGCGAATTTTTCAACAATAAACTTCCGTGCATATCCAAAATTTCGTAAGTTATTTGCAACAGTGTCATTTTCTCACAGACACTGTCCATAGCAGAAAATTCAGTCAATAAGATAAAGTACCGTTTGAAATAACTATAGGAGGTATTGGAATCTCAATACTGTTACTGCGATATTAAAAAAATACCGATATATAAAACAGTATTACGATCGGTCTACATGCACGAGAGTTCGGGAGATATCTATAAAGTACGCAGGTTGTTAAAACATAATTCTACTGTTTGAGAGCCCCATATTATGATCGCACTATTAACTATGATGGTCCATTAAAAAATGCGCATTTTCCGGAATCGAAATCCAGACAACGGTTTTTTTTTTTCTTTTTTTTTACCAAAAACATATAATTACGGCTTAGTTGTACTTTTGTAACTAGAACCACACAAGTTCTATATGTTTCATTTATACCGAGTCACACGGCTTTTTGACCTTGAAGCACGTGTTGCGAGCATCCACTGATAACACTTTCCTACTCTTTGTCAGAAAAAAAAATTGTGGACGCGGCAAAGAGAAAAAGACAGAAAACTTTCAGATTATCGTCAAAATTTATACATATATGAGATAAAAAAAATGGCTTCTTCCTTTCTTTTTTTTTTAATTTCCGAAAAAATCTGTTTTTTTTTAGAACAAACCCACAAAAAACATTCGGATCAAAATCATACCTGAATTCAATATTCGATATGTCAGTCCATTTTTAAGCGCACAGGATTGGATAAACGTTTTTTTTCCCTCTTGGATTCAGAAACGGGTTAAACAGATTTCTCGACACTACAATCGAAAAATTCGGGTCCCCCTTTGGTTTTGACACTTTGATCGTTATTTGATAACTTTCAAAAACCTGTATCGCTAATAAATAGCCTAAGACTTATTTCGAGGAGGGGGGAGGTGAATATCCCACAGAAAGAAAATGTTAGAAAAACAAAGATGTTATCAAAACATGGGAAAGACGATGTGTGTAATCCGTTCCACCATTACACAACTCCGTAAATGTTGAGAAGGAAAAACCGAATAAAAGGAGTGAATGGCCCAAAGAAAAAAGGAATAAAAGGCGGGAATAGCCGAAAAAAAAGCAGGAATGCCGTAAAATAAGGAATAAAGGAGAGATTTCTAGAAAAAAGGAAAAAGAGGAAAAAAAAAGAGGGCACTGCAGTGTCTGATTTCATTCACACTGAACGATTAATCCCGAGCGATCTTTTATAATTTTCATAGAAGATTTCGAAATATTCAAATAAAAACTGTCGGCAAGAAAAAAAAATAAGGACTTTAGGGGAAAATTAAGCACTCTTTAAGCACTTTTTAAGGCCTTAAAAACGCGTTTCGAAATTAAGCAGTTTTTAAGCACTTTTAAGCACCGTACGAACCTTGAAACATGTCACTAACTTATTGAAAATGCCAAGAAGAAAGAGCAGATTAAATATTTTTAAATCAAATTACTGTAAAATAAAATACTAGACACAAAGGAAAATCCACACAATAATTTTTCTTTATACACTAGAGGAAAATAATGAGTTTTAACTGGTAACTCTATCTGAAGATTGCATATTTTTCCTGTAAATCAGAACCTGGAAGGCACACTTCATTGGGGAAACATGGTTTATTGCCAGGGAAGGTTTCCAACTAGTAAATAATTCCCAAAAGCTACAACCCTAGCATTAAATTTTGATATGATATATGAGTTGGTTTAAAAGATTATAAAGAAGGTAAATATAAAAAAAAAACATGCATCTACATATATGATATAGATAAAGCTTATTATTATTTTGTTAAGTGTACCTTATAGTTTTTGAAATAAAGTTTATATCATTTAAAACATGTCTGCTATTATATGTACTTAATATAGTACTTAATGAAAAGTGAGGAGGTACAGAAAAATATTCTTTTTAAGGGTGGCTGATTAGCATAAAAGAAGGAAATCAGTGTTACAAATGCCCTATATGTTTACTTCAGGATTTTTTCCATTAATTTGTTGTCTTGAATATGATTTGTACTCTCTTTATTATTCTTATTTTCTGTGAAAGTTTACTTTTTGTCGAAAAAATGAACAGAAATTCTTTTAAAGCAAATTTCAAACTACAAGAGATTGTATTTAATTAACATTCTAACAGTATGTTATCTCAGAATTTCTCCATAAATGAAAATCTAAAGATCAAACAGAGAAAATGAATTTGTGCTATATCTTAGTGGCACAATAAACAAACATTTTAAAAAATTATGAAAAGAGAACAACTCTTTTTCATTTAAAATTAATTTTTACCAAAAATTTAAGAACTATAAACTAATAAAAATTTAAAAAGTTATTTTTTTGGCAATTAATTTCTTGCATCCAACTGACTGGAAAAATATGCTTATAGTAAGATTAGCAATCTGTATACAAACAAACCACCCCACTTTGTTTAAAGTAAAATACATGAAAAGTCTCAACTTATATACAGAAATATATGGACTTAAAAAGTAAAGAATTATCTAGATGTTCAATGTTTTGCAATTTATGATAAGACAAAAGATATAACTCAAAACATGCCAACTTATCATAAAGAAATATACTTTTCTTAATTTTGAGTAATATTAGAATGAATTCTTTAAATCACTTTAAAATATACATTACCAAAAAACATAAAACAACTATCAATATTAAAATTTAAATATAGATAAAATTTTTATTATTAAAAAAAATTATTAAATAAACAAATGTATTTCACATGAAATAAAAGTGTGTAAAATATTCTTATACACTTTTAAAACTAGATACTTTGCACTGAGCCTTTGGTCTGGATATGTATAATCAGGGACATTATGCAGTCCTTAGAAAATCCTTTAATTTCAAGTAAACTATAGACATAAAAAAGGATATATTTGGCAATATATTCTTGTATTCACCTAATATAGCTTATGGTCCCCAAGAAAGGGGACTTTTATTAAAGGAAAAGATCCCTTTTTTTGTATATCATAACATTCAATTCTGAAAATACTTTGTATTAAACAAAACAAAAAGTGCAAATCAGACCAGTGTTAAGCAGAGGGAAAATGCAAAAGCATCTCCAAAACAAGGGTATCAAAGTTTGAAGATAACTATGAAGAACTTAATGTGCCAACTAAACTTTGATTCAAGCAGTTGGATTGGCCCAATTTTCATTCTATTACACTTTTTTTAATAACATTATTTTTCTTTGATTTATTTATATCTTAATGCAAAATCATTACAAAACACATAATAAAACAATTTTATCTTCAAATAAACTCCTGGTTGCTAAGTTACAAAATAGCTTAACTACTTTTCTACATGCGGTTAAATTCAACAATAAAATGAATGTACTTCCCCTCTCTGGCATCTTGAATATCTGCTATAATCTCATATCATTTGATAGGATGGTTGGAAAAGGTTTAAATATTGACAAGGACCACCTAGTGGTATTAAAAAATTGTCTATCCAAAATTTGGTGACTATCATACAAATGGTGTGGATTTGTATAAGACACAAATACACTCACATATACATTCTAGCCACTTGGTAACTAGTCTTCAGTTTGGGAAATTAAAGTTCCCAAATACAGGTTATACTTATTTAAAAATTCCCAAAGTTTTTAGATTATTTTACACTAATAATAAAAGCAGGCAATTTATTATCATAACCAAAATACTGACAATTTATATCCTTTTCATCTATAATACTTACTGCTTTAATTATGTTGTTAAATAACTGCTATCAAAATTTTATAAATTTTGTCTGATGCCAAAATCTGTAGACCATTACCAAGAACTTGGCTAACTGAACTTGCATTATTGAGCGTTGGTTTCATATAGTTAAAACTAAGGATATATACTCAATATTACTGATGCTTGGCTTGGCAACAAAATAGTTTGAATATAAAAAATGTTGCCAGTAAGGTCCTGTATCATCGCTTTTCCAAGAATACATTGTATTTGAAAATGTATATATAATATAGCCTATATAAGGAATTTTAAACTTTCAAAGAATCAACTAACTTAATTTACAAAATAATCTTAAAATTTCTTAGAAAAGAAAAGATTTCTATACAAAAAAATTATGAAGGCAAAAAGAAATAGTATAAACATGTTTTTTAAATTCATCCACCTTTTAATTTGCTTGTTTGTTTGTTTGGTTTTGGAGTGCTATGATCTACTTTTTGCAATACGAGGGCTACTGCTTAAAGCCGATTCTGAACGGCTACGAACATTCATGCCACAGTGGGATTCGAACCCACAAACTCCGGTTCCAAAGACCAGCACCCTAACCATTTGGCCATCGTTCAGCTCTTTTTAATTTGCAATCACATATTTTATTATATTTTTAATATGAAAGTGTTTTCTTTTTGCCACAGTTTTAAAACATTCACTGCAAACTAAAACTTAGAATTTCAAAAAGTGGGAAAAAAATTATATTTAGTTTTTATTGTGCTCAAAACTTTTACTATCAAGAAATTCATAGTTTATATCATCGATAATACTCCTTGCATAAAAGTCATTGTCCAAATCCAGAAATAAATCTTCCATTTATGTACTTATTAGACTTTTTTTACACAATCCAACATTGCACAGTGTCAGGGACACTCACATTTTAAAAAAGAATTTTTAAAAAACACTCAAAATGAATAAAAATCAAACTTTAAGCAAGCTAAATCAACAAATAACTAAAGAAAATTGTCATATTTTCACTTTATCTGAACACTGCCACTGTACACACTGTTTAACATAAATAGATAATGGCTGGCAGCCATCCCCTCTCCACAAAAATTGATCCCTTCCCCTGTATAAAGATTACATGTTGGATCACTGTGGCTGGGCTGCTATACTATCCCAATTAGAATCTTTGTAGTGATATTCACACAATAACACAAGATCAACCATTTGATGAGAACTTGCATCACATGAGATTGCATGCTTGGCAATTAACATGTCAAAGATTTCAAATGACTTTAGATAAAACAGAATTTTTAGTTAATGTATAATTTTACTGAAAAAAACTATTAGTATTTATTTATTTAACTATAAATGAAGGAACTGATTAGAACACAGATCATAAAACATTTATTGTATAATAAAAATCAATGAAAGAATATATTTAAAATTAATATAACGTGAGATTATAAAATATTGCAAAGATTCACAGAATGTACAATATACAACTAATTGCAGATTATCTTAATTTGAAGAAAAACTAATTTAAAAATAATGAATAAATGTGATATTTCAGAAATAACATCAATAATAATTTATAAAAACATGTTTTCTAACTAGTTATTTTATGCTAAATTATAATAAATTTATCATTTGTAGCAGATTTTAAAAGCAATGTTTGAAATCAAAGAAATGTAGCTTTCACCCTTTAAGCACAATCATGTTAATAGAGAGACAAGCATCTATTCCTCTCTATATAAATATATGGATATTATTGTAATGAAGATACTAGGTAATAGGAAGTAAAATTCTCTTTAGCTTTATATGTAAACTACCATTTTGAAATAAGCGCAGAATTAAATACATGAATACAATGAAAAAAAATGGAACTGAACTGACCCCTGCAGGAATGCTATCTGCTCCAGGCTCTTTGGAAGGCACAGTTGGAGTTTTCACAGCATCATCAAGGTATGATGTATCTTCATCTAAGGCAATTTCATCACCTAATGCATCAAGCTCTGGGAAAGCATTTTCATTAATGAATACTAATCATTAAAAAATCAACACAAAGAAGTATACAATATTAACAATGCTCATCTCAAAGAGGAATAAAAATAAAATTTTATTTGTGCAAATTATAAAACTCTTCAAAATCAAAAACACTCATCTTAAAATAGCACTTATAAAATACAGGTACAAATAAAATTAAAAAGAAAATCTAGCACTGGTAAGGCACAAATGTAAATATAGACTAAAATGTAAACATAAGTAAAAA
This sequence comes from Pardosa pseudoannulata, assembly GCA_032207245.1. NCBI lineage: Eukaryota > Metazoa > Arthropoda > Arachnida > Araneae > Lycosidae > Pardosa > Pardosa pseudoannulata. The sequence continues at coordinate 102,702,074 of CM063505.1, read as the reverse complement.
ATTTTACATCTTAATTTAAAATAAAGAGGAATTACCAACTGGAGAATACTAGCAACTGAAGAATAATCTATTCTGCATCATTTGCTAATTCCAATGTAGGTTTTCCTTGTTCATTTTAGTTCAATTCTTTACAAAAAAGTTTCATATTTTATGTAATCATGAATAGTTTACATTAGTACATATCTCACCATTTTATATATTGTATTCTAGTATCCATAAGCAAAATAGATATAAAAATTAACCCTAAAAAATACTACAGTTTTCACGCTGTGGAACTGATCTCAAAATATAAATACTGAAACAGATACTTATAACTAATTTATATTTTCTTAAGAGATTTAAATGCAAACCAATTTAAAGAAAACTCAAAATCATTACACAATAACATAATTATTAGCTAATAAACAAAAATACTTACAACTATAATAATTGGTGTTTTAAGATTGAATTAATATTTAAATATACCGTAAATAAACTTTAAAACAATAGCCCCATTTACATGTGCCAGTCAAGTACCCTTCATTTTACCCGGGTAAAGGGATTTTGCTTGGAGGGTCGAAGAAACCTATTTACATGGTCAATTATTATTACCCTCCTTTTCGCTGGAATCGTCGCCAGAAGTCATGTGATCATACGGGAAAGCAATCCCATCACTCCATGCTTGAACAACTTCCTGGCTGACTAGCTACTGTTTATTTGCTATAGAAAATGCGACATTTACGTTTCTTTGTAATATTTTTAATGAATAAAATGAAAAATTCAGGATGAAATAATGATGAAAGCCTATATGGTTCTCTCATAATAAAAAGGTGAACAAATTATACGGCTTTGTAGCAGCTAATAATAATATAGGCAAATGTACCATATTGGAAATAAAATGTTACATCTCCACAATACTAGGGAAACTATTTAACCTTACTATTATTATTAACTATTACTAGCATTATTACTAGCATTAACTATTTTTTTATTTTACTTTGCTAAAACTTAACCTTGCTTAGTGGAGAATGTGAACAAAAATTTAATACAACTTGGATGAAAGTGTTATAAATTCTAGGAATGATTTAGGGGGAGTAGTACATTTTAGGCTGAAAAATTATTCATATTATAATCTATCTTTTTAATATTTCGAATTTGTTATTTTGAATATCCCCCCAACTCAAAACAAAATCAAAAATCTGTTTATTATTTACTACATATCAAATATGATATACTTTTATATATTTGTTTTATTACGTAACAGATAATAACTCAATGATTTATAGGTAAGTTTCAAGCAAATTGATCATTTTTAGGTTTTTTTTCATACAACAAACCTCTGACATATGTATGAAACATTTTAATACACGAAAATATCTTAACTTGAACACTTTTATTGATATTAAAAATTCTTTATCACTTACATTGTATATGCTGCAATATAACTGTATTGAATAACTAACAAATGTTTTTCCTTACAACAATGTATACCATTTGTGATAAATTATGAACCATGTGCAATAAAAAAAATTTGTACGAATTTTAAGAACACAGTAGCAGCGAAGTTGGCCGTTTTAATTTAGCGCCACACATAACATATGCAAAGGATCATGGGAAAGGAGAGTAAACTCTGCAATTCCCCGGGTAGAAAGGTGGGTTCTTTCTACCCCTCAATTTTTTTCCTAGCTAGGGATAATTCTTGAAAGGGGAGTACAATTCACGGATCTACCCTGCATTTTACGCTGCTTTTGGCACATATAAATGTGACTAATAACTGTAAAGAAGCATGACAGACAGAGAAATAAATACAAGAAATATAATATTATACCAGCTTCTAATTCTTCGTCATCAACCTCTGGCATTCCATAACTTCTACCAAGAGCTTCTTGTACTTCATTTGCTTGATCAAGCATATCTTCTAATTCATCTTGAATGTTCTAGAAAGAAATTAAACTATGAGAACTAAATTTCATAAACCAACTAAAAGTTTATTTAAAATTAGTTTTCATAGAAATCTTTTGCTTCGTTCAACATAGTGATCAAAATTTCACATCCATAAAATTTTATTAAATTTAACAAGAAAGTTAACATATACAACTTACTTCAATATCATCTATATTCACTTTTTTGTACTCTCGCTTCATTTCCTTCACACCCATTTTCATAGCATCAATCTAGTAAGCAAATGTTTGTTAGGATTATGTTTCAAGAAAGACAAAAACATAAAATGTATCTAAGAAAATTAAACCACTATTACATTTGGTTTCACACAGTAATCTAATTTCTTCTAAAAAAATTAAGATAGTAAATGTGTGTGTGAAAATAATTCAATTCAAATTTTTCAACATTACTAGAAAAATATAATAGATATGTCAAAAGAATCAAGTGACAACCATTAAACAGGAAAAAAGTATTTTTCAAAATTTATAATTAAATAATCCTTCAGATACATTGCTTACATATTTGTAGATTTTATCTGGTTTAATTGAAAGTGAAAAAAAAGAAAAACAAAATTAAAACAGATTTCCTTAATTTAGTGAACTTATATAATTAACAATATAAATATTAAACTAAAATAATTACCTATATGCTAAGAGCAAATATTAATGGATGGACACAATTTATAACATTTAAAATAGTCACTGCGAGAATTAGAAATGGAGAATGAGGTTAAAAAATAATCTCAGTTAATTCCTAAAAAATACATTCAAAAATTGTGCGTTTGCAGAAAAAAAAGTTTCCCCCTAAATACTGACTTCTTTTATCCAAAATTTCAAAAATAGCTTACTACTTATGAAGTCAAACAAAGAAAATAAAACAATAAAATGACAGAAAATATCTTACAGTAACTTTCGTATCTTTTAATTGTTGAGTAGCAAAATTTGCTTGTTCCATGTTAAAGGACTGTTGCATAAGATTATCTCTCTGTGATTCATACCTAATATACAAGAGCAAGAAAACATTATAGGTTAGCAGTACAATTCGAGGAGAAAATTACATAGTTTCTCCCAAGCATATTTTTTCTATTTTATTAAAATATTGTTAAACAATGAATACAGAATGAAACATGTTATTTTCCATTCTTTTAAATAAAACCATTTGTAATAAAGTCAAATAGATAACAAAAATACAATGCAAAAAATTGGACACTACTACAGTTTGCATGGGAATAATATAAAATACAGACATAAATACACCAGATTTACAGAATTAATTGATTTGAACACTGCAAAAAATCTGTTTTATGTTAAATTTATAAGCATATAAATCTGTTTTGATGTTATTATATACTGATTTATATATTTTTGAAAAAAGGTAACAACATGATCAGGGGTGTAATTTGTCCCTTTCAACTGAGGGGGCAAAATCAAATCAAAAATTAAAATATAAATGGAATTTCAAAAAATTGGAGGGCAACAGCAAAATTATGCCTTCTTTAAAATTTCTTGGGAGGATTTTACTCCCCTTGCCCCTCTCAAATTATACCCATGAGCATGATATAAATAGTTGAATGAGACTAAATGAAACCAATAAAAATCTTTATCATTTCAGTATTCAATTAAATTTATTTTGAAAAATACACCAACTGTATGAATTAAAAATAATAAAAAATTAATTATAATAAATATTTTTTAAATCAGAATTATTAAAACATTTTTTACATAAGTTTAAATGTATTGAATATATATATATATATATATAATTAAATTTTCAACTGACTATTCCTAAATCAAAAATAAAAATTAAAATATGCAGAACTTTAATTGAGGATACCAAAGGAAGTTGAACGAAAATCAAAAATTTGCTTACTTATTTAAGAATTTCATAGTTGTGAAATGAATTATAAAATGATCTACTATTTTACAAAAGGATAGCTTAAAAATTGATTAAAATAAATTTTATGAAATTTTCTTGATTCAAAACCTAAATGAATTTAAAATTACCTTTTGATAGTTTATTTTACTTATAAGTACTAAAATGCATTTATGTACTTACATTTTTTTTTGCTTTAAAACTCTCATAGCTTTCTGTTTTACCATGTTCTAAAAATGATAAAAAGATTATAATATATAATAGAATTATATATTGTTAAATATAAATAATAAAAGCATCAGGGGGATAAATGAATTATAAAGAAACAAAATTTATGCTAGTTTCAAATTAAAAAGCATATATACAGTGGTAACTCATTCATATGAAACTTCCTTACATATACACTGTCTACCAATAAGTATTTGGACACCTGTGATAGAAAGGAAAAACTAACTTTATTCAAAATCAATAGTTGGTAGAGCCTTCAAAACCCTCTGGGGCATACTTTCCATAAGTCTTTGTAGTACATCTAGTGGTATTGTCTTCCACTCGGCTTGGAATAGACATACAAGTTCCTTCACCGATTTTGGATGGGTAGTGCACCCCTTAATTCGGCGATCCAACTCATCCCAGAGGTTCTCGATAGGGTTCAGGTCTGGTCTCTGGGCAGACCAGTCCATTCAATGAACTCTATTGGTACCATACCAAGCCTTGGTTAACCTCAAAATATGACAACTGGCATTGTCGTCCCTAAAATAACAAGGATCCAACCCATAAAACTGCCACAACGTCAGAAGCACATTGTCATCCAAAATAGTGTAGTAGGCATCGGCATTGAGCTTACCATGAATGGGGACCAAGGGTCTCAGTCCATACCAGGAGAAATACCCCCAGACCGTAATTCCACCTCTGCCAAACTTGACTGTTGTCACAATACATTGTGGCAGGAGACTTTGTCCAGGCAGATGCCAGACCCAGACCCTGCCATCCAAATGGTAAAGGGTGAACCTTGATTCGTCGCTCCAAAGAGTCTGTTTCCATTGATCTACGGTCCAATTTTGATGTGCTTTGCACCACATTAACCAAGCAGTATGGTTGGACTTTGTAATCAAAGACTTATGGACAGCAGCACAACCATAAAAACCAAGCAGATGTGCTTCCTTACGGATGGTATTCATTGAAACAATACTCCTAGATGCCTGTTGAAACTCCTCGCGGATGAGAGCAATCGGTTGGGTGCAGTTCTTCCAAATTTCTCTGGACAGCACTTGTCTCTATATCCCAGTTTCGTTGGTCTGCCGACTCTGGGCACATTCCGACAATCACCGCTCACCTTCCACTTCTTAATCACATAGGCCATTGTCGATTTTGGGTACTTCAGTTCACTAGATATGTCTCTTAAGGATTGGCCACATTTGTGATACCCGATAATTATACCTTTCTTGAAATCAGAGAGCTCCGAACTGTGTGACATGTTGCAAGCAATTAATGCCGATGCTGTTTCCAACACGATGTATAACGGCGGAGGCTGTAACGTACCTCAGGACTAAAGATATAGTTATTTGCATAGGTGTCCAAATACTTATTGTAGACAGTGTATATTCAGTTATACAATGCATTACTCGTTCCCCAATAAAGTTCTCATAAAGCCTGTGAACTATTTTATTCAACATACGAATATTTAATCACACAAGATGTTCATTTACATAAAGAAATTTTCAATTCCCTAACAAATTTTATTCATTTTTATGGAGAAAGTACATTTTCATGAAATTTTTATTGTTTTCTGCAAAAGTTTTTACCATCACTCTGAATAATGGTATCAAGATTAAGAGGGTAAGGGGATAAAGAGGCTTGTGATCAAACATTGTCTTTTTGTGATTAAACTAGCCATTTTCTTGTCTTTCTGTCCACCTACATCCGTCTTATTAATAAAAAGTGCAAATTTTATGTCTTTTTTTCTATATCCATTCGCTCCCTCTTTGTTTTGAATTTCAGTAAAGTCTAATTCTCTTGTGTTTGCAGTAAGGCTTAATTAAAGCATAAGTTTTACAGTATTTTTTGTGTTTATTTATTTCATTTTTTGGCATATTCCCAAAGTCAGCAGATGATGAGTTAAGAGGAAAAGGAGAACACTTTCTGAATAAGACAAAATTAAAATTATGTTGATCATAAACCCAATTAAACAAAAATTGAAATGGCATAAATGCTAAAATTCTGTTGTCACCCTTAAAAACCATAACAAAAAAGAAAAACAAAACTGAGTGGAAAATCATAAGAGCTGATCAAAGCTTTGTAAGCCAGGACAAAAGAATGGCAATTTAAAGATTTAGAAAAACAAATGAATGAAACTAAAATTGCCAATTGTTATAGGGCACAAAAAGTTATTTTACAATGACATGAGCCGAACGCTGGCCAATTGGTTAGGGCGCTGATCGTCAGTACTGGAGTTTGTGGGTTCGAATCCCACTATGGCATGGATGTTCGTAGCCGTTTGGAATCGGCTTTAAGCAGTAGGTCCCAGTCTCATTAGCCCTTGTGTGCAAAACAGTAGACCGTAGCACTCCAAAACCACAACCACAACAATGACATGATCCATGACTACAGTTGCATATTAACCTCTCCGCATAATTTTGTTTTTTGTTTCAGAATTATAGTTTGCATTATTCTTTAGATGAGAGTTTTTGTTTATTTTGTGCTATCTAGTATTCTTAGAATTTAATTTTATTTTAGTGCAAAACTGTTTTACAAACAGGTTAGTAATATGCCTGCATCTATTAGACTGGTCTGAAATTACACTCATGAAATGCATTCTTTCAAATAAGCACTACATGAAAGTAATAATGAAAGATAAGACAAATCTGAACATTACTACAGATACAAAAATTGTCACAAGAGCATCCTATTTTTAGATTTTGTGTAACCTATCACAAAAATATCAAAGTGTATTTTATGGTACAATTTGAAAACATAAATTAATAAACAATGGGAACCACTTAAGAATTTTCCAGTTCAGAAATTTTCCTTCTTAAGACGCTTTATCTCTGTGGTCTCAATTTTGACCATATATCAATAATTGTAAAATTCCCTGTTTAAGAAATTTTTCTCCTAAACATCTGACCACCTAAGAAGTTTGTTCTGCTCCTAAACTCCCTTTCAACTTAGTTGGGAAATTTAATTCTTAAGCCAACAGAAACAGGATTTCTCATCCCCGTAAAACAGGCATCACAACAGGAAAGGAGAAGCACACTCAAGTAGACATTGTCCATGCAGTAGGGCAATAAAAAAACAATTCTCAGGTTACTTTCAAGAGTCATTGGATAAGTTTTCAGGCCTTTTGACTTGATCCTAAGCCAATGCCTGAGTCACACCTGCAAAGCCATAAAACTTGCAGGGAAAACAGTCCTTGCAATTAAATCTAACTCATTCCCCATACAATATGGTTTCTATGGCTGTAACGAGAAACTTCTCATTCATGAATACACATACAATTTCATAATAAAAGAGCATTTTTATCATGTTATTTCTAATCACACATATTTTAGTTATTTGAGATATAGATTTGCTATTGCAGGCAAGAATCAGTTAACACTAAACATACCAACACTTAATACAAACCTATTTCTTTTATTCACTTAATACACAACTATTTCTTTTATTCCTATTTTAATTCATTACCCATCACATTTTTTGCATATACATTACTTATCATTTGACCGGTTAAGGTATGCTTCGTGTTAAAGATCCAGTTTAGATTCATTTTAACTCTGTTCCCTTTCAGTCTGGAAACATACAGAAATATTGCGGGCATTATTAAATAATTAGAAAGTTCTCCAATCATATTTATGCAGATTGTTTTTTCGTCAATTTATGCTTTGAGATTTTCATATAGACTGGATTAAATATTTTAAACATGTCTACAAGAAGATTAAAGCATAAAGTTTTATCTATTAATGAGAAACAGAAAATTTTAAAAGAAATAGAAAATAGTTCTCCTTTATCCATTCAGGTTCTAAAAAAGTTGGACATGCCAGTAACAATGTTTAATGATGTAGATACTAAATGAGATATTATATTCAAAAGCTCATTACAATTTTAAAAAAAATGAAAAGGGAAAAATTAGAAAACATTTAGAAAAAAAACTAATTTCATAATTTAAACAAGTGGAGTCAAAAAACCTCCCTATATATAAATTTATATATAGGGCATTTTTCTTGATTTCCTGTTTCAGAAGTTTCTCACTTAAAAAGATTTAATCACTTTCTCCCTTGCAAAATTTCTTAAGCAAGTTTCATTGAGTATATATATATATATATATATATATATATATATATATATATATATTAACAATATAAAAAAAAGAAAGTGAAGTGGTGTACCATATCCTATCATATATCACTAAACACCATGTTTTTAAGAGTAGTATTTCATATTTAAAATAAGATATTAAAAGATGAATTTAATATATTTTGTCCAACCCCCTCTTTTTAAATTGATTAAACTCAGCTGATTCTCAAAGTCCTTTTTTACATACATTAATAAATAATTTTGTTTGATAAGTTTTGTCTGATTCAAAATTTTTTTTAATTATATTTATGCTTATAATGGTACATATTCCTTAGAAGTTCTAAGAAATATATGCCATTTAAAAATAAGAAGAAAATAACTTTTAAATTATATTAAACCCTGGTAATAAGATTGAAAAATAACATTAAATTGAAATTTTAATTGATAATATGAAAATCTTTGATGAAAATTTCATAGGTTATATTTTTAAATAAATGATAAATTTATTGTTTCTTATGTTAAAATAAGTACTGTTTTACTAATTACACTATACATTTTATAGTTTTAAAATGGTGCGAGTTGGAAATTTAAGAAAGATGATTTCTGAGCAGCAGTTCACATAATATAACCCAGGGTAGATTTCTAAATATATAACATAAAAAAAAAACTAACTTTAGCAGGTCCTTCTCTCATCTTTTTCATCTGGTCTTTATATTTAACAAGTTCTGCTTCAAGTCTGGATATTTTTTTATCAATGGATTCTGATCTACTGTCAACCTAAAGAAGAAAAGAATTAAGATATTAACTGATGTATCACATTTATTAAAGATCAAATTAAGAGAATTTGCAGTTATTAAATTATTTCAATAAACCATAAGCTAAATAGGTAAATTTGTAGTTTTTATTGCAACTCTACTAAATTGTGCTACAAATTATTTTTTTACTAATTTCCTTTAAATCTTTCCCAAAGAAGTTTAGAATATATTTACAAAACGTAACTATCTGGTATATGGCAATACAAATATTTCTTTAATATAAACTTAGCAACCCAAAACTTTTTAAAATACAGTAGAACCTCTTTTTAACGACCCCACGATACAACGACCCCTTTGTTAGAAAGACCATCTTAAAAAGTCCCAATTATTTTACTTAGGAATAATGTTAATTTTGAATCATTACAACAACCCTAAGAGTATTATTTTTCATTCGAACGACTGCGAAATTGAGTCTGCAGAACTCCCGAGCAAGTGGACTATTTCAAAATTATTGTACTGTGGTGCAACTTCAAGAAACCGGTACTCCTCTCTTTGTGTTTGCTTAAAGGAGAGGAGGGGGCATGACAAAAGGGGAGAACTAAATCTTCAATTATCTTTTGATGAGTTTGTTGCAGTAGATGAAACTTTACAGTGCTGTGGAGAAAATTTGAATGAGGACAATTTTACTGCCTGTATTATCAGAAATGTAGAAATCTGCGATTCCGAAAACTGAGAAGGAATCAAGCTTTTGAAAAAGTGAATGAAAAAGAAGCCTTTAATGAAATCAATGCTCTGAGTCAATATTTTGAAAGACAATTTAATTCTGAATATTTCTTTTAAAATCTAACAAATATGGAACCTGTGATAGTGAAAAATTCTCAAATGAACTTGAAACAGGCGTCAATCAAAGGCTTTTTTTTTTTTCAAAAATTCAGTAATGGGAATCCAAATAAAAGTGTTCTCTAGGTATGTACTGTTGTATCATTTCTTTGCTCAATTTTTTTAAATTATATTCTCGATTTGTTACAACGACCATATGATGTTGGTCCCGCATGGAGTCGTTATACCGAGGTTCTACTGTAGTTATTTGCATTTGAAGACAAAATCCTTCTGGAAGTGGGTGCAATGATAAATAATTATAAAACAGTTTACGGCAAAAATTAAATCTAATCCAGCGGTAAGTATACATAATGTATGTATGCATGTGTAAAGCCTGAAAAAATATTAATCAAATTTACAAAAATATATATCACTACCCTAATACCAATACTTCAGTTCATATTATATTTTACTATTAGCTAGGATTATTACAAAATCTACAACTTACTCTTAAATGTAAAAGGCTTTGTCAACATGATTAGAACCATACTAAATATGGAGATGTTTTCCTAAAATTTATTACCCCAAACCAGAACTATTCAAAAAACAAAAAAGATCTATCCTGCAAAAAGCAACTTACATTGGCGATACAATCCGTTAGATTCGGAGGTGGTTCTTTAGGTTTCGAACTTCCAAATAAGCGGTGCATCTTATGTTTAAATCTCAGACGCTATAAAAATATATTTTAAGACAATAGGTTATATTATAATAAACTGTTTGTCTAATTTCCAAAACACGACCAAATCCAACTGACTTTTGTCAACATTACATCAGAGTATCAAGAAAGACGATTACGATACTCCGATATGTAGTATCTGTCAGTCTGTATAATCATGTCCCATGATTACGGCAATACACGCATATTTTCGTTTGTTTCAACCTGAATATGCAATATGTCGCAGAGAAAGTCGAAAAATCAGATTAACTACCTCATACTAACTTATGATTGTTAGTGAGACAGTATACATATCAAGAAGAAATAAAAATATTGAGTCATATATTATCATTTTAAACGAGACAGACTTTAAATTGGTACATTATTAAACATAAAATAATTCTTTATTTTTTATTTTAATATCAAATGCTTAAAGGTTATGGCTATAGTGTTGTATTACTTAATCGTTTTTTAATTTTAATCAAAGATGTGATCCGTCAGACTTATTCCTTTTTTAATAATAAATGTACTCTCTTGTTATTAGGAAAATTTAGTTTAAATTTTCCGATTTAAATTAAATTAACTTCATTATCGTAAACAATATGGTTTTAAGGTGATTTTATGCAACGTTGCTATCACCCTTCCATTTTAAATGAAAACCAAATTCTTATGGCAGTGGCTGTGGAGTATCGGAGAGGTGATGTTGGTAGGGGCCATGAATTAACTGGGGCTTGGCCAAGTGCTCGGCCTCGGAGATGCTTGGTTTCATTCTCAATTAGGATCATTTTAATCCGAAAATTGATCAATACCTTCATTTCTATTCGTACTAAATCTGAATTAGCATAAAATGAAATGCATAGTTCATAAAAATGAATTTTTATATAATAAAGTTTTTTTTTTAAAAAATTTTGGTCCTATTTCCCATGAATGTGCTAAATAATCTTTAATTTATTTGAAGGAGTTACTTAAAAATTCTTCATAAGTGCTATTGAGGTAATTACCTCAATATCTTATAAGTTAAAGCGTTCTCTATTCTAATAAAGCTTTACTGTATACGTTTAATTAGTGGAGTTATTAAAGAAAATATGTTAGAAAACAATATGCTTAAAGATATTAAATTTTCAAGTTAGTATTTGAAGTGTTGAGCTTCTATGGATGCTTCTTAGCGTTCTGCTGACTTTTGATTTAAAAATTATTTCTGTTAGAGATGTTATCACTGCTTTGTATTTGAAGCAAATGTTTGAAGTTAATGCTTTATTTCTTGAATTCCATCATGTTGGGCACAATCGTTTAAGGTTTTGTGAAGCAAACACTAGCATTGAAAAATGTATGAAGACACCCCACCATTCGAAAAAGACGAGTCTTCAGAGCCCCTTTGCATGCGCATATTGCAATGGGGTCTGTTAGACCTGGTGTAAGGTTTTCCTACATTAGGGGATCAGTAAAAACAACAGATTATGATGTCTCCACACTATGACCAATTGTTCACCACGTCCTGATGGTGACCTTATATGTGTGGGTAGTCGATGGTTTTAGGTTGCATTCACACTTTGGGCCACTAAATGAGCCGAGCGCGTAGATTTGTCCATAGGGTCTACTTCGCACTTTAGTTGTGCCTCTGATCTTTGGAGAAAACTGCTTCTGAAGCCATCTTAAGCTCATTTTATTGTCTGCCTCGATAAGCCATACTCCCCGGCTTGAAGTGGATCATAGTGTGGAGGAGCTTATATATATATATATATATATATATATATATATATATATATATATATATATATTTTATGTAGATGGCGTTGTAGAGTCTGATCTTTAGTTTTTTAGAATACTTATTTTTACTGTTTTGTGCTTTTCTCAGAAAAATTATGTTTTTCTAATAAGATAATTCTAATTAATGATTCTTCACATCATCATTGGAACGTCATAGGTCAAAACGTGTGGTTTCGAATAAGGATTATGGATTTTCAAAAGGAATATAATATCCTCTATCTGTAAAATTTGGGCTTGTAGCCTATAGTAAGGGCCCGACATAACACTAGCTCCATCGACAGCTTGTCTTCTGCATTTTTTAAATCGATGTCAAGTTTTAAAATACTACCTTTTAGTCCACATGCTAAATGATGAATTATAGGAAAAAAACAAAAATATTTCGTTTACTTTCTGATCAATTGCATCGTTACCATTCTTGATCTCATGACTTATCGAGCAAATGTTTTAAAATTGGTCGGCCTTAATAACTTTAATATCAAGTATTATTGGAAAAAAAGCCTCTCTTAATTTATATTTTAACAGAATCCGAAATAGATGAATGAGTTGGTTCTGTACATCAGGACTTAAATATTTTGTATCACTTTCATCTTTTACTATGAGTTTTTTTCGTCAGTTGCTAGTCCTAATAAAGAAAACAGGTTGCCGCCTTCTGCTTTCTCACATTTCCTACATGCTCTATGTCCAAATTTTGTTGAGCAAGTAAAAGAGAAACGTTTATTAACTTTACCTCTTAGAAAAATGTTTAAGTGACCAATATGTTACTGATCTGATGGAGTCTTTCCACCAAATGGTTACATCCGTTCAATTATGAAAACGTAATTTAAAATGCCGAAAATATTAATTGGGCCAAAATTCAAGGAAAAAATATACATTATCTGTTATGTTTGCGACTATGTAAAGATCGTTTTCGAAGTTGAAACTAATCAAGAATTATTCTAGAAGTTCAATGTCAGAAGATACTGCCTTTCAATTTGTGCATCGAAAATGAAACTGCTTGAAAAACAGACAATTTAACTATCGATAATTTTTTTAATTAAAAATCCGGCTTAATAAATCAATTTCAATTTGAAGTAATAAAAGTGATTTGATTCTAAGAACGAAGGTTAATTAAAAAAAAAATTCTTTCGGATAATTCATACGTTGTTGTTTCTCATGTTTATATAATAAAGGTAATAAAAACAATGTGTTAAAAAATAGAATTTAATAAGTGATTGGAATTTTTTACTTTAAAATACACCTACATTTTTACTAATTAAGAGATTAAAGTCTTGAGAAATTTAATATTGTATTCAAAATCTCAAGGGAAACTACCATTTCATCAACGTTCAAAATAATTCAACATTAAAAAAGTAATAATTTTTTTTTCAATGGCCATAACTCATATTTTTATACAAATATCAAGTATACTGAGAAATAAAAAATCAGGTTTTCTGCCTAGATTATCTTGTATACCCCAACATAAAGTCTCTTTCAACATGAATATTTAAATTTTCTTTTTGTCATCACAAACAATACAAAAATCTCACCATTTGGTGTAATTTTAAAACATCGGCCCTAAATCACAAACCTAGTAACTGAATTAGATCCTATACTACACTTGTATGATAAAAATATTCAAATTTGTATATAACTTTCTCTATGCATACTTTGAATTAAGGATAAATCAAATATCCAACATTATATTGAAATATCCTGAACTGTACTTGAATAAGTGTGCATAAGACCCATATATACAATAAGGTGACTAGAGGGAAAATTCATAGCAGAAAATTGCTTTCAGTTAAAAATTGAATAAACCATCAAGTTTTGAAAATTTTGCATTAAAAAACAAAGTATACTGGGAAATAGATGAAAAATAGATATAATTTGCAAGGTTTTATGATGGTTGCTCACAAATATCTATCATTAGAACTGAAGTGTTTATTCTATTCTGGAAATGAATAGGGTGTAAATTAATATCTCCCTTTTCTGAAAATTTTATGGCTTCAGAATCTTTTGAAATTAAACTAGTGGAAAACAAATATTTCTATTCAAAAAATATATCGAATAGTTGTGCAGGCCTAGAAAAGACTATTCCTCTGAGATAACAAAAGATGCTGCTCATTGATAAATTCTTGTCCTATCTTCCTCCCTTTTCTTAATACCAAGAATTCAAGCATGAGAAAAAGTCTAAAAAGAAAAAATTTACTGTGCAACAGCATATTGAAACCGATACAGATGTCATTTGATTCCTACCTCCTTATAATTTCAATCTAATTTTGAATTAGATAAAGGGTGGTGATTAGAATAAAGCAGAACAAAATGTTAATGCAGGGTTTTCAGTACAAATCTAATTAAGAGAAAATAGTGAAAAAATTGACTTAAGTGACATACTTTTAAAATATGACCAAAACTAGGACTTTATTTGCATAGTGACAGTGTTTGTTTGGGCGTATAATTTAAATACACTACTTTGTTAAATTAATAGCATAAATTGATTCAAAACGGAGAACTATCCATTATTTTTATTTCATTATTGAAAAATAATATATCAGCAAAATTATTTGCATGTAAACCAGAATTATTAAATACAAGGACACCAATTAAATGTCACACATGTCGAATATAGATATTGAAATCTTTATGTAAACTTTTTCAAATTCTTCTTTCTTCATAGTTTGTTCAACTGAACTCTTCCCATAATCCTTTAAAATATGAAGTACAGGTTCATCTTTCTAGAATATAATTCTCTCTCTCTCTCTCTCTATATATATATATATATATATTACAGTCCTTTACATATAAATAACAGCTGAAATTTCCATTGTTTTGTTCAATTATTATTATTATTTTTTAAGTGAGACCTTTGCTGAGTTGTGTTGGGTGATATACCATAATATATTGATATTAAGTGACTTTTTAGCTGAAAAAGTTACTGCTGAGAACAATGTGTTAATGTATAAACTACTCACACCAAGGGCATTTTAAAAAGTTATTTTAAATTTAATGTTTGTGTCCATCACAGCATTATAGAAATATGAATAAATGGGCTACCGTATTCAATCCTTCTGTTTATATCCTTCCAAGGAAAATTATTAATATACATATATTTAAAAACAAAATATTTCAGAAACTACGTCTTGATATATTCAAAATGCTTTAAAAGAATGTGAAGACGTATAAAATGTGTAATTTTGATATTTAATAATGCGTACAAAATAGTATATGATATGCCAAAAAAAACTTTGTACAGAATTTCTGTATCCAGCAGGTAAGAGGTTCCTGGATATAGAAAATCCAGTGAAACTAGTTCCATTCCTACTTTGTAAAGTAAAAATTGGATTGATGTTTCTAATAATTATTTGAGCTGCAGTAGCTCAGTTGGCAAAGGCAACAACCTCGTAACTGAGATATTGTGGGTTCAGAAACCAAGCTGGTCTAAACCACCATGTTCTTTAAAGGTGACTGGGGAACGTAAAATAATTCATGGTCACAATGTCCTTCAAGTTTCAATCAATACTTCTGGGGGCGGCAGACCAAGTCTTATGGTCTTCTGCTTGGTCCCTGCTTCAAAATTACGAGGACCCACTTGAGCAAAGTCATTTTTTCCCCTTAACAATGCTCATTAAAAAAGAAAGATGAACTCTTTTGCCTTAATACAGTAGTGTATGGCTCAATCTTGCTTAGCTTGTTCAAGTGGCATCAGAGAAATAACAGAATTAGGGTAAAGAAATGATTAAATAAAATTAATTATGCAGCGGGCAATTTTAAATTAGTTCTACAGTAGATAGTTGCAATTAAAGGGATCAGTGCAAATTTAAAAGTTGTTAACATTTAAGCACACTACAATAAAATGGACTCAAAGAGATCTTTAAAAATTGATGCACAATGAGGAATTTGCACATGTGGGGGATTCGAACAACTTAGTGTTTTTCTGATAATTTCAGACTCGTAGATTCCAAAAATGTTCTCAAAAATGTAAAAAACTGGGTCCATCATTTAAAAAATTAATTTTAAAGTTAAGCGAAAATCACGTGACATCAAAACGCTCCGTGATTGGTTGTGATGTCATCGTTCATGCAGACCAATGTTTTTGTATTGCTTTTAAGCGTGCACTATTTTCCAATTTTGTTTTTGCAAGTTCCTGAAATTTTCTAGCTATCAAAATTTATTTTTATTTAAACCTGAAGGTTTAGTTTATCGATCTAGATAGCTTAGTTATCTCAATTTGTCATAAATGTCTCTTCTACCTGGATTTACCAAAAGACAATCAGACAGGCTCCCGAAAATTGACAGCATGTCAATGTTTTCTTTCTTAGCAAAAAACCCGGATTTTATGGGAGCAGAAATACGAGGAATTAAAACCCAAAGGTATGTAAAATCATTTATATTTTTTTCCAATTTTACTTAACATGTATTAATACTTTATTCATGCTAAACACAGCTCTTTTGTTTGTAAACACAAACAAGTCAAATAAATATACATATATCATATACACACACATTTGTAGTAGCATCGTTTTTTATAAATAGAGACGGATGTAATATTAAAATAAAAATTAGAGGAGGTATTTATTGTGAGACCGGTCTCATTAGCCTTCATGTTGCAAAAAGTAGACCGTAGCACTCCAAAACCAAACCAAAACAAAATCAATTCTTAGATATTTTAAATATGATGAAAAGAAATTTAAAATCTTTAAACGGCTTTACTTAATTATTTATACATTTTTAAATAGCAATACAATTTTATTGCCTTTAATATTAATGTCAAATTAAAAAATGTATAAAATTTCTCAAATTAAATTTAATTTTTAAAGTAATATAATTATTAAGTATTTTAAAAATATTATATATTTTTTTTCAAATTAGTCACCAATTTAATCGAAAAATATCACTGTTACATTTGATACACAAGAAAGTATGCATCTCTGAAGAAAATATTTATAATACATTGAAAATACATAACTTTCCCCTCCCCCAAGTTATTTATTAGATAATTATATGCTTTAGATATTTATATGTTTTTCGATATTTATATGCTTTATAAAATATTTATTGTACTTCAACTCTGTGATAATACTCGAAAATTAGCAGTTTTAAAAGTTAAATAGCAGTGGTTAATCAACAATCCTTTTAAAGGTATAGATGTATTTTATATACTTTAATTGTTCTAAATTAGTAATATTTAAACAAATGCAAGCATTTATTTACCGAAAAATGGTCTTCACAAACCCATAGAGATGATTTATATGATAATTTGAGGTTTAATTTCTCCTCCCTTTTCATCTCAGTTGTCCAGATTTTACGTGTATGTGGGTCTTTCGGGACGCTGAAAAATATCTTCTCATTGCAATTAGTTGTTGTATTTTTACAGAGTGGCACAATACAATATTTAGAGTATGATTTTTTAATGCCAGACATAACAAAAAAATTTCTATTATATGCGATACTTTACACAAAAACAAATTTAAAAGTCGACTTTTAACATGTAAACAGCATAGGCGCTCGGTGTTTACATGAACGATGACGTCACAAACTCGGCGGAGAAAAAGTATCGTTTTTGAGAGACGTTAAAGAGTCCGCTATAAAACCCATTAGAAATCACTCATTAGGCCCCCAAATGAAAGAAAAATAGCTATTGTTCTGCTTACTTTTTTGTCTTCTATCGTTTAAAATCAAAATTACAAAACGTGAAAATTCCTCATTGACAATTTCTAACGCATATCAAAGCATTCACACCAGGTAACTAGCATTAACATATTGGTCAATCTGATGACCCACATCTGAGTATTTCAGTAGCATCATCATAAGGGGTCATAGGTGACCAGCAAAGTAAACTGGACTTTGAGCTATTGCTCAATGCTACCAGTCACATATACTGTATATTCTACTAAAATTTTAATACATTGACTGCCAAGACTATTTAAAAAATTGTTAATACAAGCTACATCATAGTTTGCAAGTGACTTGTTAACCAAAATGCAATAACACACTAGCTGTCATTGTTAATTTAAAGGTATTTGTTTACTACAAAGTCATAGGTTGATTGTTAACACATAGCTTATCAGTTTTTTGGTTGCAAATTCTTGTAGAATACCCAGAAGTATCTCATGTAGATACGAAAAGTTTAATGCTATTCAGAACAATGTATTGCAAAATCTCATTCTCAACATACGGTGGAACAAAAATAAAATAGAGAAACTAGTTTATATGCTTGGCTGAAGACAAGATCAATAAAGCTAGATATTATTTTCTTTAAATGCAGACACATTCAAGTCAAATGTAATGCAAGGGTAGGTGGCACCTGAGTTATAAGTTAATGCTTAATGAGTAAATTTGTTGTGTTTTCTAATGGTAGAATTGGGTTAGGAAGATATAAAACAGAAGCAGCTGAAAATAAGATAACAATAGATAATTATTTTATTTGGGGGAGTTGTGTGTGTACATATTGCAAAATAAAATAATACAGAAAAATGTAATTTATTATTGGTATAAAACAGAATTAATTTATAAAAACTGGTAAATAAGATTATGACAAACCAAATAATTGTTTTTTGAACAATCAAATGCACACACAGAAAAAAAGAAATAAAATAAGGATGATCAAAATATTTAAACTTAATATAACTACTCAATAGTTAATTACATCACTTCAAAGTAATAATTCATTATAAGATTAAAAAAATTACTCTTTGATAAGTCAAATTCAATTATAAACTCCATTGATGTATGTCAATAACAAAGAGAAATAATGAAATGAGTTCTATCTCCCCTCCCCCCAACAAAAGTGATGGTAAACATTAAATCCAAATTTTACAATAATTTTCTTTAGATTAAATAAGATTGTTTTTTTTTTCAATGCATATTTTAATTGTAAATAAAAAACTTATCACAGTTTAAAAAGAGAAAAAACATTTCAGAAAAATTAATATTTACATACTATGATAATTAAAAAAAATACTTTCCACAAACACTTTAATACACCAAAGTCTTGTTTCATAGCTGATGTACAATTGTATTTACAATTTAAAACATTACTTAGAAGAGAAGATGCCTTTTAATGCTACAGTATTTCTTGTACAACTATGTCCAATAAAAAATCCCACAAAACTTGTCATAACAGAAATATTAGACGTGCAAGAAATATCTTTAAAAATACTCTCTTCTTGAAAGAGAACTTTTGTTTATAAGATCAATATGCAATACAAAATACAATGTATAAATAATGTATCAACATATTTTAAATCTACTTAAAATTGAGCACATTTGAATTTCTTGATAATTATGCAAACAATTTCAATACATAATTTTGCTATATATGATTTTATTACAAGAGTACTTATTCTATCTAATCAGAAATTGGGCTGTAAAATTTTGTGAGAAAAAAATTGAAAGATCTGAGTGAGAACTTGACAACTAGTATATTTTTGTATTTTGATTGTATTGAATCAAAATACAGCTGAAAAAATGTGTTAAACTTTTACAAAATGTGTATACTATATCAATTAGTGAATACATGATTTTTTTTTTTTTTTTTTGGCACAAATATATAAACCAAAGGAATCAAATTAGATTTTATAATTTTTTTCACATGATTTTCCTTCTAGTTTTCCTAGGTAACTAAAATTAATGAATAAGAAACACAACTTCAGATTTGAAATTATAAAAAACGTAGAATGTATTCAATATTAGTTTGCTGCAATGCGAGAGACACTAAATCTGAGTGAATTCTCCTTTTTAGTCATTAAGGAAAAGTATAACTTTAACAAGACAAATTTATATATATATATATATATATATATATATAAATCTGGAAAATTTTATGGATACAGGTGCCAAAAGGAACATTAAAAAGTACTATGGAAAGGTAATTCTGACATGGGAAGGTCAATTAAATCATTCGAAGACAAAAAAGTTTTAAAATATGCTAAACACATTTAAAAGAATTAAATTTTACCTTGAAAAACATTAAAAGCAGATTTTACTGAATTATTTCTCTAAATAGAGATGGACATATTCAATTTCTTTTAACTAATGTGACAAGTATGTTCTTTTGAACATTGTTTGTGCATTTGTCCACATTTAATACAAACAAAATCACTTTTACAGTTTCAACCTTTAATCTCATTAACTCCATGACTTTCATCCCTAGGCATCTCTACCCCTTAAAATCATAAATTACTCTTGCCTTTTTCAGGACCTTGCTGTAGTGTGCTGTCAGTGTAGTTTACCAAGTTCCAGCATATTACTTTTAGAGTGTACTAGACAGATCCTGCCATATTGGGCTTTGCCCATCCCTATGCCGGTCTTAAACCCCCTGAAGTTTGTGCAATAAGCTAAACAACTAGACACACATACACACATAAAAAACTACTGTTACAAAAACCATCGCAAAGAAACTTTTGAATGGCAGTGGTGCGATGATGTATGGTCCTCCTGCAGATGACTAATTGACTATCTTGAGGAACCTACTATGGTGGAAATGGGGCAAAGCTGAAAGGAATCCCACTGGTAGATACAGTAACTCACTGAGCGAAAATGATCCTCAATGAACAGAATTCTCTTGGGTGGCTGAGCTAGAGGAAAGCCAGGATGGTTACACTGGACTTGCAGGGATGGAGGGACATGTTGTAAAGAGAATTAAGAAGAAACAGACTGCATCATAGCAATTAGTGGATTATTTGAGTCATAGAAGATCCTATTTTTTTAACCCACTTTCAAAGTAAAAGGAAAAGAGTATGGGAAAGTAATGTGTAATTTTATTTCTACAAATCCCAAAGACTGTGAGAAAGAGTGAAATCCCTGGAATTTTTGGATTTCCATGGAGCACAAACATCTGATTCTTATGTAAATAATTAAAAGAAAACCAATATTGAATACTGACTACGTTACAGTTGCTATGAAAGTTAAAAAGCTTGTATTTTTTTTTTTAAATTGAGAAACGGTCATCAAATATAAATAAACAAAATATGTAGGTTAACAAATGTGCTCGGTGGGTCTTGTAAAAACTATCCTACAATCTGGCCTTTTCTAAAAAGGAAAAGAAATAGTTGAGCAAAATTGAAACAAAAAAGGAAATAACCTTTTTTTTAAAGGGATAAAATGCTTATGTAGCTTAAAAATTGCAGCCTAAAAAATCTCTATAAATATTAGACATACAATATATAAACATTCCTTTGAAAAGATAGCTATGGTAGCTACAGATATATCATAACATAGAAAACATCATTTAAACACAATATTAATAACCTAGAAAAAATATATTTTCAACACCATAACAATAAGTATATTTTTAATGAGACAGAATTAAAAATTCTTTAATTTAATATCTTTAATAAGAAAAATATATAAAAAAATTAAATCTGAACTAAGTTGAAGAAAATAAAAAAGGTGGGTAAAGTACTTTTACCCCAAATCACAGGATATATTAAGCTGAGTTAAAAAACTAAAAATAAATAATGCATGATAGTTGTTTTAGGGTAGAAATTCAAACATTTACAGGTACTAAATTTTAAGGACTCCGACACACATAAAAACAACTTATGCAGCATCACATAGAGCACAGGCACAATATGTATGTTTTCTTTTGTGTTATATTTTTATGTTTGTTTTTTTAAGCCTGAAGTGTTATATTGTGTGTATGAGTGAACTCTGACAAAATGTAACAGAATTAATTCTTCAAATATCAGTTCATAACCTAAGAATAGGGGCAAGAAAATTGATGCTAAAACCAGCTCCAATCAGAGACCAAATGAAAGTTGTTGGTTGAAGAGTAGAAATATAGTTTCTAATCTGGATCAAAGTCTTCTTCAGAAATGCATTTGTGACACGGATATATCTTGTTTTACCCTAGAAGAAATAATTAAATTGTCGAATGAAATGACTTAAATGTAACAAAGTAAATCTATTTACACATAAAAATATCCAAATTAGAAAATAATAAAAATAATGAATGTAGGGCACTCAACATATACCAATTAGGTATTAAATTAGTATTTTACTATAAATATTCCCTTATACAATTATACCTGTGTTGTAAATATCTTACTTTGACAGTGATCCCAGGTGTGCTCCACGCTTTTATTTTTAATCACATAACCCATCATAACAACTCACTCTTATCCTATAGAAGCTCCTCAAGCAATTTATATCAGCACATTAAATTTTCATATAGGAGCTCTGTTTCACACAATTTCTCTTTCATGCGCTGTTTTAAATTTTTTTAAATTTTTTAATGCCCTTTTAATCCCTTCTTTTGCTTAAAAAAGGTGATTGTATATATAAAGGAAAACTTTTAATATCAATTTTATTTTTGACTTTTTTAGTTTCCAATTAATTTTTTCAACTGATGTTAAATCAGTTATAAGACATTTGAAATTAACTTTTGTTTATTAAATGTAGACTTTACACTTTGTAGGATAACAATGGTTAAAGAATTTTTAACATTTTAGTTCTATTTTAACATATTGGTAATGGTTATTTAAAAAGTATAATTATCTTTTATTTATATAAATTAAAAAACATAAATGTACAGCACATTATTATCAGATAAAAACATGTTGTCAAATAAAAGGAATTTCATTATCATTTTAATAAAAACCAGAAGGAAAATTAATTGTAAATGGAGAATATGAGTGGGACAGAACCCACACAGTCAGGTCAGTAGCTGTGTACTTTACTTCACAGAGGTACTTTGCCACAGAGGTACATACAGACAGCATATAAAAGAATAGCTTTTGGCATTTACTAAAATGATTTTTTTTTCTCTATTCTAATTTTTTTTATAATTGAATATTGTACTGTCAATGAAAATGAGCCTATGTGTAAAATTTCAGATATCTAGATAGTCAGGAAGGTAGTTGTGGACACCACATGACTTTTCTGTATCTTATTAAATGAAAAATTTCTTTATTTGGACTGTCCTGAGGTAATACTGGTATATATAGACATTTGCTCAATACCACCTTAACAGTATTCAAGATTTCATTTAACTAATTTCAGAATACTCAGGTCTACTTTTATGTTACGGTATAACTAAAGACATCAGAACGAATTACTTACAGCCGATTCTGAACAGATATAAACAAATACGCCAGCAGCGGGACTGGCACATGCAGAACTGTCCTAATGATTCGATTATCATTGGATTGTAGCTATTTGGTTTGATTTGAAGCTTTATGGTATACTTGCTAATGAGATTGAGACCTACTAACAGTGGGATTCAAGCCTACAAACTTCAGTACTGAAGAGTGGAATTGGCTTTAAGAATATATGCTAGTTTTATTAGCCATTGGTTTGAAGAGAGAGAAAAAAAATAGACTCAAATATATTGTCTTTCCAAGAATTTAGGGGTTGTTATCAGAAAGTATGTAGCAGGGGTAGTACAATTATTGATTATGACAGGTGGAATTATGGTGGAACAGGATGTAATGGGAGGTAAAGAGTATTACAGAACTTGAAATCTAGTTTGTCTACCAAATAAGAACAGCCGTGTCTTCATCTGCTGGAATGGAAAGACAGTTTTCTTCTTTTGATATTGTTAATTCTAGCATTCCTAACAAATTAGGAGTGGATAAAGCCTCAAAGCTAGTGTTTTTATTGAAACAATTAAATCCATAATTCGATGCTTAAAAAATATTGAAATAATTGTGATTTGTTTTTTTAAATAAATAGTTTGCACTATCCAATTACAAAATAATAGAATGTATTTCTATTAAAATTTACAGATTTAATTTTAGGTAATCAGTGTGTAGAATATACTAAATACATAAGATGTTACTTCTTATAACAAACTATTCTATGTATGTTGAAAAAAATAAATAAAATTAAAATTAGTATTTAGAAAAAAAAAAAAATCCGATTTAATTAAAAATCAAATAATCTGATTTTTTTATTTAAAAAAAAAAAAAAAAAAAAAAAAAAAAAAAAAAAAAAAAACATGATTTTTTTTCCAACCCTGTTTTTAAACATAAAATATTTGCACTTAATATTGAATTATTCAATATTTGTATGCACTTTATGCATCAAATTTCGAAAAACAGTGCTCACTTTAAATAATACTATACTAACTTTTAAACAATACAAAGTCTATTTTTAGATAACAAAAATTAAAAGTCTAATTGCATAGAATAATTTTGAATTTTTACTGTTTACTACTGCCTACTATGGAGTAAAGAAAGTAAATTTCAGTTTAGAATGAAATGTCTGTATAATGAAAACTCTCAATATAACATTAATGTTGCAGGTGGCAGTATTTGAGAGCTCTACTCACACAACCTCGTTGTAACAAAAGAAGAAAGAACTTGAGAAACAAAAAGATACTTTAGATATTGCAGAGAATTAGCAAATGATAATTTTGGTGACACATTATATAAAATAAATAATAATAATAATAAGGATATATATACACAAGGAGTGACCATATCAGATTAAAAAAAAAATTGAATCAACAAAAGATGTAGTTACCATGGGTATGCCTGCATCAGCAAGGAATTCTGTCATCTTTATGTCTTCTAAATTTGCACTGTTGAAATATTCACTAACTTTGCGTCTTGTCCACCAATCGCCAGATTTTCTGTTGAAACATCAAAGATTTATCATACAACATCACATTTTAATTTTAAATCTTAAGTTACTAAAGTCTTTTTTTTAGACTAAAATACCAGAAATACTTACTTAGAAGGATCTGATGGAGGAGTATAACTGTATTTATAGAGAATAGCTCTTATGTATTTAGGAGGGTTATTCACTGGGAAAGGTAATCTCTCTTTGTCCAACAAGTTGATTACTGTAAAATACAAATTAAATACCATTGAACTCTACATATCAATTTTATTGGTCTTAAGTTGAAACTTTTGTTGTAAGAAAATATTAAGAATACAGGATTTAAATTATAACAAAAAAAAAAAAATCACTTTAATTTTTAAAAACAAGTTTTTGATAGAAGTTGAGATCACAATTGGTACTTTTACACTGCAGCACTAGTCATAAATATGTTGATTTCAATTCAAGGTATTGACCCATTAACAATGAAATTTTTAAATCTCTTTTTTTTTTTTTTTCTTTAAGGAACAGGTTAATCAGGGTTTTCACTCTTACCACAACAAAAAATAAGGGATTCGGAGGATAAGGGGTTTAGGAGGACTTTCTAAGGATTTATTTAAAATGAACCAAATTTCCTGAGGAACATACTTCAATGGTAACAATCAGAGAAAGCATGTCCAATAAATGTTTATAATCCTATAGAAATTTTTTTTAAATGTCTAAAATTGAATATTAGATAAATATTTTACATATACTAATTTTGAAAAGTGACGTTAGGATAATGTCTGTATCGCCTACTGCATTGGAACAAAAAAATTCTGAAAAATACACCTAAAGCTTTTTGAACAATATCCTAACAATAAACTATGAATAAAATACAATATTATAAACAATAAGCATATGAGGATTCAAAATACCTAAAAATATTGATGCACATTTGCCAACATATAAAAATCACTAATAAATGTATAATGACTACACCTACTAGTTTCTACATCAATGTGTAGTCATACTTTGGCAATATATTCATAAACTAGAACTCAATTGCCACAAGATAAGTTGCTCTATCACTATTTTGGCATTATCTAATTAGACAATTCAAGCACCAGAACAGACCTATTTGGTTGTAAGGCCTACAGCCATATAACAGCAGTGGTTGGCAGACCATAAATACTGAACTGCCCAACTTGGAAGGCCTATCACCAAAGTACCAGTCATGCACAGGGTATTTTTAAATAATGTAATCCAAGGAATTGCAATTTTTCTAATTAAAATCTTGTAATACAACGATAACACAAATAATTATATGCAAATATCTACTATTGCTACAAGTTAATATACACTGAATAAAATATAGCAACATATTATACAACTTTTTACTGAAAATTTACTTACCATCTTTTTCACCTTCAAGAAGGCGATAAACAAAACTCACAAACCAAGGATTATGTTCATAAGTTCCAAGAGCTGCAAACCACATTTGCCAATCTAATCTGGGTTGATGAGGAACTGTAAATGTTAAATAAAATATGTGAAAATTAAGGAATTTTCAAAATAGATAAAGTTTTATATACAAAACAGCAAACTTTTTGAAAACTATATTTGTGGTTTATATATAATATCAGATTAAAATTATCCTATTACATCATACAAAAGAAATCATTTAACCCCTTTATATACAAATAAAAAGAAATTTGATATGTCCAAAAAATACTATAATTCTGTCTCAATGGAATAATTCTGTGCAAGATGAGAAAATGAACATTTTATTTTGAAATTTGCATTGCTATGTTACATTTAATGAAGTTTACACATAATTAAATAATCAACAATAATTAAATAACAGTATATACTATTTTTGTAATTTATAAAAAACCTTTCATTTTCAAATAGATAGAGGAATTGACTTTTTTTACACTTCTTAGATGATCTGCTTCATACTTATTTTTAAGGACACAATCTTGAACAATCTAATCAAAACAGAATAGAAGTATGAATTAAATAATTAAATATGCTACACAATGTCTGGCAGAGACAGCTGTTGACATCTTGAAGATGTCATGTCAATGGTTAAAATCCTATTTTACTATAATTATTGAAAAAAAAAAAATGTTTGTAAAAAGCCAGTAGAATTTTATACAAGTAAATGTATAAATCAGCTCACCGGGAAAGAGAATGGGTTCAAATTTTATATTCTACCCTATTTAGGTTGGTTGGTTTGAAGAACTACAGTATTTTTTTTATTTTTTTATAGGTTAATGAGACCGGGACCAATAGCATAAACCAGATTCCAAAAACTGCTATGAACATTCCTGCCAGCAATGGGATTTGAACTCACAAACTCTGAAACTGAAGAGCAGTCCCCCACCCATTCAGAATCAAGGTCAGCTAGTTCAGTTGGCAGAGGTGTCAATTTCATAACCAGAGGATTGTAAGATCAAGGCTTGAGCTCACAAACAATCCACTGTGTTCATTAATAGTGGATGAGGCATGTAAAATAGATTCAGAGTTGCAGTGTCCAGTTCCTGAATGATACCTCTGGATGGGCAGGCAAAGCCTGAGTCTTCTGCTTGGTCCTTACTTCTAAATTATGAGGATTGACTTTGTGTTGTCCTAGGGAGTAATGCTGACAACATATATGGGAATCCCATTGTAAAAAGGTCAACAAAATTTGTGGTGTAGTATGGGCAAATGCTTAATTTCAAGAGCCTGTGCATTATTATAATTATAATTATTTTTAAAAGGCATATTTAAGAAAAGTTTAGAAGTCACCAGCATAAGAATAACTCTTACAGTTAGAAAAGTGTAACAAATGTACATAGAAAGCAATAGTTTAGAAATTGGATATATATAAATCTTTTGTATAGTAATGATGAGGAAAAAAGTATAGAAAGAGCATCCAAAATTCAAGACTTAAATCTATTTTGAACATACAGAATAAAAGATTAGCACATAAAAACTTGCAAAGGCAAATCCCTATAAGATCGCTGAGATTGTTTTATTAAGTTTTCGTTTGAAATTTCTAAATATTTATTTCATCTACCTCTTACATCAGTGGCATAGAAATTCATTTGCAACTTCTCAATTTTATGTAAAATTTTGCTGAGGTGCCTGGGAAGAAAAGTATAACTTCCCTACTTTAGTCATACCTAATACTTGCATGAGAAAAGCCTTTAATTTTTTGTCAAAATAAAATATATAAAGTTTCTTTGAATTTAGTGGCTTACAAAAATTTCTCAATTAAGCTATGTTTTGCCTACCATGTTCTATATTATTAGAACAACTTTTGATGTTTTGAAAACCTGTTATTTTTAACTTTAACCACTATCAGTGACAACTCAATAATATTCAGAATAATTGCTCCACATTTTTTTTTCTTTAATAAGTCTGAACATAGAACTTTTCTACTGAAACAATTACAATAATAAGAAAACATTGATAAATCCTGATATATCCATAGCAAACTATATTGATTTTTTTACATTCAGTAAAATCATACTTTTTACCAAGACATTCTATATTTACTAATTACTCAAATTTTAACTGTATTAAGTAACTGAAAAATCAGCTATTAACATTATATACATACCAAGGAAAGGAGGCTTTACAGACATATCTCCAGGTTTGTATAAAAAGTGATATTCTTTCCATCCAGCTGTTAATGAATTACTACCTTCAATTACCAATTCTGGACGACCACCAACACCAGTCATTCTAAGAAGTTAAATAAAAGTTTTATTTGGAAGTAAAATGAAGAAAGAATATTTAACTGAAAACAATATATCTAAAGATTATATGCATCTATACAGAAAATATTAAATAAAAGGTGTACATTTAAGAAAAAGATGGGCATGTTATTAAACTTTGTCATTTAAAGGAACAGAGTAACCTTTAAAATTTTAAATATTACAATAAACTTAGTAATGTTTTGTAATTTAGAAACTAACTTAATACATATTAAAAAAAAATGTTTTAGTTTTAATGAAATGTTCAAATGGATTTTAAAATTATCTTTTCTTAATATAATTTATTGAAATGTGCAAGAAAAACAGAGTGAAATTTGACAGTTTCTTAGACATATTTTTACATATGTATGTGTGTGTAAGATATATATAAAACCAAACTGCTAATTCCATACAGATTTATTCTAAACATAGTAGGAAAAATGTATAAAATAATTTGAATTTTAAATAGAAAAGAGTAGAAAACATACAAATCATCTACATATTTATAACTATGTAAAACAAAGGCATATATGAGACATTTCAAGTATCCAACTTAATATATATATATATATATATAATTAAAAAGAAAAGCATGCAATTAAACTGAGAAATACAACGTCAACAACTTTTTTCTTCTTTTTTTCAAAATTCCCCTAGAAATCTTCATACAGTTTTAATGTATACATCATATAAAACCTGTATAAAGATTTTAACATTCTTATTTAAAATACAAAAAGCCATAGCATTCTGAATGTATGGCATGAAAAAAGTGTAAAAAACCATTTAAAAAATAATTGCAGCATGCACAAAACTGCCATTTCCACATATAAACAATTGAAGACAGTTACATATAACCATTAGGTTACTTAGCTTCATTGAACAAATAAAATTAAATAACTTAATAGTATCTTCAGTTCTGATGCTAGAAAAAAAAATGGGTATGTCCATATTGGAAGTTTATATGTCTCTTTAAATTTATGACTTCATTATAGTAAAATGTAAATAACTTCTGAAATATTGAAGATATAGATTTCAAATTGTGCATGCGGTTAGACAAATAATTCTAGCAAAGTTCAAAATAAAGATTCAATATTTTGGGTACTGTTTCCCATTAATATAAAATACTGTAGGAAGTAGTACTTATAATTATTTTTTTTTAATAATGTAATTGAAGCGCATTGGAATTATAAAAACTTTTATATATATGCTTTTAGAATCAAGTGATTTATAGCTAAATTTTTTTATACTTACGTTCTAAAGAGACCATATGAATTAGAAATTTGAAACTCATCCACTCTTTTGTACCATTGATTAACAACAGGCCATAGACTATTTCGAGTTCTCATATCAAGAGAAGAATGTGGTACCTAAATTTATATAGGAAAATAACCAAATTTTAAATTTATCAACTTTTTTTTTTATCCATTCAATAACACAGTTGATTAACAAGTACTTAAAAAAGAAAAAGGGTATGTAGAAAGCATGTAGTTATGCACTGAAACTATAGTTAATAAATATTTTTTTGAAACATGTTCATTTTCAAATTTCAGAGTAACTCAAAACAAAGAATGCTTTTATTACTCCAGACAATTTCCCGATTTAAAAATTGGCACACATAAATATAAATAAAATATTTTTGTGTTCTATTACAAAATACAACTGACATATTCAGTTGCCAAGCTCGTATATTGACTTCTCTGTAATTTCTTTCACTTTTAGGTGTCAAAGTCTATTTCAAAGTTTTTGTTGTTGCACATATATACATACAGACACTGAAGTCAAAAATGCAGGAAAGAGGAGAAAAAAGGGAAAGTAAACAACTATTAAAAAGTAATGTTTTCGTTTAAACAATGTAAAAACAAATGCCTAAATATGAAATATGCAAGAAACTAAATAACTTTATTTCAATATAAACACGAACAAGGTCCCTAATCAGATAAAATTTAAAATGGATTCAAGCTAGATGTTTCTTCAGTATACATAATTAAAATAAATTCACAAAACAATTGAATCTCATTTTATTAAACTCTCAGGAACTATGTTTTATTTGTTATACCTGAATCTTTAAGAAAAATGCTAGATCTCACAACATTATAACCCAATACAGATATAATTGAAAAAATGGTTAAGATTTACAAAAAAATTATCTTTAATGATTTAAATTGATCAAAATAAAATTGGTTAAAATGCTTATTAAAATGACAAGAAATAAAGACAAATGCAAAAATAATTTTATTTTTAATTGTTTGCTTACTGTTTTAATATAGAATTAATATATGATCTTTTGCTGATGCTACAAATGACATTTTTATTCATTGATTGTTGGACAAAATTATTAATTTCATGCACTTCATTAATAAATTCAAAAGCATTTCTATTTAGACCTGTTTTCGTAAGTGCAGAAACAAACCCAGAGAATGACTGAAAGAAAGGATTGTTCTGTCTAATTCCTTAACTTCACTATAAATGTATAAAATGGAGATTTACTATAAATGGATAAATTAACACACACAAAATAAAACATTTGTAATTAGCTGGCTTACTATAATAGGGATTTTGACAGCACACCAATAATTAAAAAGACATTTCAAATAGCAAAGCTTTAAAATGCAATTCTAAATACACACTGAAAAATTTGTTATTAACTAGTCTGTAAAATTCTATTAATTTTTCTTACATTTAATTATAATAAAAGTTTAAAATCATGATTTATACAGTATAAGACTACTTTTTTTCAAACATGAAACAATTTCAAAATCTCTTTGAAAAAAAGTAGCAGACACATAAGTCAAATATTTGAGAAAAGGAGCAGGAAAATAAAGAAGAAAGAAAAGTAAAGAACAAGTGAATCAGCTAAATTCATTCAATGTAAAAAAAAAAAAAAAAAAGTATATATAAAAAAAATTTCTAAAACTTACTAAACTAATGGCAAATAACCAAAGAGCAGCAGAAGCAACAAACACAGTTCCAAATAATGCATAAATCTTTCTGAATATTCCAGGTTCAACAACAGACCTAGGGAAAAAAAAAAAAAGATATTTAAGACAAAATTAATGTATTTTTATAGATATAAAATGACAGAAAAAAAATTAAATGGTTACAACTGTGTAAAATCTTAATAAAAAGTTGTGTTAAATCTTGCAAGCTAAATATTAATTAGTGCTGGTAGAAAATTTGCAATAAGATGCAAAATATTAAATTTTGATACATTTTAGAACTTGTTTAAAACATCAAAGGTTTTGTGCATGATGAATCATTTTAATCATACACAAAAGCTATATATATATATATTATCAGATTTTTAAAAGTTTGGTATAGCACAAAATAAGTCATTTTACAATCTAGGAAATTAAAAAAAAAAAAAAAAAATTATACAGTAATATATATATATATATATATATATATATATATATATATATTGACAAATCGTGATCCAGAGTTAAGGTGAATGGAAAACAGTCTTGATAATAAGTTTCATTAACTCATTGTTTTTAAGGAAAGCAACATGTGCCATTTTCATTATTCGTGACAGAGCTATGCGTAAAGGTGTTGACCACTCCATGTCCATGCGCCAAATCCAACTTATCTGTTTGCAAGCTCATCAAATAGCTGAGAAATGCTTCCACCTGACCGGATTATCCCGAAAGCTTATGTGAGTGTGGGTCTTTTTCATTTATTTTATTATTATAAAAGAGTTCTCATTTTAGAATCTTTTTTAATTTACATAATTTCAAACTACCCCTTTTTTAGACCTGACACACATATATATATATATATATATATATATATATATATATATATATATATACACACACACACACACATATCAGAGAATTGGTAAAAATAATTTTGGTATTATTTAGCATATAATGTAGGTACAATTAACTTACTCCTTCATTTATCGCATATTTCTAATAAATGTCTAAGGGGTAGAAGACTACTTAAAATTTTTTACAAACTAATAAGAGTAGCAAATACAGCTTTTCTTTCCTTCTTTTAGAACACTTCCTGTTTTGTTTTTGGCAAAAAAAAAAAGTTGATTTTTTTATTGATGAACAGAAATATTTAACTTGTTCTTGAAACTTTAATTACTGATCTAAATTAGAAAGCTTTTTTTAAGAAGGTGAGAATTAAGATTATTTGTTACATGAGAAGATTAACATACCTATAGAAAGCCATTAAAATATTGATACTTAAAGAGAGAGCACCCATACAAATGGTAAAAGGCATAACATCAGTCAACAAGCTGCGAAACTCAGCGGCAGAAAAACCTAAAGAGTAATATGCATCAATATTATTACTGAGTAATAAAATACTTTATATTTTCATATGCAGTAGATATATTACAGTTGCAATTTCTCACTCAAATAGTTTAAATTAGTGTACATATAAATGATGCAATGTTTCTCTTAAAGTTGAAATTGAATAAAAAAAAAATCTAAATAATGTAATACTTGTTTGGAATATTGAAAAAATATTTGCATTATATTAAAATGAAAACAGAAAATAATCTTACAAGAAAGTGAAAGTATTCTTTAAATTTGTTTGACAAAATGTAAAACTTTTTTTTTTTTTTTAAATTTGGAAAGTATCCAGATATTTTTCAGAATAATACAGTAACCAGGCAATTCCCTGATTTTCCTGGTGTGTAGCCAACTTATAAATGATCAAAAGAAAATAATTTTTTGAATTTTAAAAATTTTAAAATGTTTAAGAACATTGTTAAAAACAATGCCCAAGGTTGATAAAACTTCACTGAAAAGCATAAACCTAAATCTATATTTACTTAATCTACATCTATAAAAGTTTCTGAAAAAGTAACTACTAACTTAAAATTATATTAAGGTTGATTTCAAGACATCAGAACTAGAGCTGGATGATATCTGAATTTTGGTATAATGATATATATCCTTTACAAAATTATTTATATATCAATATAATCTATCACCTTATTAAAGAGATTCATATATAAGTGCATTCTGTATAAAGTAATACAAACACAAATATCAATATGTGTGTTGGTTCAATTTCTTAAATCTTGATACAAAAATTAAAATTTCAACATATTGCTTTAAAAAAGATAATAGTTTCTACATACTTGATCTAAAATTCATAGTTCAAAACTTTCAAAAAGTTAAATTAATCAGATGAAAGAGGAAATATATGTATATTTTCTTGTTTCCTTTCATTCCATATCATACATCTATTTTCTAAAACAGTACATACATTATGTGAAAAGGATTCACTTCTTGCATTTTGTTTTTGGTAACAGTTGATGAAATTTGGGTCAATGAGGAATTTTTACGTTTTCTAATTTCAATTTTAAACAATAGAAGACAAAAAAGTAAGCAGGACAGTACCTATTTTTCTTTCATTTAGAGGCCTAATTAGTGATTTCTAATGAGTTTTATAGCAGACTCCTTAATGTCTCTCAAAAATGATACTTTTCTCCAGCTCAGTTTGTGACATCACAGTTCATGAAAATACTGACCACCTATGTTGTTTACATGTTAAAAGGCGACTTTTAAATTTGTTTCTGTTTAAAGTATCACATATAATAGAATTTTTTTAAATTATGTCCGACATTAAAAAATCATACTCTAAATATTGTATTGTACTATTCTGTACAAATACAACAACTAATTGCAATGAGAAGATATTTTACAGCATTTCCAAAGATTCAAATACATGTAAAATCTGGACAAATGCAAAGAAAAGAGATGAGAAATTAAACCCCAAATTATCATATAAATCATCTCTGTGGGTTTGTGAAGACCATTTTTCATTAAGTAAATGCTTGCTTTTGTTTATATATTACTAATTTAGAGCAATTGAAGTATATAAAAATACATTTATACCTTTAAAAGGACAGCTGATTAAACAGTACTATTTAACTTTTAAAACTACTAATTTGAGTATTATCACAGAGTTCAAGCACAATAAATATTTGATAAAGCATATAAATATCATAAAACATAAATATCTAAAGCATATAATTATCAAAATAACTTGGGGGAGGGGAAGGTTATGTATTTTCATGGTATTATAAATATTTTCTTCAGAGATGCATACTTTCTTAAGTGTATCAATTCACAGTGATATTTTATGATCAAATTGGTGACTAATTTGAAAAGAGTATAATATTTTTAAATTAATAATGATAGTACTTTAAAAATTAAATTTAATTTCAGAAACTTTATACATTTTTTATTTTAACTTTAATATTAAAGACAATAAAATTTTATTGCTATTTAAAAAATTATAAATAATTAAGTAATGCGTTTTAAAGATTTTAAGTTTCTTTTCACTAAATTTAAAATACTTAATAGTGGTTAAAAAATGCAAATTAAATTTCAGAAACTGTATACATTTTTTATTTAATATTAATATTAAAAGATTATAAAATTGTATTACTATTTTAAAAAGTATAAATAATTAAGTAAAGCCTTTTAAAGATGTTAAATTATTTTCTCGAATATTTTTTTATAAAATCATCCAAATTACTTATAACTGTGTGCCAATGATAATATTGCTGCAATAGCAAGGATTTAGAAAACAGTACACATAATTTTCTGCTTTATTAAAATCTGATAGGTTATTAACATATGTATATTATAAAAAGTTTATGTGCCTTTTACAATCTTTAAAATTGGATAGGCCGGCACTATTAACAAATAATTTTTCAACAATTTTCTGCTAGTCAAATTTTGAGAATTCAAAAAAATTTCATAGCAAATCCAATTTTTATAGGCTACTTGCTGGTAAAATGTCTGATTTCTTAATTTTTATTGGAATTACAATTTTTCATAAACAAATTTCACTAGCCTAATGTTCATGTACAACTCTTAAAAAGTGGGGCACTCAAGATATATCAAATATCATAAGTATTTTAAGATAAACATTCCCTTTTAGAATTATATCTGTATTGAATTTGGTTTGTTTTGCAGCACTACAATCTACTATTTTGTAACATGAGGGCAAATGAGACCAGGACCTACTGCTTAAAGCTGATTCCAAACATCCATGCCACAATGTGATTTGAACCCACAAACTCTTATACCCAAGATCAGTGATCTAACCATTAGGTCATTGTTCACCATATCTGTTTTGATTAGGTTAATTAAACAATGTTTAATAGTTAAATAAAATTCCCATTTTCTAATTTATTTCCCATAAATTCAGTTTAAAAAAGAAATTTTTACAAGTTTTTTCTTTTTATCATGTTTTGATTTTTCACATTTCAAATTAAAAAGCCTAATGAAACTGAACTTATACGAAAAAAGAGCTAAAACATCTATGAAAAATACAAAATATTTACCAATTTCACTTTCTACTGTCCAATCAGGCTTGAACTTGAGATTAAAAAATTTTAAAGTGCCATATATGAGCCCAAGAATTACAATGTTTTCAATTGCAAAAGTCAGAATTCTTCGAGTCCACCTCAAAGCAGTTCCACTTGTAGATTTTGAAGCTGTAAATAATAATGAAAAAAGTATTTCAAAATTTAAATGAATTATTAACTTTTAATCTCCAATCTATTTTCAGCTTTATACATTAGCATGCCAAAAACCTAAATGCAGGATTAACAAATAAAGTGAATCAAGTTCATATTTTCTTTTACAGGATGAAATTAGCTACCATCAATATGTTATTTGTATGCATATGTACATGTTAGAAAACAACATAGTTAAGAATTTTCTAAAATTAATTTAAATTCCTAGAAATTATGATTCAGATACTTTAGGATATAATTGCTTTACAATTTTTTCATGAGGACTTTATTATTTAGGTTGTGAACCCCTCAAATATATTACATGAAATAAAATTACTTCACAAAATCCTGATTATAAAAGCTAGGGATGAAACAGATGTAAATTTGGCTGAATAATAGATGCTGGATATCTGGCCAGAATTTCAGCCAGATGTCAGAATGTTTCACACTTTTTCTTTTTAAATTTATTTTAAATAAATCACCTCTATGTACTTTATTTTTGCAATCAAATTATAGAATTTTACTCACCTTTTATATTTTTTCTTTAAGTTTGAGTACTCAATATCTCAATTTGACATTAATTAGAAAAATCAAACCTGAATAAAGAGCACTTTTAACAGTCCTTTACATTCCTTCTTTAATAGTTCTTATTTTTTTTTAGTAAATTGTCTTTATTGTTAAGTTTTGTCTGTGGTGTTGTTCTCAAATGCAAGAACACAATTTTTGCAGTTAATTTACAATTTTGTAAAAAAAAAAAAAAAAAAAAAGGGGGGGGGGGGCAAGCTTTAAAATACGTATACACATTGTTTCATATAGTATATTGTTTAACATTCTGCATTTTTTTTTGTTACATTTATCTTATTTCTTGGTGCATAATTTTTAGCCGGATGTACTACCAGATAATTGTAATATCCGGTTACTGCTAATTATGTGGTATAGTGGCTGGATATACCAGATGCAGTATGTTGGCCAGATAGCTGTTGCATCCCTAATAAAAGCTATTTCAAAAGAATCTGATTACTAAATTTAAAAAAGAAAATAATCTGTCACTGTTATAAAAACTATACAAGTAACAGGTTGAAATAAAAATGTCACTACAGAGATATGTTTTTGCCTTTAAGTGTTATAATACTTATTTTAAATTGGAATAACAAGTTTAACTAATAATCTTGTGGAAAACAAAATATTAGTAAATGTTAAAAATAAGATTTAATAAACATTCTGATAATTAACAATTGCATAATAATCACAATGAGGAATTTGACATTTTAATGATATTTCCATACCTGGTGTAGGTCGACCAACAAGATTGAGTAAAAATTCATCATCAACTAATGACAAACACATCACTATTGTAAGAATATTGAAAAAATTGTAGTTTCCAGTGAGGATGATACAAATTTGAAAGAGTACCTACAGAACAATTTACAAATATAAAACAGGCAAGCAATTTCTATTTCAAACAAATATTTTTAGAACATTACAAAATGAGGTATGTGGCCAAAATATACTAAATTAAGAAGTTATAGACTTATAATGTAGACAATAATACCATGTAAAAGTGAGACCAAATATAAGCCTAACAGAAACCATTCCAATCACTAATAAAGTCAAATAGCACTCACGCTTTAGTCTATACATAAAATCCTCTGTATGTATCTGTGCTATACATTTTCTAGATGGCTGGATTATGCTTCACAGAATTTTTCATAATTAAGGTAAACCCTGAGAAAGTATTAGGCAGGTCAAATTGACATTACGGACATAAAAGAGATAGAATTCTTTTTTAGACTAAATTAAGTCTTACAACTCAAATGATATCATTTTATAATTTTTCTTTAAAAAAAAAAATCTATATCTTTTTAAAGAAATTTAAGTAACTTAAATCATGTGATTAAGTTTGAAATTGCTTTAAAAATAATATATTCCAATGCCTTTTATACTTTTATTATCAGGATTAGTTTAGTTATGCAACTTTCTACTTTATTTTGCCTATTTCTTTTAAATATTTTTATATTTTGTCACACTGCAATCTATTTCATGATTGCAAAATTAGAAGTAATAATAAATCCTTTACGCCATTTTTTCTTAAATTGGTCCCGTGTATCTCTTTAAATAAAATTGCAAACACTTGTTTTGATGGAGTGCAAGGATTAGATAGAGAATGTTTATGTTAGTTTATATTCTTCTTGAACATTAAAATTATATAAAATGTGATATTCATTTTATAAAAATTTTTAAAAACTGTTAAATTTTGAAATAATAATAACCTTAATAAGGGGAACCTTAATAACACAGGCAAAACACTGCAAAGTAGCCAATTTTATAAAATATTATATTATTCACTAATTTTATAAATATAAAATTAGGGAAAATGCCTGTCTGCTATACGAATGCATATATCTGAACCCACTGTGTACAAATTTCATACACAGTTATGTCATGTTATAAATGTCATAGAATTTGACATCATACCACCACTGCTCACAGTCAGTTTTGTGCATGAAATTATTTACTACTCAGATTATTATTTGTAAAAATCTAGTACATTTGTCTACAATCTGCAGCACACAAGGTTTATTTAAAATTTTTATTACTACATTAATTTATTATGATTCTCAAACTTTATTTCTGAAAATTAATTAACCAGATTGATGACTCGGCATAGAGTGGTATGTATGTGTGTATATGTAACACAGCTAAAATTAATTCTGCCAGTTACAATACATTGTGTAGCCCCTACTGTTTTTTCTTCCCCGGGCTACTGGGCAAGGAAAATTCTAGGGAACTAGACTACAGAAGAAATTGCTGTCAGGCTACATTGAAGAGAATGGCACACAAGTCTGAGTCAAACTTAAATTTTATTTTAGCTACGAGAAGAACATGTATTTCACAGTCAAAGGTAGAAAATAAAATGAAATCAAAACTCGCTGGAACAGGGTTGGAGAGCAACACAGTGATGAAATCTTTCCCAGTGAAAGTAACTCAGTCAGCGTTAACAAGAAAAGGGATCTTAGATCATTGAAAAGTGAATCGGGGACAGCGGGAAAATATGAAGTAGGAAGAAAATTTGCATTTATTACAGAGAAAGTTTGGAAAACAAGTTGGAAGAATTTTAAGTTGTGAACACTACTTTAATTACGATATTTTGTAGCTGGGAAAATAGATTTGAAGAAATAAGAATGGAAGAGAATTTTTATGAGATATTAAAGGGTAATAATTTTGATATATTACACATATATATTTGTGTATATACACCATATATACGTGTGTATGTATGTATGTATGTATATATATATATATATATATAGAGAGAGAGAGAGAGAGAGAGAGAGGGAGAGAAAGAGACACAAAGTAGAACCCCAATTCAGCATTTTTCAAGCCATTAATAAATGGAAAACCATGGATAGAAATATCTAGTTAAATGTATAATTATGAAAAAAATCTACAACACTAATTCAATGTACTTAGCATTTTATAAAATGCAACTTATATTTAGAATGATTTATAACATTTAAAAAAAATTGTAATTAACAGTTTTTGCAAGTAGACTATCTCACTGCAAAGAATGGGCATTCTACTACCTCTACTCTGAAACTACGGATTTGAACACTAAATAGAATATCTAACATAAATAAAACAAAATAAGCACAAGACAACTATGCACTGTGCAGAAATTATGATGAAAAAAAAAAAAGAATATAGCAATAAAATATGATAAAAATAGTCTCTTCTAATACACAAAGTAGGGAGAGTAGGAAAATAATAAATTGGGTGTATCTATAGGTTTATAGTTGGTTTGATTATTATTTAGCTTTACTATAGAAATAAGGGCTGTTCTCACCCAACTTGCCACCATCATTTAAAATTAATACTCTCTGGTGGTCTAAAACCTGTATGTCAGGAATCTTTCTGACATACCCTCAACTTTAAAACATTTTATAGAAAATAAAATACAAACTTACTGGGGATACTTATTTCTCCAGTCCTTCCTACGTAAAATGGTGCTTTCCAGGGAAAGTAATGGGACCATACTTTTTTTAATGATAGATATGAAAAAATAAAGAATCAAATGGTGAATGCAGAAAAAAAAAATACCATTGATACTATAGGAATAAATTCAGGACCAAACTGAATCAAACACAGAAGGGAGAACTAGTCTGAGTTTTTAAGTCAAAAAATTTCACTTTGACACATCATTGAAACTATCAAATTCCCCCCCTGCCCCCCCCAAAAAAAATACTTACACAAAGATACTCTATATATTACCTGGCAATAAAAGGCAAATATTCTGAGAGACCTCAGAGGTGAAAAGAATAAGAATGGAATTACAATTTCTATGACATATGTGCCAACAACTCCAAGCTTCAGAAACCATTGTGGAAGGTGATGGGCATGCCAGGCAAGACGTGTTGGAATGCACTGACTTTCAAAATGGTAATGTAAGGCTGAAAAATAAAATATATTATAGAAATTTGACTCCAATACACTGGTAAATAAATATTTTATTTGCCCAAAAACTGTAATGTAAGTATTAGTGAGGTCATATGTATCATCATGTCAGTAAATATTTTTAACCTGTCATTTGATAATATCAGAAAATTCAATAAATTCATAAATGCCTCAAATGTTATTTAAAAAATATCAGCCTTTTGGACATGGGCTGGCTTTTCTTTTTGTATAAGTCTTTGGCCCTTATTCATCCTTCATTAGGGGGGAAAAAGAGGCTTCCATGTAAATATATTAAACTAAACTCCTCAGTGCAACAGCCCCTAGGGAGCCAGGGCCTATGGCAACAAAGAGCATGGAATGGTATACGAAAGATGAGTTTGAAGCAATGTACTAAGTGTACACAATCTGTATTCATTATATCCAATAATTGTTTCAATTTAATAGCTCTTTTGTTTCTTTTCCCAACTTTAACTTCTGCTATCATTTAAACCTGACATTTCTACCCATAGGTTCCTATGCAATCCTTTATCTTTATGATGTGCCCTGATTCCCCTAGAAGTTTGTCGCAACATTTACAAGACACCCTGCATATAAATGGTTTAGTTGTGTCTTCTATATAATCGTTATTTATAATAATTTAGTTATTTTTTATTATTAATATTAATAAGAACAGTGCCTATTGTTTATCACTTCATTGATGTCTATATATTAGCTTAAACTAGTATATGAAAATTAATTTTTGTCTGTATTTGAAACCTTACACACATATATATATATATATATATATATATATATATATATATATATATATATATATATATATATATATACATACAGTCAAACCTGTCTATCTTGAATCTCTTGGGAGTTAAAAAAAAAAAATAGAGATAAACAGGTTTCGAGGTACACAGGTTTTATGAAAATAGAAAAAGAAAATTTCTTTACGCAATACAAAAGATTGAAAATTTGAAGTACTTTTAGTTTTATTTACATGCACGATTATTTTTAATTGTTTTGCAACCCTTTTCGAAGTTCTTTTGTATGATATCTTTGTTTTTCATGATAGTAAAAATAGTACTGGGTGGAATTCCAAATTTAGCGGCGACTACGCTTTTCTTCATAGAAGGGTTTTCCTTCAAAAATGACAGAATTTCCATTTTTTTCGATAGTTAAAACATTAAATTTTCTTTTAACACCTGCCATTTTTAGCTCTAAAATTGAGGCAGCAAGATTCGAGATGATACTTTAGTCATTAGGCTATAGACTGATAATCAGTTCTATTTCCAAAGAGAAAATTTTCCCGTCTCCTATTCCCCCTCCTCAATCCCGATTCCCTATTATTCCAGAACAGAGAACCCAGTTTTGGTACAATTCCCACACATTCCCTGACCAAATAACCTTCTGAGAGAGAAAACTAGAAGTGTAATTCCTGGAAATGGGAACTTGTGCGGTTGTCAACGCAATAAGGCTCTAAACTGGAATGTTGTGTTTCTTACGAAAATTTGAGATAGATAGGTTTGGAAAAAAATAATTTGAGATAGGTTTGGAAAATACGTTAAATTTTTATTGAAAATGTAGGGAAATTGAAAAAATTCGACATAGACAGGTTTGACTGTATATATATATATATATATATATATATATATATATATATATATATATATATATATATAACCCCACTTTTTTTTCACATGGTTAAAAAAAAAAAAAACTGTTTAGCATTTATTGGACTGACTAAAACTCAGCAACCATGAAATAAATTATTGGCATTTATAAAAATCAAATTACAATTTTATGGTAAAATAAGATCAATTTACTAACCTGTTAAACCCCACCAAGTTGGACACATGCTGGTTAATTTCACTATACCAGATGCAAACATGAAACGAAACAGCAGCCATTTCACTAACCACATGGATATTAAGTCATGTGGTCTATGTGGAAGCGAAGATAAGAAACCACTACGAACAGCAGTTTGTAAGAAACCAAGCGGAGCAACAAGGATTGCAAGAAATCCAACTTCAAGTAATAAAATGTCCCTAATAATAGAAAGTACTTGATATTACTATTTAACTATTTAATAAATTAACAAACTGTCAATAGTACAAGCCTATTGTTTTATACACATTTACATTAAATAAAGCAATTAATATTAATGAGAGTGAATGCAAATTAAAAAAAAATTAAAAGCAAACTTACCATTGAAACCACAAAAAAGTTTGACCAACCTAGAAACCCAAACATATACATTTATATTTAACCAAAAAAAGTTAAAATTATATACACAATTTATTTATAATACAATAAGTACTTATTACAGTAATTCAGATAATAATTACAATTAGAATTCTAAATAGTGTTACTTAATTTGAGCATTCTAGCCATGCAAGATTTCTACTTGTCAAAATATTTTTTTTTTTAAATTGGAGAGTGAAAAAGAGCAAAATCAAGATAGATAAGCAATTATTTCTAGTAAAACATTTGGATATAAAGGCTTAGTAAAAAATAATAAGGTAACACCTTTTCTCCTCTTTCAACATAGTCAATTATATGAAATATTAAAATATAGTTGCCTTTTATATATCTATTTTATTTGTCAGTTTATCTATTGATAATCACAAACTTGAAATTAATTAAAACAACAATCTAATGTAGTAAAACTTATTTATTGAAAATTTAAAAGTAGGCGCAAAATCCATAAGTAAAAAAATTAATTAATAAGATTGTTAAGGCTGGGTGAGTTTAACCAATTTGTTAATGTCTGGTTAAAATTTTGTTAACATAAAAATTTCAGATAGCTAGATAAAATAATTATTTAGGAAACAGAAGGTATTTTCAAAGCATTTTATTAATTTCTTAAATAGCTAGGTACGTCATAGCTGCACCCTAAGACTGCCTTACCCCCCTCCCCTCCTCTGCCTATGATTTTATTGCCACATGAAAAGGTCCAGAGCTCACTGGGGGTTAGTACCACTCCCATTGGGAACCTATGTGGTAATAATTAAGGGCCTACCTTCTCACAGAAATTTTATTTTAATAATAATTCAATCCCCCGCACTGACATTCAAGGGAAATAAGTCTTTTTATTTGCTATAATATAACTGTGTCCAACAGGACAATCCTTAGTGCTCCATTTCTTTAATACCATATTTTGAAACAAAGACTGCAAATATACATAACACAGACAGTGCAATATACTTAGAATGTGTTCTATTACCTCTACAAATAGAACTATGAATAGATTCCATGTAAACAAAATTAACAGTGTTCTGTTTCATTTATAAAACATGAAAAGCCCCTACAATTCCAAGTGCTTGAGTTAGCTCTTATATAAACATTAAAATCGTCAAATATTAGAAAGCAAGAGAATAAACAGACTTAACTAAAGATAAAGTTTAAATACATATACCAAATAGTTACAAACAAAAGTACACTTACATAACTCTATTGTAATAACTAAGAAAATATCCAAGAAATTTATATTGCTAAAAGTATTAACTTTTATATTTATTTACATAGTATTGAATGAATAATAAATACCTGATAGAGGGAGAAATACAACATCCACAGTAAAGTAAAATTTGTCATATCTCTCATACGACCCCAAACCATACTACCAAATGATATAATTATTCCTAATAATGCAATAAAATCCATCATCAATGCTACATCGATACCAATCATAGGAGCCAGCCATAGTAAGGTAGGGATATCTTTGGCTTTTTGGTGCATAACATCTGCACCTGCTTCTACAAGAAAAAAATATTTTACCTTAAAAATACATGTTTAATTTAGTACTATATCTTTAAATGATGTATTAAATTAGAAGATATAAAGGATTGATCTTTTGTATAATTAGAAATAAAACAATATACTTGGAAATGCTAAGAATTATAGTAGGAATTTGATAAATTCCTGGATGATATCAACAATTACTTATTAATTTTAGGATTATTAATTACATACAAGTATTTAAGAAGCTTATAAACCAACGTACAAGAATTTCTCATCAAATACTAACAATTTTTTCCAGGAAAATAACAAAATTTAACTATTATCAGAAACTTAAAATTTAAAATATATCCTACATCATCTGTATAGTATCATTGTAAATCAATGATGTTATATGATGCAATTCAACTGATATATTAACTTTAATCACATACTTATTTGACTGTGACTATTAACTGAATGCTATATGCAAATTTAACAGCTACTTGTACTATTTAACCATGCAATTATTCATCACTGCAGCTTTTATGCTCTTATGCTGTAGGTTAAGCTTTTGCTTCACAGCTAGCCATGCTAACCAC
This sequence comes from Pardosa pseudoannulata, assembly GCA_032207245.1. Classification (NCBI taxonomy): domain Eukaryota; kingdom Metazoa; phylum Arthropoda; class Arachnida; order Araneae; family Lycosidae; genus Pardosa; species Pardosa pseudoannulata. Next base: position 102,657,435 of record CM063505.1, on the reverse strand, counting down.
CTACTATTTAAGCATGTGATATTTAGCACTGCAGCTTTTATACTCATGCTGTAGGTTATTTTGCTTAATAGCCAGGCCTGCCAGCAATCTTTGTGTATGACTAACATTGTCAGGTAGCCTTTATTTTATACAATGAGTATTTTATTTATATAATTTTAAAATAATATATTAGTAAAACTTCAAACTCTTTAAGTGAAGTTGTTTTTAAACCACCTTCTCATGGAAGGTATTCATTCATCAATCTACTGCACTGCTATTAGATGTTGACAAACTATTTTAACTACAAACCAATTTTCCATTAAAAATTATAAAATATTTTTTAAAAATAAAATATGGAATAGAATAGTTTATTATTAACAACTAAAAAAAATTAAACTGTAAAACCTACCAATTGAAATTATGGATCTGGCTGGTAGAATTCCATTATCACCAAAGAGTCCTATGAATGGAAAAGAAAAGTTGAAATCTACCACCTATATATCAAGTTATTTATAACACACACACACATGTAAAAATATTATGACACATTCATAGTACAAAATACATCTTTTGTAGAAGTTCATTAGCAGAATAAAGTAAACTAGAACTATACATAAGCCATTTTTCTTAACCTTTTAAATTACCCAACGACTGAAGTGATATAACACAAACATGCATATACTAGAGTATTAGTATAAAAATTACCAAATCCATTAAATGAGATAAATGTTAAAATTGATTTCAATGAGTGCAACAAAAATATAAATAGGTGTGTAATCATCTCAGTCACGGTTGGAATGATTTAAATCAGATGATTTTTTTAAAATCATTTTTTTTTCACTTCTTTTAAAACCTATATTCCAAAGACAGGAGAATTGGGAATCAGTCAGCACAGAAATATCAATAAGCAAATAAGTGTAAATAGATAACATGTGTTTTCCAAGAATTTAGGGGTTGTTATCAGAAAGTATGTAGTAGGGGTAAGTACAATGACTAGTTAAAACTAGTGGAATTAATTTTAAGTAATGGGAGGTAAGGAGAGTATTAAAATTTATACATTTAATTTTCAGTAATCAGTGTGTAGAGTATACAAGATAGATAAGTTATTACTTATAACAAACTATTCCATGTATATTACACAGAATAAAAAAAACACAACAAAAATTGAAATTAGAATTCAGAAAAAAATTAAATAAATCTGATTTAAATCGAAAAAAATCTGATTTTTTTTTATTTTTTTAAAAGAATCATGATTTTTTTCCAACCCTGATCTCAGTACAAATTATAAAATGCATCACAGTAATATTTCGCTTCAGTTGGTAAACATTTTTATCAATTGAAAAAATTGAATATAATTTGTGCTAATAAAATATGGTACCTAAGAGAAATAGTCTGCAATTAAATCGAGCAAAAATAAAATCCAAAATACGATCAATCAATTTGCCCTTTAATATATTGATACTCGCACGATTTCTTTTAAGGTTAGAAATAATATGAGGTGCATTGCAAATCTTTTCCTTCATTAATATTACATTTAAAAAATAAAAATGGATATAGAGATGATTTAAATTTACTTTTACAATATCACATTTAGTCACACGTTGCAGACTTTAATAAACGAGATACATAAAGTGTATAAATATAAATAAAAATTAATTAAATACAAATAAATAAAAATTATCTTAAAACTGTAAGATCAGAATACGAATTAATAGAGGCTTTTACTTTATCAGTTATGAGATGCCGAAAGACGGCACGCTTTTACTAGTCCGTTTTAGTAAGAAAGTATTATTAAGATACAAATGTAACTACAGTTTAAAAAATAAAACTAAGGCATCTACTTGTTATATTAAAACAAATGAAGTTTTAAGATAAATATACCGGACCTTTTAAAATACACAAATATCACTGGATATAAATCATACATGGGATATATATGGAAGATTTTTAGAAAATAATAAGTTACATACCAGGTATTTGGACATATAATGAGCTAAATGCAGATAAATATATAACAGACATGCACCACAGAAAAAAATTTCGTGTTAATTTTATTTCCTTCATTTTTTTTCGCGAAGTATGTCTAACCGACAATTTCAAGACCTGGCCAGAAAGCTGATGTACGAAAAAAGATGTTTAATGAATCATGTTGCCAACTCAAAGATACCAATTAAATTTTCATATCCGTTTTACAAAATTAATAGTTACAAATGAAAATCTTACAATAAAATGTTAAAAAATAAATATTTCAGGTTATTTTTTAAATATCCATGTTTAAATAATGGAAGGGTATATATATTAAATCAACAATAATAGGTTCAAAGTACTAAGGCACATAAAAAAAGAAAATATATCCATCCAGGATCATTTTACTACCATCGGCTCTTAAAGCTTAAAGTAAATAAATATTGAGAAGCGAAAGCACACCTTCTCGTGAGTAGCAGATTAAAAATTTTGCATGTATGGATACTATGATTTCTCTTCATAATTTTTGGAACAAAAGTTTAAAGCTGAACGGATGATAGTTAATTTGTTTTCCTCCTTTTTAGTGTGTAAAAATTAAATAGATAATTTGAATCAATGTGACTATTTCCCATTTTATGATATTCTGTATAGTGTCTTAAAACAACGAATAATTTACAAATATATGACTTATTTTTTTTTTCGTTTGCATAATTGTAGTTTATTAAAACATAAAAGAAATTATTGGGACCGAAAATTAATAACATAAATTGTTTATGTTTATCCCAATCTATCCCACCTTCTTTTTATTAATACAAATTTTTAATGCTTGTTCAAAAACATCTTAAAAAGTCAAGTCGTTTCTAAAAAACTCTTCTTTTTAATATGACAAGCCTTCAGAGTTCCTTTATAGTTTTATTTTTAATAGTTAAAATGACCTCTTCAAACAGTGTTGCATTAGTTATATTACACCATATCTGAGTGAAAGTTATTCTGTTCATGTATATAATAAGGACTTATTACGAGTCATTTATTTCTACTGATTTATAGTATATAGTAATTTTAACAGGTTTGAATTAAAAGGCTAGCTTACTCTCGTAAATTATATATAACACTATATATTTTGTTGGAAATATAATCTTATGTGAATTTATAAAGCATATAAATACGGTTTTGTGTGACCAACATTTTAAATTAGAGTTTTTTAACATCAAGTTAGGATTATAGGATCATAGAAAATGCCAGAATTTTTACTTAAAGTGTTTACACTGCCGTACTCAAAAGGAATTTCATCTATTAGAATTTTACTTGCTAGGATTTATGGAAAGGGGGACTACTAAGGAAGGACAGTTGATGTATATTAGTTATGAAATAAAATATTGTTGCTAATTTTTTAAAAATATATAAAAACAAAGTTAATGTTTTTAATATAAGGTTGATTACATTATTTATTTAATTGTTAAGTACCTTTTTTTGTAATCTGATTGTTGAATTCTAGAAAATACAGTGAAGAATATCATAACTGTTAGTTCCATAAATAATTATGTCATGAAATTAAATTTTTTTCTATGAATTTTATTGAAACACTCAGTATACATAATCGAACTAATAATGTTTATCTGTATATATATTTATATGTATACATTAGAACATTTTATTGAGTTTATTTTTACATACTGAATTACTTGTAATTAAACTAGTGCTGTATATAACTAGATAGTTTTTCTTTCATGCACATTTGTCAGAAAACAATAATCTGTTTATTAAAAGATATTGTAAATGCGATTGCTGGTCTTAAAAGTTCCAAACTCAAAAAGAATCTATTACTCACCAAAAAAATAGATACTTAAAATTAAAATGGACTGTAGTTTATTGGTCAAATATCTTGTTATTTCTTGAATCAGTTTTTCATATTTGTTTTTGCAGTTTCTGATACACATAAAAAAAAAAAATGTTTATTTATGTGCTCAAGCAGTTATTGGTTACAAAATGCTGCATTGAAAATCCCCTTCTACCCCTTTTTGGTTTTTTAATACAGACCTGCCAACTGCTATGAAAAAAATCATAGTTTCTATGAATTTAGCAAATAATTACGATCCTATGAAAATTGATCAAAAAAATATAATTTTTTGTTAAAAATATATACAAGAATAAATAATTACATTGCATTTGGAAAATCAAAATTAATGAATATATTTTCGCAAGCGATATATCAAAATGAGTAAAACAAACTTTTCATATCAAATTTCACATAACTACCATGTGATGCCATACTTTCTCAAAAGGATTAAAAATTAGATTTTTTGTCTGACAATATTGGTTATAATGTAATAGTATATTTCTGTAATGTTTTAAAAATAATTATTTTATTATAAAAATGTTAAGGTGTGAAATAACCTTTAAATACAACTGAAATAAATCTAAATAAAATACTCCATATAACTTTTTATGGAGATTTTTCAGTTCAGAAATGTATATAAATATATAACATATTTTGATAAGAAAATATTGTCTATTTGAAATTTTATATGAAATTTTAGATACTTTAGTAGAATTGATATTTTGCTTGAGCAGTAAACAGACGCACAATCATTTAGTATGTGCATTATGTTATGGCATGCATGCGGTTGCACAGGGTTTATGGTGTAAAAACTCGCCATCCAACCTACCTTTCAAATTAGTGCTCCTATTTATTATTTCAAAAATTGTCAATTGCTACTATTTTCAATATTTAGAAGTTGGCAGGTCTGTATATATATATATATATATATATATAACTTTGAAGTGTTTGTTTCACTTTCTCTAACTTATATATTACAAATTATTGGGAAAGCATGTAACTGAAAGTATGTAAGCGTTTAATAGTTTGTTTAAAGAATAGTGGAAGGAATATTACAGTGTAGTTTGGAATAATAGTCAGTGGAATGGGACAGATATTCATCTATGAAGGTCTCACAAGCAGTAAAATGTACATCAGTATTCTTCAAACCCTTAAACTTATCGTTTTTAAAGCTATATGTCAAAATCTATTACTTACTTTTACTACACCTAAAAGATTAGTTTCTTTAATAAAATCTGAAGGTGACTTTGCTATTTCTTTAAATTATAAGTCATATTTAGTTTGTTTTAAGTTTAATGAGTTACCTTTAGCTGGTGAGTATAAGAAGCTTGTGATGATGTACTGGGAATTCTCATTTTTATCATCCTCATGAGGGAGAAATGTTTTGCTTCTGATTTTGTACCTCTTTCCTTCTTGTTAAACATTTTACAGAGAGGACATTAAGAACCATCCTGCACATTTTTTTAGTGTATAAGCAGATATTTCAGATGACTTGCCAATATTTGAACCTAGCTTCCTTAGTTTCTAACCTGACCTGCTAACTACTAATAATGTTATACCCATCATACTTTATTGTGCTCAATAAAAGATATCATTACACTTTACATATTTTTATAACACTTTAAATACATATTTTAAGGGTGCTTAGTACGTTTGCCCATGACTGTGTAAGTATCCAAGTTTAAAAGATTTAATAAAAGTTTTATTTTCTAGAAAACAAAGCAGGAAAGTATTGAATTAGGTTTTTCATTTCATAAGCTGCTTTATAGTGAGATTAATCTACTAATTTATTTTATTAATACCATGTTGATAAAGAAAATTGTATAAGATAAATAGAATCACTCTTCTGAAATAGGGCCATGTGATGAAACTGCCTTTTGACCTTTTAATTATATAATATATAACTTAAAATTATACATTATATAATTTATATACGTAAAATTATATATACTTAAAATATATATATATATAATTTTATATACATAAATTATATATATAATTCAAAAATTATATACAGTATATAATTCACTTTTTGAATCTATGGGTTCAAACCTCAGTTGGTATGGGTTCAATGCCATTTCAAATTCACTCAAACCAGTTGGTACTTTACTATTTAGTCATCATGTTTCAGAAAATTTACCAATAATCTTCCATGCCAAATTGAAATTGCTCAAAATTGAAAGAATATCAAGAGTAAATGTTAAAGAACATCATTTATTTAAATAAAGACAGTTAAGATCGAAAACAACATTGTGGTATAGCATTTTTAATAGTAATGAATTAAAAAATTAAACAATTGATAGTTAAGAAATTGAAGGGTTTAGATATAAAAGGATAGAATAATAATAGAATAAATTCTTTCTGGGAAATATTATGTCAGCAGTATATTTCAGCAAATATTATATCTTCACCATCCATTGTTAAATAACCTGTCTCATTAATTCAACATTTTTTAGTATTTCAAGTTGAGCCACAGACTTTTCAAGGTTCTTAATAGACTTTTCATTATCTGAAACATACTTTTCAAGATTTTTATTTTAATTCTTATCCCCAATAAATCCCTCATCTTTAATAAAATTAACGCCAGTTTTTTTCTAACAATTGCTAATTATTTTTCCGTAACTTTCTACCAAATTTCAGCAGTATTATCTCAATCTTCTTTTACATTATATAATTTTAAAAGGATTTTTAACTTTATTGTCGATGTTTACAAGTATTGAATATACCAATCTCTTTCTCTAGTATTCTTTAGAGCTCTTAATAATACCCATGTCCAGGGATTGTAAATTTTAAGTAGAGTTAGCAGGAAGAAAAATAATTTCAATATTCTACAATTTTGAAATCAATGCACACATAATGCAATAGTTAGTCACTAAAGAGAATAATTTGTTAAGAGAAAAGATAAGAAAATATTCTTGGCATTTGAAAACTGAAATATCATTACAGGGAGGTAGGAAATAATGATCAGTTGTGAGAAAGCATTCTTTTATAGAAGTTCATTGCTGTAAGAATTATTGTTAAATAGAGAGGATTTTATATTATATATGTAGATTCATTGGGATTCCAAAATATTATTGCTATAGAAAGATTTATCTTTGTATCAAATAATGTTGTAGTGAGGCTTTGCTGTATATGCATGCACATACACATGCTTTGTTATATTTCTTTCCTTGTCTCCATAAAATGTTAGTTAAGGAAGTGATAACACAGTTGTCATGTCATAACATCCAAATGTTAGTTAAGGAAGTGATGATTTGATAATATTTCAATAAATTATAGTAGAAAACTTAAGATTTGAATGATATTTATATCAGTTATGTATTATTAGGTATATTGAAAATGTTTGATGCAAATTTGATTCCAAATTTTAATTTATATTTTTCTTCCTTGATATTAATGCATTCACTGTTTAGCAGACTTTCCGAGATATAGGCACTTGCTATTATTTTTAATTATAAGAATGATAATTTTTATTTGATTCATAGTTAAAATGTACTAATAATTAGATGTGTTACTTATAATCACCTTATTTGTATATAGTTCTGTTTATTGTCATGCTTTCTTTGCTTCCATAGTACATTTTAAGGTGAGAGTAGTTATTTTTATTAGATTAGCAAAAATCTTAAGTGTGATAAATTGAAGTTCTTTTAATGCCCTTATTATGCTAATAATCAACTGCTAATGCAACGATAAATGTTATATTATAAAGTCATACAAGATCCATTTTTATTTAATAAATCCATTCTGTCTTTAAATAGTTTTGCACGTTAGGGATAGTTGAAATTTTTAATGGACGTTTATGAAAAGTTTCTGGAAAATTTACTCCAGTTATGCCATATAATATATGTATTCTAATATATGATTATTCTGTCAGATTTATAAATAAATTACTGATAATTCACAAGTAATGTGAGCGTTTAAGAATTTTATAGACTTTTTATTTCATTTCTATCAGACTAAAGGGTTGCTTGAAATTTTTTTTCTTAATAAATACTTTACTTCATATGAGATTACTTCATATGAGAAAAAAACTTGATCTTAATAGTTTTTTTTACATTTGAAGACAGATTGAATTTGAAGTTTGAGATAGATTTGAGAAAATTTGAGACAGAATTTGAAGATTGCTTTTCCCTTTAATCTTTAACAGTTAAGAGTTGGAATTTGATAGATTAAAATTTTCGTTGATTAAGAAATTGCAGTGTTTCTGTGTTTTGTATTCTTAGAATATTGAGTTGTATATATAACTTAACTATTTAAATATGTTAATTTGGAAGCTAATTAGTTACAGTATTATATTTAAACCTCAAAACTTTTATAACCCAAAGTAATTCCATTTTTTAAATTTGTATTTAAAAATTCTTTGTTAGAATATAATAGGAATTATGTGCAAATGCGTGTAGGTTGTTAGTGTATAACTGCATACTTACGTCTTAAAAGTAATTGTATATATTTTCAATCTGGCTGTACTTTTATACATTTTTTATTTCATACTTATAATTTTGATTTAATTTTTAATTATTTATGTAAAATTAAATTTCTATTTCAGATTTCACCATTGAGAAATAAATGATTGAACTTAACTTTGTATGACGAAAAAATTTAATTTTTCCTTATTTCTTGTGATTGCAATTTTTTGCATCATCCAAACTGTATATTGTTCATCTGGTGATCGTTCAAATGCATTCCAAAATTGTATGCATTGGTGCAGTATCAAGAATTGTACAAATTCATCAAGTTTAGCAAAGTTTGAAGCAACAAGACCATGGTATTTATCATTTCTACTTTGGGATTGTTGGGATGAATGTGACCACTTTTGCATGTGGCATACTGTAAAAGTTTTTCAATACCATGGAGAGGCTATACCACAGTTTCATGGCAAAGTAAGTTCATTTAAATCTAAGTTCTCTGTCTCTCTTCCCTTTGTTACATTTTTTGTTAAGATTGAATATCAAAAGAACAATTATTTTTATTCTTTAATAGGTGTTCTATAATACACTTTTAAATAAATTATATCAAGTTATTATTATTTTGTGAAATTATGTTTTTAAAAACCCATTTAACAGTTTAGAACATGTAAGGAAGACAGTGATAAATTGAACCAGTAAATAAGAGTTTAGAGGGGTTTTATTTTGCTTTCCTCAGTTTAGTACTGAGTTTAAACAAAATGAAAACTAAATAAAATGTTAATAAAAAATATCAGGGTGTATTAAATTTAAACTTTTGTTGGAATAATAGAAAGGGTCTACTTAAGAATTGGGTTCTCCTTGGCAAATTTGGCTAAAATATTGGTGATATTTACTAAAATACAAAGGTAATCCATCCAAACATTGTATTTCTTGCTTTTTCTGGCAATTTTAATTAATGCACAGTGTGCCATCATAATAAAATTATATACTCTTACTTAATTAAAAAAAACGACATGAAAACAGGACGTTTATATTTATGGGTAATTAATCCCTTAACAGTTTACAAACTCAACAGCTCCAAATTATTAAAAATCAGCCACAGTGAACCATTAATGGTTTGTTAAAATAAATAAATTAATTAAAGTAAATAATAATAATAAATAATGATTTGTTTTATAAATTATAATATAGATACAGATTGTTTGGACACGGTGAGATCAGGAGAAAATGTCAGGCAACCATACTAAACCATTTTCTTCAAGTTGGTGGGGGAACCCAGTTCTTTAGTCAAACTTAATAGAAATATATATCTTTAATATAAAATATTTTGTAAGTTTCAAAAATAAAGGATACAGTTTTTTAAAACTTGAATGGCTTTGCAATAATTAAATAATTTGTACTAATGTTCATATAAGTATGAATTCATATTAGTACACAAAATTATTTTAAGGTGTTTTTCTTTTATGATGTTTCTTTTTCTCTTTTAAATATATAGTGGCCATTTTACCGATTGTGCGGTTTACAAGAACCAGCATCTGTGTTTTTTTCCATATTAAATGGTATTTCTCACTATGGAATGTGGATAAGATTTCAAAAAACTGTACCAGAATGCCCTTTTAGGAAGCTCTGGAATGTACAGGCTTTGGTATGCTAATTTTAATGTTTTATTTTTTTCGCTCTAATTTTCAAATCTAAAGAATTTTATACATTTCTGATTATTGTTTAACACTTTTACATTCATGTAAATAATATATTATAACTTGTTTATTTATAAATAAAATCTGAAAACTTTTTATGAAAATATCCTAAATTGTTATATTTGAATTTATTTCTCCTCGAAATAATTATTCTTATTTACAATTATATGAAAGCACTGATTAGTTTGAGATTAATTTATTACAAAGCAGTTACAAGTATTGATTATATTTATAGTAAATAACTGTTAGTTCTAATGTATAAAAATGTATACAAAATAATTATTACAAACATATTTGTAAATTTATATAATGAGAAAATATAAAAAATTTGTTAACTCTTATATATTAAAAATAAAAGCTACTGAAGGAGATAATACATTAACAGCTGGTTGCATTGTGCTCATTTTTATGCTTCCATATATTTTAAAAATTTGAGAAACCTCTTATTTACAAACTCTAAATTTTTTTGCTGTAATTTTTGCATTTTAATTTCAGCCATAAACAGTACAGTGATCCCTTGGCTAATAATAATAATAATAATAATAATAATAATAATAAATCATTCTGGAAATACATTCATTAGGTTTAATCTTTATTTACCAAAATAGGATTTCTTAAACATCTATAGTAAGTAGTTTGATACATCCAAAATTTTCAGTCTATTCATTATAAGGCTCCTTTTCTTCAGGAGCCCTTATTTGAAATTTAAAATTATATTCTTCTTCTATCTTCTGTTTTATATTTGTTGTCACACTTAAAATTCAACTTCTGATCACATTATTTTCAATCAGAAAATCAATTATTTTTGTAGATATCTTCTTATCCATTGTAGTTATTCAAGTCATTTGTCTGTCAGATACATACAGATGAAAAATTGAATCTACTAAAATGAGTTGAGTGTTCTGTATAATACAATCAGAATTATTTATAACAGACAAAGGAACCAGGACAATTTGCTTTTTAAATCTAAGTGTTTGTTAAAACTGAGTCTACCAAAAATATCAAAAGAAAAAAAAATTAATGTATAAGAAACATTTAAAATTATCTAGTTTTCATGGTTTTTTTGTATAAAAGAACAAAAGCTTGTCAGATTAATTTAGATTTTAATTATATTCTTTCTGTGGCAGTTATTTGATATATGACACCTGTGACATATAGAACATTATCATCAACACCTCTTGATTCCAAAAGAGTTCGGATTTTATATATATATATGTCAGGATTTAAATTGTAGATTAATTTTAAAAGATTTTAATTAGGGATTCTTTACTAAGAGTGATGCGGCATGAGGAGTTAGCCACATAAATACGGCTCACATTCAGTAATCTAGAGGAGAGAGCAGAGTGCACATTCCATGGACAGAACTGTGGCTACCCGAAGCAGCTAAGCCTGCCTTTGTTAAAAGTTGGGCACCAATGTGAGACGCCATTGAAGATGATTGATGAGTAGTGTGCTCTGAAATTTGAATAAAGCTATGAAAATGATGTCAGGACTCTAGTGTCATTTAGTGGGAACATGACATATATATATATATATATATTATTGCTTGGAAGATTGATGGTTAAGGTCTTGTTATTTTTTTCTGGTCACTTTTTTCAGCTTTTACATTGAGGAATGCCTCTTGAATGTTATTTCCACAATTGTTATTTCTTCAGTCTGTCATGTAATGTAGTCAGTTTGTTGTCAATCATAACACAGTCTAGGATTTTTGATTATGTAATTTCTAAGTTATTATTGATAAGGATTCTGAGTAGCATATACCTTGTTCCTTCTTGTTGTTTTCTGCTCCTAGACGTTTATGGCAGTAAAAAATTAAGATTTTAGAGAAATTTTGTGAAAAATAATTCTCACAAAATCCAAGCTATGTTCATAAAAGTTTTATATAGGCCTTTTAACATTTTTCTAACTTTTAATAAAAATTTCTTCATTTAATTCACATTTTTGATGAATCAGGATTTCCAATTAACAAATTTCAATTTAGTAAGAATCATATTGTGTTCAGTAACTATAATTAAGCCTTAACTTTTAATTCTTTTAGCAACTACATTTAATTGTACAAGAGAGTTAAATAAATTTCTGAAGGATAAAAAGTTATTGTTGAAAACAATATACTAGTAAAAATAAATTCTCTTCGTCAAGTGTTAATTTTGAAAATGATTGATGCAAAAATCAAGTTCACAGCATGGTTACTTTATATGCATCCACTGAAAGGTTTGCAATAAATTATCATTATCCTAGAAAACAGTTGAGAAAAGTCTTCATTAGTCAATTATTTATATACTGTATATGTATATATATATATATATATATATATATATATATATATAGTATATAATAATAGTATATATATAAATACATATATATGTATATAATTCTTATTTATAATTCATCAGTAACACTTATGAATAAAATTTCAATCATGAGTATAAGAAAAAATATTATAAATTTCCTTATTTAATATTTACCCAAGTTGGGGTTAATTTTTCCATTAAATATATGTTGATCAATAATCATTAGTTTTAAATCTGTAATAATGGTTTACAACTTTTTTTATTCTGTAAATATGGCATTTTCATTTATTTTTCTCATATAATTTATATGCTATTGTAATAATTTATAATCTGCAGATTATATTTGTTAATCATTTTATTTCAGAATGAGGATTATAGCATATATACAACATCTTTTAGACACTTCCAACTAAAATATTTAATTCTGAAAAAATATTTTATTTGTATTAAATATTTTTCTTTATAAATGCTAGGTTATATAGGTTTTATATTTTATTTTACTTTTGTATGCCTACATTTCTAGGCATATCTTAAAGAAGTAATCAGTACTTCATATTGAAAAGAAAATATGAAATTGTTATGAGACTTAATTTTACTACCTCCTATTTAAATGGGAAGAGAGTTTTAAGTTTTTTCGTGAATAAGGAGATTATAGAAAATCTAATCTTACTGCTTGGATCATCCTTCTTATTTGAAAATATTTGCTGTGGATACTACTATGAGAAATTTTAATTTTTTATTATATATATCATTTAATTATAACTTTGTATACCATTTAAGTAAGTAATATTTTGTTTGGCTTTCTAATCTCAGTATTAAAATTTGATTGTAATGTGTTGTATTTTTCATTATTTTTTATGCATGTATATTTTTTTTGTTGTATATTTATGTTTTATGGTATTTTCTATCTTTTTTTTTTTGTTTTTAAGTTATCCATAAATGCCTGGTTTTGGTCAGCTGTCTTTCATGCTCGAGATACTCCTATAACTGAAGTAAGGCTATAATTAGTATTAGTATGTTAAGCTTTTTTTTTATGAAATATCAAGCATTCATATATGTTATGTAGTATTATTTAACTAATATTAATAGTGTTTTTCTTATTTATATTCTATTTGTATTACATAAAAGCATTTTATCTATGAATACTGACTAGAAGTTTAATCTTTTGTCTTAAAAGTATTATAATTGTGTTAAAATGTCTTTATTGTAACAAAAAACAAAACAAAAAACTATAAAAATAAATTCTAAATAAATGTGAAATTTTAATTAAGTTTAATTAATACTTTTATTTCTTAATTCTATTTATACAGAAGCTTGACTATTATTGTGCATTTTCTTTGGTACTCTACTCTTTCTATTCATTATTTGTGAGGTACGTATTTTATTTTTATTTTTTACATATGCATAATTGCATTTTTGGTCATTTAATATATAACTATATGTATATATATGCATATGTGTGTATATATTTTAATCTGTTGATTTAGAGATCATGTGGTTAAAAATTTAATGAAGGATAGCCCCCCCCCTTATTTAATTTGCTGATGTTTTCATGTTGGCATTTTAGAATGATGCATTCATAGTCCAGCTCCATTTTTCCAATGTTAAATTTAATTATCAAAATGTATTTTAAAAAAATCAACAAAAACCTGGAGCGAAATGTTTTTTATGCATCAGAAGCAAATGGTAAGCCATTTTGTTTACCGACAGGAAGATTAAAAAATGGTATATTAATAAAGTTTGTCAATATGTGTAAATCTAGGTTATGAGAATGATATTTACCGGAATACTTATTGGTGAAGTGGCTATCAAACTAAAGTTATCAGAAATGAAACAAGAATTGCAAAAACAGCACAGATCTAGTTCAATAATTGAGGTGTGGAAACTCTTACCAGAATCAGAATATTTACATTTAAAGAAAACTACTTGCTATCTAATTTCAGATTTTGAGTTAACTTATTGGTATTGATCTTTGTGCTTCATGATAACTTTTGTAAAATAGAAATATTGTCTACATTTGACTCATTACCGTCTTACAGAACTTCCCAGGATAGATTTTTTGACTCAGTTTCAAATGTTTGACTGAAGCTCTTAGTTGAATATTTTACATTTTATCCATACATTTTTATCTTTTTATCTTTAAATTTTGGAACAAGTATTTTGTAAAATTTTTACTCTTAATTATTATATATATATATTGTGTATTTTATAAAGCGCTTAAGGCGGCTTGTGTACCATTTTAATTAAATAATAAAAGAATTTTTCTATAGTGTGTAGGGAGGGGGGGGAGGGAATGTTATTCCTAATAAACCCTTGTCTTGTAATAATTTGTACTGCCTTTAAATCAAATCTATGCTGTTTGATTACATTTTTTGTGATATTAATAAAATATTTTAAATAGATTAAAATCTCTTAATGTTTAGAAACAATGTTCATTAAATGTGTAATATAAGAGCTTTATTGTGTTTTAACAGATTATATCAAAGTGATAAATCCTGGATGCCATTAACTATAGCTGTGCCATTTCTTTCTTACTTTTGTTATCACATCTATTACTTGTCATTTGTGCATTTTGACTATGGATATAACTTAAAAGTTAATATTTTTGTGGGTAAGTATTAATGATAGTTTTGCTTGTGCTTAATGATAGTGTGTTTGTGTTTTCTATCATTCTTTATTGCTGGTACATATGCAGAAAATTAAACTTACTATTTTTAAAATATTAATGTTTATGCATTTGATTGTATATGCATTTGATTACAAATTTTACCAGTGTACATAATTTATTCAATTTAAACTGAAGAAAAGATGTTTTAAAATGTTGTGCAACCCTTAAAATCACTTAATATGTTATACATTTATTATTAAAGCTTAGGTGACCTAAGCTTTAATAGCATAATTTATACCTAAGCATAAATTATTTTTATATTTTTATACACTATATATTTCTGATTATAAGCCCATCCATGTATAAGCCAAGAGTACAATTTTTGGTTAAAAATTTACCCAAAATTCAAAACCTGTATGAAAATTGAATTGAAAAAAATTATCTATAACATTCAAAGATGTCACCATGAACATGAAAATGTCACCATATAAAACAAGCGAAAAATAATTGCTGTAAAGTAAAGTGCTTTACAACTTTTATTGCCATGGAGTTAAGTTTGAGAACTGTATAGGTAGAGGATTAGCCATACCTTTGGATTATCAAGATAATGCTATATATATAGTGCTATGACACATAGTTTGAGAATCATGACACTAGACCATACTAGAGTAATTTCAACTCTGGTAACACTATCTGAAGCTAACATTTTTTCATAAGCATTATGAATTAAAAAAATTTAAAAAGTTCTATTTCTATAATGATTTATCAATTTTTTTCCAGCTTATTTAGAAGTATTTTTTTACAAGATTAGTAAATATGCTAAGGATTTTTTTTAATAATATCAGGGCACTTGCCATTTAAGCAGTCATGCAGCTCTGCACATTTTGTTGGCTAACATTACTCCCTAGAACAACATAGAGTCCTTTTAATTTAGATGCAGGGTCAAAGCAGAAAAACTCCAGGCTTGCCCTGTCACCTCCAGAGGTATCATTTGGGAACTTAGAGGACATTGCATTCACAAAACTATTTTACTATACTGTTTAAAATAACATTTTTCTATGAGGAATGGGTGAAAATATAAAATGGCTTATAAAGGTGGTTTTGGATTCACATGCAAACAAGAAGTATAAATTCTAATTATGAATAACAATTTGCACTATGTAAAATATTTTCTGGGATTACATTAGGGTTTAAGTAAGATAGATAAAGTCTATAGCTGAGGAAAGCTAACAATATAAATTTAATATTAATATTGGTAAAAAGTTATATTTAAGTTTATGCTTTGTACACTTTATTATATTCTGTACAATCTACCACATTTATTTATTTCACACAATAAGTGAACTTGTATAAATTGACCTTTGAAACTGATATTTTCTAAATATAAATTCTAAAAAGTTAGAATAGACAAAAATAAGACTTAATTGTAGCCTAGAGTCACGTTTTTAAAATTGGTGTCTCCTCAATCCCTTTTATACCATGTGAAGAGATCATGTTATTATGGATGGTGATCACATTCTGTATTCAGAGCCCGTCATAGAGCTTTCCTAGTCAGGAGGTGTTAGGAGACAAGGGACTGAATGAGAAAATGACTTTTTTTCTTTTTTCTATATTATTTTCCTTTTGTATTTTATATGCCACTTGTTCTCTGCCATTAGAAATTTTTAAAAAAATTTAAAAATTAGCCAATATGCTCAAAAATTGGAAATTATAGCTATGCATATGTAAACTATTTGTATTTATAATTACTCTGTATTTTTAGGATTGTTAAACTCTATTGGGTGGATTTTGTGGTGTTATAAGCATCGTCACAAGAATTACATCTGGAAGTGTGCTGCATCAGTGATAGTTGTTAACCTTTTACTTCTCTTAGAGCTTTGGGATTTTCCTCCTTGGAAATTTCTTATTGATGCTCATGCATTATGGCATATGGGAACTATCCCAGTGCCCTTACTGTGGTATAGGTAATTATTATAGCCTTTAGATTTGATTTTCATTGTTTTCTCTTATTAAAGCTACTCACTACCTCACTTTTTTTTCTCAAGAATATTTATATACTTGGTAGAAAACAATTTTTTTTAATTGAAAATTTTTAATTATAACTTATGAGTTAAAATGCCTTATTTATCTTTAACTAATTAAATAAAAATAGTTTAATGATAATCAAATAACTTATTATTTTTTAACTATAAATAATTATTTTAAATTAACATTTTATACTAAGGTGATCTAATATAAAAAATAATATCCAGTTAATACTTGTATTATGGAAAGTTCAGTAAAGCATCTTTGGTTTTTAATCTTCAGTCATACCTTTGAATTATAGATTATAGATGATATGTTTTAGTTTCTTATACATTTAGGTTGAAGTGTATTCAAACACCATCCTATCTCATAATAATAACATTATAAAAGATAGCAAAAGATTTTCATTTAGAGACTTTTTCTTTAACCCAAATTTTTTTTTTTTATTTTTTCAGGACTGTATTCTTTATTTTCATATATTGTAAAATATTTTTTCTACGTTTTTAATAGCAAGTTTGATCTGAAAAAATTTAATATTTTTAAGTTAATTTAACTTGTTAAAATATATTACTATATATCAAAACCACCTGTCATTGTGTAAAATTAATATTTCTGATTAGTTGCTTAAATTTTGTATTGTTGTTGGGAAGTGTATTATAACATATGTTAGTTGTCATACTAAACATACTAGTATATTTTAAATGTTTTTTTCTTTATTCAGTATTTTGTGATGCAGTTAATTCTTCAGAAAAAAATTGCTTTCTGTTCTGAATTTTAGTTTTACATTAAGAATAATGCATACATATATGCCTCCTGTAAAATTAAAAAATAACTTGCTTATATATATATAAATTCTTTTTTATTTATTTTTTTTTATCCATTAAAATATTTGTATGTATCATATAAATATGTCTTGTTTCAGTTTTCTGATTGAAGACTGCCTGAATGAAATTAACTGCTTAGATGTTATGAAGAAGATTAGTTAAGAATATACTCTAATTTAAACCAATTATGTGATACTGAAAAACTATAGAAGTTTGTGTGCCAATTTGCCATTGTTATTCATTTTAATATGTGTGGTAAAAAAAGGAAAAAAAAAGGTGCCACACTTAGTTTGTAAGATCTTTTTATAGCAAAGTTTTTTGGTTTAAATATAATTTTACATGTTGCTTTTTCTAAAAAAAGTAAAATTAATTTCAAAATTTATTTTATATACTTTATTGTTAGTATGTTTAATTTTTTTTGTTTGAAATTTTAAAAGTTATTTCTGTGAAGTATTTAAAATACTTTTATATGCTGTATTAAAAAGTAAACATTTTAAACATAAGGAATATATTTTTTCCATAATACCAAATCATTCACACACATAGAAAAACTCCTTTTTTTGATACTAACTAGTTCATTGTATAAGTATATTTCAGAAAAAATAAGTGCCTTAGACTACTCAAAATTTTATTTAATTATAGAGTTGTTGGATGGTACATCTTGAAAATATTATAATTTAAAGATTCTTTTATAGATTGCTTTATCTGTTGTTGTCTATAGTTAAAAATATTGGGTGCAATATATATTTTATCACAGTGTTTGTTATTTGAAGGTGGAGGTCATAAAGTGTTGTTGTTATATACATTCATCTATATATGTATGTATGTATGTATGTAGAAGACTGGTTCTGGGCTGTAAACTGCCTGCATGTAAGATAGTATTTGGCTGTTTTCTATCAATACAGATTCCTAGTAGATTCATAACTTAACCCAATACATAAATGTAGAAACCTACTATTATGTTTACATGACTGCTTCATATAATTAACTAGGCTTTAAGCCAGTAATATATGTAAGCATATACTTCTTTTCATAAGTTTATGCTTTGGTAAATGCATATTTTACCAAAAGTTATAAAAACACCTATAAACTGCTTTCATGTACATATTAAAGATGTCTGTGACTCATTAGCCTCTTTACCTAAAATACTTAAATTAGATAGTTAAATTTGTTGAGAAATATTAAAATTCCTGTTTGGTAACTGTACAAATTAAATTTTATCTTGTGTCACAGAAAGGATATAAAAATTTAAAAGTATATATAGATACAGTTACAGATGTTATTTCTGATTATAAACTAAAATTTATTCAATAAAAATATTTTTTTTATATTTTGTTTTATTGCAGTTTAAATTTTTATAAAATTATTTGTTGAGTAATAAAAGCAACATGTAAAATACTTTCTTAAATGTTTATACTTTGATACATGAATATGTTTATTGTGTAGCTATTAAATCTGGTAAATATGTTCAATACAAATATATCTTACTATATGATCTTTTTTAGTTACAAATTTTGAAATATATATTTCTGTATTGAAATTATGACTCCTGTGCTTTATTCATTAGGAAGTTTTACATTTCTCTTCAATGTACAAAATCTACAAATGTAATGGAATTTTACTGTCCAAAAAGTGTTAATTATTCCTGATTAAGGTAAGATTTTTTTTTAAGAGAGAAAAGAAATTTTCTTTGTTTTTTTACATTTGTTGTTCAATGTGTGAAAAAAGGAGCTGTATATCCTTCACTTAGTGTGTAAGGTAATAGTTAACAATCTGAATTGTGATCTTGTTTCATGTAAATGATAGAATTTTAAAACAAATATTTATTCTGAGTGTTCAAGAAGCCTTTGGGAGGAAAAATTAATTTATCTCTGAAGTTGTTTTATTTAATATAAATGGCATTACTATAGAATTATGTTTGAGTTATTTAGCTATATTAAGGTTTTTAATATTGAAACTAAATTATTCTCTCTTGAATAATAGTAATATAACTTTTGATCTCTGAAATCACTTAAAATATTTTTAAGTATTCTACTGAAGCCTTCTTTTCAATTTATTAAAAAAAATTGTAACAAGAATTTTTAATTATTATGTAATTATAGTCATTATATTGGTAAAGCAATTTTTCAATAAACAGATCATTATTTAAAATTTTTCTCTTTAACTTTTAGCTTAAATAATATTTTTGAGACAGACTGTTTACCAGAGTTGACAGTGATATAGTACAGGAATACCTTACTGTATATTGTTGATTAATTCCCCTAAAGTACAACATTAAATGAATTGCACTAAGTAAAACATTATTTCATTCGGAAAATAAGTAATTTGTTTTTATTAATTTTTGCTAAAATAAAAATGCTTGAATATTTGTATAAAATTAATCAACTTTATGTAAAAGGTAAAACATAGGTTTCAGTTTGAATTTATCAGATGCATTTCCTTCTAGAAGTAAAATAATTCAGTCATTTGACGCTGTATAATCTGGGTGATATTATTCATTTTTTTTTTAGTAAATAAGTTATAAAAAATGCCTTTTTAGTAAAAAACCAATGTCAACACTGAAGGTTTTTTCATCAAAATATCAAGATGCCTTCAATAATTTTCTTTAGTTTTTCTAGAAATTTTGGTGCTGTTTCTTTATTATCATTTGTACTGTTATTCACAATTTGAATCCCTGAGTTGTATTTAAAGGGAAAGAACCATCCACGACTTGCTTGAAAATTTTCACCAGTTTAGTTTTCAAGCTGTTTTGCTGTAAGTGTAGAAAAAAAATATTTTTGCTTGAATTTCTAGTTGACTTAAATTTTTTTATTTTGGGTTATAATCCTGAAGTCAGAGTAAAAATAGTCTTTCTGTTTAGCATCAAAGGGCATTTTTTATCTTTGTCTTGCTGTATTTTATGCAAAATCTTTTTGAGCTGAGATTTTTTTTTTTACTCCAATTACTAATCATTTTAATAGCAGGGTCAGGAAGAAGTAAAACTGCAGTAAGTGGGGTTTTCCTGTATTTTCTTTTATAACCCAATTTCTAAGGACTTTCTACATTAATTCATTCATTGGGTTTGTTCCACTTGTAAAAGTTATTGATCTGTGTAATGCATAAAATAGTATTGCATATGCAATATAATGTACGAAATTGATATCATTAGTATCTTACAAAGGCTTCTTGTACCTAACATTTGAAATGATTTTAGAAAGTATATGTAGTATCTTGATTATAGATATTAAGAGTTGTTTAAAAGTTTTATAAAGTTTATTGTATAATGGTTTTCTTGTTATATTGTTCAAAGTTAAATGCACTGAATGTTGTTAAAGCTATAAAACTTTGTATTTTTGTGATAATTAATGTTTGCTAATTAGATAACTGTTGCTAATTTGTATTCAGTATCAAATGTCTTTTCATATAAATTAGGGGTGGTCAAATATTCATATATTGGGCATGCTTACTTGTTAAAATATATCTGCAGTAACTGTGTTTTACAAATTGGTGTTTTTTAAAAGCTACTTACAAAACTGAATGACCTTTTCTATAAGATACAAATTAAGAAATTAATGACTACTTGTGACTAACTCTTAAGTACATATTAATAAATATTTTTTAGAGCTTGTTCTAAAAAATTAAGAAGTTCAAGAAATCGCAGAAGTAAAAGAAAATCATTAGTTTAGAATTGTATTGGAGTAAGTTAGATGCACAATTTTAGAAGAAAATTTCAGTAAAAAAATGACAATAAATGTTTGGCATTATATAGTTTTGGCATATTTTTCGAAATTTAGCTCATAAGAACTTACATGATTCTAAGTAAAAATCTATTATGTGAAAAAAATAATTTTGAATTTTTCTATTTTATTTTAAAATACATTTAAATCAACCCAGAATTTATCACTATAGTCAGTGTTCACATAAACTTTGCAGGCAACATCTTGAGGCCTCACAGTTGATGTCCTAGCCACCCCTGATATAAAAATGACTATATAATCAAAATATAGATACATATCATTATCTAAAGCAATAACCATACTGTAATGAGACTCTTAATATATAAATTATTTATGTAGTTGTTATATGATAATTTTTGTTGTTAGCTGTTTTTTATATTATTGCTCTTTTTTTACCATTTTTTTTGTCATATATGATAAAAAGTTTATCTCCATTGTTTGGAAGAATTCTTGTACTTTTATGCATCATTGTTGAAAGTGTTATGTATTAATTCACAGCTATTTGTCACTTTTAAAATCATTACACATTTCAAAAAATTTTTGAAAAATACCTCAGTATTAATAAAATTAGCTGTTATGTATAACATCAGTGTGATTTTTCCATATTTTACTTTTTAAAGTGATTTAGAGTAATTGTTGTGAAGTTTTTTAAACATTTAATTATATCATGTTTTCAATGTTATCTGTATATTAAGTAATATACTAGTAATGGAGCTCATTTGAAAGTGAATGATTCCTTTCTTAATTCTTTCCTCTGTGAAGCTTTTGTTAATTATTAAAAAAAAGTTTAGAGGCTTAAATGATACTGCAGTGTTTTATATTGTCAGTAAATCATTAGAATATTTAAATTATGATATGCATTGTTTGAATAGCAAATAATGAAAATTGTAATAATTGTAAAACTAGTAAAACATATTATGCTAGTTTTACAATTTCCTGTCTTTTTTAAATGTTATAAATAGATCTTGTGTTTAAATAGTAAATTTGTTTGTTAAAGAAGTGTAAGAAAATTAAATATATGTTAGTTCTAAAGAAAAAGCCATGAGTTTCCAACTTTCAATTACCTTAACCCTTTTTATCTCAACAACTGATGAATGTTAGAATACATTATTTCAACATCTAAAAAATAATTTTTTAAAATTTATTGGCATAAAAGTGCATTTTTTATGAACAAAATGCATAATACTAATTAAAATGTGTGATACAATTACATATATCTTATAAATGCTATAAATTACTTTGCACAAGAATTACCTTTACAAAGTTTTGAAACGTTACTGAGAAACCCATTTCTGGTGCTGCCAAATTTTCCAAAAATTTTAACAACTCCAGGTTATTCCAGTAGATAATCACCTGATCAAATAATAAATGAAACTTAAATGCAAAAGTTAAAATTAGTATCACCATTTGATTGAGATTCTACAAGCAAACTGTGTTAATCAGAGTGTTGCAGATCTGCAGCATGGAGATACAAAGGATTAAGGAAAGTAATATTTTCTTATATGCTTAATATTTTTGTTAGTGCTTAAATAATGGTAACTTTGATAGGAACTGAAAATTTTATATCTATTCTTAGGAAGAGAATTTGAAAAATGATTAAGTTTAATTTCCCTATTTTTTCCTACTGATTAAATTACACTTCTTAAAAGAAAAAGTGCCTCTAAAAGTCCCTTTATCCTTTTTTACTTAACGAAAAATAGACCTGAAAAGTGTGAAGAAACAGGTTACATTAACATTGTTGCTGTAGTTTATTACTTTGATGATATACACTGTTTTTACTACTTCTCAAAATTTGTCCCACTGTGAAAAAATTTTCTCATTATTCCCTATTTATAGATATTAAAATAATTTATCTCTGTAGTAGCTTTTTAATGTGTACTAGGCCCTTCATTCAAGTAAAATATGAATTGTTGATCTAATCATAATAAAGAAATCACTGACACTAGACATTTTAAATAATTACCTGTATTTGCCAAACATACTGACTGGAAAAACAAATTTTTGAAAGCACTATATATAAGGCAGAGCATAAAATAATACATGAATACATGTTTGAAAATTTTAAAATATTGATGCAGTATACTTAAATTTATAATATTTAGGTTTTTGTAATCTAAGTATTTTACAAAATGTCTTTGAAAATTGAATGTAAAGAGTGCAATATTATACATTCCTGTTACTCTCTTGAAAATTCAACTATAATCTTTGTTATGCTTTTTGTAGAAAGTTGATTAGCTAAGATGTTTATCCCTATTTGATACACAGCTTTTTACTGTCTGCAATTAAGAGGTATTTACATTGTTGCTTATTAATAGTTTATCATTTGGTAAAGGAACATTAAGAGCAGTTTCCACTATGGCTTTGGTTTAAAGTGTTATGGTCTACTATTGGCAACATGAGGGCTAATGAGACCAGGACCTACAACTTAAAGCCTATTTTTAAACAGTTATGGATATCCATGCCCATTGTGGGATTCAAACTTACAAATGCTACTGAAGAGCAGTGTCCTGGTCATTTGGCCAGTTGCCATTATATATATTTTTTTATTTTAAATTGTAGATTATAGAAAGCTGTGTTCTAGTTATGCAACTTCTCGAGATTTTTCATGTTTATTCATATTATTTTATTTGTAAACAATTTTTTATTATACTGTGTATCAGACATGGAACTATTTCAAATTTAATAAACGTATTTAATGATTAATCTCTTAAAACTATTTTACTTTTTCACTTCATAGAACAGATTTCACTAACTATTACTGATTCCAATATTTTATACAATATATTAATTTCTTATGTAATGTGATGCAAATAGAAGAGATTTACAGTTAAGCACATATATAGTTGAATCCTATATTGTTTCAAATTCTTAAGAGCAAGGTTCCCTTATTTTAAAAAATCATTTTGGAATAAATATTTTATTTCTAATAGATAGCTAGCTTCCTTCAGATTTTTATTCTTTCCTAACTTTTAGTTCATCAGTTGCTAATATAGTATTGTCTGTAGATTTAAAATTCATTTTAAAGAAAGTTTTGGTACAATTAATACATTTTCTTTAATTTCTAAAATTATACATTTAGAAGTTTTTTATTATCCTAAGTTATTACATTTAAATTAGAAAGAATACTCACTCTTATTTTTTGTCTTATTAACACAAAAGAAGTTATGCATAATACCTTGCATTTAATGATGGCCAAATTTAATTTACAAAGCTCTGTCTGTTGCTAGATTTAACATTTTTATCAGAATAGTAGTCAGAGGGTATGTGTATATTTATGTAAGGAAAACAATAATTCTTTGGATGAGTCTTCATTTAGAGATAATGAAAATAGCATTTTATGAAGAATTTTTGTAAGATTACAAAAATTTCACATCACAGAAATATCTGCATTTTTATAGCTTAACACAAAAATTTGACATTTTCATACAAGAATGTAAATGTCCTCACTACTTAATAATTTTACTTTTATGCCTATATAAAGCATCATAACATAAGAGTTGAAAATATCGACCATTATTAATGAAAAATTAATTATCGATTGAAAATTCTTAGATATAAGATGCTTGAATATGTACTTAAAAAGTGACCCTTTTAATATGATATTTCACAGTGGAAAAAAAAAAAAAGGAACTCAATACTCTGTAGATTACAAGTGAAATTTTATTTCTTTAACAACATTTACAAACGCAGATTTATAAACAATAAATTATGGTATTTTAAAATTCCTTTATGAATCTGCTTTAACTTTTTCCCCCCTTCCATAAAGAGCTAACAAGTTTTCTAAAGGTAATTTTTCTTTGTGAAAAAAAAAAAAATTGCTCAAATTATTTATAACATCTAACACCACTTTTTTCCCTAATCATGTTCATAACTCAAAGAATAAAATTATGAAAACACACAATCTATCCCATATTTCAAAACTGAAAAGTTGGATAGTAAATTTTTGAAGGTGCAGAAGCAGACAAATAATTAATAATTTCAGAAATATGTAGCACCTCTATATAAGTAAAAACTTAAGCAAATGATGCAGTTTGAAACTTTTTAATTTGTACTATTTAGTACTTTCATATAAACAAAATCTTAATTCTTTTAAAAAATATATAAATTTGAAGAAAATATTTAAAAGAATAAATATTTTAAATACAAAGCATTAGGCTTTTATTTTATGGTCAAATTCGATTATGTTATAATAACAATGTGTCAAATGAATAAACAAAATTTGAAAATAACAGTTTTGATTTGAAATCACAAGAAAAATGACTTTGGAAAAGCCAAGATACACAATCATAAAACGATTATAAGTATGTAATATATATATTTGTTAAATTAGATGAAGAACATAGCAGAATACTGTGATTAACAAAATTATAGATAGCTTTAAAATGAGTCATTCAATAAAACGTTTTAAATAAAAATTTATCATTTATTAAACATTTCAATTCATGGCAGAAGACAATACTATTTTGAGAAACAATCCTATAAAAGAATAAAAAAAAGTTTCAAGATTTTTGAAATTTGTAACAGTAAACATCACATCATTTATTATTTAATAACTTAATAAAGCTTTAATAATTTACCTTAAGATACAAATTTTTATATTTTAATAAATCATAAAAGTATTAAAAATGAAACAAATGATGTAAATAAAACTTATTTCCTGTAGAGTATACCAAAAATGTGTGTTAATAAAATACCAAAATCAGTTACTTTTGCTTCCACTTATGCTAGTTTCAGAGGAGTATCAACCAAATTAATAAAAATAAAACTAATCCAGATCTGGACTGGAATTTGACAGAAAATTACATATTGTTGAGAGGAAAGAGATTCCTTCAAACGTATATGTAATACAAACTAAAAATGTGAAAATTTACTAAATTTAATTTTCTATATTTAAAAGATACTGCTTAATAAACAAAACATATCTACTTTATATTAAAAAAATGCTAGTAATTTTGATTGTTATATAAAACCCTGATGTATTTATACAATAAATAAAACAAAAATGACCTTCGAATTATGAGGAAAAAGTCCTCCTTGGTATACAATATTTTCTCAAGCAGCTTTTAAAATCAATTATTTACAGTTTAAACAAGATGAATGAACACATACTAATACATAGTATACTACATATTTAGTTTCTGCTGTATTTAGACAGTGTGTGAGAGTAAGAGAGAGAGAGCGAGAGAGAAACAGATTAGAACACTTGCTGTACAGGACTTATTTTCTATAATTGGTAACGCGATTCTCCATGTCCAAGTCTTAATTCCAAGCCACTAGTAAAAAGTACAAATTAAAGATTGCCATAATTTTAAATATTGATTTTCCAATTTTAATTAAAAACATGTTTACTTTTAGCTACAATCAGATATAACTTCACTATGAAAAGAAAAGGAGATTAATATAATTCTTATTTGAACTCAACGGTTTATGAGTTTTAATATAATCACTGTAACCCTCTTTGCTAAAACTTATAAATGTAAATAAATTAGCACATTATAATTGTGTTATTTTTTACATTGCATTTGCTAGCAGTTTATTTGTACATTTTTCTTCAAAAACATACTTAAGACACTACTTAATTTTTCAATAAAACTGTAAAAAGCATATATTACAAGACATACTTAATGCTTCAAGGATTTCATTTACATAAAATTATTATAATAATATAATAAAAACAAATTACTTTTTATAATCAAGACTAATACCAGATTATTTTCAATCTTATTAAAACAGAACACCACAAAAATCTTTGAATTTACTGATGAGATGTTATGATGCATAGCATAACATGACAAAATTTCTGAAAGATGCATATAAGCAACATCACAAAAGTTGTAGTTGACACCACAGAAAAAAAAAATATGCTACAAAAAAAAAATTGCCTTACAGAATTATTATACAAAATAAGTAAAACAGCTTAAAATAGCAGGCTTAGAAGCTCTAAATACTATAATTTGAAATATTACATTTCTGCCATGATTGCAATAAATTTTATGCTTATTTTTAAAAGGCTAAGGAAATGCAAAGACAATAAATTTTATTAACAGATCTAAAAAATTTTTTCATATGCCAATCAAATAGTTATTCACTTTTATATTAGAAAGATGGATTTCGTTGTTCATAATAAAAATGATCATGCTTAGATGATAATGTAATGTTCCAGTGAATTATGTAGTAACTAATTGCTTGTATAAAATTGCCTAAGCAACTAACTACAAATACTGCAATAACACAGATTAGCAAATAAGGGATACATGGGGAAACCTTTCCCCAGAAATATATTCATTTGAAATAAAACTACCTCATATATTCAGCAATCAATAAACAATTATTTTAAGCTAAAATAATTTATACAGAAACTTGTTTAAAAGTGTAAAGTACATAAATTTCAATTCCTAAATAAAATAGCATTTATTTTTTTTTATTTCATAAATATGATAGCCTTAAATATCCAACTAATGAATAAAGAAAATATTAAAGGTGCTAACATAGTGAAGTGTCAAAAATCATTGGCCCAAGACAGGGAATTGATAACTAACACATAGACAGCTAAAAGTTTAAAATTAGACTTTCCTTCACACAAGCAAAGCAATTAACTTTTAGATATAATAAAATAGCTACAGAAATGATGTCACATTGTAAAACTAAGATTTAAGGGTACAGGGATGTGGAAAGATCATCTCGTAGTGAGGAGTTTAAAAAAATTGAGGATATAACACTTAATCTAAAAATATGTAATTAATATAGTTTCCATTATTGGACAGTTCAAAATTTTTAAATGAAATTTGTTAGCATTGATTACCATACCCATTTAGAGGAATATGCTTATATGATTTCTTGAAACACTATTTTGTCCCCATACAGAATTATCCCTATTGCAAATATTATTGCAATTCCACAAGTGAAACTTCATTATACAATTGAACTAACCATTGTAAATCTACTGAGTTTCAAAAGTTTATATATGTATGCCATAAAAATTTTTATACGAAATTAAATGCTTGAAAAATATACATTTTCTGATTTATAAAATTCACAATTTTTAAGCACATTTTTAGATTTATTAGAATAATTATATTCTATTCACAATGTTAAATAAGGTATATATAGAAACCATGCAAAATTTGAAGGTAAGATCTTTGTTAGTTTTTTAGAAAATTGAACCTGAAAATACTAAAATTTTACACTTAAAAAAAGTGTCTTTTTTGCACTGTTATGTAAAATGCATTTATAAACAAATATATGCATATTTATATCAAAATGCTTACAAATGCAACTTTAAGCTGTTGAAAAATTATATTTATCTATAAATTAGTAAAAATTAGTGGCTACATAAATGGCAGCCTAAATTTTATCAATTTTGAAAATTGAAAAGTCCCTGTCCCCTTAACTAAGATTACCTCTGCAACTAACGATTTTATAAAAAAAATTAGAATTGCAAAGTTGACAAATAAAAAGATTAAATTGTGGGAGAGACTTAATCTTTAAAAAAAATTATTACATTAAAGAATGTTGTTCTCATATGAACAAATTCAAAGAGCTGAGACCATTTTCAAAAATAGAAACTTATAATTTATTAAAATTATTAAACATATATATAGAAAAATATTTTAAACAATTTTTAAATATATAAGCCTTTTGAAAAGCAAGATTAAAATAAAAGTTACATCTTTCTTCTAGAAAAGAAGAAAAAAAATGTCACTTAACATACTGTATCAATCAGAAGTCTATAAACATGTTACGCACACTTATAAGAAACTTTTGAGAAAATTCACTACACTAATTTCTCAATTCCTACAATATAAGGTTAAATTATTTTGTTAAATTTGAGAATTTTCAAGAAGAAAAAATTTTTCAATGAGAACTCTACCAGGCAAATTTTTTGTAAGATTTATATATTAAAGAAATCTTAAGATTTTATAGCAATAAACAGATTCATTAGGTCCAGTACATCAAAACTCACAAATACAATGATAACCTCTCGGATACATATACTTTTTCAAAATTATGACTTTTAAAGATGCAAGTAGTAAAAGAGCTATTAAACATTTCCACATTACAAATAACTAAAGTATATTTAACATTTGTAATAACAGTTCTTTTATAACTTTTAGCAAATATGTTAAGTACTTAAAGTCAAACATTTTGATGATAAATACTTAATTATTATAATTTTAGGAATAAAATGTGCCATTTTTGCAATTTGGACATTATTTTATTTATATTCTGTTAGCCACATATTTTATCAAACTTAAAGGCTTTGAAAATCAACTTTTGAGCTATATTTCATTTAAGACTGGAGTGAACAAATGACTGTAAATACACTAACAATACTATGAAAATAGACAAATAATTTAGTGTACAACTACAACAATAATTTCTCACTGTTTATATGTCTATCATTTAGGGATCTGTTAGCTTTAGCTCTCAATGTCTTGATCTAGAAACTGTACACTGGATTTAATTAAAAATTTCTTTTCTTTTGTCTTCAATAGACAGTTTCCTGAAAACATTATTTCAATTATATGGCACAAATCACAGACATCAATCACACGTCTATAATATTTTAAGGATATGTTTTTACTAGAATTTCTAAAAAGTCTACTATATAACCTTGTACATTAAAAACTGTAAATGGCAGGCCAACATTTTATATATAATTTTACATTGATAATAACAGACTAGAGTACTTATAAAAAAAAATTTAATTTAGAAAACTAAATGCTATACAAACAAAATAAAGTTTTATTTAAAAAATTATATTGCATTAGAGTTACAATTGAAAAAAAAAAGTATCTAACAACCTTGCTTATCAAATAGTTATTCCATGTGAATATCCTAATCAATTGATAAATATATCCACAAAAATAACTGACAGTTTATATATTTATATTCCATGATCATATAAACCAGTTACTCAATATTTTTACAGAGATTAAGACAATCCCACTTTAAACTTATTGAATAAGGTCGTACACATCAACATTAAATAAACTTTAAAAAAAGAAACCACTATCAGCTAGCACCCAAAGAAATGATCAAAAATATTTTTCAACAAAATATGGTATAAAAGAGGTCTTATACCAAATAGAAAGTAATTTACAACACAAAGACAACACAATAAATAACCAATAAATCATAACATAAAGTTTTATAAAAAGTGACTTCAGGGAATTAAAAAAAAAAATCTCACTAAAGCCTATAAGTAACAAGTCTTATAAACTGATCTTTTTTTTTTTATCAAGTATAAAAAGAAAATTGCTTCTTAATTGATGTACATAAACTATTTACAATGAAAAATAAGGAACATCATAAAGTTCAGACAATTATTAAATGAATTATTCATTGCTCATCTGATTCAAGCTGTTGCATTTCGCTTTCCTGTGTTGGACTATTTTGCAAACTTTCTTCTCTGTCTTGCTTTTCTTGTGGAACATTAAAGCTGGACCACCATGAGGAGACAACCGACTTCGCACTAGTGAGAGCGCCACCTAATGAGAAAAACAGATTGAAAGATCAAATGTGACGTAATGGCTGTGGTTGGAAAACAGAAAATACCTCTTACGACAGAGATGATTCAGTATCAAGAATAAAAACTGCAGGGATATATACCTTTTCATTTACTAGTTATCCTCATTATGGACATGTTAACCCTTTGTACCAACATGTTGCATTTCTGCAACATACCCAAGAACTGATATCAATGATATCAACATAGTCATTTTAAAACTATGTTTTGTTGATTATTGTCATCAAACATAGCCATCAATGCAATTTAAAGAATTTCAAACAAATGACAATATTAAGTTTAACTTTCAAAGTGTCCTTTATCATTTGATCAGATGTATGGAATTAAACTAAAATAAACTTTGGATTTCTGAAAATAAAAGCATATTGATGACACTAGATGTTATTTTTGGTGTCCCCACCATTCTGCTGACACATAATTTCCTTCCCCTCTATTCCTTCTGTTCAAGCTTCCTTTTTGATCTAATTAGGGATTTTAAGTTGGCAAAATGGCAAGAAATGGGTTTTACATTGATCAATCCAGCTAGTGTCCACCTATTTTTATCAATAAAACTCACAGGTACAGATGCATAAAAACATATTAAATTGAAATGTTTTGATCTGGGGTCAAATTTCTTTGATTTTTAGGTAAAGTGACATTTTTTTTTCATTAAATCAAAACCCGGCAGATATTTAGGAATTACCAAAATTTCCTTTTCCCTAAAGAAAGAAAAAGATAATTTGAGCTTCTAGAAGTGCTCACCTGATTCAATGTTAAAGCTAGTTTAGTTTTACACTGAGATATTTTTAAGAGTTCCTCTAGATCTCATACACACGAACCAGCTATTAGAGAAATCCAACAAAATGCATTCTCTTCAAAGCTGAAAGAAAGAGCTACCAATTGACCACACAAATGACATTTTCAGTTTCAAAAATATATATGTATATATCTATATGTAAACCAAACCATATTTAGTCTATATCACAACTCTTTTTTTTTATTTTTAACATCTTTCATTCACATATACCTCTAGTTTGAGGAAAATAGATTTTCTAAAGACAAATTTTTATCGGCAGCATACTTTTATAAGTAATAATAATGTGACAAAAACATATAGCCCATATAATCTTTACCCTATTTTCTGTTGCATTTCTGCATCTTCACAATAAACAAGTTTCTAACAAATATTGCCTTCAAACCGCACAGTCAATTTGTTCAGTTGTTTAAAATTCTTAAATGCATCTTCTCTGGAAGCTCCTTACGATATATATACATATATATTTATTCTTTACTAGTATGCAAAATATAGTTTGTAAATAAACATCAGTCTACAATACAGGAAGGAAATTTAATGTTGGCGAAATGGAGGGAAAGTGAACCAAAGATGAACTTCCCCTTTTTGGGGAATTTTTTAAGAGGAGGAAACAAATTTTAGTGTCAGTTAAACAGGAGGTAAACCATATTTTTTCACAAAGATACTCTCATTTTTTTTATGCAAAAATGATTACTGTGTGACACAATTTAAAATATTTATAAGCAATATATATTATTTTTGTTTGTTTGGAGAAAATACCCTTCTTTGTCAATGAATATTCATTTTTATATATTAAATACTTTCAATTATCTTTTACATGTTTAAAACAATATATTGTAAAATTTGAGGAAATACTTTTTAATTTAGGGTTGCTCAGATACAAAGGGTTAATATATTACGGATTTAGCTAAAAAGAACACAACTTACATATGGTGAAAATATAATACCATTCAACAGACCACTATAAAAAGGAACTGAAAAAAATCACATGAAGATTTAAACATACATTGCTCATTTCTTATAATGAACCTTTCCAGCAATAGAAATTCTTATAAAATACATTATTTTTATAAAACTGTATATTTAACAAGTAAACACAAAATAATCAATAATTAGTAAAATGACATTTTAGCAACATGATCGGAATTTTAATAAAAATAATTACAATGATTTTCACTACAGTAAGTGGAAACAAATGAAATTTTATAGAAATCAATAAAAAACAATTTTTTAAAGAATTTACGCTATCTATTTGATACCAATGAACAGAAAGTAATGCAGTTAATTTATAATCAATATGTAAACAGTACTCAACATTATTTGAATTTTAATGCTTGTATTCCAACTATTATGCTTTTAAAAGGTATCACATAGAAAACAATAAAATTAATGCCTGAAAACACAACATGTATCAATTATTTATGTCATATATTGTTTTCTGACCAAAGAGGACTGAATAATAAAAAAGACAACAAAAGTTCTTTTAAAATCCCTGTTAGGATAATACACACAACTGACTAGAACAGTATATCAAGAATTACAGTATTTCTGCCCTATGAATAAGCTGGCAGAAAATAAAGATGAAACTGCTGTGACATAAAGCCTTTATAGTATAAGAAATGAGTAACTGTTCAGTATATAAAGTAAAAAAAAATACTAAGAAGATTTTTATGAAAGATCTTGATTAATAGAAATGATTAAGACTAAAATGATGCACCTGCACAAAATATGAGACTATTGTGAATCTCATCGCAAAGCCTATTTTTTCTTCATATAAAAGAAGCAAAAGTTCCAGGAAAAGTTTTATTTTCAGAAAATCACTTTTGAGGAGGTAGCTCAAAATCTATACACCTTCTCATTTATTGAGCACTAAATTTCCATGATTTTTCTCCATCCCAATAAAAATTTATATTTTAAGAACTGCAAATTTCAGTACCCTGTGATATTCACAGCTGATATGAGGGTTTTGTAAATAATTTTTAAAACAGGAATTAAAATTAAAAACTGCAGAAAGCTGGACTACTAATAACATCACTTCTCATACAGCAGTCAATTATGTTTGTTTTTTTACCCTTTGCCTGTGTTAGTAAAACGGTACTTAAAAAAGATATCACAACATAAAAAACAATAAAACTAGTATCTGAAATCACAGCATATTTAATAAATGTCTAGAGACAATGAACTGTCATATTCTCTTTATTGACCAAAAAGGAATAACAAAGACGATAACAAAAGAGGTTTTAATATCTCTATTGAGATAATACACATTTCATAAAATAAAAAAAAAATTAAAATGCAATTGAAATTTTCCTTTAATATCCCAGGCATTTACAACATCTTTAAGAAATGGGAACTTATGAAAGGGTGTTAAATAAATATCAGAAATATGTACTTAAGTAATTGTCAATAATTCAAAATAAGAACATACCAAAACAGAAAAAAAATGAATATATTTGACAGATAAAGTTTAAATAAGACACTACATTTTTTTTTAACTTGGTTGCTTTTTTTCTACTTTGATGCAGAAATTTTAAGGGAATTATAAAATTTTGTTTTACAGAAATGAAACAAAAAGTAGAAAATTTTAGCCAGTATAATAAAGTAAATAATATAACTTCTAAGAGGCAAATATTGCTAAAAAATGAAAATCAATGCATTACACAAAGTGATTTACTAGCCTTACATATTTTGTTTTACTTCTTCCAAAGAAAATATAAACTATTAATAAAAAAAAATCCAAACTAATGGTTTAAAGCACATAGCTCATATATTTCATATGCAATCAATGTATATTGGATTGCATATATGATATGAAATTTAATCCAAAGCATAAAAGCAAACCAAAACAAAGTTAAAGTAACTAAATATAAAAATTTAACCATACACCTAGAGGGAAAAGTAAACAAAACCAACCCACATATATTTTACTACCTATGTACATATTAAATATCCTCATATTAAGGAAAAATAACTGAAAGATTAAGAAAACTGATTTTAATGAAAAATACTTCAAAATTAAAGTATTGCAAATATGTATAGATGACAAAAATAAATTGTAATGAATAACCATGAAAATACAAAACAAAATAAAGACTGATTATAATTTTACAGTGAAATCAGTACAAAAAATAATTTAGACTTCACAACTAAGGGAAGCACAAAGGAAAGTGTTCTGTGTTTACTTTTCATGCATAATTCAAGTTTAAAAAGTGATTCCACTTGGTATTTCTTCCTTGAAAAATATATGTACACATGATTTTATTTATTTTTTAATAATCTTAAGATAACATTCTACTCTAGCAACAATACTATTTACTGCGAATTTTTTCTTTGATTTACATTGAAAATTTTCCACTGCTTAAAGACATTTTACAAGCAGCTTTAGAAGTATAATTAGAAGATAATTTAAAAATGGAAATATTCACGAACCTTACCTACAGCTTTCCCTGTTTGTACAACAGCTTTTCCTGTATTTACCACTGCTGTATTTATTCGACGACCTCTTTCAGAACTCTGCATGGTGCTGCCAAAGAGGATTTGTTACATAGCAATTAATTTTGAGATTTCCCTGGGTAAAGCTTATATTGTATGTTTAACACACAAAATGTTAGAACTATATTTTTATAGCTTCTATATGATGCAATCATTATTTATAACAAAAATATATTTACTTTATATGTAATTTGATATTAAAAAAACTCACTAAAAGTAACTTAAATGAAGTTAATAAATGAAAATGTCAGTACTTTCCATTCAAGCAAATAAAGAGTTACTGCTTTCAAAAGCAAACCAAAAGAAAAAAAAAATATTTCATGCTTTTAGATGCAGTGATATGTTTTACTTTATAAATTTCAGGAGTGAAAAAATTTTGTATGAACTTGACCTGAAAATTTCCTACAACTTAAATCATGCATGAAAATATTTTCTATTGCATTATAGATCTAAAAAAGGCTATTTCACTTTTTTTAATAGCTAACTAAAACCAAAAGCATTGAAATAAATTGCATAAAGTTATTTAAACAAAAACAGAACTTTAAAAAAAAAAAAAAGCTGCAACATATTTTAAATACCAAAAAACATACTTCACAAAATGGAGGAATAGAATAGGAAAAGGGGATAACATTCATTGTATATACTAAATATGCATATTTTATACATTCCTTAACCAAAATATATGTTTCTTAAAAAATTAATATTTAAAGTGACAAGAGAAATACAACATAGAAAACATCCTTTTTAACATTATTAGTCATATCAGTGGAAAAAATAATATTTATTAAGAGTAAGGTGAAGCATTTATTTCTTTTATTAAAAATATTTGAAAGATATTAAATTAAAGAAATTTTTGTTCCTTTTATTTTTAAGAATTTGTTACAAGTACTATTGAACTTTGTTGCTGACAGTTCATTACAACAAATACAGAGTTCATTATTCATAATGGAATATATCTGTTAATTATAAATTTTGCTTAAAAAATTTTTGGATAACTTATATATGTTGTAATATGCCTGCTGTGTTAGGAGCTTAATTCCTAAATAAAAATAATTAATTTTGAATTGGCAGTAACTAGAGTATGAATAAACTTAAAAGACAGAAGTATAAAGGAAAGAATGAAAAGAAAAATTTAAAGCTTTTAACAGAAATGCCCATCTAGCCAATATATGTAGTTGCAAAAATGCAAGCCTCTATGGCACTGGTTCTCAAAGGGGGTACAAACTTGTTTTGGGTAGTACAGAACAGCAGTAGAGATGTGATTTCAGCATGCTCCTGCATTCACACTCCATTTTAAGTCTCCCAAACAAATTTATAAAATCAATTACCTAATTTACACCATCTGTATCAGGAATGAAACAAATTTATGCAAGAGAACCAGAACCAGTAAATACCCACTACATTTCTATCTACATGAAGTTGGGGCTCCAACATTAAAAAATATTATTTTCTCAACAATATTTGTTTGAGCACTGTTACTACATCACTGAAATGTGTGTCAGTAAAATAATTTTCAAATTTAGAATTTAAAAAGAGTTGTTGCCAGCATATGGAAATTTTCTTTAATGTGATTAATTTCAGTGCTGACATTGAGCATATTGAAAACTGATGTGAACATTAAGAAACTGGTTCTGAAGCATTAGACACAACCATCACATTGACATAGGTGCTTGATTGTTTCCTTCACAATACATTTTTATTGTAAAAATTTTTTACTGTCTTTTAATTATCAAACAATAAAACATGTTTCAAAAATTGTCAAACTATTTTTTGCATTAAACATTTTAATTTCAGCAAATAGGCTCTAACTGCATCCCAAGGCAAAATGTAATGAGTTAATACAAATCTGGTGTAGAAGTCTATTGAAGAAAATTGCTTAAATGCTTTACTTCTTAAAATTGAATAGTCCCTCTTCCACATACCACAAATTATTTGATTTTTACAAAGGTGAGTACTGACAATTTTTACTTTTTGTTTGACGGGGTAGGAGCAGTAGCTTTAGAAATGCTGAGAAAAACAATGACTACAACTATTAATTAAGCAATTAAGTTCTTATGATTCAAAATTTTTCTTAAATACTAGCTTGGATCAAATTATTCTATAAATAGAAATTAAGTTTATTATATATGTCACTCTTTCCTAATTTAACTTTAGAATTTATTTTTTTCAAAACTATAACTTTCCCTACTATTTGTAAAATAAAAAAAAAATTATTCAATCTATCTATCTGCTTAAATATATGTTTATTATCTATAGAATAAATTATTAATTTTGTGGAAATTTTAATATTTTCCATTTTTTTGGTTAAAATTAAATAAAAAAATTGTATATATATATATTTTTTTTAATTGTTTTTAAAATAGCTATTAATGTTAAATTTATAATATTAATTCATTCTATAGAGTATAAATTTCTAATCAATTTAATATAAAATAAAGATTTAGAATAAATTGATTAGAAATGTATTATTACTATAATTAGAACTGGAAATACATTATAGATAGCAAATGATGTCTCAATTTTTTTTTTTTTAATTTTGATCTGTTAAATATATTATATATATTTTTTTATTCTATAATAAATAATATTTATTAATTGAAAATATTAAATCTAAAAATTTATTAAAAGGTGATAAAAATTTTTTAATTGTAATAATATATTAAGTTATTGGTAGTTGAAATAAGAACACTTTTATAAAGTTGCACTTTTACACAGTTTAAAACCCCTTAGATCTTAAAAGCATAGAAAAATTACTGCAGCATATAAATAAAAAGCAATTATTTCTATAAACAACTATATTCAATTCCTTTATTTCAGTGATTTTAGTTTTCATAATGTCAACAAAAGAAATATTAATGCATGTATT
This sequence comes from Pardosa pseudoannulata, assembly GCA_032207245.1. NCBI lineage: Eukaryota > Metazoa > Arthropoda > Arachnida > Araneae > Lycosidae > Pardosa > Pardosa pseudoannulata. The sequence continues at coordinate 102,619,407 of CM063505.1, read as the reverse complement.
TAATAGTTTTGGCTAGAGTGCTATGATCTACATTCTTTGCTACAGAATATTAATGATACCAAGGCCTACTGTTTAAGTCAATTACGAATGGCTACAAACAACCATACCATCAGTATCATTTAAAACCACAAACTCTGGTACCAAAGAGCAGCACTTTACACAATTTGGCCACCATACTAAACATATAATTTATTATAAATTTTATTTAAAAATAAATGTGAAAAAGAGATTTTTATAGAAATTCTTGAATGCAGAATTTTTTTATGGTTATAATTTTAGTACAAGCAAGTTGTTTTAAATTGTTATGTGTTTGAAAAAATGCATAAACTCGTGTAGTTGAATGTCTTCTCAGTTGGCAGGTAGCAAGCTGAAAGGTACTTAATTCAAATGATACTCATTTTACGAATAAGCTATACATATTGAAGATGCTCATTTTTCAATTTTCTCAGTTAGCAGGTAGCAAGCTGAAAGGTGCTTAATTCAAAAGATACCCATTTTACGAATAAGCTATACATATTGAAGATAGCATAGTAATTTTGTGATGCCACTTTGCAAACTTCACAGGAGTATTACTACAAAGATATCACAGCCATATTGTATCCATACAAACATCCAATACATAAAAAATGATGAAAATTTTTAATGAAATAGCACAGAAGCACATTTTAGGAGTAATAGATCATCACTGGAATGTAAGATGAATACAATTTTTCAAACACTGTATAATTGTCAGGGCTATACAAATACTACACTGTTAATATAGGATATACACTCTTATTTTACCTATCTTCAAAATTTTCAGAAACCTGACACCTCATTAGTAATATCTACTATAAAATATAAAGATTACAAGAAAGAAAGCAAAATTTTGTTTGAGTAGTATGTACAGAATTCATTAACAGTAAATTGCACACAAACATCCAGAAGTACAAATACATACAAACATTCATATAATCTGATAAATACATACGCTTTTCAAAAAGTGAAAAAACTCACTTTATCATTGAGAAATCCCTCATCACTATAATAATAGCTGTTAAAAAAATAAAATAAAAATAAAATAAAAATAAAAAAAATGTTGGTGTCTGTTTTAATAAAGCAAGTTGATGAATGGTGCACATGGGTTGATATGCCAGAGTGTGACATGACTAAACACAAGATTGCTTTATTACATCTACCAGTTATGACAAGTCACAGAAATGAAAACATATAATTGAAGCAGCCTTTTACAATATTGACCACTTTTAACAACATATGCAAGGCTTTCCTCAATGAAGCAATATTGAGAGCAAATATCTTTTGTTGGCATAACATTTTGAAAAAAGGCAAAATAAAATGAGGAAGATCTTCAATGCAAGGCTACATTAGTGGTTGCATACAGGACATTTCACAAAAAGCAGCATAGAGATCTTATGACACTTTCAATATAGAACTGATCTCCTACCCCATGATTTCTGCCATTTTCTCAACTCAAGGAACCACTAAATAGCTGCCATTTTGAAAGCAATGAAGAATGTATAAAAAATGTGGAGGCAATTTCAAAACAACTCTCAAAAGCTTTCATATGTGTTTAAATGAATATAGAACATTGGATTAAAAACATTGCATCTCACTGTAGTTATTTTGAAAAAAGAGCACATAAATGATAATAATTGGCAGTAATCTGTTTTCTGCATAAATATAGCCTTAATATTTACTAAACAACCTTTGTTGACATAATCTGTAAAATTGCTTATCTGCCTATAATAGACTAATTATAAGCTCTATTACACCCATTTTGAATCAATGTTCTGTAATAAACAATTTAAAGACTATCTGTTTTACAATGCACTTGGAAACAATAGTCTAACAGAGCAGTTTTGAGACATGGATCGACAATCTGATATTTCGTAGGATGGCAGACTTGATAGGTAAAAATCATTCATTAAATTAAACAGTAATCCAATTTAGCACTTTTTAAAACAAAATTAAAAGAAATTGACAAAATAATTTATAGCCAGACATATAAATCGATAGTAAAAGCAAAAAATGTAAACAATATATTACTAAAACAAAACTGAAAATAAGGATCACAATGTGTACATTATTTAAACAATGCACTAAAACAATATAGGGACAGAAAGAAAAGAAATAATCGACTAATTAAATACCAAATACCTTTAATTTTAAATAATATGTTTACCTAAAAACTTTTAAAAAATTAATGTATAGATTTGGATTTGATACTCATTACAGATTTCATAAGAATTGACAACTTTTCAGAATTAGAAAAATATCCTTTTCCAACAAATTATTATGGTTAATTTAAAAAGTTATGGAAATGAATATTGGCCTTTTAATATTAGAAATAAAACTGAAACCTTTGTAATACATACATACATATAATATATTTAGTGTATGCATAAATATACATATAATGTGTAATAAATGTAATCTACTGACAATTAATTTGTGTATAATGTATATAAGTATACATGCATAAATCCAACTGTCATCATTTTCTATGTACACTATTTGTCATCAATTTTCTTATTAAAAAATTTTATTTATTTTCCAAATATTTTTAAAATTAAAATAAATAAAAAATAATTTAAATATGCACCTTTTTTTTTCAGCAGTTTTCATGCTTAACTAGCGAGTGAAAGAAGAAAATAAAGGGAATAATTTTGCAATACTTTGAATTAGTAATTTATTCATTTTAATAAATTCTTGAATCATTATAAATTTTTACAGAGTAAATAATAAACTTTAAATATCTATATCTATGAAAATTAAGATCTTACTGTGAGAACTTTAATTTCATATCAGCCATACTCAACTGTCCTTGGAATGGATGCCTGAAAAAAAAAGTCTCTCTTAAAATATTAGTTTTGCCTTAATAAAAATTAAACCATTCTAATAATCAAAATTTCAGAAAGTTATAAGAAAAACATTTTTTTTTCTTACTAGCTTCTGCAATGAAATTGATAAGGTAATATTTTCATTAAGCTGATTTTATAGTGATAATAAAAAAGAAATACTTAGTTGTACAGCTTCATAAAGTATACTTATAGTATACTTTTTATAATTTAGTTGTTTCTATGAGAAGCTCTAGTTTATCCTATAGTAAACAGTGCTCTTTACTGTAGAATGATTAAGACAATTAAAAATTCTTTCACAAGAAATTTAAAAACATTGTAATTATGCTACACATATTAAAATCATTTAAAATAATGAAATATTCTAACCCTGGATTAACTTCTAGAACACCAAGATGTTTACTGCTACTCCACATTTTATAATTATGAGTTGACTTCCAAGCATTCATAAAACCAAGATTAAATGATTCTTCATCTTTTGCAGCAGCTTAAAGAAAAAAAATAGAAAAAAACCTTGGTAATTTTTCAAAACAAATAAAAAATATAAGAAATTATAAAGTTAAACACACATAATTATATACACAATGTCTTATTTTAATAACACTACTAGTATGAATTTTTTAATACTGTAATTTACTACCTTTGGCAAAATTAGATGTGAATTATATTTGAACTAAACATCAATAGGAATGTACAGATCAGTAGGAATGTACTAACTACAAATATAATTTAAGAAAAATGCATATTTGCATCAAGCATACATACATATGTCAAATTTATACATATAGAAAAAATACATTTGAGAGATACTTAAACATTAAGTATCTCTCAAATGTATTAATAAAAATGATTTATTAGAATATTCTATGGTAAGCTTAAACTCAGTGAATATTTTTAAAAGTAATAAACAAAAAAAAGAAATGCCATTTTTAAGTAAAAAACTATGATAAAAGCTTTAAATGGTTACTATACCCTCTCTCAAACATACACATGCACACTCTTCACTCAACAACTTACTTTTTTAATAATTGGTTGAGAGATTGGTTTCATGTTTGAGACTACAATTTTAGTAGAGAAAAATATAGCATTTGTCTTTGTAAATTCTTAACCGCTTTAATTATACAGTTTAATGATCAGATAAAAAATAGAGATTAACCCTTTAAATAATTCATTCCAAACCACAGAGAAATTTGAGATTAAAAAGACAAAATAGTTGTAAATACACTGATTACCAGCATTTTTATCTAGTTGGATGTCTTGGACAATTTATTTAATTTGCAAACTGATAAGACTCTCTATCATCAAACATAAACATTATTATTGTATAGAGTATTATGATTATCATTGTAAATAGCAATTTTTCAGTGGAGTTTGCCTGAAACAACACTACTTTTGCGCAAAATCACCTGAAAAATTGTACAGATGTAGGGATGCTAGAGTCTGGTTTTAAGGCTATTAAGGACTAATATTTTCTACACAGCTATGAAGAAGTTATACAGTAATCAATTAGTTGTATTACTACATAATGGGGACAAAATTCAGTTGTTAAATAAGAAGTATGCGTAATAATAATGTATAAATAAAATGTTTTTACTCTCAGTTTAGTTTGCTATAGTAAATCTCAACTACATTATAAAAGTAAATGCTTTATTACCTGATACAATAAATAATATACTACAAAACACATTAAAAAATTAATAAAATAGAATAATACCATCAATTTCTGCAGTCCTCATAACACTTAAAAGGTATAACTTAAATTGAGATCGAAGCCATTCATCTCCACCTTCCCAACCTATAGAAAACAATCAAATAAATTCTTATTACTACAGCAGCATATATAACTTTACATCCATTAAACCTTATAACTTATTAACTTTATATCCATTTAAAAGATTGATAAACTTTAATTTTGAATAAATTTAATCTTTGATTAAATTACATTTTAAATTATACATTTGTGTCACACATATTATGAAAATTCATATAGCAGAGGTTGTACTGATCAGTGAAAATGTTTTGGAGTAGGTTTGACTACAGAGTTTGAGAGGAGAAGGAGAAAAATAAAGGAAGCTTATGCATATGGTCTGGTGTGGTTTGCAGGGGCTTGAGCAGATATTTGTGGGTTTTTTATTTGTATAAAATTGTGAACTTGTGCTGTGTTGACCTAATTTGTGACCATACCTGTCAAGCTTAGACCATAATACCTCAGACCTTACAAAGCTATTCGTGTAAAGTTTAAGAACAGATATGAAATTAGAGAGCTTGGAGAGCATGAAGGGTTAAACCTGACCTAACCAAAACTTCAGCCAATCTGCTTAAACCACTAAAAAACTAATCACTTTTTTTTTTAATACTCTGTCTCTCTTCTTGTTCTGTTTTTTTTTTTTTTCAGATTTATCTAGTAGCAGTAAGAACCCTGCCATTCAGGTAGCTGAGTGTACAGGATCGAAGTCCACCAGAAGCTGCACTGATCAGCTAGAATGGGTTAAAGTAGGTTTGACATCAGAATTTGAGATAATAAGGAGAAGAGATGGGGGGGGGGTCTACTTGCGTGGTAGTGAAGTTTGGTATAGTTTGTAAGTGCCTGAGGCGATATTTGATATTTGTGTTTTTTTATTATTTATTTATTTATTTATTTATTTAAAATTGTGAACTTATGCTGTGATGACCTAATTTGTACCTGTAAATAAATGTTGTCAGCAATCAAGTGTAATTTATGACCATAGATATTCCCATTTATTCTACTGTGGGGCTAGACCAAGTTATTCCACATATATACTCCTATATTTGGGAAAAAAATAACTTTAGAATTTAGATAGCACAAAAATGTATATTTTTCAATTAAAAAACAAACAGAAGGCATGAAAGGAACATTTGGTTGGCATGAGAAGATATCATCAAATTAAATATGATAAACTATGAATTTATAAAAAAAAAAGTACAACTTAAATAAAGTATGTTTGATACTTGCTAGTAAAAAATTGTAATGCATGATTTTTGCTAGCATATAATTTAATTTGGTTTACTGTGAGTCTGTGTGCTATGGTCAATATTTCCTAATCAGACCAGGCATTGACCAGAACAGCATGCTTAAAGATGGTTCACAAACAGCTACAAACATCCATGCTAACAGTGGAATTTCAACTCATAGTTCCAGGACTATAGGGTATTTACAAAGTTCATCATCTGTCTGTGTAAAAGTTAATTTTTTTTCTTAATGTATATGAAGTGATTAAAAAATTCCATAATTATTTCTGGTTTTTAAAAATAATAATGCTTTTAGTATACTGCAATATTTACATTTTTTTTTAAATAAGTAAAATTTCTAAAAAATAAATGCACACATATATCTTTATTTTGTTACCTTTAATAGATAACAATATATATATATATAAACATATTGCAGTGTTTAATTTTGAATTAGGGCAAAATACTTTATAAAAACTTTGCAGGTAAACTTTCAGTAAGTCAAAAAAAAAAAAAAAAAAAAAAAAAAAGCTACTATTATGTAATACACGATTCATCAGAAGTCTTATAACTTTTAATAACTTCTGCAAATAGTTATCATTGAATGACTTATTATATGGTGTTCTAAAAACCAAATATCTATTTGCTTCTTTGTCAAAATTGTAACCTCCAAAAACGGATAACATAAAAAAAGAAAAAAAAATAAGCAGAAAATAAAAGATACTCAGCAAAATACTACAAATAATTTAATATTCAAATAAACTTAGAGTTTCTCCTCCTTTAGCTTTAATTTTTTAATATAATGATTAATTGTTTAATATTTGATCAAATTTATATCTATAAGCATAGTACCTGTCCCATCCAAGAAAACATCCTGTCTGTCTTCCATAACATGGCGAACTAGATGATCAGCAAATCTTAAATCTTCAGTAGTTAAACTTAACTGCTTCTTTAGTTCTGGATCTAAAATTTCTATTTTACCATCATCTACCTAAAGTACAATAGGAATAGAAATTAAATGAACAGATCAATAGTTTAAACTATAAAAAACTATCCTAACTCTAACAAATTTATAAATTTCGATATACTGTTAATCACTGGTTATAAAATTTCTTTATTAAATAAATAAAATGAGTAATATTTAAGCATAGTTTTTAGAACAAAGCAGTAAAAAAATCTTACTTCAACTATAACATCAAATAGCTGTTTTTTCTGTTTGAATAAAATATTGGTAGCACCAACAAGGAATCCCCGAATGCTGAGATCATTTAAAATGTCTAGAAAGGGCAATGATAAATATGGATGACAAAGAACACCCTAAAAGTATAAAATATAAATGAATAAATAACTGATTAAAATAAAAATAATCTCACCTAAAGCAATTTAAAAAACTCATTTTATTGCTAGAATTTTTAAAAAGCCTTTTTGAGAATCTTGTCTATAAAAAATACAGGAATTAGTACAAGCAAGCTGTACATATTTAGACAATGTAGTACAACAATTAAGATGGTTATTTATTGATAAATTTTGGACATATTAAGGTAAGGATTATTATAGCTCATAAATAATGATTAAATAAACAATTCATTTAAAGTTGATATGCATTATTTATATACTTGTAAATAGTTAGAATCTATATAAAACATACAGAAAAGCTTTGAATTGAAATAAAGACCATTACATAAATTAGTTTTTGTCAGGTTATGCAGATATATCTTTTTATAAACAGGCAATGCATGTTAATATTCAGATATATAAACATATTAATAATGTAGTCAAGAGTCTACTAATTTCATACATCTGGAGAGCCATATTTAATTTATAAAACATCCTCATGGGCTACACCAACAGTTTCTTATGATACATATACACACATCTACAAATTTAAACAATTACAAGCTAAGAAACAAATAGTTATGAATTTTAAATTATCCTATTAAACTACTTAAACCTAAGTATTATTTTACAGCTTATGAAGAGGCAAAGTTTACCTAATGCTGACATAGTTGAGTAAATTCCACCCTGAAAAGTATTTTCTTCCAGCAAAACATCATGTTTATATCATATTAACATCAGATTATATTATTCTTAGTATTATACATGATAAAATATAATTTTATTATTTTTCACTATAAAATACACTGGACAGTGAATTACTTTTCTGTAAAATACCAGCTATATTTAGAAAATCAAATTGTACAGCTTTAGGCACCCTGTCATTAAAGGTAGACAAAAATGAATAAATGCCTCAAAAGAAACTTGTATTTTCATTGTCATTTGCTGAACAACACCTGAACAGGTAGGCTTTTCAGTACAGGAATCCATGGGTATAAATTCTGCTGTTGGCATGGCCTTCTGCAGCTATTTGAAACTGGTGTTAAGCAGCAAGTTTTAGTCTAAACAGCTCTTATAAAGTGAAAAGTAGTTGGTGGTACTCCAAACAAACCAATGAGGGTCATAAATAAATAAAAGGAAGTACAAAAATATGTAGCGAGGGAAGGAATTTTACATCACATCTTGTTATAAATCTTTAACTGTGGTACAACAGCTATACCATTACTGTAAAATGATTGAAATCTGAATGCTCAACCAATACAGATGTGAAGTTATAAATTTTCAGTATAAATTTGAGACTTAGCAGATAGCAGATTTAATCAGGCTACAAGTCAGATTCAGACTAGGGGTCATCAGTTATCTATCAGTGATGTAAACAGATGAGGAGTATAAAATGCATTTTATTACCTATTACTCACAGTTAACTAAATACAATCTGTTAAAAAGGTAAAAAGGTCTACCTGGAAATTGCCATTCACATTAAACATACAAAAGCATCAATTCTTATAACAACATAAAAAATGGATAATCAGTAATTGACTATAAAGAGCCCACATTTCATCAGTTAATATTAAAACTTGGAAAAGGGATCAAAATTTTAAATTCTGAATAAATCTTGAAAATTTAACTTATTAATATCTAATATCCTTTTTAGAGGAGAGTTAAAAAACAGTTTGCAGAATTTTTATTTTTTTATAATGATTTTTCTTTGTAGTGAATACAAATGGCAATCCTATTTATAATCATATTTCTTAAATAATTCCTGAAATTTTCAAGGTCTGCTATTATTTATGATTTTGCCATTTTGATTAATATTTTGTGATTTTGTAAGTTTCTCACATTAATTTAGTTTCTCAGCATGTGCATCAATTGAAATCATGAAGAATAATTATTCTATTATAAAACTTTTCTTCAAATACTATGTTTATGTAGGATAGCAAAGCAATCTCTTATCCCACAATTCCTTTTTTATAAACCACTATGATGTCTAAAATTACAGCTGATCACTAATAAGAACAAGCAGTAATATTCAAATTTTTAAGCTTTATATTTCTATTATTTTCAAGAGTCCATACCATAATAACATAGGTTTTAAAAGTATTTATATTCAGAAAAAATGATTCAGGCATCGATGGGTTACAAACAGACAATTTATTTTCTTATTCCCAAATAATCAGTGTATAGGTTTTACATGTATTATTTTATGTGTTTAAAATTGTACTTCCCACAAGCAACTCTATATGTCAAAGTGCATTTAACTTTAAACAATGTATAGCTTTTCATAATAAAAACTATATTTGTAATAGACAATGTCAAATCAATTATTTAATGGCTCAAATAATAAATTTTGTAATATATTTGTCAAGATTTTCAAACAGCTTGCAGGTTTGTTTCTATTTACAATAAATTATTACAATTTGCATACAATATCTTTAAAATTTAAAAATAAAATTATGAAATTATAATATAAAAATCTACTACAAAACAGAAAACAATAATGAAATTTACCTTAGAGAATATGCACAGGGGTAAGCCACAATCATCAGACTCTATATCTATCACATTTATGGAATTTTTTACTGAGTCAACTTCAGTAGTTCTTTGGTGTTGGGAATTGGATGCACTCCAACGTCTTGCCTCAGAAGAATCATTGTTTATAGAAGCTGATGTGGGTAAAACTGATGACTTGCTACCTCTCAGGGATGATACAATATTATTAATACCATCATTAATGGTTGGAATGACATTATGTATTGCCTGAGTTTCTTTAGTATATCCAGAATCCTCTTGGAATTCAAGAGATGAATTGTTCAGTTTTTTATCATCACCATCTAATAACTCATTAATGGCATGAATAAGCTTATCTTCATCATTTACTTTAGTTTCAGTTCCTGTAGATGAGGTAATACTGGTAGCACTTGAACCAATATCAGGTGTTATATGGTTAACTTTAACCCAACTATCACCTTCTGTGTCACTGCTATTTTGACTTGATCCTTTGCTAGATGCTTCAGAGTCAACAAAGCCCAGTTTTTTTGTAGTTAATGATTTAGGTCTAGAAATTTTACTACTTTTTAATTCATTTATATTTTCAATTTGCTCATTTGTTTCTTGAGAATCTAATGCTTTGGATATCACAGAGATTGTATCATTGTTATTTTTACAATTATCAGTCTGTTCTGTAGATTCTACAGACTCAAGTGATTCAATTTTAAGATTTGATATTGCTGAAACCTGATCATTAGCAATGTCTTGGTCTATTTCATTGTTATTATCATGGTATGTGATCTCAATGTAATCTTCTTGATCATTTATTGTGAGCAAAGGTGTACTCTTTGATGTCACGGAAGTTGCTGCTTCATTTAAGCCTTTTTCAATCATCCCTGTAATATAAACAAATTTTCTTAAGATGACACAATGCACAGTAAAAATTTAATATTTTTAAATAATAATAGGACAGTCTCTTTAATTTTTCAGTGTATATTTAAATTTTTCAAACTTTGAATATTCTTTAAAATATATAATTTTCTAAAATACTTCCAGAAATATTATATTTTTCATATAGATAAACAATAAGAAAAAGTCCCAGCTTTATGGCTTATGTATATGTTTGAAACATTATGACTTTTCACTTTCCATACATGTTTCCTGAGAAACACAGTTAATTTTTTTACTTTTACAAGTTATTACTTTTATTTCATATATTTAAGCCTTTTTAAAAGACTGCATTTCAAGAAAGATTAATTTTAGTTTATGAATAAGTATACAAAAATATATAAAAAGATATTTTGTATAATTATTCATACAGATTTTATTAAATATTTCAAAGTCTATACAAAGTATTGTAATAAAAGTATTTTGTGTAAAGTAACATACCAGGCACTAGAGAGCACAATGTCAGGACAGTAGAGCATAAATTTTTGACAGGAGCTTTATAAAACAAAACCTGCAAAAAATAGGAAGCAATCAAAATATTTCTATATTTAGAGCAAGAGAAAATGTAAAAGATTTATGCTAAAATGAATCTTATTAAAATATTTTAACTTACTTTTCTTTCCAACAAAAGTAATTTAAACAGGAGTAATGTCTTATGTTTAAATCTAAGAACAAAATCTCTAACTGAAAGACCTATAAAATAACATTAAAAGAATTAAAATTAATTTGTAATAACATTAGGTGTATTTTGAATATATTTTGATGCAATCCTTAATTATTACTTAAAACAACAAAGAAATTTTTTCAAAATTATTCTGGTACACAATCAAACAAGATGCTGATTTTATGAAATATTAATATAGAAAGAATATTCAACCTATAATTCCAAAGAGCACTAAAATGAAAACACAATTTTAAATTATTATCCAATCTATGCTGAATAAAATAATCCATCCCTTTAATATAACAAACAAATATAAGAAATAGAAAAAAGGAGAGGAAAATCAGGAATTCCCATTCTTCTAAAATATTTTCTTTTGAACCACCTAGAAAAGTTGGAAAATTTTATGAAATTGTTTCTACAATACTTCAAGTAGTTAACCAAACATCTTAAATATAAACTACCAATAACACACAAGTATCCAAAAATCTTTAAAAGAAATTCTTCATAAAGTACTCTGCATTAATGCTTCTTTGTGAAGATCGCCTTTTAAGTTTTTACAAATGACCAATAGGTACTAATAATTTATCTTCAAGATATTTGTAAAATTCACATTTTTTTTTTTTATCTTGGAATCAGTGGCATCTTAAAAATTGTCTGTTTAATTTGTTTAATGTGAATGCTTAAAAGAAGCAAGTGAGTGAAAAAAAAAAATAGAGATAACCTGTGAAGGCTTCCATTGGATGATTTTTTATGATTTTAAGAAAGAATTCACTCGACAAGAACTCAGGCAACAGGACTCTTATGCATTGGCAGTTCCATAACTTTTTACGGAACTGCAGGAAATTGAAGCAGAATACAGAGACCTGGTTATGTACTATCAAGTTAGGTGGCTTAGTGCCGGAAACTGCCTCAAGACATTTTTCGAGTTGAGAAAAGAAATCCTCTTTTCCTTAGTTTACTCCATCAGAAAACCTTGAACAAGAACTTTTAAGCATGGATTTTTCACGCCACCTGGTATTTCTAAATGATATTACTGGCTACCTCAACAATGTGAACTTAAAACTAGAAGGAAGAGGCCAACTGGTATCTGACCTAATGGCACACATCAATGGGTTTAGAAACAATCTGAAACTTTTCTATGAAACTTTGGAAAAAATTAACTTGTCTCACTTTGCCAGTTGCAGTTATTTGGTGTCAGAGTGTGAGGAAGTGTTGGATTTTTCTGAATTTTGCCCTGAGTTCCAGACTATTATTGATGAATTCAACATGAGATTTTCAGATTTGTGAGCATCAAGAATAATGTGGCTCTGTTTAGTAACCCAGTCACAGCAAGCATTGAAGAACAATCGGTCAACCTACAATTAGATCTCTGATCTCCAGGCTGACCCATTCTTTCAAACAAGAACCGAAAGGAGGCCCGAGTTCTTCAAGTTGCTTCCAACTGAACGGTTTCTAAATCTGCGTGACTTAGGGCTGAAAATAACTTCCATGTTTGAGCACATATGTTTGTAAAAGTGCTTTTTCGGTGGTGAAGTTTATTAAAAATTGTCACAGGAACTCTCTCTGTGACAGTTCATTGTTAGACCTTCTTCGACTGGCAACAACAAACATCGATGTAGACATTCCTGCCCTTGAAAAAAATGCTGATCGGCCTCAGTTTTCCCATTAAAATGTAAGCAAATTGTTTTATAATCTGTCTGTCCCGTTGTTTTATAATTAATAATTCAACTATTAATTGCTATCGTATAAGACGTAAGAGGTTATTGTTCAACTTTTTCAAACTGCGGCCCGCCAGATGATCAGTGACTGGAATTCTGGCCCATGGGCTCTTTGCAGTTGGACAGCCCTGTATTAGAGGATCGAAAAACTGTTAATGCTAAATGGTATACAGAAATTTGTTTACCAAAAGTCTTCAATGAAGTCAAGAAAAACAACAAAAATCAGCATATAATTCTTCATTACGACAATGCCATCTCCCACACAGTATGTGAAACAATTGATTTTTTGATGGATAAATATATCAAATTAATGTCCCATTGCCCATATTCTCCTGATTTGTTGCCTAAAAACTTTTTCTCCTTCCATTTAAAAAAAAAAGGGGGAAGGCAACGATTTTCATCACCTGAAGATGCTGTTGTTGCCTTCCGAAAACATCAATATATCAACTTCAGAGTGGAAAAACTGTTTTAAGAATTGGTTTGAATAGATGGAAAAGTGTATGAATCTTAAAGGCAAATATTTTAAAAAGCAATAAGACAGTTTGTTCCCCCAAAATTCTCTTTCACCTTATTTTTTTTTTTTTTAATTTAAAAGGAAAACCTCATAAGTTTTTATTATTTAACACATTGATTGTCACAGTAATTTTTGGAAATCTGGCCTAAAATGACAATTTGATTTAATCACATTATATTATTAAAAACTTTTAATTTGTGGAGAGAAATTAAAGTCATAAATTATTTATTTTTGAAGAGCATTGATTTTTTCTTCCTTTCCCAGAAGCCATCTATTGATATTAGCACTGATATACTATGAGATTATTCGTAGTTGCACAAAAATGGCAAGTAAACACAGTATGAGAGAACTCGTAGTTAGCATCCTAGAAAAGAACACAATCTACAAGTTATCTAGTAGTTGGCAGTCAACGTGTTAAAAATGTTTCATATTTCAGTAACATAAATTTCAATTCGAAATTGCATCATCACTATTTTTCAACTACTGACAAAAAATAAATAAATAAATAAATAAATAAATAAAATAAATAAAGTTAAATTTATAGAAATTTCTAAATCTGGTAATACACTGAAAATAACTAAAAAAAGTAATTACACAAAAAATAACTTTAAAAAATTTATATGAATGATAACATCTAATTACAGAGAACATGATAAATCCACATTAAAGCCTTGGTATGAATATTTATATAAATTGAGAAGATTGACTTCCACTCATCTGTCATCAATAATGACAGACATATATATTTAAATGGATAACTGTATTCATAATCACACTGGCAAAGCCCAGGACTTCACTTTTATCTTATTAATATACATGAAAGTAAAGTATTGCAGTGAAAGAAAATATGTATAGATTCTTTTGGTATTAACTTACAAAATAGAATTCTTTACTATTTTCAAAGTTTATGTCTTAAAAATAATACAGAAAAAATAACTTACCTAAAAATGTTTGTTGCCCATCCGACAAGTCCCTTGGGAGAGAACTATTTAGATTTTTATAAGTTTCTTCTAAAAGAGATACTTTGCTGAAATCCCGTTCATCAAAGTAAGCATGAGTAATCAATTCTAATTTGGCTTGAATCAATCCGTACAGAGGAACTCTACTTAATACACATACACTTTTCTGAACAGTCTCTCTCGTAATATCAGAGCTACGTCTAATCAAGTTCTAAGAAAGAAAAGCAGCATTATTATTCTAAAATATTTTAACTGAAACTAGAATCAGAGTAGAAAATTACCAGTTTTGCTTTTTATATTATAATTGCAAATTCATTTACATGTCATTCCACAAGCAATTTTTTTTAGATAAAATATACATTAGTGAGGACATAGAACAATTTTCAATCATACCACTTCTATTAAAAAATCTAAAAATTTTATAACCTGTTTATATAATTGAGATTATACTAGTTAATCTTATAAAATTGTTAAGCAGAATAAATAATTGCTGAATACCTTCAAAAGAGTAAAAATGGAAATATCTTTCAACAAGAAAAATTTTTAATTATCAAAATTAAGCAATTGTTGCATTTTCATATCCAATAAAACTTGGTAATAATTCCCTAATATAACTGAAATAATAATATTAATAATACAAAATAAAATAAAATGTATAGCATTATCAGTAACTGCATTTAGTTTGAAATATTTTGCAATAACTTTTATGCAAAAATGGCTGTTGTTTTTGTGGCTCCCAAAGAAAGTGAAAATAAGAGAGAGGAACAAATATTGCCATCTCTACTGATTCTCAAGATACCATCAGAGTTCTCTCTTCAATTGTATTTCAGAAAAGAAAAGTATGTTTATGGCTTTCAAACTGCTCTTGACTTGCTTCATAGAAGTAAAAAATCAATTTACTTTACAATGGGTCCTACTTACTGTGGTCTAAATAGAAAAAATTCAGCTGATAACATAGCTGAGGTAATCCTAAACAACAGTATATTTGTTTTCCTACTGATTGCCTTCCTACTGATTCCTACTGATTCCTACTGAACCAATAAAAGGTCCTAAGACATCGTTTTGAACAATCTGGTCCCTCATGATCTAATTAAGGGCATGAGTATCTCTCACTTAAATCTAGTTATGGTTATTTACAAAAATATCTCCACAACTGAAATGGGCAGATTCATTAATTTAACCATTCTGTGGACAGTTTAGTACAATTAGTGACCATGCCTACATTAACCTGTTTAAAATCAGGTTCATTTAAGTTTAAATCCATATCCTTGAAGATTTTAGCCTGATAATAGCAGTCCTGTTGCAGATTGCACAAGACATCCTCGAGACTTTTTTTTTTTCATACTGCCTCAAATAAGTTCCCATTTTTTATGCTTTTTTTTAACATTATTTGATTTCCTGATTTTACAACATATTTTTCCTCCCTCCTTGAAACTCCAGTCAGATTCTAGAAAGTCTATTTCTGTGCCTATTGTCCCATGGGTTCTGCAGGGTAGAGCAGTTGCTTGCAATGATTTCAAGTAACCCTACCATAGCCCCAAGTCATATCTGTCACATCACAAAATTCTCGAGTAACCAAGTTGGATGATTACTTAGAGGTGCTACATTTGAAATTCACTTCATTTTATTATTCAAAAAACTTTTCAGGCCCACAAAGCCCATGCTAAGCAGTACTAATTCCTCCACCATGTGAACATGATTCACATGAGCATCCAGCATCTATTTCAAATTCTCTACAGACACTTCTAATTTGCAGTTGCCCTGTTAAATAACATGTGGTAATTAGGTTTCTGCTGTGTGAAGTAGCTCCATACATATGGTCAACTACTCTACCCATCTCTAAGAGCCAACCTTGAGAGCCTTAAGGCTATATGAGGTCCTAGCTTGTTAGATAACTATGTTTTCGCTCATACTTATGCTAACACAGCAGGTAATACATCAGCAAATGAACATTTTATGCTTCCAACTATTGGGGAACCACAAAAAGATTAATGACTAAAAACTAAAAGTTTGGCATGCATTAAAAAGATAAAAGTTATTCTAAAAGCAAATATTTTATTCCTCCAAAAATAATTTATCCAGTTAAAAAATGCAATTTTTTAATGAAATCGATAACATTCTTACTTCAATTGATTATGTATTTCTTGGGAAAAAATGTATTATTACTATCTTGTTTAACTTAAAATATTAAAGATACATATGATAGTGTGATAACCCAAAATATTTGCTTAAAAAGTAATTCCCTCAAACATATTCAAGCTAATCATACTAAATATAAATATTTACAAGTTAACAGTAGTGTTTTTTTTATAGTTGTACACATAGTACAATTGATAATGATTACCATAGTTTCCTTTAACAGGGGTCTCCTTCCCACCCCAAAAAATCACTAATAATTAAATCAATCAGGACTTCTAGCTGTAGTGGCATTTGTTAACATATCTGGCATGAATAAAATAATTAGAGCAGAATAAAATAAATACAAAAGGATGCTTAGTTTAATTTATAATTTTTCTCACTTTAAATTTAGTTACACTAATATGACAACTTTTGGATGTTAAGAATTAAATTTTATATTTCTAAAAAACTGTTTATGTAACACTTTCTAAATAATGAACATTATTCAGACAAAGAAAAAACATCAGACAGTAACCCAAGGTATGTTAATAGACAAATAATCCTACTAGATATAGCTATTAAATATTAAAAGTTTTTACAGGGCTGCCTCAAGGTTTATAGTAAAAAAAAAAAGAGTTTAATAAGTATTCTAACATAAATTGGGAATGAAAAGTGGGTTTTCAAACATCAATAGTAAGTGAAAAGTTAATTTTTTAACATCAATAATGAGTAAAAAGTGAGTTTTAGAACATGAAAGTGAAGAGAGGTAAGTGTCCTAAAGAACAGTTGTTCTCAATTTTCACTAAAATTGTTTTTTAAAACTAAAGTGTAATTTTTTTCTCTCCCATTTAAACTAGTATTTGTGAGTTGTATATAAGAAAACTAATAAAAACTTGTAAATTATTTAATGCAGAGTTCCCACTCTTTTTCCAGAACAAAAATTAAGGACTTTTTAAGGACTTTCTAAGGACCAAAGTAACTTTTTATAAAGACCTACTTGAAATACATGGCAAAACGACATAAACCCTATTTCCTGAGAAACATATTTTAACGATTATGAACCAGACAAGGCATGTTCAATAAATGCCCTACATTATTTCAGAATTAAGTTTTTAAAAATGCCTAAAAATTAATATAAGATAAATCTATTTGACAAAAACTAATTTTTAAAAAAGTTTTTGGTGATCAAACTAAAAATAAGTTGTGAATAAAATACAATATTATAAACAGTACTTTCTCAGGTTTAAAAATGGCATATATATATATATATATATATATATATATATATATATATATACTGACTGATTATACCCAACATTGCCTGGAAAAGAAGAAAGTTTTAGACTTTTCTATTACATTCAATGCAAGGAAAATTAAACTTCCATAAGTAACTGAAATATCTACACTCCACCCCACCCTCCATGCTTCGTTTAATTAAAATCTGCATGATTGTTAGCTATTAGGAAAGGGCAGCTGACCTTATTCTTTAAACCTTTTCAGTGTGCGAAAGATTATTTATTAGTCAAATAAGTTTCCTAGCTCATGACCATAAAAATTACTAATAAACTAAAAGTATTTTCGTAATTTTTTAAGAATATCAAGGAAAGGAATTCTGAATTACTACAGTAATACACTAAAAACATATGTATTTAAAGATTTTCTTTATTATTAATACGGCACTTTTGGCTAGAAAATGTAAAAGACTGTTATGAACATTAACAAATATTTTATATATTCTTGATATATATATTCTGTGAACAGTACTTATCCCTGTTCTGGCCTTTTTAAAATTGGTTTTGGGCAAATATAACTCTGAATTTACAAAACTAGAAAGTTAGGAGAATACGACTAAAACTGATAGGAAGTGAAGAAAGCCGATCGCATCAATGGAGAAATTGATTGCATTTTAATTTAAAAATTAAGGAGTTTTTAAGGACCTTTGGCAAAAATTAAGTAGTTTTAAGAGCCCTTAAAAATGAAAGCTAAAATTAAGGAGTTCTTAAGGACTTTTAAGGACTGTGGGAACCCTGTAATAATTTACTTAAAAAGATTAAAAAAATTAAAAAGTAAAACATTTGAAATGTAATTTTTTAAAGGGACATAATGAAGCAAGGAAGATAAATGCTAATGATCAGACAACAGCCTGATCATCTTTTTCAACCCTCTTTGGTTTCTTGAAATAAATTTTTATGGTAACAATGTGAAGGCTTTAAATTTGGGAAAGTAGGTATCCTCAGTCATGAATAACAGTTTATCTTCATTTGAATGCTAATGGAATATTTTTCCTACAGAGGTAAATTTACCTCCACATTTCTTAAATTAAGGGATTTTTTCAAATTAATGAAAATTTGAAAAATGCTGAAAATCTATAGATTTAACTTGGTTTCTAAGAGTAAAGGCACCTTAAAATGTCAATAATGAGAATTTTGGGAAATAGCAAGAAACAGTGAGGTGTAAGTTGTTTTAAAATAAAACTAAGTAATTGTGAGAAAAATGAGGCCATGGCAATCCTGTTTTATTCATGTTTCCTATATATCAATAGCTTAAAAATATATTCTTTACATACCTGAGCATTCATTTGCCGGTAACAAGAAATACCATAAACAGTTTGATGAGAATTTTCTAATGAAGGTAAATGAAAATAAATAGTGTCTGAAAAGAAAATTACAAGTCAAAAAATGCATAACTTTAAAATTCTTTTAATAAACATAACTGCTACCAGTTTCAATTACTAACATTTGATGTAAAACATATGATTAGTTATACTCAAGATATTTAGAAGCCAAGAAAAAGAACAGACCACAAAATGCCATTAAGTAATTTCCATAAAATTTAGCATTCAATAAAAATAATAAGAATGAAAATAGCATACAATAAAAGACTAATACCTATGATCATATATAGGAGTATCAAATATGATAACAGATATAAAATTAGGTAAGTCTATTTAGAAGTCACAAAGTGTTCCTTATTTGATGATCAATGTTAGTATTTTAAGCAGAATTATAAAAGAATATTTTAATAAATCCTGACACTTTATATGATGACAATGAGGAATTTGCACATATGGGGGATTCAAACAACTTAGTATTTTTCTGATAATTCCAGACTCGTAAATTCCAAAAATGTTCACAAAACTGTAAAAAACTGAGTCCATCATTTTAAAAATTAATTTTAAAGTTAAGCGAAAATCACGTGTCATCCAAGCGCTCCGTGATTGGTTATGATATCATCATTCACGTTATCTAATATTTTCATATTGATTATAAGCATGCACTATTTTCCCATTTTGTTTTTGCAAGTTCTTGGAATTTTCTAGCTATCAAAATTTATTTTTATTTAAACCTGAAGGTTTATTTTATTGATCTCGATAGCTTAATTATCTCAATTTGTTACAAATGTCTCTTCTACCTGGATTTACCAAAGGACAGTCGGACAACCTCCTAAAATTGACATGATGTCAACGTTTTCGCTTTTGGGAAAAAACCTGGATTTTATGGGAGCAGAAATACGGGGAATTAAAACCCAAAGGTATGTAAAATCATTTATATATTTATCCAATTTTACTTAACCTGTATTAATGTTTTATTCAAGCTAATCACAGCTCTTCTGTTTGTAGACACAGATAAGTCAAATAAATATACAAATATCATATACACATTTTTAGTAGCAATGCTTTTTATAAATAGAGATGGATGTAATATTAAAATAAAAATTAGAGGAGATATTTATTGTGAGATGGTTTCATTAGCCCTCCTGTTGCAAAAAGTAAACTGTAGTGCTCCAAAACCAAACCAATTCTCCTATATTTTAAATTTGATGAAAAGAAATTTAAAATCTTTAAAATGCTTTACTTAATTATTTATAAATTTTTAAATAGCAATACAATTTTATTGCCTTTAAATTAAAAAAAGCATAAAGTTTCTGAAATTAAATTTAATTTTTAAAGTAATATCATTAAGTATTTGAAAAATATTATACTTTTTTCAAATTAGTCACCAATTTAATCGAAAAATATCACTGTGAATTGATACACTTAAGAAAGTATGGATCTCTGAAGAAAATATTTATAATACCTTGAAAATACATAAGCTCCCCCTCCCTCAAGTCATTTATTAGATAATTATATATTTTACGATATTTATATGTTTTGCGATATTTATATGCTTTATCAAACATTTATTGTGCTTGAACTATGTGATAATACTCGAAAATTATCAGCTTTAAAAGTTAAATAGCACTGGTTAATCAACAGTCCTTTTAAAGGTATAGATGTATTTATATATAGTTTAATTGTTCTAAATTAGTAATATTTAAACAAAAGCAAGCATTTATTTACCGAAAAATGGTCTTCACAAACCCATAGAGATGATTTATATGATAATTTGGGGTTTAATTTCTCATCCCTTTTCATCACATTTGTTCAGATTTTATGTGTATGTGGATCTTTGGGAACGCTGAAAAATATCTTCTCATTCCAAATTAGTTGTTGTATTTTTACAGAGTGGCACAATACAACATTTATAATATGATTTTTAATGCGAGACATAATAAAAAAATTTCTATTATATGAGATACTTTACACAGAGATAAATTTAAAAGTCAACTATTAACATGCAAACAACATAGGTGGTCGTTGTTTTTGTGAACGATGAGATCACAAACTCAGCAGAGGAAAAGTATATTTTTGAGACGTTAAAGAGTCAGCTATAAACTCATTAGAAAACATTAATTAGGCCCCCAAATGAAAGAAAAATAGGTCTTGACCTTACTTTTTCGTCTTCTATTGTTTAAAATTAAAACTAGAAAACGTGAAAATTCCTCATTTATTAACTTAATTTAAAATTCATTTTCGTCCTAAAGTTGATATAATTAAACAATTCTACAGTAGCAGTACATACATATGACAGGAAAAATAACACACACACACACACACATATATATATATATATATATATAAAGAACTTGTAGTGTAAATACAATACTATATACAATAACTTAAAGTAAAAAAATTCCATAATTCTACAAATATTAGCAAACAAAATTTATTTTACCTTTTCATAACAAGCAAAAATCAGATAATGGTTATACATCTACACACATAAAAAAAATTACTAAACATTTTAATAAAATTATTATTAAAAAAATTCTTGTTATTTTATAACTAATATATTTTGACAATCTGCCTTTAAAGATATTCAGGAAACAAAGATAAAAAAAAGGATTTTAGATGAAAAGAATTCAACAAATAATTTGGGTCTTAAAGAATAGAATAAATAAAATATTTATAAAGAATAGTATAAAAAATCAAAACACTGAAAATTACATGCAAAATAAAATGAAAGGTTAAAAAACAAGAAATACTAACGATTGTCAATGAAAAAATCGAAGAGATGGAGTAGAAATTAAGAGCTGTCACATAAAAGTAATAAGTAAAATAAAACCTTTTAAATAGTAAATCAAAATAACATAATGTACATACACACATGCATATATACATACCTTGTTCATAGTTATGGGCACCATCTGGCAGTGCAAGTGTAGGTAAATGTTTCCAAGGATCAGGAAGGTCACTTCCTTTCATATTTTCAGTTTCAAATACTGGAGGATATGAGTACTCTACCTACAAAAAGAAAAAGAAAATCGTATTAATGGACACTATAAATATCTTAATTTGTAACGTAGAAGACAAGAATAGGATAAGCTTTAAAAACTTTTTGATACTTGAGGTCAAATCTGTTAAATTATTTTAATATATATATATATATATATATATATATATATATATATACTAGCAAATATGCCCTTCGCTAAAGGGAATTTTATATATTACTTTTAATCAAAGATTTTTTATTCATATATTAATCTGTAAATTCTTCACAGAGCAGTTAGAGTTATGGGCTAATAAACATCGTCATTTATGTTAAGTGTATAATGTAACCATATAAAATTCTTATAATTCATTTAATTGCAGCAGACCAGCATTAAGTTTATATATTATTTTTAAAAATGATATTTTTTCATATATTAAATCGTAAATTCTACACAATATAGTTCATGTCAAGTTATTGGCAAAGACATATAGTTATTTCTATTAGGTATATAATAAAGTCATATAGTCATGGTATTTTAATTTGATGTACATGGTATAAAGCTTTAGTAAAGTGTGAAAGCATTTCCCGATTAAAAGTATGAAAATTTTATTTCATTTACGAAACTTCCATGTAAGTATTTGTTTTGTTGCAGTTTTATTAATCTACCTAGAATGTGTTAAGCACGAATCTTTTTTCAAATTTAGTTTAACCTTATTGTTAAACATATCGATAAACATACAATTTATTCTTATGATTCATGCTTGAAATCAAGAAATATTTAGCATGTATATTTTGCATGCCATTTAATATAATAATAACACTTATGTACTGCTATCTGACATTAATATCTCTCATGCAGTATAATGTCAATTAACCATATAGCCAATCAAGGTCCATGTATATATATATATATATATATATATATATATATACATACATATATTGTGAACATAACTTACCTGGACCAATAACTCTATGAACTGTTTGTTTTCCAGGTGGGTTCACAAAACAAACTGATTTTTACAGCTAACTCATATTTTAATAATTTTCTACATTCACACTATACAATTATATAGAAGTGAAAATACGGTAGTTTCTTATATGCCACCAAGGCTACTGAGATATAGAAAGAGATACATAATTCTTCCATGGGTTCAATTTTCACCCCAATACTGTGTACCACTCTCTCAAATACCAGGACTATATACCATATAACTCTCCAGTATATCCCACCATTTCTGGTGTCCGTGTCTTCTACTAATTTTGTTAAAAATAATAATGCTTGAAAAATTTAAATTCTTACTTCTACACACACCGTTTGTAATGTGATAAATATTTGATAAAATTATAATAATATATATTATAATTTGCCAGTCCTAACACTGAGAAATGCGTGAACGTTACCTAACATCAATATTGTAGCAATTTTTTCAATTTGGTAGTCCAGTACTTGATAGCAAAGTAGTCAAGTCATCTGAGTTTTTTTGTTAATGGGATCAGTTTCTCACCACATTAGTCCGGATAATCAGCACTCTATAGTATTTTTAGTTGGCTATAAAAAATTTGCCAAGCAACATTATTTCACTTCATGAATTTTGTATATGAATCTGTTAACTTTAGCTAGAAACATGAGTTCAGAAATGTGCATTCAGTGCTAAGAACCTTCTTAAACTGCATTAAAGATATTCTGTAAAGTTGATTTTACATAATCCTTGCATAAGTTCTTTTTTTGCTCCTTCCTCTTCATCCTTCTTGTTGGGGCCCAATTTTTACTCTGTGCTCCTATATCATATAACTCTCTTTAATACTGTGCCATCTATTACTGTCCTTGTATTTCTAGTAATATTGTAGAAATATTTTTTTAATTTTAAGAATTAACTTCTAAACAAGCCATTGGAATATGCTAAATTGTGCAGTATAACATAAGTTAGTTGCAACTATACTTTCATATCATAAATTTTCTATGAAAATTTATTTGATTTGGCCTAAAATTTGAAACCTAAAATAGCGAGAACAATTCTTTGTTTCTTTTCATGCCTAAAACAATCCTTAGGTAGGCTAAATTTTAATATCACCTATATATGTATAAATTCTTTTTTCTTATATTGTCATATCATGTAATAGCATGAGTAAAAAAGGTATAGCAATAACGTCCATTTCTCGATATTAAGGAATACTCTCCAAAATGTATTTACTCTATGACTGACAGAACATATCAAAATAAAAATAACACTTTCCTTGATATACATAAATAAGCAATAAGATATATGCCTATTTTGCCATCGATTTCGTCTAAATTGCGAATTAGCATGAAAACTTTGGTAAACATGGTAAAATACGAAATTAACACTAAAAGAAAGTTAACTGATTGCTGTCATATGTTAATTACCAATTTTAATATTTCTACTCCATAACACAGGATAGGATGGAGGGCAGAGGATTTAATATTGACAGTGTTTATTTGGCAGTAAATATGACTGCTGTCCAACATTTGACGAATCGATTGTATTAGTTGTTTTGGTTGATGGATCGTTTTTTATACATAACCAACACACAAAGAAATAAACCAATTAATTATTAAAGATATATAAATTAAACATAAGATATTTATTAGCCAATGAAACAGATTGGTAGGAATTTAGACTTAAAAAAAAAAATAATAATTTGTTAATAGCGGTGATAAAATTTTCATTGTAACAAAAAATTATTTAAGTCTAATGTAAAAGAAAATTAATAACAATATCTAAATTCAGAGATAAAACAGATGAAATTTGGGCAAATGATGTTTAAATAGTTTAAAGTTAAAAATGATTACATGAGATGTTTAAATAAATGACGTCATAATACTAAAAAGATGTTATTTCCATCTAGTTATAATGTGACAAATTGATCAATTTAATTGCCTGCTCTTAATTGGGGAAAATAAAGCTTGAAAATAGGACATAAAATGCTTGAAAAGGAGGGAAGGGATGGATTTTGAATGTTTTAAAATTGACAGTATTTTTCGCAGGGATATAAAGTATATTTATGCCAATTTATTTTAGAATATCGGACCAATAGTTTTGGACGAGATGTGAAACATATCCACATGCAGACAATGACTTTTATTTATAAGTTACATCTATAAACCTTTATATATATATATATATATATATGTGTGTGTGTGTGTGTGTGTGTTTGCTATGCATTTCAAAATAACTGAAACAATTTTAACGGAATTTTACATAAATATTCAGGTTAACTTTTAGGCAAGTTAAATATTTGGAGGTTGAGACATGCTAAGATAAATTGTTTATTTTTAATTGTTTATTTTCTAAATTACACTTGACAATTATTTTAGCACCATTAAATATATTTTCCTTTTAAAAAATGCTAAAATAATTAAAATCTTTTAAATAACTTAATTTCTTTGACATACTTTAAAATGGGTTTTCAGATAATCCAATTTTTCTAGCTTTTTGACCATACTTACTTCATTTATCAATTTCTACAATTTAATTTGGTATATTTCTTTTATTTTGAATTTAGTAGCAACATTAGAGATTAGCATTTAGACACTAATCAAATTCTATTGCTAAAATCCTTATTTGAAAAAGTATTTAGAATTTATGTCATATGAATAATGTTAGTATTTCAATATACATGGTTCCCTTCAAATAATCAGGCAAAACACTTAGGCTGTTTTCCATTACTATAAAAAATGCCAAATAAAATTCTTTTGTTTCTTTTAGATTACAGTTCATGGTTAAAAATAAAAGTGTTATGAGTTGTATGCTTACAAAATCAGTATAATACAATATCAAAAACTAATTTGAATTTTAAAATAAATATAACCTTCATTTGGAAACTTTAATTAATTAGACCTAAGACTTAGCAGGAAGTGGCTAGTTAAAAAAATAAATACATATATATATAAATTAAATTATAGATTCAAAGACAGTGATAAAAGCATGTATAGTAAAATTATAAACTTCAGTTTTATAAACCAAGCACTATAATAACCAAACAAGTTGTTTCAATAATTTTTAATACTAATAAACCCAAAGAAATAGTATACCATCTCTCTATAATTAAGCTAGCACTTTCTTATGGTTATTCATTTTTTATAGTAAATGGTCAGAAATCTAGTACTTGTACATAATTTTCTTCATAATATTTCTAGATGAATTACAAATATCAGCAAAATTAGAGAATAATGTAACTGTTAATACAAAGCACATTAATTTTATTACAAAAAATTATAAAAAATATTTACAATATACGTCTATTCGCCTAAACACTTCTTCACAGCTATTGTTCGCCTCTGCAATTTTATGGCCCATGGTGCACCACAGTTGCCCCATCGATGATTTTAGATAGTGCCAATTTGCCATGCACAGTATACTTTTACCACACAGCAGCCCACAAACAGTTTTTAAAATTAGCCATTTCAGAAATTTATTATTTAACATTAACGTCAAAAGTAGATAGTGGTCACATTAATATGACTGAACTGTGTATATTTATGAGTGCATGTATATATATATATATATATATATATATATATATATATATATATATATATATATATATATACTAAACCCTCTGCACCCATCCTGAATAGTTAAGGTTCCCAGACTAAAGTTATATTTATTTCAAAATTTGAATTATATTTAGTTTTTATTACATACCACCAATATA
The DNA here is from genome assembly GCA_032207245.1 of Pardosa pseudoannulata. NCBI lineage: Eukaryota > Metazoa > Arthropoda > Arachnida > Araneae > Lycosidae > Pardosa > Pardosa pseudoannulata. The sequence goes on along the minus strand of CM063505.1, from coordinate 102,592,562 downwards.
AAGTTTTGAAACTAAAACAACTTATTTTCAGTATATGAATAATATAATATTTTTAATTTAATACCTTTCATAGATTAAATTTAAAAATATAGTGCTATGCTTGGTAATTTATACTTTCACTTGACTAATGAAAATTAAAAACAATATGTTTTTGTGAGATTATTTAAAGTGAACAAAGATGCTAACATAATGAAAACAATAAGTACAGGACATAAATAAAATGTTAAATACTTTTAATTTTGCAAATTTTTAAAAAAGCATGTATTGTTTTTTTAAATTATTTCTATTAATGAAGGTAATTATTTTAATCATTAAAGGGATAAACTTTTTTTAAAAAATTATAAAAGGCAGTACTTTTTCTATCTTGAAATGAGATTACTGACTGGCCCATTACTGACCACTGCAGTGCTGGTCGAGATGGTGACTATGGTATGATGGTTCAAGGGTTGCACCCCTACACAAGACCACTAAATGAGCCCAGAACATGGATGAGTCTTCTATATACTGCTTACTTTAGCAACGCATACTGGCTGTCTTTCATGTTTGGAAAAAAAATCACTTCTAAAGTCATTCTCTACCAAGGCCATTTTATCATTTACCACCATCAACCACGATAAGCTATACCCCCTCCACACATTAATAATGGCTTGCAGTGAACCATAGTGTGGAGGGACTTTAAGCCAATTAACCACTTGTTTTCTTGTAAGTTAGCAACTTTGCCTACTTCAGAAAATCTGATCTAATGTAATTCTCAAGCAATTCTATTGAAATTCTTTTGAATCACATAAAATAACCATACATAACAGCACACTCATATCCAGAATTGATATTGGAATTATGTCCCATTTAGGTCATGATGGTATAAATTGGATTTTTTAAAAGGAACTCTGATATATGACTGTCTTCTTGGATTTTTATTTTTTCTGATATTTAGTTAAAAAAAATCTGAAATGCATAACACATAACTCATTTATACTCCTGTTGTTTCATACTTGTTTAGTTTTTGTATAATGCATCATCATAATTATCATTTGCACATTGTCTTTAACAGTCAAACTATATTTCATTTCTCATGGAAACCATGTTGTGAGTAGAACTCAAATACTGCACTCTGGCAGAAACTCAAAGCATTAAAATTTGTTATTTTAAGAAATTTCATTACATAGATATTTCGTTCTAAACTAAAATAATTCATGATTACAATACTTTCTTTACACCACACCAGACAGTAATAAAAGTTCAAAATTATTCTCCACAATTAGTAAACAATTACTTTTGTTTTCTAGAAATAAAATTTAAAGCATTTTTATTTTTTTTTAAAGAACTGTTAAAAATGCATATGAGTATGTCAATATCTTTGAGTTGCATTGGTGTAGATTGGTAGCAATAATAGCCAATATATTAAATTTTTTTGTTAGACAGATATCAGATTACAGCTAGATGTTATAATTCTAAACACAAAGTATCAACATCTTCAACTATTTGTTTTTTATCTATACCCCACAATGTTAATGTATGTTATATTGAAATTTTTCATTATATAGTGCACAGATTGCTATCAAAATGGGAGGAGCACAACTAGATGTTACACATTAGTCTAAAAGTATAAAATTTTGACCTGCTACAACTAATAGATTTTTAGCTATAGCCCATTGTGTTTACACACACTATATAGAAATACTTCACAATATAGAGCATAGATTGCAATCAAATGGAGAGGTGAACAACTAGGTGTTATAATAGTCCTAAATACAAATTTTAACATCTTATAGCTAATTGTTTTTGAGTTACGTCTGCACAGTATCAGTATATGGTCTACTAAAATTTTTCATTATGCAGTGTTCAGATTAAAATCAAAACATAAGAAACACAAATACAGTGGAATGTGATCAGTTTGGGACACCATAATTTTGAAAACAATAACCGCTTGATAACAATAAACGATACGCAAAATTAAATAAATTTGCCCCCCTTTAATTCACACATACTATATTTCAAAATAGAATGAAAAAACTCACCTTATATTTATGTACTGTATATTATCTTTTAAAACATAAGAATTGCATACATAATTTAAAAAATTGATCAAGTGTTGGCTGTCTACAATTTTTTAAGAAGCTCATTGATAAATTGTTCATAATCATAATGTTTTATAAAGTCATCGGAGTGGTGTTGTACCCGTATGTTTCAACTCTTTCAATGTATTTCTCATTTTAGCACTTGTAGGAGGTGGCTCAGTATCAAGAGATTTTTCATCTGACCCATCAGTTCCATCATTCATCTGTTTCCGTATGACAATCTGACAGACTTCAGATTCTGTTAATGTGGAAGCTACTGGAATGTTTTGATCTACTTTCACCCATGACTCGAACTCTTCAGAGGTCATATTTGAAGTATTTTCTATCATTTCTTCAGATTTCTGGTAAATTTTTTTTTTTTGCAAAATAAAGGCATAAAATGTGAATACTCTCCTTCTCAGTTCCGATAAGAATGTGTTGCTTACTGCTTACCTGACAACCAATGACCACCAGTAGGGTGTGCATATTTCTGAAAAATTCCAGGAACGTGTATTCCCCCTCCTTTGTTCATTCCCTAGGTGGATGAGGGAGAAATCTCAGAAATTCAAACAGCGAAAGGAAAGAAAAGAATGGATTCCTTTTGAATATATTGTGAATACTCCTTTGCCAGTTAAAATGAGGTTCAAAAACTGATAACATTAATCGATGTAACGATCACATAAAGCGATAATTTTAATATTAATGAAAATCGGGATCAAGTGATTTTGATAACAATAAGCAACTGATAACATTAACCATGATCACATTTAGCAGAGTCCACTGTAGATGTTATCAGTCACAAATACAAGAGTTTGACCTTCTATGGCTAATCAATTTTCGGTCATGCCCCACAGCTTAATTACTTATCATATTGATATTTTACAAGGGACAGAGACAAGAATGAAGCAACAAGGAGAAGTGTACAACCTGATAACATAAAAATCATAAATAAAAATTTTCAACCTTTTACAGCTAATTTTTTTTAAATTATGTGAGATATGGCAATATGTACAAGTAAATGGCAAAAGAAAAAAGGTCAAAACTAGTTCATGATTACAATACTGCCTTTTACTTTGCACAAAGGAAATACGTATAGACTTTAGCTAAGTCCATCATTGGTAAATCAAATAAGAGCTTGTTTTATTCTACAAAAATGTGTGTCTAAATTTTTAGACATGATATGCTATATTTAGTATCGTGCAAGATCCTTATGATATTTTACAACTTTTCCTTAAGTTCTACAGCCGATAACTGGCTAAGGCTGTTTTTTAATTATGTTCAGTTAAACCATCTAGATCAATGCAATGCCTTTCCCCTCCAGCAATTGACAACGGTGATCTTGAGTTATCACTCCTCACTTTCAAGCCATTTAATTTTGGGGTATACCATTCTTTCTTTTTCAGTCAGGTTAGTGAAACAATTTGTTTACATGGTTTTCATCTTTGTATCTCTCTATGTGTCCTAGCCATCTTTTTTGTGAAACTTCAATAATCTTTAATATATAAGGCTCTTTTTTTATTTATTTCTATATTATTTTTATCCTCCATATACCCTTTTCTTTTATTGCTTTGAAAAATATTTTACAACAACACAATTTTAAATTATCAACTTAGTTTTCAAAATAAAACATCAATAAAGATATAAAAAATATGTAGATAAATTTTCAATGAACTAATAACTATTACATTCAGTAAAGGGTTTAGTGCGAAGACCTATAATATAGTTTTTGCAATAAAAATGAAAAAAAAATAAATGCTAATTTAACATAAAATATAACTTTTGACTATGCACAAAAGTTTATTCCGATGATAATCCCATGAACAAAACAACAGTTAGATATAGATCAAATTTCTAGTAAATATTGCCCTAAATTAGCATTTTTCAATCATTTGTCCTTTATTAAAATTCCTTTTAGTTATTTAACAAAGTGCCAAAAAGAGATTTTTAAAGATTGTCAATTTTTTATCTAACATTTTAAGATTCTTTATTAAAATTACATATTGACCAAAGAAAAAATTACGAGAAAGAGTTTAATTTTCTTCTACTTAAAACTTCATGAGAATTAAAGATCCTTTATAAAAATAGCAGTTATTCTCTGTAAAAAGTTTGGCCATTTCCAAATATTTATTATTTTATGAATCATACTATTTACTATAACCTGAATCAAGAGATGTATTATGATAAATAAAAGAAAACATGTACAGATAAAATTATGGAGGTTCTTTATGGAATAATAAAAAGTCATTCCTGAGTAGTCACTTTAAATTACTTATATTACTGGGATTTACATTAATTCATTATTGAATTATTACCATTCCTTGGATGAATACTATTGCAGTGAATTCCAGTTTCATTTTAGTTATAATCTCATGTTAAAAAATATTTTGTATCACTTTCATGATTTTATATTACCTTTATTCAGTATCAATTTTAAAGAATATAAAGCTGAAAATCTGTAATATTTTTAAACAAAATTAGAACAGATCAGTGATATTTTAAAACAATTTATTCACTGCAAATTTTCTATTATATATTCAATAGATATATAAACTTTTGTGATTTATTTTTAGTTATTAATGGTAAATATAAATGCCAATTGTTACATGGGAACAGATGTAGTATACTTGTCCTTAATGGCAACTGTTTTATCATTGGTAATTATTTAGAAACCCTGTATGGTGACCGGGGTGCCTCAACGGTGGCTGCGTGGTAACCAAGGGGCAAGAATAGTCCCAATGTACCACAATGCATGTTGTAAGAGGCAACTATAATAGGGTTGAGCGTGGGGTTAACAGCCCCACCTCGTTAAAAAACACCTCGTTACGAAACCTCAACAGAATGCTAAACCCAGCTCTTACCTTCCCAGACGACTTGGCGTGAACAAGGATTTGCTATTTGGGACATGGAACATTCGTACCCTGTACAAAGGCGGTGCTTTGAATAACCTAATTGAGGTATTTATGGATTATAACATCGATGTCCTGGCTATTCAGAAAATTTGATGGCTAGAAATTGGAATTCTAGATAAAAAGAACTGCAGATTGTACTACAGCTGTCAAATAAAAGCCCACCATTTTGGTGTGGGTTTCATCATAAATAAAAGACTGAGTAATGCAGTTATTGACTTCCAAGCAATTAGTATGAGACTTTGTAAACTCCGATTGATAGGAAAGCATTATAACACCACCTTGATCTGTGCCCATGCACCGACCGATGACAAAGACGATGCAGAAAAGGATCTATTCTATGACCTACTCATGAAGTGTTATAATTCATGTCCTGCACATGATTTGAAACTGGTCTTAGGGGACTTGAACGCTAAAATTGGAAAAGAACATTTTGTCAGCCCTCATGCTGGTCTTAACAGCTTACACAGGAACACTAACAGTAACGGACAAAGACTCCTTGACTTTGCTACCTCGGAGAATATGTTTATAGCCAGTACAGCATTCCCGCATACGGAAATTCATAAGCACACCTGGATATCCTCCGACTGTCTAACTCAGAATCAGATCGACCATATACTTGTGGAATGGAGACATCGGAACAACATCATAGATGTAAGAAGCTATAGAGGAGCAAACATCGACACCGACCACATACTTGTCAGATCTAAAGTTAGATTTAGACTATGGAAGAACTTCTACCAAAAAAAAAAAGAGAAGAACAGCTTCATACCTGATATCTCTAAACTAAAGGAGCAGAATATACTTAAGGAATATAAACTCAAACTATCAGTTGGCATCCACTCAGAATTAGAAGCATCTAACAATGATCCCAACTGGAGATCGATAAAGGATATTATCTTTAATTCCGCTAAAGAATCTGTACCAAGTCTAGGGTGTCGCACCAGATCCGAGTGGTTTGACGACGAACTTAGAAAAGCCACAGAAGAAAAAAATAAGGCATTCTTACTGATGTTGCAAAAGCATCGAACAAGAACCTATTTAGAAAATTATAAAATGCTGAGGAAAGTTGAAAAAAAAATACACAGAAGAAAGAAAGTAACCTTTCTTGCAGCCTCCCTAAAAATTTTAGAGAACTTGAACAACCAGAATGAGTGTCGGAAGTTCTACAAATCAGTCAATATAATGAGAAAGGAATTCAGGCCAAGAAGTATCACATGCAGAAATAGGAAGGGAGAACTCGTTGGTGAACCACATGAAGTAACCAAGGCATGGAAAGATCACTTCCCGGATCTGCTTGAAGGGAGAGATGTAACTCTTCCCCATGACTACCCTACCAATCAGGACACTATCGAAGACAAGGATAATCCTCCGCCTTCTATTGAAGAAGTGATCCTTGCTATCAAAAAACTTAAAATTAACAGATTGGCTGGTCCTGACAACATACCTTCTGAACTCTTAAAAGTCAATGAACCAGAGCTTATTAGTGTCTTGCATAAAATTATGGTTAAGACATGGATTACGGAGAAAATGCCCATTGAATGGGAAGAAGGCTCCATCTGCCCCATATTCAAGAAAGGAGACCAACTTGAATGTCGTAATTATAGGGGCATTACTCTACTCAATAGGGCATACAAAATCTTCTCCAATCTGCTCTTTGTAAGACTTCAACCTTACACTGAAAATATAATTGGAGATTACCAATGCGGATTCAGACCCCAAAGATCTACTGTTGACCAAATTCATAGTCTGGGACAAATCCTAGAAAAAACAAAAGAGTATAACATCAAAACCTTCCATCTATTTATTGACTTTAAGGCTGCTTACAACAGATTGACTTTAAGGCTGCTTACTATAGAAAGAGATAAGTTGTTTAGGGCAATGATTGAGTTTAAAATACCTGCAAAACTAATCAACCTTACTACAGCCACCTTAAATAACGTATGTTGCAATGTTAAAATCCAAAACCATTTATCTGAGCCTTTCACTACTGAAAAAGGCCTGCGTCAAGGAGACACGCTTGCATGCCTGCTCTTCAATATTGCCTTGGAGAAATGTATCAGAGATAGCGGATTAGATTGTAGAGGCACTCTCTGGAATAGGTCACTACAAATATTGGCCTATGCAGACGATATTGACATTATTGGAAGATCTGAAAGGGCAGTGAAAGAAGCCTTCAGAGCCTTAGAAACCTCTGCCACAAACATGGGCCTCACTATTAATGAAGACAAGACAAAGTTTATGGAAGTATCGTCCTCAACTGTTGAAATTGACCTCAAATCCTTGAAGATTAAGAACTGCAAAAGAGTTGCTCTAGACAGTTTGAGTTGGAGGAAGTGTGCTGTCAAGGCAACTAGGACCTATAATAGGTTGTTATGCTCATGAAGAAGAACTACTCAGAATGGATGGATAAAAACACAGGAAAGTAATAAAAACAGTAATAAAAATATAATGGGGAAAATAAATAAAATTTACAAAAATTATGAACTTAGAAAAAAAACATAAATAATGAAAACTGAATCTGTAATGACACTTAAGTAAGCAATAATTTTGTCAAAAAAGCAAAAAGGTGAAAAATTTCAAAATGTAACAATAAGGATCTATGCTACATTTATCCCTTTAAGGTGCATATATAACTATAGATGATCAGAATATTTTGTGCATGGGTAAAAGGATATCCTTTCAAATTTTTTAACAACTACATTATCACTGAAGCAAATAATAGTTAGTTTCCACAAAATATATTTCAACTATTTAGAAATAGTAGTAATCAATAATTACTTTTTACATTAAGATTACTTCACAAATTTCTTCTTTCTGCCACAATTTGCAGTTTTCTAATATATGTTAATGATAAAGCATTGATGATTAGTTCATCACTGACACCATAGTTAACATGTGTACTTCAAAGTTCAAACATAATTTTATTCTTTAGTTAGTAGTAGTGGCCAGTTAAATTAATTTCACTTGACAGAGAGAAAGGCTGTGACCTTTCTTCGAAAAACCAATTTATAAGTACCATAATTGATAAGTTTTTTAAATTTATTTTACATAACACAATTATAGCCAAACTTTATTCTGAAAACACAATCTTACTAGGTAGAAACACAACATACTAACAATTATACAATCAGGTTACTTCTTATGTTTTATAAGCCAAAAATTAAAATAATTATAAAAGGTCATATATTGGTATCCCTTGCTAGAGTCAACTGACTTATTTTTGCTTTCAAAGTACCACTGGTGTCCCTGACCCTACAAATAATATCTGCAGGATCAGCAAATTATAAAAGCATACTTCAAATATTATAAGATGATTTCAAGTAGCTTCTCCCTTAGCTGTGTACAGAAAAGACATATTTATTAAGTCCTAATTTATTCTTTTTATATATTTTTATGTCATTAATAAAAAAGCATTTTTGTTCTGAAATCTGCCTGTGAGCATGAACATCAGCATCCTACTGCAGTAATCAGTTTTTTTCAGTTTTAAAAATTAAGTAAACAAAATTTAAATTTATATCACTTTTCTATTTTGTATTCTGGAAATAGTATATTCAGTAAATTATTTAAAAAGAGAGACCAAGAAATTTTAAATTCTGGTGGGAGGCGGGTTCAGTACTGAAGTAATATAATGCATATTTAGGCTAAAAATGTTAAGTGATTATATATCGTAAATAATAATAATTTTAATCAAAATTAAAATTATAAAATTACAAAAAAACTCCTATGGTTTAAATTCATTTCTAAGTGGCATACATATACAAGATACATAAAACAGAAAAATATTTTTAAACAGAGATAATTATAGAAATAAATAATTCAGAAAAGATTTATTTTGCACAGAAATTCCATAAAGTATCATTGCATACTCATATTTCCTGGTTTAACAAAGAGATTTATTTTCTATTTCTATCTTTTGAAAGTAAACAATCCCTTTCAAATACTGTATGCGATAGTTCAGAATTATAATATAATCTCAGCACTCAAATATACTTTCTTAAAATGCAAGAAAATTGAAAATACAGAAACTTACAACACATCCTTTTTTATGGTGAAATCCTATAACAAACACATGAATGATTGGTGATTCACAGGACACATCAGTAACAGATGTTTCAGACATTTCTGAATATTTGGCAAATATCTGAAAATATAGATAAAAACTTATTAAAGTAAAGTTTTTTTTCTAAGAAAATAAAAGTAACCAACACTGTATTTTTGTACATCAAATTATTCTAATTATTAATCAATAATTTGACACTTTAACCCTCTGGAGTCCACAGCTGGCTTTCCGGCTCTTCATTCACACGACCAAGCCGCCGGCCAAAAATTTCTATGTTTGCCTACCCTCATGGAATCACAGGTGGTCATTCTTGGGAAAGGGGACACTTGACGTTGATTTATAACTGCGTCATTGTGTGAGTGCTAGTTTCGTTGGCCCATATACTATAATAGAAACACAAACATGTGTATATGTTCTACTGAGCACTGATTACTGTCCTTCTCTCTCAATTGATGTTGGATTTTTACTTAGTTTCGTGATAACAGTTGAATTTTTTAGTGTAGTTGAAAAATAATAAATATGGTTTTAAAACCGTTTTTAAAATGAGTAAATATAGCTAAGTTTTGATTCAAGAGAAATGCAATTATTTTCGCTAAATCATAAAATCTTATGTAACAAAATAAATTGTATACAGCTGACACAAATTGATAAATAATTTAAAATATTTCAGAGCCATACTAGGATTTAGTTTTGAAGGAGAGGAGTTGAACTCAAAGAGAATTCCAAACTGAGGTCTGATTAAATCCCCTCTCCGGACAAATCTCATTATTTTTTTAAACTCAAATCTTAAAATATACTAAACTTGCAGAGAAATTAAATATTAGTACTTAATATTAATAATTACAACAAAAATTATTGAAATTTTAATATATATATATATATAAGTCCTTGCACAATCGTAGTTTACATGTTTCAGTAATAGTAGATGTGTAAAACAAATTTAGAACAAAAATAATTTTAAAAAATTAGAAACTGAAAGTTTTTGAAAATTTTTATTTCAAAATAAAATTTTGATTAAGTATGCAATACTTAAAAAATTATGTTGAATATGTATTTTTATTTGAATTATAAAGTTCAATACAGTAAACACCTTAATTACTGGAGAAAAGACATGAACCAATCTAACCCCCACCCCCCAAATTTGGCTACAGACCTAGTATGATATTTTGGGGAAAAAATAAATTGAACTCTTCTTTAGAATGAATAAAATACACTAATGGGAAACATTAGTTTTATTGGTAATCTATATACAAAGGAATAGCTTGGTTTTTATCAGAAGTTCTACTGTTAATTTTTAATATGTTAGATCCATTGAAACAGGATAATCAGCTGAAAATGAAGTCAGAATGGATAAAAATATGTATTCTCATAGAGAAATTCAAAACATTTTCCTATACCGTAAGGTAGCGGTGTACCTGATCTATCATTATGATAAGGAGACTGAAAGAACTGTAAAATATTTTGATATTTGATGTTAAAATGAGATGGAATTTATACTTTTAGTAATATATGTAAATATTAATTGGATTGTTTAGTTATTTTAATCTGCAGTTTTACTTTTTAAGTAAACAAATTGGAAAATAAAGAATAGAACTTGTAAAAATATTTTAATGCTAGATGAAGATATTTCATCTTACATTTTGAAAAACATGTTGTGGCACTTACTTTTCTACATTTTACTATAAAAAATAAGTTACACTAAAATAGTTTTATTTATAGACTTTTTTTAGAAATAAAAGCTTTATTTTAAAACTATCTAGTAAAATTTTGAATGCTCAATGACCATCATACACTGAAATATCTAATTTGTTTCCACAATGTGTCTGTTATTTTATTCAATGCATTTTGAAAACTAGCAGCACAGAAGAAAAGTTCAGAAACATGTTGTAACTTCCACATGTCTTTAAAATGAGTCATTTTATCTTTCCTTAGCCACCACTTTGGGTGCTAGCTAAAGGGGAGAATACAAAAGGTCCCTCACTCCCCACATTCAGAAGAAGGTAACAACGGCTGAAATGTTCAGACCTGTAAACAGAGGGGGAAAGTAAAGCAATTTTCCACTTTCGGCTGGACTGGTCTTTTGCAGACTATCACAAAATCCTCCCTCAGACTTCAGAGGGTTAAGCATGAGTAACAAGAATAACTTTTAAAAAAAAATTTGGATGTAAAGTTCTCTTTACATCCAATATAAATTTTTTATTTTCTGGTTACTTTTCTTTCATATTTTATATTTAAAATCTCTAAGAAAAGCAAGGTGCAAGAGAGGATCAAATACAGATATAACAGAATATATAAAACATAACAAACCTTAGTTTTATTGTAACTGTACTAACTTTTCATTAATATAATACTCTGATATAAAACATTTTTACTGTCTTCTTAAAGGATGCAAAGCTCGATTAACTTTTAAGAAGTCAAAAAAATGACACACATATATTCATTATCTATATAGTCAATGAAATTTAAGGGAAAATTTGTTATAAAATGTACTTGTACAGTCTATCAGTAGGGCCAGCTGCAGTATATTTGACAACCCCTTCTTCCTTGTATATATCTCATAAATTAGTAAACATACTTAGTCCTCAATAGCATCAAAATATGCAAGTATTTTTTTGTAATGAAATATATATTTGAAATAAATTAAAAGATTAAAAAAAACGAATTATATGTTTAAAATGGTAAATTAACACTAATTTCATTTAAATTAATCTTAGTAGACCCTAGGAAATGAAGTTTACCAATTTATGTAAAGAAATAAGAAATTAGTAAAACTTCTTTATCAAGGCACATAACTGTTGCACACAAAATTATTAATTACAAAAGATATGAAGGCAGTCCTAGAAAATAGATAAAGAAAGCTATACTAGAAAAATGCACATTATCTATAAAATAAACTTCAGAGGTGAAAGATGAGACTTGGTCATATGGTTTTACCCATCCAAAGTAAGTAGAGTGTCAAATCTTATCTGCAAAAACACAATGTAAAAGAGAAGAAAATACCAGACATTCTCTCACATAAAGTTCCAATATTTTTGTTAACTTTCACTGCTATTGGGTTGCAGTCTGCAACCATAAATAATATACAAAGATTTTTAAATTTATGATTAGGAATTGGCCACTGGAACTGGCTATGTCTATGCATAAGAATGAATTCAATTGTATGAAAACTGAAAAAAAAAATTGATTTTCACAATCACAAAAGAGCAGATATGAATTAAGGTATTATATTACAACACCACTATAAGCATATCTGTATATGAAATATACTAAAAATATATCTTAATTATTTCTCTGAATTTTAATTCCATATCATTATTTAGAAAAGAACCTTAATACAAGAGTGTAATATCTTCAAATTTCTCATCAATAACTTGCTTTTTTTTCACTTGATTTATCCATTTCTAATTTCAAGGAATCTGCATAACTGAACTGGACCCTGAGTAATGATTTTGCCTGTTTGGATAATCAGCTTGTAGACATACCATAATAAGGCTGAATTTTACTTTTATCTGGGAAAGTGCACCTCATCTAATTCGAGAGATTTAAGCTTCTATCAGTTTTTGGTAACTCTTTAAGCAGGTGAATATGCTATAGTGGTCATTCTATTTGCATGAATAAAATGAAAAGCTATAAGAACTCAGTTCTTAAACTTTTTTGGATGTCGTAGTGAAATATTGATGAAAATTCATGTCATCAAACCTTTTCTTAAATCTAGCCTCAGCAAGACCAATTTGGGGCTAGATCATTTATTTTTCAGATAATTTTTAGATAATTCTGACACTTTAAGAAACTGTAGACACATTATGCTGTTAGTGCCTCTCACTGAAACTACAGTCATACACATACATAAATATACATGAAACCTATGAATCTGACAATAAAAATTCATACCATATCTAAATAGAATACTGGTTAAATTCTTCCAAAATTAAACTTATGAAGAAAAACATATATATTGAAATTTTAATAATGAATCTTAACAACATAAATGGTATAGATCTTCACTAAATCTTAACAGCAGTACATGTTTTAGTTAGATAATAAAACAAAGCAGAACTAAGACATTAGGATGAAAATTTACATAAAAATTGCTTATACAAGTCTTCTCACCATTTGACTATTAATACTTTTGAAGTTAAAATTCTTAAATCTACAGTAATAGAAAATATAAACAGATCTGCACAACTAATACTGATATATCAAAATATAGAGCAACATCTCATATAGTATTAGTAATATATATCATTAAAATATAGAGCAATAAAATTTATCATCATTAATAAATCACTGTTTATATTATAAGAGTGGCTTATAATATTATATAAACTAATTTATTTTATAAGTGACCTTCACACCAGCACAGTAAATCTTAAAGACCCAACACTGCTAATGGATACGATTATATACAGCGATGAAATTTTAAAGCACTTCATTCACATAAAATATTTTAAATTTACTAGTTGTTTAAAAATTTAGAATATTGCATCACAATATCCTTTTAATAAATAAATCGGTAGTTTTCTACTGATGAAAATATTAATTTTATTTCACTAAACAAGAAAATAGTTTCTAAAATCTATTATCACTATATATATACTGTAAGCTTATATTCCAAAAATACAATATTTGAAGCAAAAAAATAAGCTACAATCAATTTTAAGCATATTCATAAGCAGTTATGCCTATATTTAAATGACATTTAAACAGTACGATGTGAATTCCCCTTTATGTGAATGCAGTAGCTGAAAAACAAGTACATACCATTATAAATACATCAATAAATAAATATATACAGTATTTTTTATATAAAAATTCTCATACCTTATGACAGCATTATGTTTAGCGATGAATCTTTCAATGAAAATGCCTTTTACTAAAATCGTCTAACAGTGTAAAATGAAAACAAGGCAGCCATTAGTGGTACTTTATAAAAGTTGTAGTAAAAAACGAAACTGAAACTATTATTAGGCTATTAGAAAATTAGTAGCATTGGCACTATTAAACTACATTTAATACTTTATTATAGATTTTTCAGCACTAGTAATGTCTAAAATTCGTTATGAAGTGTAAATCAACATTATATATTACTGTATTGATTTTTGTCATTACACCATTTTTTAAAATTAACAATCAAAAATATAATTTTATGCCTTTTACTGACTGTTTGAAATACTTTTTCTTTTACTGAAAAGTTCCTTTACAATTATATTGCCCTTTTTTTAAATGCTATTTTTATTTTATTGCTAAAACTATACGCAGTAAAAGTACATTGCAACTTTATCAAGTTTGACTTGATGACGTGACGTCACTGAAGTAATGAAGTCGGAGGTTATGTATATATTGAGGCTTTGGCGAACTGTGGAATGAAGAATTGAATAATAAATGATAGTTAAGATCTATTGTATTACATAAATGTATTCACATGCACAATAAACTTGTTACCATCACTTAAATTACAAAGATCGCTGTAAATTTTATAATCCTTTTAAAAACGAACAATTTATTAACATTCTGTAGATTATAATATTACAAGGGGAGTTTCGTGGGACTATGTGTTATAGAGTATTTCAGCTGTGATTGGTACTCTTCAATAAAATTTAGTTTTATGGTGAAGCATTCTTAATGGTGAGAAAGGGGTTACGTTTGCAGATTGAGTGTTATTTTCAAAATATTTTTTGGATTTCTCCATCAAGATGATTAATAAATAATAACGCCATTTTTGATTGTTTATGTGTTAGATCGGTGGAATGAGGAATACTGAAGCAAAACTTGCGCGCATTGTTTTCTTCTGAACCGATAAAGATGGAGAGAAGAAACTGAGCGCCGCACCACCGTTAAGGGTAAGCGACATGTAAATGGCTGTTGTGAAAATTTAATAAAAATTTAAATTACTAATTGTCCGATTTCAGTATTCATTACGTGTAAAAAACAATGGTTTGTTTCTTTCATGCTTGTGTTTTTTTTTAATTATTTAATCTGTCATTTTATAAAATTTTTTATGGAGTTGTAACGCATCTGTTATAGTAGTAATTAAGTATGACTATGGTTAGATAAGTATGAATCTTGATTTTCATCATCGGGAACTCAAGATTTTGATTAGTAGTGTCTGAATGCCAGCGATACTGGCTTGAGAGTAAGTTTGATTATTTTATAGATTCTTTTAATTCATACATACAAGAAGTGTGTTTGTGGTATTATTTATATTCGTGTGTTTGCATGCTTAAAAATGATACACACTACAGAAAAGTCTAACTAATGGCCACTTAAAGAAAGCGATAGTATGTATATTTAGGATATATATTTTATAATAGTTGTAGTTAAATTCAATTTTGTTTTATAGTAAAATAGTGATTTTTTGAGAAGACAAAAGATGTAAATTAAGAAATATGTTATTGCTTTAAATCGTAAACTCTAGTGTCTACTTTTTATATTTAGTTAGCCGTGAATATTTATACCTGCAATGAATTAGCTATGGTGCGTATGATGCATGATTGTACACAAAATTATTTTATTATTAGACCTAAAAATTTATCGCAGTTTAGTTTATAATTTTGGGATTATAATCAGAGATAGTCGGATGTTTGTTATTTAAATTATATTTTCTTACTAAAGGGACAAAATATTGTTTGATCGCAAAATTTTGATTATTAAAATATTTACGTAGGCTACGAAAAGATCGAGTAAATTAATATTTTATGAGTCTTTATTTTAAATGATATTTCTCAAAAAGAAATCCCTAGTTATTAAGTCAGGCTTTTTACGTTCGCAAACAGGATTTTTTTTTTAATTTTAGGTACGTTTTAAAAATAAAAATTTTTGAATAAAATTTATATATAATGAATTTTATGTCATATTAATGTTATTTTTTTTGTTTCATGTCAGATTTGTGTGAGAAGTTATTGTTTTAGTTACACATACTTAAGATGTGTCTATAATTTGAGTGAAAGTTATATTAACATTTTATTTGGATTCTGGCATAAAAGGTAAAATTAGTTACAATGCACATATGATCAGTTTCTTCTAAACATCCTAGACATTTACCCTTTAAGCATTATTTAACTTTGTTTACATGGAGTTATATTGAATTTTGCTGGTTCTTTGATAATCTATTTTTGTTTTGAGATTCATTAATCTAATTTTTTTTATTGTTTCCAAAAATCATCAGAAGATTAAATAAACTGTCAACAAACTAGGATTAAATCTTGAATTTATAGTAAGGCACTAAACTATTCTAAAATTATTAGAGAATTATGTTGTGTTTTTTACTTATAAAAGTCTTGATTTTTTTTTTTTTTTTGTACTTTTCAATTATTTTTTATTCTTTCAAATAATTTGGCAATCTATTTAAAATCTATTATCAGTTTAATAATTGTTTAAGATTCATTTCATGTGTTAAGTTTTTATTTTGAAGTTTTTCCAGTATTAATGTGTGTAATATACCAAAGTTTTTGCGAGATTTTTTTTTACTTTTCAAATAATTTGACAACCTATTTAAAAATTATCATCAGTTTAATAATTGTTTAAGATAAATTTCTGTGTTAAGTTTTTATTTTGAAATTTTTCCAACATTAATGTGTGTGTTATATACTAAAGTTTTTGGGATATTTTCATGTGGAAAAGTCTCTTAAATTAAAATGTTCTTTTATGAGTCAAAGGAAAATCATAATACTTTATTAGCAAATCATTGAATTGACTTTTTTTTAATCAAGCAGTTTTCTAGGGGTGTTTTTGTAATGAATATTTTTCACTAGTATAAATTTTCCAGGTGAAGTTTTACTGTTGTTAATTGGATTTTTTTTAGAAATAATTTCCAGATAATTTCTAAAAAGCAATGTTACCATGTATTGTTTGTCTAGGAGGTTGGTCTCAAAGCATTACAATTTACAGTTTATAGTATGTATACCAATATAAATGGATGTGCTAGAAATACCTTCTTATCTTAGATCTTATAGCCTTCTCATTTTTAGAAGTTATTGGGATATTCATACTTTAAGATTTTCATTTAAATTTTAATATGGAACAAAATTTGAATTTTTTTAATTCAAAATTTTTACTGGTATAGATGTACCAAGTAAAAGTAATTTTGTTTTGATTCTAGTTAAGTAACATTGATTTGATTAATCTTTATAGTGATCAATTTATAATTCTTAAAAACATTTTCATGTTATTTCAATTGTAAAAATAAATTGAAATCATAATTTTGGTTTATTTTTTCAGGATTTTCAAGTGCATTTTTATTGTATGTATTAAAACAAATTATATTTTCAGGTGGGCATTTTCCAGTATGGAAAATATACATAGTTTAGACCCCAGAAAACAAGAGCTACTTGAAGCTAGATTTCTGGGAAATAGGGTATTTATAATTCCTTATCTTTTATGTTTATATACATACCTAATAATATGAAAATACTTTATAATTATTTTATGTTAATCAGTCATTGTTATTTGTTTAAAAAGTTGATTTTTAATATTAAATTTTATTATTGATTTGTTACGCAAAAATGTTTTGTTTTAATTGTTAGTTATATTAGCTTATTTGATTACTGCATTTTAATAAATGTTTTCTGAAATAGTAGTAACCTTTGTTTACATTCAAGTATAATCTTTAAAAAATATGTAAAATAAATAAAATTACGTTAGCTGTTGGATTGAAATTTCTTAGATGTAATGTTTTGAAAAAAGGATGTTTATTAGAATATTTAATTTTTCATTTTTAAATTTCCTTAACATGTATGCATCTAGGAAATAATTAGTAAGAAATCTTTGTGGCAAAATTAAACCTTTCTATAAAGAAAAATTCATCAAGAAATATAATTAAAATATATAGATTTTTAAATTACATTCTTATCTATCAACCTAGGAAATATTTAAAATAAATATATGCTTCTGTTAAACTAGATTTTGTAAAAAAAATGTATAACATAAATGAATTTTAATAAGCTTTATTTTTTAACTCTGCATTTTTGTACAATTTTAAGATAAAAATATAGTTTATTTGATTTTTTTTATGCTCTTATTCATGTGATAAAAATTTCATAATTCTTTTGAATTTTTATGAAATAAAGATATGATAAATTTGTTTATGAAAATAACATGAATAATAATTAAATATGTATAACAATTATTATTACTTAAATCTATTCAATTACATATTCTCATTCCATTTTAATTAGGCTGTTTATATTATATAAACAGTTTGGTAAAAATAATGTTAAATACATTTGATTTTGTCAAAAATTTTAAATATATTTAAATACATGGATTATTAGTTTTGAGGGAGCTGGACATTTACAATCATATTATTTTCTTCTTTTTACAAATGAGTGGCTTCTTTGACATTTACTAATTTTTTTAAATGGTCCTACATACTTTTGTGACCAATCAAAACCTCATGAGGATCTATCTCTAGCAGAATTGGTGTGGAAAATATGCTAGGTAATATTGATAGAATTGTCGTTAACAATGATCAATACTTATATATTTGTTTAACAGTATCAAATGTTAATTTCATTCTGACCTAACATAGAAAAAGATCTAGCTCAATTGTTCACTTAAGATGGCTAACAACTTCAAGTACAAGGTTGCCAGCCAGTCATAAAACTGAAAATCTCAGGAAGTTCGGGAAAAATCAAGGAAATTTAACAAACTACAGTGACTTTTAACTGAAAAAATATGTGTGTGTATTTAAAAGAAAATTGAGAGTTTTGTGGTACTGGAGGATATGAATGAATTTTTAAGACGTAAACTACCATACCCACCATACAACTTTCTTACTCCATAATGAATGCAATTTTGATTTATATATATATATATATATATATATATATATATATATATATATATATATATATATATATAAATTTTCATAAAAATATCCTTTTTTCACTTATTGGGATGTTTGGGCACTGGAAGCTATGAATGAATTTCAATTTCAAAATCATGTATATTAATTTATTTAAAACTCATCTCTCCAACTCCATGCCAAAATTAATTTCAAGAAAAAAATGCTTATTGCCACAAAAATAAAATAAAATAGAAATTAAAAAATAAAAATAAATTCTTAAAACAAAATTAAGAATACAAAATATTTAAAGTAACAGATTTAACAATCAATATATTTTGGCTAACATAGTATTTTATCACTCTATTTATTCTCTTTTGGGTGAAGTTTTTAAACTGTTTGAAAATATTGAGCACCAAATCTGTAAATATTTCTTTCCTCTGTGGTTTGGTAAAGGGATCTAGATATCACATAAATGAGTATCTTGGTCATAAAGGCATTGTCCTGCTGACAACCTGGCCTAATGTGGCCCTTGTTAGCCTAAAAATGTTGATTTAAATGCTCCCAAAAATATACTTGGGTCTACCATGAGTAGCCAGTCTAAATAAGTAGATTTGGTTAAACAGTGATTACTATCAATAGAATGAATTACTATGAATTGTAAACAACTTTTGTCATCTCTTGGACTCCTTATCATTTGCCTGATATTTAGATTACCCATTGGTGAATCTGTATTCTTGTGATCTTATCTGAAGAAAGCTCTCATATTCACCCTTATGCCATTTCTATAAGATTTCAAATACTTCTTATCTCATTTTCTTCCACTACTGCCATTTCTCTCTTGCTTATGTTCAGCGTTTAGCATTGTTCCACCTCTGTATGCCATTTTTTTCCTCTGTATTCCTTGTTTCTGCTGCACTTTCTTCTTCCCAAGAGGTTAGTGCTTAGATGATTTTTTCATCATCTGTGCTTATATCCTAAAATTTATTTTTACAGATCTTTTTTAGCCAGTTCAGTTGGTTTTCTTTATTCATGCTTCTTTCTCCAGATGCAGCAAGAGTCTCACCACGAACTCAATCAGTCTCTATTTTTAGATTTCTTAACATTCATGATTAAAAAAGTTTACTCTCAAATATATATGTTAATCCAAAGAGATTTATGCAGTTTAATGCATTGTCTAACAAGAATTTATATATATTTTATTGACACTAAAATAGAAGTTTAACAAATTTTCTTCAGTAAATTTATTTTCTATGTTCTTATTCATTGTTTTGTATGTGTGTTCAAACTCTCCTGATTCTTGTACATTTTAGAAACACAAATAACAAAAGTGTTGCTGAACAAATCTAAGAAATTTCATTTTTTGAAATGTTTGAGTGGGCTTGCCATTATAGTGCAGAAGGTGAAATTTTATCATCTAGAACAGATGAGGTGCTGAGTTTGAACTGTGACCTTAATTATGATATGGGAAAGCTGTTGTATTAATCTAACATCAGTGGTTATATGTCTTAGGCTTGGGCAACTTACAAAATTCAGCTTACTTTTTGAATATCCAAAAAATGAAACATAAAGACTGATATCAAAGTATCAGCCTTTAATATATTCCACTTTTTTATCATTTTTGGCAATAAACTGAAAACATAAAAAATAACCAAGACATCTTGTGTTGTTTCTTCAGAGATATGGTTTGGTAAGTTAAAATATTTAATGATAATTTCATGGTTTATGCATCTCTGTGTTGAAGTTCAAAAACAGTATTACTAAACTTAATTTAAAAAAAAATTGAATAGTGAGTTTTCTAAAATTTCATAATGGTAAGAATGGGAATGACAATATTTTTTTTTTAGTTATACAACTAGTAAATTACATACTAATATTATACCTAAAAATGTAGCAAAAATTATATATGAGTATCTTTTTAATTCTTAATCAACTTTATTAATACAAAACAATGTGCTACAGACCATTATAATATTTAGGTTTGTAGAAAGGATTAAGTAAAATCATTTTTACTAAATATAGTTTTAGAAAGACCATTATAATTTTTAGGTTTGTAGAAAGGATTAAGCAAAATTATTTTTACTAAATATAGTTTGAGAAAGAGATATTTGAAAATTTATATTTGTATTATACAGCAATTAATTTTCAATGAAAATGGGCCTGTTAATCACACATAAACATTAATAAATTTAAAATGTATAAATAAAGTTCCTATAAAAAATTTATTGTGCTGTTATATATTTTATATCATTATTTTGGGAGTCTTTATAATTTTTATTCACTTTATTATAAATACATCCATGTGTACATTTAAAATATATTTTCCTAATTCAAAGTACACAATAAAAAGTTAATCTGTTTTGAATATATGTGCTGTTTGTAATATTAAAATATTACAAACAGCTCATATCTTTAATACTGCTTAACATAGAAAATTACTGAAATTATATCAATTTATAAATTTATGGAATATCAGTCCTTTTTTAGTTTGTCTAGGATACTGATTTAATACGTAGAAAGAAAATTACTAGGTCTATATATTTCTTCTTGAGGGTTTATTTTTGTTTTAACTACTGTATAATTATAAATTTTGATATTGATATGCAAAAAAAAACTGCGGTTGATTTGAGTTCTTGAAAAAACTTGAGTAGGTTTTTCAAAATCCTATTTTAAAATTTCACATATCTAACTCATAATAAAAATATTGATTTAAATCAAATACATATCTATTAACACATTTGCTGCTTATTATACATCAATGGTTGGTCAACATACAGGAAGATGATACTAGAACATTGGGTTTGGCAGTGAATATGCTAAATATTTTATCATTGGAAATGGGCATAAAATTTTCAAAAACATAGGAGTGCCCTAAACTGCACAGCATATCAAACACTTAAAAAATAATCTGATTAAACACAATAAAAAATTATGTAAACAATTTAGAATCAGAAAATTTTCAATATAAAACAATATGGGTTTCAAATCAATATAAAAATATTGTTAAAAAATATATATTTACAAATCCATGGATTGCTTAGTATTGTATGCAAGGTACAATTAAGTCAGTAAAACAAATTTTATCAGGTTCTAAGAATTAAAATATAAATATATATATATATATATATTGCAATAAGTTAATGCCTTTGTTAGAATTTTATTGAATAAGAAAAATTTTAAATCCAACTTTTAGTATTAAATAATCACCTTTTATGCAGCCAGCAAAATTTTTGAATGTTAAAAAAGATTTTTACTTCAATATTTTTAAATTAAAAAAAAAAAGCTCAGAATGTGTTTTGCAATTTTTTTTTAAATTTGTAATCTTAATAAGGGATTAACATTTAAATTTATTTCATTTATTATAAAGCCGATTACATAACAAAAACCTGAATAATTTTCAAACCCCTAAAAAGAACCAAAATTCTTTTAAATGTTAAATAATAATAATAATAATACCAAAAGCCATAAAAAATCTACAAAGTTAATTTGAAATTTTTCATTTGTTTATTTATTTTACGTAGGTTGTTGCCAAACTTGAAAAAGTTGCTAAAGCTGTCATTATTTTATTATAACAGAGACCTATATAAATGAGATATTTATAATGGAAGATGTCAAATAAGTATTTAGAATAAAGAAAAATGCTAAAATTTTACATACTTTATTTATGGAATTTTACAATGTTGCTTTTAAATTTTCAAATAAGACTTGTAGCAAAAAGCACTCCCAACCAAATAACCATCCAAATAAGATATTAATTTAGTTTTTTCTGCTAGCAAATTTTACGTGATGTACATTATAAGCTTTTGTTAAAACAATTTAGTTAGTCTGGATATTTATATATTGTTGTTATTCATTTCTATTTTCTTTACTTCTAGAGTTTTTCAAATAGTGTTCAAGAACAGCTTCTCCAGGCTCAACAAGTTAGTCAAAATGCGGGTCTGCTACAAGGTGCAAGTGGACTAAATCTTGCAATTGGTGCTAGCAATAGCAATAGCAATAATAATCAAGACTCTAATCTAAGTGCTGCCAGTGGCAGCTCTATGAGTAGTGATAAAGAATCAGAGGTAATTTTTGTACGTTCCTTTTCTGTCTTTATTTATTTATTTTATTTTTTTTCTAAGATGTTTGTAAACCTTTATGAGTTTTACACAAATCTGCATTATTTTAATTATGTTTTAGTTTGTGTATTAACACTTGTATTAAGACTTGTGAATCTTGTGATTATTATTTCAAGCAGTAGGCTTATTAAAAAATTCTTCCATGTCTAATGCATTTGATTTTAAGATCTTTTGAATTCCTTTTTCTAGGGTTAGTTTCTAGACTTATATTATTTTATGCAGAATTTTTTTTCTTCTGTTTTACAATTTTCAAATTCAAAACAAAAATAGCATCCACATATTGTTCTGAATGATGTTTTTTTTTTTTTTTTTTTTTTTTTTTTAATATAAGATATTAAGATATTTTAATTGAAAATAAAGAAAGGTGGTTACTTGCTGTGAAATTAACATTATTATTATAATAAGAATTTTTTATTCTTTTTAGAAAAATTTAATCTTAATTATGTAATCTATGTTTATTATTATACTTTTAAAATATGCCAGTAAAAATTAAAATAGAGCATTCTATCATTTGGCATCCTTTTGGGGATTATTTGAAAACTTCACCAAAAAATGTTTAACTGATTCATTAAGTCAAGATTATACCTTTAATTGTTTCTTGAAAAGCAAAAAGTATCAATAGAAATAAAGTGAAAATCCAAGTAATCTGCTCTTTGGAACGCGTTCAAATCCCACTGTTGGCACAGAAGTCTGTAGCCATTCGGAATCAGTTTTAAGCAGTAAGTCCCAGTCTTATTAGGTCATGTGTAGCAAAACATTCAAGTTGTTACTGATTTTGCTTTCTACAGCTTTGTATATAAACAGTGATATTTGGGCAATATATCTTTTTTAAAGTAAGCCATCCCAATCCAGGTTTACAGAAGTTCTTTTGCAGGTATAACAGTTTTATTATCTCAGAATTAATAAAAATAACTTTTTGCCATTCAAAATTGACTATATTCAAATTTTAATTGTTCATTTATATTTGGTTAATCTGTTAAATCTGGAGATTTTATTTTGTAGAATGTCAGATATCAATTCTGATAATTTTGTGTCTAAAAGATCCACAAAACTCTCTAAATTCTACCAAAAAGTTTTCAACGACCTTCTTAAACAAAAACTGCAGCACTGCATATGGAATTTCATTCAAGCTACTTTTTGAACACTTCTTGCACTAAGAACAAACTGGAAAATAACCAATTATGTTATTATGTTGAAACATAATTGGTCAAGTTTAAACTTAAAAAGTAATTTTTGAGTTTGTTGAAGACAAACATTTAATCATTTCCTTTTATTTTTATAGATGTCTTGTGTCACTGAATTATGTTATGTATTTCATTCATTTTCTAATAAAATCTAAATAGATGTAAAAATATTTCTTTTATATTTTGAGATCTTAAAATCTGTACAAAATGCAAGTAATGTCCATGTTTATGTGTTCTCCTTCTCACAGGTTTTACTACTAATATTGCTTGAAGGAGGGAATAAAGTATTCCTTAATTTTGTTGATTAAGTAAATGGTTTTCAAAACTGTTTTCATTTTGCAGTCTCAAAGTTAATTTTTACAGACTAAAAGAATGATTAAAATATAATTAACTAAAATCTAAAGTTGGCTATGGGAATTTAAAACTTAAAAAATTAACTTACATTACCAATATTTACAAATAAAATAGGTAGTTATAATCCAGCCAATTGGCTTTGAAAGGTGTTTAGAGAAAGGGAACAGCAATTCCTGTGGAATGATGGCTTTATTAGATGCCATGTATTGGTACAGTGTAATTGAACAATCTTGAGGACCACCGTCAGACAGTTTTCAAATTTAAACTGCATCTTTTTCCTAACAACTGAAACTTTTTCTACAAGTTAGACAAGTACATTGGTATATTATTGCTCTGTAGAGATAGATTTAAAACATTTGTCAAATATATCACTAATATGCTAGTTTCAGCAAAAAGTGTGAACACAAAATACTTGGGGCTCCCATGATCCCATTCTCATGCAAGAAAAATTGGAATTTCTTAATGCAACTGCAACAGGATATTGTCATGCAAAAGACATCATGAATTGTAGTAGTATAACAAGCCTTTGTACTTAACTTCTATGTCTTTGTATAGCTTTTAGAAAAATGTTGATTTTAGAGTTTTGTTTTTTATGTAATTTACTGTTATAATTGTATGTCTGCTACACATTCTAACACCAGATTCAACAGAGGAATAAGCCATTTCTCTATACAATGTGTTCAATGTGGATAATGCAATGGGTTTACTAAAATACTTTTTTTTTTCCTAAGAATAAGTGCTTGCAGTCATTTACAGAAATGATCAAGTATCATCAGTATTTTACATACATGAATGCAGTTTTGAAAGATTATTTTTGGATCTTTGATTCTCAAAAGGATTGAATCTCATTAGGCATTAAATGCAGGCAAAATTTGTATGTCATGAAATGTATTTTGACAATGAATTCCTTATTGCTATAAAAGTGAAATGGGTTTAAAAAAATTTTAAAATAGGCAAACAAAATAATAATTTCCATTGAAAAATTATTCAACATTGTTGAAAAAACATGTGAATTGGTTAAAGAATTTTATCCAATATATATATATATATATATATATATATATATATATATATATATATATATATATATATATTGGATAAAGATTATTGCATGCAGTACAGAGAAGGAAAAATGATGGGGGAAGAGAGGCTGATTTTCTAGTTAAAAAAATGTTTTTTCTTTTCATTTTTGTAAACATTAAGCAATACAAGTGTTCTATTATTTTTACTTTTATTTAAATTATTTAACAATGAGATTTTTCTTTCAGCAAAATTTAATAGGAATGCTTTATTTATTTTCCTATAGAAATAATGTTACATTCAGTACACATTTATTTGGTACTGTAAACTAGCCAATTACCAAAATTATGTAGGGTAAAAGTTTTACTATATTTGAATATCAAGCATTTTAATTAAAATTTAAGGGAGAAAGTGATGTCTTTCCTTGATTAACTTTTGTGTATGCTTGCTTGTTTGTAACAAAGATAGGTTAAATTAAATTATTCTCGGTTTTAGTTTTATAACTAAATTATTTCTTTCAGTCTCCTGACAAGTACACTCAACATAGACCACAAACAGAAAGGAAAAGGAAAAGAAAAGAAGACACACAAGCCTCATCAGGTATTTAATGATTGAAATTCTTAAAAGAATTTAATATAATTTTAATTGTATTTATGAACTCCAAATGCATAATACTTATTATAAAATTTGGATTTTATACAAATATTTAATTATTACCCATAAAATTAAGAATGTGATAGCCTGTCTTTGTAGGAAATGGAAAACATGGACTTTTGTGTGGATATATAAGATTTGTTTGTATAAAACTGTGTAATGTAAAGTTTGCCAAGGCATCATTTATGAGTTATCGGAGGGGGGACAGGGTCACCCATAAAGTTTGAAAATATTGACAATCCATAATAAAGAATTCACAGCTAATTTAAATATAAGGAAATATAGAAAAAAGATTTTAAAAATTTCTCAGCTGACATTGAATTTTTCTTTAGAATTATTATTAAGGATTAGTTTAAGTTCTAAAAAACCAAATTTTTAAAAAAAATGCTGAAACTGCAATGCAAAATTTTATTAATCATGTTTAATTTTTAGAGCCAATACTAGAAAAGTTATTTATAGGTATTTTAAGAGTTAATCATGAGTAGTTATCAATGTATTAACTTTTGTCTTGTTGTAAAAGGTCAATCAATTTGTAAGAAGTTTTAATATACTTACAAATATTAATGAGATGTAAAAGTTTTTGTAAAAACACTAATTTGTAAATAAGTACATTATTAAAAAAAAGTAGTCAGCTGCCACTATAGTTTTACTAAAAAAGTTGCTCCTAACCTATGAAAGTTTGTCCATCCCTGGTATAATCTTATTTACAGTTTATACATGGGAAAATTAGAGGGAAAAAACACTAGCAGAAGATATTTTACATGAAATATCTTTATTTACAGCATTTGGTTTCTTTTGTTATGAACAAAAGACCCTCTCACTTTGTTACAAAATTTCTAATTTAAATCAGTACCTACTATGATTATAAATAGTTATAATCTTCTATGCATACGTACCTAATGTAATTATAAATAGCTATAATCTTCTATGCTAGGTGTAATATTTGAATCTATTGATTCTCATAGTGAAAATCCTTAAATAAAAAACACTTATTGACTAAATAAATGAAATCATTTTATAAGATTTTTTTATATGTGCCTATAAAAGCATTTATTTAATTCAAATACCTAAATAAAGTTTTGTAAAATACAAGCATTCTTATAGATAGTCATTTAAAATTTTTAGATTATAGTAGATGTTAATCCTTGAAATTAAATATTTTCTGGTGTCCTTTCAAATAAATAGGAATCACAATTGCTTTTATTTTATAAATTATTTTATAGTAGCTTTGTATTTATATGTATGTATATATATACATACACACACACACACACATTGATGCAACTTATTTTTATTTATTTATATATATATACTTATTTTATCCTATTTATTCTCTCTCAAACTGCATAGTGTACTACAAACTAGAAATTTAAAGAAAGTTTTATGTTGTTATTTAAGATTATATTTTTACCTAAACTTAATGTGTAGTCTGTTGGGTTGTGTCAATATAAGAAAGTTTACAAGCTTTACAAGAATATTTGTGTGTTTTTGTTCATAAAATTAATAATGTAGTTAATCTTCTTCCTTAAAAAAAAAAAGTCTTATTTTACCTCAGTAGTTATTTTCTGCTTTTGCTTCAACAGCTGCACTTTAAGGAATATTTTCCAGTTTTGGATTTGTTCAGTTGAAACTGCCTAATCAGAATGAAAAAGTCGATAAACTTACTATTAAAGCATTTCAATAAAATATAAATTTATAATATAAATGTAAGCTAAACATGGAGGTATGTGTTAAGCAAATTAAGTTAATCTTGCATAGAAATATTAATACCTTAAATAATAATGGAATAACAAGTAAAAATATCAAAATATCGGATATTTTTTAAATTTGATATTTATGAACCCTGAAAATACTGCAGAATCACTTGTTTAAAGGTTAGTTTGCTTGACACATATTGTTACTACAGGAAGAGAAGAGGAAGGTTAAAGTATGGGTATGTATGTGTATGTAATGCAGCGAAAATTAATCTGTCGGTCACATAGAATTAGCACTTGTCCAGGCTTACTGAGCAAGGAGAAACATAGGCAACTAGTTTATAGGAAATGTTGCAGTCAGACTATTCCATAAAAAAGAAACAAGCTACAGTCCAAGGTGGAACTTAAACTTTTATTTGAGAGCTAAGCAAAAGAACATGTTTCTCAGTCAAATGCAGAGAAGAGAATAACACATAAATGAATGAAAGAATTCACCTTTAGGGCAGCTCTTGGGAGATTCCCCAAGGGCAGGGCACTGCGACTGGAGGTCTATTGTATCCAAACAATGATACATGAAAATATAAAGTCAGCCCCACAATGACTGAAATGCAGAAAATTTTCGTAAGGGATTGGTAACTTAGTCAGCGAATTTAACAGTAAAAAGGAATTTAGATCAGGGGAAAAACTTATCCATTTGCCAGCAACAGTTTTAAAATGCCAGAAAATTTGCTTTTATTTCAGAGATAGCTTTGGGTAAGGAGTTGAAAGAATTAAAGTCGAGGACGCTCTTTATAATAGGATATTTTATGGCTGGGAAACTAGATTTGAAAGAATTGGGAAGGGGGAAATGAAAATTTTTAAGCTTTATTTTAAATATAATAATTTTGATATATTACATACATTTATATATGTTTGTGTGTGTGTGTGTATATATACATATATAGATATAGATATATAGTCTTCTAGTAAGGTTTTTTTCTTTTATCCTCAGTAAATGAGAGGTAAAATTGCACCTGAAATGTATTATTTGTTATAGCTCTTTTTGGTTTTTGTATGTAAATCTCTATGTAATTTTCACATGTAGATCTGGTTTATTCAGGGAAAAACGCAAGACCTGATTCAGCAAAGAAAATTAATGAGTATTTTAAAGTAAGTTCACTTTTTGCTGCCAATGATTCTTATTGAGTATTTGCCTGCATGTATAAAATCTACCATGTAAAAAAAAAAATATTTAAAAATAGCTCAATGTCACATAAATAAAAAGGTGTAATTAATTGTTTTTTAAGCATAATACTTAAGCTTCATTCTTAATTTAAAGTTCATATTTAGATGTAAAATGATCATCAGATATTTAAAGCAAATATTAACATCTCTTGTGATTTATGCAAAAATTAGCATTAAGGAAATTTATTTAGCAGGCCATTATGTATATCAAAGATAATTTTACATTTAATTCTAACTTAGTAATATCAGTAAAAATTGGCATAAATCCTATTTTAAAATTTGCTTTTATGTATGTTTAGTATGTTTTTGTTTAGTTTATATACTTTATTCCCATGCATAAATTATAATAAGCATCTAGTTTCTTATTTTTTCAAATCATCCATGTACTGAAAACGTTAAGAGGAAATTCGGGCATTGCATTTTTCATTTGATAGTAAAGTGTGCAATGGTTCTTAAACTTTTTTCACTGCAGTACCCCTAGCATACACTTGAAACACCCCCAGAGTGCTGTGGCATCTAATTTAAGAACTGCTGAAATCTAGCATTGGTTGCACCTCAAGATAATTACAATGACATCTTTTGTGTGCTTTGATAAAGTGCAGTGGCAGAGGAATACAACTTAAATTTTAACTTTAAAGTATCATCATATCCTTTATTAATTTCACAATTTTTCATGGTTGTTGCTATGCAATTCTACATATGCACTTTTAGAAATGCAAGTTGTCACAGCATCCAATTTAAGAACCACAACATTAAAAGCAAAATAAAATTTGCTTTATTTTTCTCTTATTGTTTTATCTCATGGCATACATTTCTTTGTGTACTAATGATCTTTCTTTTTCTGCTGTTGCTTACAAATCTCATTGTAATTTTAATGCAGATTTTGTGTGTAAAAGAATTAAATTGAACTTTATATAAAATTAAAGCTTATATGTACAGCATCACTAAATGTTGCTCATGCTGCTAAAATGTAAATGTATGACTTATTTATAAAGTACTATGTTATCATGGAAAAACAATTTTTGTCTCAAAATATTTCTTTTTTTTTTCTATTAGTTCAAATTCAACTTTTTCTGATTCTTGAAGGAAATAAATTATTTATTTAATTCTTTTGAATGTATTAAAATATATTTTATTGTACTCTTTGAATGATTCATGGAGAATTTTAAGGTATTTATGTAACTGTAATAAATCAAATTCCAATTTTAACTATTTAGGAGTGAGAAAAAAAAATTAGAGAATAATAATAAAAGATATTCAACAACTTTTTTTTTTTTTCAGATCAAATATTTCTTCTGGATTATTATTTTTCCGATTGCTATAGAATATCTTTAATAATTAAAATTAATATTACTTTTAAATTCTTACTTTACCTCTGATTCTTTGACTTACTTTTCGTGGATAATTTACATTTTTTGTTGTCATTCATGATTGGTAATATTTATATAAATGTTTAATTTTTGAATAAATATCTTAACTTTTTTTTTCTTTTTAAATTTTAGTATCCTCCCTCACCTCAAGCTACATCTCTACAATCACCACTTTCAATGAGTAGTAGTCTAGACTACGCCCAGCTAATGGCTCCTATGCAAAGAAGTACACAAATGTTTCACCGGGCTGTGCAAACGGATCTTACGATCAATAAAATTAAAGAATTAGAAAGCAAATCTGCAATGGATTTGGAAATTAGAGATAACAGAATTGATGAATTACAAAGGGTATGGTGATGCATAATTTGTTACTAGCTTTAGTTTGTTTGTTTTTATTTTCACAGTAACTCTTGTTAGAATTGTACAGTAACTGAAGGCTGTGTACAGAAATACCTCACTTAGTACAATTAATTAGTTACTCTAAAATTCTGAAAGTTTTTTGCACTAATCTTTTGCATCTCTTTAATACGTGCAGGTTTTTAGTGCACTATACAAGCATGAGCTGCAATTTAAAATTTCCAAATGCATTTTGTTTTTCTTAGCAGTAGTTAGATAGTTCAATCATTTGGATTATTTTGAATCGGTAAGATTGTTCATTGTTTGACTAATAAATTTGTTTGGTTTATCATAATCAGTGTCAAATTTTCCTTTCTTATTTATTATATTCTCACATGGGTATTAATGGCAATGAACTTGCAGATAAAGCTAAAAAATCTACTAAACCTTATCTCAACTTTCAGGTGCCATACTGTGATATTAAAAAATTTGTGGTTCAGCTGGTTCATAAAGAATGGCAACAATCTTGGAACAAACTTGGAATAAACTGCAAACTATTAAAGCTCAGATCACAATGTGGCCTTTGATTCCTTCTTGCCTTTAAAATGTTGCTGTTACTCGTCTCCAAATAGGACATACTCGTCTCACTTACTTGTAGGTGAACCTGCTCTCACTTGCCTTCACTGCAAGGTTGCTGTCATCATAAAGCACATTCTTGTAGACTGTCCTATTTATAATAATCATAGGTTTTTTACTTTCATTCCAAAAATATTCTCTTACATACTTTACTTAACACTACTCCTCACAAAAACCTTTTTCGTTTTTTTTTTTTTTTTTTTTTTTTTTTTTTAGCATGTTGGTTTTAACCAACTTATTTGATTCTTCACTCCTTCCTTTGTTTGGCATTTTTTTATGAGCAACTTTTCTTTATACATTTCTTCACTTAATTCTCCTCCCTGTTTTTATACCCCTTTCTTATAAGCTATTGTGTACAACTTTGTCTTCTTGTCTTTTACTATTGGTTTTATTTTCTCTGCAGCTTTACTCTTTGTGAGGTCTTTTAATCCTGTGTTTGGCACAATATGTCCCTTGTGGATTTGATGCCATTAAGCATCAACCACCAAACCAACCAACCTTATTTATTATATATGGGTTTAAGGAATGATAGTAAGTTTAATAATTTTAAAAGTGTGAATATTATGAAGTGAATCAGATGGCAAGAACAGTATGCATGCCATCAGACTACCATAAAGAGTTATGGTAATTTACGTCTGCCATGAACCCCCAATCTTGACAATTGAGTTTGTTGAAATGTACCCATTAATCATAATAATTGATTGATCAACATCTGGTTATGGCAGTATTATTTTAGTATTAAGTATTACTTTAAATGTAGGAATATTTTAGTGCAAAATCTCTTCAATTTGCATAAAAGTGAATCAGTCAGTACTGATTATTTTTTACTCATATTACTAACTATATTTTTGTGGGGTTAGCTCTGAGTAAAACTGCACTAATCAAGGTATTCCTGTACTGAAGAATCTGAAGAGTGATCTATAGCTTTTATTTTTGTTTTAGGCTGGTGATGAGTACAAAAGACAAGTTACAGCACAACAGAAAGTCATTGATAAACAAAAAGAACAGTTAGCAAAATGTTTAAGTGTTACTAAACAGCTTTTAATTGAAAAGGTAAGTTAATGAATAAAAAAGTGGTTTGTTTGAAAATTAGGGTTTAAAAATCACAAAGATATTTTTTAATTAAAAAATTAGGTTTTTTGATTTTAATTAAATTTTTTGTTTTACTTGTTCAAATTTGTTAGCATACAGTTTACAAAGCATAAAATTTAAATAAGTATTAATACATGAGGTATAAACAATAAAGTATTAAAGTTTAATATAATTCTATACTCATGTCATAATTTTTACTCATTTATAATGAATGAGAAAGAATAAAAAATTTTAAAATTTTTGTTTTTTATAGCAAAGAATTTATCTGGATTCTGGCATGAATAAAAAATTATAACATCTTTAAAAGTTGTTCAGTTTATATTCTCTTGTACAAAGAATTGTTTTACTGAAATTGGAAAATCATATTTTTTAATGAAATTAAAGTGCTTTAGCCATTTTTAGTGGTTTTATAATATTATTTTAGGATAAAATGGGTAATAATATTTAAACTTTTTAAAAATTGTAGTGAAACTTTTTTCACAAGTGAATTTTTTTCACAAATGTTATACCTGTTGTATGTACCATTTTGAAATTTCAGGAAAAGTATCTTATCACATATTTTCTATTGCAGAGCACAATGGAAAAGAAAGCTGCTAGACAGAAATGTATGCAAAATAGACTACGGCTTGGGCAGTTTATAACGCAACGTCAAGGAGCTTCATTTGTAGAGAATTGGGTTGATGGCTATGCATTTACAGAGCTCATTAAGTATGAATCAACTCACATTTTAATTTATAATTCCCTTTGAATCATAACAAAATTAATGAATTATATTGTAAAATCTATAAAGAACAGAAAAGAAAAGTGACTGTTGTGTTACACTATCAAACAAAATTTTTATTCAACCTTAATTCAATATTTTTTAGAAGGAAAGAAATATTTAAGATTGCTAAAATAACAGATTAAAAAAAGTTGTAAGAATGAACATATTGTATTTACTTTGTATAATGCACACTTTTTGTTTTTTAATGTAGATCAAAAACTCAATCAACAAGTTATGTATGGAATAATTTTTAAAGTCAAAAATGATATCTGTAGTCTGCAGAAATATGTTTTGTGTCATAATAACTTAGTGTGACACAAACTCAGTGTGTGTGTTCTATCAGCTTAAGTTCTCAAGACCAGGGATTCCCAACCCTATGTCTGTGGGCACCATGAATTCCACCAATAGTTTTAAATGTGCCCAGTGCCATTTCTATCACAATAAATATATGGGTTTTCAATAATCTAATTCTTTTGCATTTATTAAACAAATACCGGCATATTTGTTTGAAATAATTTTTTTTTGTTTATATGTTTATCATTTTAATTAGGCTTACCAGACGTCCCACTTTTGTAATGACATTTTAAGCAAAGAACTCGAATATTTTTGTCTGTATTATGTACTGTTTCTTGTGCCATGTAGCCTAGGCTAGATCTTATGAACTATATATTTTGCATAAGGATACAATAATATTTATACCTTAAAATTCTGTTTTTTTTTTTCTTATAAATGTGTATTGTTGCATATTAAACCCATCAGCAAATTTATCTTTAAAAATAAATGTGTTCATTCCCCCATTGGTATTTTAGAATTTGGAGTAAAGTGTAAAAAGATTGGGAATCTATGCTGTAGACAGTCTAAAGTTCATAGTATAAAGAACTCCACAAAATGTTATATATTTTTCATAATTGTATTAAAAAATTTAGCTTTCATAAAATAATACAGTTTTTATAAAATAGTTAGCTTTTATAAAAATATGCAAAAATTTAATGACAAAAACAATTTTAAGCTCTTTTTTTTATATACATTTTTATTTCTAATGAAACTAATTTCTTTTGATACATGAAATCTATTTCCGGTGAACATTTAATACACTTCATCACCTGGTTTGAGAATTACTCTAAAATTGATAATAAAAATATGTTGTCATGGATTAGAGATCTGTTTAATACCATGACTCTTATGGATTTGTTATTGTAAAGGTCATTGATTGAGCTGTAGAGTGATAATTTGAAAGCATAATTTAGCAGTAGGGAATTAATGGTCAGTAAGAAATAAATATCCACTACTAGAAGATAAATCTTGCCGAGTTTGGACTTGGTTCTTCCTTTTTTTTCATGAGAATCTATTTTTTTTATTTGGGCAATTGCTGTCATAAGATCAAATTACAGTAAAATGATCTGTGCAAATAAAAAAAAATATAAGGAGCTGTGTTCATTTTAAATACTTGGTTTGTGAAAATGTTAAGTGATCTGAAAAGTTCTATAATCATAATGATTATTAGTTATTAAAAGTTGTTTGCTATAGGGGTACATTGGAGAAATCTAATAATTGAGAATAAATGAAAAAGTTTGAGAATCTCTGTTCTAACTTATTAGATAGTGTTACACCTCGCTCGTCCCCGGCTGCACTTTCAGATGTCTGCACGCCTAGTTCCTATACCTGCTTGCCTATGGTTACTGGAGCAGGTATCTTGGGTTCGATTAAAGCCTATACAGCCAGCAATTAACTACAGCTACAAAACTCTGGATTAAACATTTATTTACAAATTCTGTTGAGACATATGTACACTCCAAAATCATACTCAAATAAGACCGAGGAAAAAAAATGAATGGTGCCGAGCGGAAAACACCTCTCTCAGTCTCAGCTCCTTTCCCCAGAATGTCTGTTCTCCGTTGATCCGACCAGGCATCTCTTTTTCACTCCTCTTCGCGAGGGCCGTGGTGGAATTTCCCCCCCCCCCTCGATCAAGTTTTCGCCTCCACAGGAAAATGTCCTTATCCGCAGCTGGCACGGGTGGGGGTGGCAACCCTCTCCCCCTCCTGTTGAACGTCCCTGGAACAGGGCTTGCCCACCCTCTCTTGGGGGGTCCATCTTCGGCCACCGAAAAAAAACAGGGGCCCATGTAACACCAACTCGAGTTTTGAGTCTAGTATTACAGATAGAATTGCTTTCTGATAACTTTTTTCTATGTGCTTGTTAATGAAGACTAATGTGACCAAATAATATTAAAAAATGAATTCCTTATTTTCCTGGGAAAAGAACTCAATTTACAGTAGGGAAGATGTATCCAGTTTTTTAATACAATGTATATTTATTTGTCTTAAAACGTTACTCAGCATTAAGCTACTTTTCCTTTCATTATTAGAAAACAAGAGCAAATTGCTACAGAAAGAGAAGAAATTGAGCGTCAAAGAAAGCTTTTAGGAAAGAGAAAGCCAAGTACTGCCCAGCCTAAAGGAAGAGCTAATAATGGCACATCAGTCACTGTTGCAAATGGAGACTTTGCGAAACCTGATCCACCAAAAGAGTAGGGATTTATTCCTAAATATGTTAAAGTAGTTTCTAGTATAAATTAATTTGTGTGTTTTAATAATAAAATATATAACTGAAGAATTATTTAATTAAATTTGTGCTAAGCTAGTTTTCATTTGTATATAGTATGCTCCAGAAACTTACATGGCTTGAATATTATGAACATGAAGAAATTCTCAAGCTACGGCAAGCCTCCTTGAAGAAAGAAGATACCGACCTGCAAGTTGAATTAGAAAAGCTAGAAAGAGAAAGAAATCTTCATATTAGGGAATTAAAAAGGATTCATAATGAAGATCAGTCTAGGTATGATTATATACTATTAAATTTGTTTCATACTATAATTTTTCATTTTATCTTGTTATATTTGTAAATCTTAAATATCTTGTTAAATTACATTCTGGATTTATTTTTATTTTATTTTATTTTTTTTTTTTCACAGATTTAACAACCATGCTGTTTTAAATGAAAGGTATCTTCTACTAATTCTGTTGGGCAAAGGAGGGTTTAGTGAAGTCCACAAGGTAATATTTTTTGCTATAAAAGTTTATATATTTTTTTATTTATTTTTTATTTTCACACATTTTTCTTTTCATATTATGGATCATTTTTATTATGTTATGGGAATAGAAATCTGTATTCCTTCAACAGCTGTTCATTAAATAATGAAAACAGGATAGATATTGTTTTGTAACTTTTTTAATGTATACAGGTTGACCTTTTTAGAAATGTTTTCATCAGTGTTCAGTTAAGCTCCCAAAAATAAGCGCAATTAAATAAATAAATAAGATTAAGCCTATTGAAAATCTTATAATGTAGCATCTTTTTTTATTTTAAGAAAATTTAAAATTTTAAACAACATATACAATTAAAGTCATTTATTTAATTTTGAAAAAAAAAAATTCTGTGTAAAAGTCGGATACATAAAGAGCTGAAATTGAAAAAATATATTTGAGCACATTAAAATTGTTTCATAGATATAGTGAGTTAGGTATAGTGTACTACTACTACATACAAAGTACATAATAAAGGTAAATATATGTGATACAAATGTTTTATGTAAAGAATTCAGATCAATTATATTCATGAAAATAAAACTTCTTACTACTTCAAAATTTTACTTTTTTTTAACTACATTTATCAAATTTAAAAAAAATTACAGATTTAAGGCTTTGCATGTAATGATTTGTAAACATTTAAAGAACTAATGAGTTCCCATATTACATAAAAATACAGTACACTATAATATATGTGTTTTAAATTTTCTTCCTACTTATATATTTTAGCATTCTATTCATTATTTGATTTATAAAACAAATTTTGTAAATGAAGCAAACTTACAATTCATATTTTATGTTAAAAATTAGTTTGTAAAAAACCATGATATTTTTAAATTAATTTAAATTTATATAATAGATACAATTTAATATATAAATTGTAAACTAGCATTAAATTTTTATTCAATAAAAAATAACTATAATTTTTTTCTGTTAGTATATATAATGTATATACATATTATAGTTTTTGAAAAAGCCCAATTTTGCCCATGAAAAACTGAGTTTTTCATGAAAATACCCAAAACCACTCGTGGATTGGGGGGTTTAAAAAATAAATAAATCCCCTTTGTTTTTGCAAATCTTGTTGTTTAGCCTTTCTATTCTCTAAATATTTTCATATGGCTAAAATTTCCTGAAGTTACTTTTAATTTCATCTATTGATTAAAGTAATTTTTTGAAAGTATAAGTTCATCAGGACAAGAAGCTTTAGTTACCTCAACCTATTTTTAACCTTGTTCAAACTTAATTTTATCCATTTATTTTTATTTTTTTTTTATTTTATTGATCATTAGAAGCATGATTTAATCTTTTGCATTTTACCTCTTTTTTTTTTTCTTCTCAGGCTTTTGATTTAAAAGAGCAGAGGTATGTTGCCTGTAAGATTCACCAGCTCAATAAAGATTGGAAAGATGACAAAAAGGCTAATTATATCAAGTAAGTATTTCATCAATGTTATGTAATTTATAAAAATAATAACTTATTTTATGGCCAAGTTTATAAGTCTATTTGCCATATGTCAAATTAATTATCCCAACTTAAATCAATTCAAATGAGATTATTTCATACCGGCATCATCAAAAACATTATATTTCTTTTATCCCATGTTTTTAAAATCTAATAAAAGAGAATATGAAGAATTATTCTCATTTATAAGGTATTTTTTAAAGGGGACATTTTTTTCTGTGGTGCTCAAGATCAAGCTCGGTCAAAACTGGTGGTAAAATATTAACTAATCAGTCACTTGTAACTTAATAAAGTGTGTATGTTGGTGCAAACACTTATACCCTCAGTCAACATCTTAAGATGTTTATAGTTGTTCAAAGAGCTATAGAAAATTAAGAAAAAATTTCAACAAACCACATGGCCAAACCATGACATAGGAGGCTTTAACCATGCTACATTGTATGTATTGAGTTTGGGAGAGGTTATATTGGTAAAAGACTATTGTAAACTAATGTGTGTAGAAAATAAAAATTACAAAGAGTTAAAAAGAAAGTTTTTGTTTTCAGCAAAATAACAAAACTAAATATAGAAAGAGCAAAAGGTGCAGCAAGAATTAAAAATTAAATATACAAGCAAAAGGTATGAAACACATCCAGTTAACAGAAGCAATTGTACAAAGTACAGTTTTTACAAAAAGTTTATAGCTTTCATTACAAAAACAACTTTGATACTCAGAACATTAACCAATCTACTATAAACATAAGTTAATTCAAGATATTATTCAATAAATCGTTCAAAAGATCACTACAATAACATTTATTTCAGTAAGACAGTCATAAAATCAATTAATAATATCTAAAAACATAAAAATGGCCAACAATTATAGAATAAATTTAATTTATTATAAATTGCTTTATGTTTAGTCAGGTAATAATCACTGCAATGATAATAATCAAGAAGATATTCTGAAGTACTATGTTTTTTATATTGATTAAAAAGAGCACTTTGTCTGATGGTAGTGGTGGGAATATCTAGCTTCTAATTTCGGGAAACTACAGTAACCAAAAGCAAAGTAAAAGATCTATTACTAAATCTAAAACCAAGTTTAATATTCTGAATAATACCAAAGGTAAATTGTTCCTTGTTGCTATTTTTCCAGACTGCCTACCACTATAGCAAAACATTTCCCCTCATTTTAGTTTTCACTGCAGAATAAGGGTAAAGAATCAATTCTCTACTTGCATTTAAGGCATTTATGTGTTGGTTACAGAATAGGAGCCAGAGTGTCTCTTATTAAATTAACAGAGTTTTGCACCCATTTATTCCTCTTTTTTTTTTATTAAGAACAATTGATATTTATAGTTTTTAAAGGCCTTCCAGTATCTTAAACTTTTTCTGCCAATATTATAACTGGTATACCACAAAGTTATAACTGCATCCTAAAATATCTTTTCTCATTTCACACCATTCATATCCTTACATTTTCATGTTTTCATTTGTATAAAATAAGAAAAGTAAAAGATATCCTTTATATTGCTCTTTCTTTTGAGGTATAAATTAAAAGGTAATTAAAATATTAATAAATGCAACAGCTAATGATAACTTTGCTGATTGATTCAAATTGTAAAATTTTCTTTAAATCTCTATAAAAGTTTTAGTTATATATTCATAAATTATAAAATATAAGTAATCATTAAAAATTTTCTTTCTTATATTACGGTTTACATTCTATACCACTTTTTCATGGAAAATATGAAGTAAACCTTAGCGTATGTCCAAAATTAAGTAAAGTAAAAACTATGTGTGTGTAATATATATATGTTTGTGTATATGTATATATACACACACACAAACATATATATATGTTTACCAATCCTATTAATTTGTTATTCAAGAATATCAAAAAATGTTTTAAGTATGGTTAATTCTGTGATATCCAATAGATATTTATATATTAAAAATAATTATAACAATTCCTAATAATGTATTATATTTATAGGCATGCTCTAAGAGAGTATAATATTCACAAATCTCTTGACCATCCTCGAGTTGTTAAGTTATATGATGTGTTTGAAATTGACCCTAATTCGTAAGTTCTACAAATTTCTTTTATACTTTTATTTTATTTTTCTTTTTAAATTATGCTTCCTGATTTCTCTATAGTAGATCTAAATTGTCTCTAAAATATTAGGCTTTCATATTAAGAAATAAAACAGCATAAATTAAAATAATCAGTTGTGCATTAGTTTTTGTTTTCAAAAAATATATAGGTAATAATTAGAAGATAATTTTATAAATATTTGAATTAAATTAATTTAGTCTTGTAGTACTTGTTTGTATAAACAATGATTGTGTCGTTAATGAATTGATCTTTTTTTCCTTTTATCTGAACTATGCATAG
Source organism: Pardosa pseudoannulata (assembly GCA_032207245.1). Classification (NCBI taxonomy): domain Eukaryota; kingdom Metazoa; phylum Arthropoda; class Arachnida; order Araneae; family Lycosidae; genus Pardosa; species Pardosa pseudoannulata. The sequence continues at coordinate 102,552,377 of CM063505.1, read as the reverse complement.
TGCTTAGTATGTTTATGGTGATTTATTATAACTGATAATTTTTTCCCTCTTTGTACAGGTTCTGTACAGTATTAGAGTACTGTGATGGTCATGATCTTGACTTTTATTTAAAACAGCATAAAAGTATTCCAGAAAGAGAAGCACGTTGTATTATTATGCAAGTGGTCCATGCTCTCAAATATTTAAATGAAATTAAGCCTCCAGTCATTCACTATGATCTTAAACCAGGTAAAAATAGTTGAAATAAATTAATGTAATATTATTTTCTTAAAAATGTTTATTTGTTCATTAAAATTTAAATTACTTTTTCTCTACATGGGTATTTAATTTTAAAAGTTAAAAAGTTACTTTAGAGTATGATAAGCATAAAATTTGGTAATTTGGTATCTGAAATAAAATATGTATTTTAAGTTTACTCTTCTTTAATAGTATTAGGCAAGTCTTTCTTCATTTAGATAACAATCATTCTGTATAAAACATTACTCTCCCATTTCAGTCATAGTAATTTTTTTTTTTTTTTTTTTTTTTGTATGTATGAGAGTGTGATTTGTTATGTAATTCATTATAAGATTGTAAATATACAAAAGAATCAGTAGAAGAATAGTTGGAAGAAACTTTTAAAAGTTTACTTTAAAAGAAAAATCTGGTTTTTATTTTTCTTTCTTTTAACAAATTATTTTATGTTATACCCTGAACAATAAGTAGTTTGACAATTCAATTCTTGTTTTTTACTTTCTTATATATGTAGTATAGGAGTACTAGTGATCCTAAAATTTATCCTCAAGATTTTTATTAATTTTCATGTTTTGGACCTCCTTGTGTCCAAAAATAACATTTTGGAATGTTTGTGTGTGTTTCTGTATATGGACACAATAACTTGAATATGTTTTGAAATAGAGAAACCATTTAAAAAATCTTAAATACATACATTATACCAAAATTGCAGTTCTTTATCAACTTTGGGGTTACTCCAGAAGCAGTATTTTATCTGCTTCCATCTGGTTTCTGATTTGGTTATTTCATTTACTTAGCTAAATGACAGATATTATTCTAATAATATTAATGTGTTTTGTAAAAGTAAGGAAAAAAATATGTTACAACTAACAACTATTAATGACTAATAATGATTTCTTTTCTACAATTGTACATGAAAGTTGAAGGGTGGCTACTCGAGATTTATTCTTTGGATGCATCAGACACTTTCAGTTTCAGCATTATCTTTTTTTCATTTTTATGTAGATTCAAAATTTTTGAAAAGGGCTCCTAAAATTGATAGATAATTCAAAGGTTAAAATGAACTTTCCAATAGAAAACATTTGTGTCCACAAATTAGTTCATCACATTTTAGAGAAGGAGAAAGAAAGCATCTAGCTGAAAGTGAAACTGAACAAAATGGCTGCATAGCTCCATTCTTAAACTGGTTGATTTCAAATAAATATTAAGAAAGCAAAATTTCTAACTCAAGTAATACTGACTAAAAAGAAAAAGATGATTTGGAACTCAAATTCATTCATTTTTTCATGCAGTTTAAATAATAATTCTGTGTAACACCCAAAATGTTTTCAAATATGGTAACAATGCGGTGGTGAAATTCTTTGAAAGAATTATTGATTTAAGAACATCTAAAATATCTTAATTATTTCAAACTAGGATCTATATTTTAACTATATTTTTTTAAGTATGCATTGTTTATGCATATGGGTTTTAATTTGTGGAAAGTAGTTCCTATATTTATGTAATCATGGAAAGAACATAAAAAAATTTTTAATATTTCGCAGACTGGTACCTACCTGTACAGACCATTGGTTGGGAAACACTGGTATAGATAAGGACGAATGATGGCCATATAATAGAGCACTGCTATTAGGTACTGGAGTTCGCGGTTTTTAATCCCGCTGCTGGCATGGATCTTAGTCTAAATAGCACTTTTGAGCAAAATAGTAGACCGTAGGACTCCAAACCAAACCTGGTATAGATAATGTGCTATTGTCTTTGATAAATTATGCCCTTATTGTATAGTGGTTAGTATTTCACAAAGGTATAGTTCAAAATAACTTGGGAAGTTAGTATTATAGGCCTTTATATAATCAATATCTAATGAAACAGTTCTTGCAAGATAGTTTTTGTCTAGCAAGTTAGCTTTAAATAGTTTTTTTTTTTTTTACTCTTTTTAATATGTATCCAGGCTTATAAGTGAATTCTTCCAAAATTCATTTTCATTTTTACCAATTTTAGTATTTTTCTAAATAGCAAAGTTAATAGATTGGTATTAACAAATGAATTTTATTTCTCTAAGATTTCATTAGCAGATAAGATTATTTTTAAAGCCATTAATAATCCATCATAACTGGTTAATTTAGGTTTCCAATTATTCCTTTCATATTTTCCTTTTATTAAATATTGATTATTTTTTCATTTTTAAAATGTTAAGAATTTAACAGTCTCTTACCTGGAACTAGGATCCTTGACTTAGCTTTATACAGTTAAATATATTTCCCTTTATACAGTCTTAAATCAAAACTAACATTAAAACCCCTGAAAAACTTAAAAATGACATTAGAAATTTTGTACTACTTGCATAAATTTTATCATTTAGTTTTTTGATTGTAATAATAAATCTATTTCATTATATATACATACATATGTATATTGAAATTTGTAAAATCACATAAAAGAAAATTTTAGGAGTGTTATCAAAAGTTTTGCCACTTTATTTCTGTAGAAAAATGCTGGTAAAATTTACAAATATTTGTAACTTTGTTCAGTAGTATCAAGGTAATTGATGCTTCTGAACATATTACATTTTATATTACACTACTAAAACATTAACATCAATGAAGTATTTTTTTAGTGCTTTATTGATTTTTTTCATTAATTTATTGCTACATAGTCTAGATTGTTATGCATTAATTTAATATTTAATTATATTTTCCCCTCTACATACACTTGAACTGAAAGTAAAATATTATCTTAGGCTGTTGTGTTCATTCTCATTTATATATGAAAATATTTAATCAGAATTAAAAGTTTAAGAATTTTTGTAATTATTGTAAGAAAATAGCTAAGTATTCATCAACCATCGTAACCCTAAGACAATGGCTGAATTTGGTAAGCCACTGCCTTGAAAACCTGCAGTTTATGGGTTCATAAGCTGCTGCTAGCATCTTTGTAGCCATTAAAAAAAAAAATCTTTGAGCAATTGGTTTCAGTCTAACTTAACTTTTGTATTACAAAAATTGAACTGTATTCCTGTCAAGCATCCAACCAATATAACTCACGATTATAAGTTATTAACCAATACTCCATTAAATTTGAGCATAGAAATTAATAGTGCAAGTATTCATAGTATTAAATTTCATCTAGCTATTTATGTATTTTTACAGATTTATAAAATTTAGACAGTTAAATCCTGTAGTTGTGAAAAATTTTCTTTCTTATTCAGAAATATGGTGAATAAAGCTTCTCCATAGAAAATCATTTATTTAAAAAAAAAAAAAAATTTTTGAAATTTTCATAACAGCCAGGGAGGGGGGGTTCCTCTCACTCTAAACAGCATAAGTGACAACCCTACCGTTGAAAGATAAGGGGTTGCTTAATGCACTTGGGCAAGGAATAGAAAGTCAGTAGGCAACATTCACCCATCTTTGTTAGGGTGTTCCCTACTGTAATAAAAATCCTCCTGAGATTTTTACTGATCCCAAGAAACCCTTTCAATCATTCATGCTGCGAAATATGAATTTGTATTAAAGGTTAGGGCAATAGCCTCACTCAAATCATTGATTCAAGAGCAATTAGGGGAAGAAGATAGAAAATAAAGACATATTGAACAAGTGAAGAAAGTAATAAGTACATTGCAATTGTTGGTTTATACTTGTAAAGGGATAACCACAGAAGTTTAGAGGCATAAGGAGGAAAAAAACATTTCTGTTTCCCCCCACAAATAACATTAGAGACTTTCTATTATATTTTAAAAGTGTGAAAATATTATAATTATTAAGTGATAAAAGTGTTTACAATCATTTACCTATTTAACCATAAGGTAAACTAGGTAAGGCAGATCCCCTTTTCAATAGTTTTCCAATAAAGTTATATAAATATCATGACACTTGTTATTATGCATTTATTATTATATGTATTATTTCTATGTAGAATCTTTATTGCAAAATGTATCCTGGGTGTTGTTATTTTATGTGTAATTGTATAAGAAATCATCAGTTATTCATTTTGTTACTTAAAATTTTATGTTAATTAAGTCATTCTCTTTGTTCATCCCTTTCTTTTTGCTGGGTAGAATATGAGGGAAATATTTATTAAACCTGTAAACAAATATACATATTTTGTATAAAACCCTAAAGGCAGCACCTTAAAGAATATGCTATCAGCATGCATACTGTAATTTAATAGTTCAATTATGCTGAGTTAAATTTATTACCTAAAGCCTTCATTATGACTCTAGAAAATTCTCAGGAGTTTTAAAACCTAAAATCAAGGGTAAAAACACTGCATCTCTCTGCTTTTTTCCCCTTTTAACCCTTAATCTAAACTGACCACTGGGACTACATTCATACCCTCAGGCAAGAGGTCTAACCAATTAAAACTTTGTAGTTCTCTAGCAACTTTTTTTATGGGGGAGGGGGGGAAATATGTTTCTTTTGACGTTTTGGATATTCTTTCTTTGATTTTTCTTGTTAAAGGAATTTGCAGCTTGTTCTAATGAAGTGGAAACCCATCCAATCAATGCTCTGGCAAAAAATATCCTTTGTTACTGAAAACAGTATCTTCCTTTCCTACACCAACTGACCATGTCTAAAAAAACCACCCATCATATATTCTGTTTATGACATAGATGTTCATATATATATGTATGTGTATAAATATGCTTACATATATATATATATATATATATTTGTCATCTCGTCAATTTTGATAAGATTTTATTTACTGTCAGATCACTGATAAATTTTTATATTTGGCTTTTAATAGAAAAAATAAATAATGGTAAAAAATTTATTCATGTTGTTCTTTAATTAATTAAATTATTATTTTATTAATTCCTGATGTGTCGAATCTGAAAAAAAAATGTCAAACATTTATATTTTCTGTAAGATATTTAAGTTTGAAAGAAATATGTCCTCCAATTGGGTAAATTACATTTTCTCTTCTCTTTCTTAGGCAATATTTTACTTGGTAGTGGGACTTTAAGTGGAGAAATAAAAATAACAGATTTTGGTTTAAGTAAGATTATGGACGATGAGAGCTATTCTCCTGAAATTGGAATGGATTTAACTTCACAAGGTGCTGGAACATACTGGTAAGTGAAAATCTAACATTAAATTTATATTATACAGAACTGTTGTTGTCCCTATGCTTGAATTAGTCTATCCATGCATTAGCTCCTACATGAAACTTTTAATTTTCAAAAGTATCTTAATGTATATTAGGCACTTAATTACATTGTGTATATTAGGCCACTTAATGTGATCACATTAGGTCAAACTCTCTTTTGAATACTATAAATGATTAGTTATAATAAACAAAAAAATAGTACTTTTTAAAAAGGCAGCATATACACAGTTCAGTCACGTTAATGTGACCGTCTGTCAAAATCCAAAATAACCACCTTTCACAGAACAGACCTCTGCAAGGTATGCAGGAAGAGAGTCAGTTAGGTTCCTGATATGTTCACTGGGATTTTGAGCCATGCTGACTCCAGTGCTGCGGTCAGCTGCACTAGGTTATGCAGATGAGGATCCATGGTACAAACAACCTGAACGAGGTGGTCCCACAGATTCTTAATTGAGTTTAAGTCTGGGGAATTTACTGACCAAGGGAGTACAGTAAACTCATCCTGGTGTTCTTCGAACCATGCATGTACATTGTGAGCTTTATGACACATCGCATTGTCCTGCTGGTAGATGCCATCATCCTAAATAAAAACAATTTGCATGTATTGGTAAACATGGTCTGCATAGATGATGCATACTTGTGCGTATCCACCATGTCTTCCACAGTGATGAGTGAACTCAGAAAATACCATAAAACATTCCTTAGACCATAATACTCGCTCCTTCAGCTTGGACCAAAGTCAAAAATTCCAAAGTCAAATTAATTCATCTTTTTTCCTTATAAAAATGAAAAAAAAAATGCCATTTTAAAACAGCTCTTTATTTCTGAGTTAAATCTAATATAAAATACATGTAATTTAAAGTTAATTTTTGAAAATTTCATTTTTTAAATTTGTACTATTTTCTGTATGTATAATATTTTAGAAACATTTCTGAGGAAAAGAATCATTACAAAGTAATTATAATTCTAAAACAAACAAAAAAAAAACTTTCTGTCACATATTTCCTTTACCTTCCAGGAAAAATAACATAAAAGTAGCCTGACAACTTTTAAACAGGCAGCTTTTGAATGGTATAACAAATTCCATCTAGAATTAACAAAAGGGGTGGCTGCTTTGAAAGAGAAAAGAGTGGGAAGAGTGGTCAGTGGATGGGTTAAGTCTTAATAAATTATAATTTTTTTGAGCTTTTTTGTGGTTATTGTTAATCACTTCATTGTATTTATTATTAACTGTTAACTCTGTTGGGGTCATAACCTGCCAGTTGGGTATCACTACCTTAAATATTCCATTTATGCCCTGTTAGAAAAGGGTAACTTAAAATTTATATTATTGCATGTAAAACATAATTGTAAAATAATATATTTCAAATAATTGTTGATGTTCTGTTTAGTTCTTCATTTGAAAAAGTATTCAAATAAAACACAAATTTATGTTATAAGACAGGCATGCCAATTACTCCAGATTGCTCCAGAAAATAGCAAAAATTTTGAACAACTAAAAGATCACATTTCAGCAATCAAATACAGTGCAGTAAAAAATTATAAAGCTGATAAGAAAATTCACAAAAGTCAAAAAGTAATGGAATTATTGATAACATAAATTGTACTTTCATTTGCATAATCAACATTGTATTAATATGCATAAACTTAGTTTAGAAAAACAGAAGGGAGGACATAAATTATGCTAATTTCTTACAACCAGTGAGAAACAACAAATTTATAAAGCTTATGTTTCTAAACTCATTTGGCATAATGCCAGACTTCAGAAAGCACATTGCCATAAAAGTTTAAATAAATATAAATGTGTTACATGCATTCATTTTATATTTGGTGTGTTTATTACAATGTCAAGAGGGTTTTGGTTTGGTTTGGAATGCTACGGTCTACTTTTTGCAACACGAGGGCTAATGAGACAGGGACCTACAGCTTAAAGCCGATTCCAAACGGCTACGAATATCCATTCCACTGTGGGATTTGAACCCACGAACTCCGATACCGAAGGTCAGCACCCTAACCAATCGGCCATCGTTCGGCTACAATGCCGAACGATGAAAAACTTATCCAATGGGGAATAAATAAAAATATTAATTTTAAGTGAAGCTGAAATGTTTGATTCTAATATTGCAAAAAAAAAATAGAATGTCCAGGGCTGCAGTAAACAGTTTTCTTAGAAATCTTGAAGATTACAGCATTAAGAAACATACACAAAGACTGAAATCCTTAAGTGTAAGGCAATCAAGATAAATTCAGAAGCTAGCTTGCAGACGAAATATGTCTTCTGCCCAAATTCAAAAACAGTTACAATTAACCTGTACAAGCTGAATGGTAAGAAATATTTTAAGTAACATTCCCATTGTTCAATTTAAAAAATTTAAAGAAAAACCACCTCTTTCTAAGCACCACAAAAATGCTTGCTTAGACTTTGGCCGAAAACATTTAATCAAAAGCACAAATTGGAGATGTCTTTTTCATTGAAAAGAAATTTAATTTCAATGGACCTGATGGTTATAAATTTTTTGGCATGATTTACAACAGGAACCTGATATTTTTTTCAAAGCATCAATTTGGAGATGGCTTGGTAATGATTTGGGCTGCATTTGCTGCCAATGGAACCACTTTAATTGTTTTCAAGCATAACAATGAATTCAGTTATGTATCAAGATTGTAAGGAGATAATTTATTACCCATTGCTCCTCTTATAACTTCAGGAGACTGGGCATTTCAGCAAGACAATGCTTCTGTTCATGTTTCGAATTAAACTAAATCTTGGCTGGAAGCAAACCATGTGAAATGCCTTCAATAGTTAGCTTGTAGCCCTGATCTGAATGTAATAGAAAATTTTTGGAGAATTTTAGCCCAAAATGTTTACAAAAATGGGCAACAATTCAAATCAAACTTAGATTTGATGAATGCTATTAACACAAACTGCTGAAACAATATAATATTGATGCAAATACTTTATGTGGTCTAATAAATTCAATAAACCAGAGACCTTTATTAATGTAATTATTAATGAATTTATTTTTTCCTTTAGTTCCTTGTAGCTTATAATATGAGTATGAAATTCCATAAATGTTTGATTTATTGTTTTTTAATTATACCATATTTTCAAGTGGCCGAGATGTTGGCATGTCTGATAAGAACTTGGCAATTGTACGTTATAACTTTTACTTTGTCACATATGTGTGTTCATATAATTTTCTCTTCTAAAATATGTTGTTTAGCATAGTTATAAATAATTTTCATACAAAGTATTTATAACTATATAAAACTATACATTTCAGAAGGGCAAAATTAATTAGTTAACAGATTAATTTATAATTTAGTATCATTGCAATTTTAATATCTTATTATCTTAATTATACATGTATATATTACTTCAAAACTTATGTGTAATAATTGGGGTAAGAAATTCACTTCAGTTTACAGTTATGTATTTTATACTTTTAGTAGTAAAGATTCTTGTTAATCTTAGACTGTCTCTTTATTTGGAAATCACTGCTTGAGTAACTACCAAAACTAATTAAGTATTTTAATTTTATATGAAATGACGCTCATATATGTATGAAGATTTTAAGTCTGTTTTAGCAGAAACAAAATACCTTGTTAAACAAATATTTTTTTACTTTTAGGTATTTACCTCCAGAATGTTTCGTAGTTGGTAAAAATCCACCTAAAATTTCATCTAAAGTTGATGTTTGGAGTGTAGGAGTCATTTTTTATCAGTGCCTGTATGGTAAAAAGGTAATGAAGCCCTTCTTTGTCAATTACTGAAAATATTTTGCATTTGCTATGCTATTAATGAAAAATAAATTTATTAAATATCACATGTTTTATAAACTTTTATGACTTAATCCCAATATCATTTAGTAATAACATTACTTTATATAACCATAAATAATGAAAGCTTTTCCATGTTGTCTGCTAATGCAAATTTCTATTTGCATTAGCATATACATTTTTAATTGTTTTAATCCATTTTATTAATAGTTTTAAATCCTTTGTGCTACTTTCTTTCTAGAGTAAAATATACTTTTTGTCTATCAAAGCTAAACTTTGATATACTTTTATCTTTGTTTATTCTTTTTATTCTTTTCTTATATCTTTAACCATTTTTATTATCATGTTGCAGATCTGCAACATACCCAAAAATTGATGTCCTTTACACAGTGAGCTTTAAAAGATGGTGGTGTTGATTGTTGCTACCTACACCATTGCAATTAACGCAATTTACCTGTATAATATAAAATTCTAATACTAATTTTCATAACAAAGTTTCATTTTTTAATTTTATCATGTGTGCATGATTATTACTTAAATTATTGTTTAATTTCTTAAATTATTTAAAAAATAAAATTGCAGCCACCAGAAATAGGTTTTTCATAAAGAAATTTTTAAACTCTGTGTGCAAAATAATTCACAATATTTACAAGAAATATATGTTTGTAGAAAATATACTTTTTGTGATAATTTTTTATTTTTTGGTTTCAAATTCTTTTTAGTTATCTTTACATATTAGAAATGATGTTTTCTAACATTTGAAATAAAAATTTTAAATATGTGGTTGTTGAAACACAAAAGGTAAATCTCCTGTAGTGTAAATAGGAAATTGTTATTGTTAATATTCATGTTATTTTTAAATAGTTGTAGCCTTAATAGTTGTAAAACACAGTTTGCATTTCAATAAATTTTTATCTTTAAAAAAATTGTGCTTGAAAATCTTTTTCCTGGTTCTAGCCATTTGGGCACAATCAGTCTCAAGCTACTATACTGGAAGAAAACACTATTCTCAAAGCAAAAGAAGTTGAATTTCCACCTAAACCTGTAATTAGTAATGAAGCAAAGGTAATAACTTATTTTCCCTTTTTTTAAGGTAGTAATAAAGATTTTGTTTTTATATAATGATTAATTGCTTATCTGTGCAGTTAATTAAAATATGTTAAATTTATTTAAATGCTTCTTATGTTTAATTGCTAATTCCACATTTTAGTCAAATTGGAAATGTCAATGGATGTGCATTTGATTGCATATTGTGGATTCCTGTTTCCAAGTTATGGAAATTTTTCTGTGGAATCCACCAAGAATCATCAAAGATATGTCAGCCATGCAGTGCTGTAGCATTCACCCTAACACTACCAGTCGCGCTGAATCATTTACTAAACACATATTGTATGAAACTGTACAAATATTAGAAACTTTATCATTACAAGCTTTGCTTCTCAAGCATATTTTTCAGTCCATATTTCATTTAGTATTTTCATTATATGTTATATTCTATCCTAAATTGAATTGTATATGTTTTTTATTTACTTTTTACCTCCCAATTCTATGTATACTTTTTATACTATTGTATTAGCTGTAAAAATATTATTATAGCTGTATAATTAAATAAATGTACCTTTTCTTGAATTTCACACAGAACTAGTCCCTGTGTTGGAAAATAACAAGGAATTGTAAATAGTTTTAATTGATTTGATATTGGCACTACTATTATTATATTACATTTATTTTATATTTTTAGCTAAATTTCAAGTTTTGAAATGCAATTAAATAAATAAATTTGTAATTTCCATTTCAGCTTTTTATTTATGTTTGACTTCATTAAATTTCAGAATAACATTAAAAATATTAAATACATAAAAATGATGTGTATTGCATTTCTAATTTTTCTGTTTATTTGATCGTATGTGACATATAGTTAAATTCACAAGGTGGTGCATCAACCACCATATAATTTTCTATTCTGATGTAAAGTAATAACTTCTCACTATTCACATATAACATATACAATAAAAATATAACATGCTTTATTTATTTATTTATTTATTTATATCGTAGATACTATTACATTTTAAGTTTAGTTATGTCTTAGGAAACAAACAATGAGAAAATATGTATATACTTTCTATTTAGTGGTTTGTGAATAGTGGATATTTCCTATTTTATGTGATGCCTTTAAAAGTTATAATGATGAATCATAGATCTGCTTAATTGAATTTTGTATGTGAGATTTATGTGCACAGTTAGTGTTTTATATTAAATTTTTCAATATTCTAAAATTATTTTTCTTTTTTAACAGCAATTTATTCGACGATGTCTTCAATATCGGAAAGAGGACCGCATTGATGTTTTTAGTCTATCTAGTGAAGACTACCTAAAACCTAATTATCCAAAACACAGTCGGCAGTCAAATGCTGAAAAATCATAGCATTATGTTTCCAATGAGACTTTGAGAAACTGAACTTCATTATTCTCTAAATGTGCAAGTTTTTCGGGTGTATATTGTTAAACTCCCCTTCTTTTAGACATTACCATGGCAACTGGATCAAAGTGTGTATTTTGGTTGCCTGGTGCAAGTATAGTGTTATGTACAGCAAAGAAAATCTGTTTATAAACAACTCCAGTGTTCCTAGATTTTTTTCACTAATGGACTGCACTGGCTGGAAACTTTGCAACTTGTAATATTTATATCAAATCTTGGTTGTAGTGTGAAGGCAAGTGCTTCATGTACATTTTATAGATTGATCCTCCATCTTCATTTGTGAACTTTATGAGGATTATTACGTAGATGAATTGTGAATACCATTCTGTAAAAACAAAAAAAAATGATATTACAACTGTCTGTTTACCGAAAAAAATCAGCTTCTCATCAGAAGTATCAATTTATCTGAAATTGCCATAAAAATTTAAAAATCAATTATCATTTTTGTGTACATTTCTTGTTTTCCAATGCCAAAACAAATTGTTTAACTGTTGACATAATTTTTGCTACATTGTACATAGTGAATCACTTTCATTTTGTAGGGCAAACTTTGCTCAACATATCTTCTTGTTCTGTAAAAAATTCAAATGAAAACTGAAGAGTGAAGTTTCTCTGTTATTAAATGAAGTAGATTTTTTTGTGTTCTGTATTTTCTGAGTGATTAATGCATTTAAGCTTGCTGAAAAAGTAGGCAGTTTTTTTTCATTTCTTTCTTTCTTTTTTCTAAAAAGTAATAACTCAAAAATTATTTATCTTGCACTTTTTTTAGTGGATTTTTTATCAATAAGTTTTAATCTATGAAATGTAATATTTCTGTATCTGCTAAAAAAGGTACAATCTTTGAATATTAGTATCGAGCTTCATCAATAGCAGATTTGATCTTAAATGCACTTAATTGTCTTTTGATGCTTTGGAATACTAGTCCTATTTATTTTATTAGCACTAACAGTTTTCATTATGCTTCAGTCTGATATGTTTTGTCAATAAAATGAAAAGAAAGAGATATTTCCGAGTGCCTTCTCTGTGAGTATCTTCCCAAGGTATTTTAAAAATCACACAAGTAGATTATTACAAATTTAGTTTTTAGAATTGGCCTGTCTAATTGAAATGAATTCACAGGCAACATAAGAAATGAATTTTATTGAGGTCAGGACTGTATGTTTATATACAGTTATAGATCAATGTATATAAATTAAAAACAGTACATTTTATCCTTTTTCTTACAGTCAAATCCCATTATAGGAAACTTTGAGCAATAGTAGCTCAGTCGGCAAAAGCAGCAATCTCAACCAGAGGGTTGCGAGTTTTGGGCTCAGGTGAGCCAAAAATAATGCCATGTTCATTAATGGCAGCTGAAGCACTTAAAATAGGTTTGTGATTGGAATGTCTTCCATGTTCTCAAAGGATACCTCTGGAGGTGGCAAATCAAACCTTTTTTTTTTGGGGGGGGAGGTCTGCTTGGTCCATTCTTCTAAATTAGGAGAACACACTTTGAGCAGAAAGTCATTCTTTAACTCTAGCAGTGCTCTTCAACATGAAAGGTTCCTGTAGGCCATCCTTCGGCCTTAATTTGAATAACTTCTGGTTCACATACTTGGCTTGTCCAACTGACATCTGCAATAACATAACTTTGGATGGTCATATGTTTGTTATTATCCAAACTAATGAGAAAAATGTTTGATCTCGCAAAATGCATAACTTATTAGTTGCTAAGTAATCAGTTGATTAATGATGAATTTTTTTTTAAATGTCAAACAATGATCTTTAATTAATTGTATTAACTAAAATTAATGTAGTTCAATTGAATGTTTGCGTATGAAATTGACACAAGAATTAAATTATGGTATAATTTAGAATATAAGCTGAGAGTGCAATTTTTCTTCGAAAAGTTACCCAAAATGTAAAACTTGTATATAAGTCAAAGTAACATTCAATTCTATTGTCAAGATGCTAAAAATATCACCAATCAAGTAAAACAGGGAAAATGTTTTTCAATCAAATAGCTGTAAAATAAAAAAAAAAAGTAGACCAATATATATATATATATTTTTTTTTTCCCCACAACATCTAATTTAAGTACTCCAGAGGATCACCAAGAGAAATACAAGGGCATCTCTTATCAGGTGTTGAGAGAGTTACGAGAAAAACCAAATTTTTAAGTAACTTCATGTTTTTTTTAATTTCATAATTTTATACCGACTTTTCTAGATTATTGCTGTGAAAACCGAATTTGAGAATCATGGTACTAGCCACATGCAGCCAATAATTTTTTTTTTTTTTTTTTTTTTTTATGCTAATGGTTTCAGTACTGAATCTATCTGAAGGTAAGCCTTTTTCAAAAGCTTAAACAATATAAACCAAAAAATTAAAAACTGGTATTTTGGGCTTGCTTCTGGCGTATGTAGAGGTAAATTTTTTCTAAGATTAGCCGATTTTCTACAAATGTAGTATTGCTATTTTTTCACAATTGTAATACAGGTAGATGTTATTGTAAAATTATTTTCAATTTCATGTTTTTTCTCATTTTAAAATTTTTTAACATTTAATTTCTTTTTCAACATTATATATTTTCTTTCCATTATTTTATTATAGTTTAAAAAAACATTTAGATTAATTTTGTTGATTTTGGGACTTGCTGTCACCAATGACATACAACATTACCAAGAAGGGCGTATACTAAATGTGTTCCATGGATCCATATATTAGTCAATCCCCCACTTTTGCTTTATGAAAACCCCTAAAAATTGTCAGCTTTAACATAAAAATATATAATTAAAGGTGAAGCCAAATGAAATAATAATGAACTTTGCCTTTAAATGTTGCTCACTGTTTTGATTCTAAAATAATCAATCATCTTCTGTTAATGTGATGTTGATTTCAAGAAATTTTCATAATTAGCTTTGTGCTTTGAAAAATTTTAAATATCTACAACAAAGGACTCAAAATGTTTTTTTTTTCATTGTTTACCTGCATAAAAATTCAATGATTCTGCACATTTTGTTATGAAATTAGTAATATAATTTCGGTTTTTACTGTACTGCAAAAAAAGATAAAATAATTGAAAAATACAATGAAAAACTGAAAATTTATCCAGTTTCCAAGATTTGGAGGTTTGCTATAAAAGTATAAATTAGCATTGAAACATTTCAAATTAGTAGTAGGACCAAATTTTTTGTCTGCTTTATCCAAGAGTTTGTTATATGCTAAGTTTGCTATAATTTGGTTTGACTGTATTATTATTCATGAATTAGCAGTAAAATATATAAATATTAATAACTATACATAAATAACTACAACATTTATAATTAATAAAACTATTGAATAATATTACACTTACTATAATTACTGTGATATGTTTCCACTGTGATTTTCATAAATTTTTCCACCGGTTGCAAAACTTTATATGCAGTCCATAACTTGGTCACCCTTACTTTAAAACATAGTATTTCGGCATTTAAATTTAATTTATTCTATAAAATGAGAACAATAGATATGGAAGAATTTTGTAGCCAAAGAAAAATTTCTGTAGCTTCATTAGCTTAATTTATAAAAGTTTAATAGAGCAAGGGAGCTTCAGAAAGATTTAGTCTTTATTATTTCAGTTTGTAATGAGCTGTCACCATACATAGATATTGATAGGCAACATTTATATGGGGTTACAAGTCTAAATTTATATTGAGAAAATAATATACAGAAAGTAATATATAGACCAACTGTAAAGTTATTAGGAATGTTCAAATGTACATAGTTTTAACAAAAGTAAATAATATAGCATTAAGTAATTAATTCAAGTAGAAAAGTACAATAATTTGTAAATTTCTATCAGAATTTTGAAAAATCTTTATTTCTACTGGTGTATTTTATTTGATGAATAGATAATTTTAATTTTATGATGTATATTCTTTCAAAATAGATTTTTTTCACATACTGGCAGTATTATTTTACCAAAATGTTCATTATATTTAAAATTTTAGAATCAATGAAACATATAGCTCCATAATGCATAATATTTAAAAGTCATACTATATGATAAACTTGTTTTTTAAATGATTTAAATTACTTGAGTATTTAATGTATAGTAGAATTTATTGTTATGTGCATTTGAATAATTTGAAATATGAAAAATATATTTTTCAATTTGGGTTACTTAACTTACAAGTTTAAAGGAAAAAAATATGGACAAAGAAAGTATTATTGGGCCATTTATGATATTAAAAACTTGTTGTTATTTGGGTTTAACTTTATTTTACAAGAGTAAATGTTATACAATGAGAATTCAGTGAAATATGTAGTAGAATTTGTTCAGCATAGCAGATTGACTACCTTAGACATTAGCATTTATTTTTATTTACCTATTGTTCCTGATATTAAAAAAATGCTGATTAAATAGTTGGGCTACTGGTTTTAGGACATTAGTTAATTATAAAGAATCTGTTAACAAAATATGCACTAAATTTAACTGCAACATCAATGGTGATGGATGTATTTAAATGATATATAGATCTTGTGTTTTATTTTTACACTATTTTTCTTTGTCACCTTCTCCTCTTAGAATAATTGGTCTTGCATGTCATAACCTAAATCTTTTGTTATTAAGATAAATTATTGTATTATCCCTTAATTTATGATATGTAGATTAAAAACTTTTCCTTTCAATTACAGTTTTCCCCCTAATTTTTCCTCTACAATAACTGGTATTGCATGTGTGCAAATTAGTATAAATGTTACTCATATAGTATATTTTTATAACATGTGAACAACTATTGCTCACATGTACTATTTTGCAAAAGAAAATTAATCGCTAGGATAGCATGAATTGGTTTAGATCAAGTTTGTCCACAATTAACAGGCCTTTAGTTTGTATTTGGGCTTGTGGTAAAATGGAGAGTTCGTTTAGCAATTAGAAAGGTCTGTTTCACAAGCTGAGTTAGATATAATAAATTTGCAGCCCCTATGAAAAATATTTGATCTTTAAACTTGAACAATGTACTAAATCCATTTATATAAAGATAAACAAAATAAGATTTAGATAAAATTTTTCTCAACATTCCAAGAAATGAAAAAGTTGATAAGTTTGTCAAAAATGGTTATAAACTATAACACCTGTCCTTTTCATTGTTCTATCACCAGTGGTGTACCATGGCGTAATCTCCTCCCATTTAAATTTTTGTATGCATGTACATGTGTGTGTAAGAATTGCTGCATTAATTATGAGATAATGAGTTGGAAGTGGGAGAACCTCCTCCCCATTCCAATGTAAAATTTCTCACTGTCCCTGCCAATCACTAAACTGTTTTAGAATAAAATAAGGTTATGCAGAAATTTTTAAAAATATATTATGACATAACAGTTAATGCTTTGAACACTTTGTTTTCTTTACATGTTTCTATGGACTTATCTCTTTATATCTTTGTAACAAATTTTAAATATTTGAATGTGTCATGACAATTTGAATGGGCACACATACTATTTGGGGGTATCATCAGTGCCCCTGACTGTGTCCTACGTTCTTTTGGCAAATATCCTCTTCAGTTCTGAGGTTCAAAGTGTAGACTTCACTTTTTGCCTCATAACATCTAAACTGTTTAAGTTTTTCAGATTTTGGCCACACTTCTGAAAGGATAAAAGATTTTGCTGTTATAAATGCTAATAGATTGCAGTACGAAACTGGATTATTTATCCCCCTCAGTGTGGAAGTAAAAATAAAAGCTTCCATGTTTGTATCGCATGTGATACACCAGAACATATGAAATTAAATTAATATTGCATGTTTGATAAGATATGCTGCACTTCATATTTTATACTTTGTATCTGAAAAGTATCAAAATAAGGCTAATTTTTATTGGGTTGCTAGTAAGCTTATGGTTAATACAGCTTCTGCCTGATGTAGCGACAAAAAAGAAAGAATTTTGCTGAACGCATCATACAAACTATTCAAAATTCCTCCCAATTTTCTGTAGACTGTACTTAACACCGTTCCTCTGGGGATCTTACAACTGTGATTGAACTGTATATAATTTTCACTAGTAATGCATGTATGAAATATTTTTTAGTTTGTAGCTATATTTAAGAGCTATCAAAAGTTACTAGATTACAAATTTTTTAAACTTTTTTTGTAATTGAATAATTTCCCTGTCCAGTCCAGTCATTCATCAACCATTTATGTAGCAGATTCCTTTAATATAGATTATACTTATCTGTATGATAGTAAATTGTTTTCCATTGAGAAAATATCATTGATTAAATATCTTTATTAGTAAACTTTTAGTGAGATTCTGCACCATTCAATGGAATTCAATATTGATTTGTAGGTTTAAAATAAAATATTTTTTAATATTAAATTAGGCCCTCCCATAGCTTCTTTGATAGTTTATATCATCAAGTTTTTATTTGTGTTATTGAAAAATCTAAAAGATAAAGTGGAACATATGTTTTGTTAATTTTATTATTTGAATGAAGATTAGAAAATGACATCTAAGAGTTAGTATTATGATTAATTTATATTTTGAATGTTTATTTTATTAAGATTTCTTTTAAATACTCAAAAAGACAAAAGATTAGTTTTACCAACTTTCCAGGCTGATTTTTAGATGATTTATCATTCAATTGTAGTACGTTTTAAACTGTTTAAAATTGCTGTGTTTAGGTCTACTCTACAAAAAACAATGATACTAAAATATAGTTTTGAAATGGAAAAAATTATTTAAACAGAAAAGCATTGAAATATTTCTATGTATGTAACATATTAGCGAAAAATTTTCATTTATGACCATTAGAAAATAAATATTTTACAATATAAAAAAATTTTTTTCAATGAGAATCTTTTAATTGGGGAAAATTAAAGTGTAATTTTTGGAAATGTATTCTAGTCATATTTTCTCTTAGCACTAGTCCATCTAAAATATCCTTTGCTGATTCTTATAATTATTTTTGAGATACAATTTTAGATGTATCTTTAATATTTTATTCATTCTTTTTCTAAAGAATGAATACATGAATTGTTTTTGATTCAGTACTGAAGTATCCAGTGTTTAATTAGCAATGGAATTTTTTATATATAATAGATGAATTTGAAATCACATATTAACTTAGAAACTTTTAACTTATACTTTTGGGTAAAAGTAGTTATCAAATAATGCTAATGATGTGAAATTCTTTTCAAGGACTAAATAGCAAATAGATACTTATCCCCTATATAATAATAGCGTAAGTTATCTGTCCGTCCGTCCGTCCTCGAATTTATGAAGCGGTTGGACCTGGAATTGATAGAGGCTTCCATATTGTATTCTTGATGAGTTAGGGTTAGTAAAATTCAAAGCGAGTTCGAAATCCATCCCTACCCTCTTTTTCGATTGTTTAATGCCATTATTTTAAGCCCTATTTTCCCCAGTTAAGAGCAGACAATTAAATTCATCAATTTATCACTTTATAAGTACATGAAAATAAAATTTTTTTCTAGCATTAGGATGTCATTCCTTTAACTATCTCATTTAATCATTTCTTATTTTAAGTTATTTAAATATTGTCTGCATTATTTCACACATTTTATCACTGAACTTAGATATTACATAAATAATTTTCTTTTATATTTGGCTTAAGTAATAGATTAGGTACATATGTGATAATTTTAAATTTAACCATAGATTAGTTTTTGTTGCAATGAAAATTTTATCACCGATATTAACAACAAATTCTTTCCATAAAAGTCAAGAAGTCTATTTCACAGTCTAGTAAATATCTAGCATTTAAATTATATATCTTTAAAAATTAAGAAGTTTGTTCTTTCGTGTATTTGTTTTTTATACATAACCACATGGTTTGCAATCGATTCGGTAAATTTTGTACAGCATTTATATATACCACTAAATAATCACTGTCAATATTAAAAACTCTGCTGTTCATCCTAGCACATAACATTACAAGATAAATTAAAGTTAGCAACTAACATGCGGTTAGTAAAGATAAACAAATTATTGAACATGTACCAGATAATTCTCATTAAAAAACAAACTACTTTTTTACCTGCCTCATAGGGTACATCACGATTCTGGAAAATAAAAAAAATTATTGATCCTGTCATATGACGGACTGTATGTTAGTTATTATGGATTATCTTAGTTTATTATGGGTCACGATAATTTTTTATTTGGTAGTAGTTATGCATAAGGAACTATTAAATAATAAATTCCCATTTATTATTCAACAGTCTCCTGTGTTTCTCTTATCCTTAAATTTTTTATTTAATACAGATTTCTGAAATTAAAATTATCTAGATAAAATAAAATGTCCGTTTTCTTTTTATGTTTCTTTAAAGATTTTATGAATTTTATTATCTTGGCATAGTTTGAAACCTATTAAAAATGGCTTTTTTTAAATAAATAATTTTTAAAAAAAAGTGTTCAACAAGCAGCCCACAACCTAATTTTGTTAAGCCTGCTAGAGCTTTTTCAAATATAGAATCTTGCCTGTTAACCCTCATGGTAAGGCTTGTTTGTTCTTGTATTTATTGTTTGTTCTGGTGACACCACAGGTCTTATTAATGTGGATTATTTTTATTGTATGGTTTCTCTTGTGCTTTTTTTTAAGTGCTTATTTTTAAGGGATCTGTATTGCTGCACACCTGTAGCTGCTATCATTTGCCAACAAGGCTTTGTTTCTCTTCTGATTCATCAACATAGGAATTAAGAGACAGAGTTAAGAATATTTTGTAAGAATAATTAATAATAGAGAGTGTGAACTAATTAAGATTTATATAATTTTTTCATATATTTATATCCTAAAATATACTCTATTCAGAATCATGTAGTACATTTTTTCAAGATGATGCAAGTCATTGAAATATGGTTCGATTTTGCTTCTTATGCAGTCCCTTATAGTGCCACTTGAAGCTGCATCTTTGTACCACAGTCTTGACTTTGGTAAACATAATGTTTATAATCCAGTCCATAGTCTTGCCGAAGTTCATCTTATATCCACTATACAATTTTCTTGTTCATATCCTTAAAAGTTGATATTTTTTCTGGAAACAAGTATTGATTTGCATAATAATAATAAGAATGCTAAGTAGTTTGAAAAGTTATTGGAATTCATCACTGACTAAGAAATGTAAATGTGTAAGTTTTTAAAAGTACTGGTAAGATTCTCTGCACACATTTATATATTGAAATCATTAATTTACTTCTAAATAAACAGAGATGTAGTTTTGAATTATTAAATTTTTTTATTTAAATTAACATTATTTAAAATTATTTTTAAATACCAATTCAGATTTTCTGCTTTGTTCCAAATTCTCAACTTTAGCTGCATTCAAATACTCTCAACAACATACTCAAAAAGAAAAAACTTCATTTGGTTCTTAAATATTTTCATTATCAAAGTTTTCCTCCATTTCAGATAAGTACTTTGCCCAAAATGGGCTAAGAATCATCTCTTGGATTTATCTCGGGGTACAACTGATCCTCTACTTCCACAGTTTTCAAACTGGGTGCCACTGCGAAAAAAGTTTGAGATCCGCTGAATTGAAGCATCGTATGTGTGTTCTGATACTATTTTAAACATTTCTAGTGATTATTTTTCAAAAAAATGTTAATTTCTTTTAGATTTATAATTACTATTTAATGTGCATCATTTTAGAATTTATATGTAGGTCATAGAACAATTTTATCATTTGTTTGAGTAAAATTGCTATTTATTTTCATTCATTAATTTAATATTTTTTATAATATATTGGTTTTTGTTATAATTTATATAAATTTTAATTTAATCAGCTGTTCAAAATAAAGAATAAATTAAACTTTTTTTAATGAAAAAAAAATTTCCCACCCTTATTATTTATTTTTATTTATTTATTTATTTATTTATTTTTCATTAACCAAATTTTATGAAAATTATATGGAAGTACTTTATTTTAATCTGTAGTTCAAGGTTCGTACGGTGCTTAAAAGTGCTTAAAAACTGCTTAATTTCGAAACACGTTTTTAAGGCCTTAAAAAGTGCTTAAAGAGTGCTTAATTTTCCCCTAAAGTCCTTATTTTTTTTTCTTGCCGACAGTTTTTATTTGAATATTTCGAAATCGTCTATGAAAATCATAAAAGGTCGCTCGGGATTAATCGTTCAGTGTGAATGAAATTCCGATGTCTTTAGCCGTCGGGTAACAAAAGAAAACTCTAGCGCTCTCAGACCAAACTAAATGGTTACAAATCTGTTAGTCTAAAGTACAATTCGAACCCCCTGGCTCAGATACCGAAAAAAATCCCGTCCTATTCGATCATCGTCCCAAAATATCGCTATTTAAAAAAAAAAAATAAAAAATAATTGTCCACTTAAAAAAATAGCCTTATACAGTGCACATATTATTTAAATCATGAGTTTTTAGACATTTATTAAAATTAAATTTAATGATAATTATTGTATCTTTCCAAACTATTAAGGTATAGATTTTATTGCTATTTAAGAAATTCTGCAGTCACAAAATTAAAAATTTGTGTATAGAAATGTCTCCTAAAAATTTGATATCTAAAATGCGCATTTATATTATTAATTTTTTTTTTAATTAGGATATTTGAGAAACTTCTGATTTGAATCTGTTTTCAACATTTTTTGATTAGGAGACTCGAGTGATTGTTTATATTAGTAAAAATTATTAAGTCCAACAAACAATATGGTTCCTCAAAGTTTAATATAATAAAGTTCCACTGTATTGGTGAATTTATTTATTTTTTTAATTAGGCAAATTGAAGAAACATCTGATTTGAATCTGTTTTAATTTTTTTTTTTACTAGGAAACTTAAGTACTTGTTTATATTGATAAAAAGTTATTTAGATACTTTCATATTTCGTATTTAGGTTTTTGATTTTGTATAAAGTAAATCAGAACATTAATTTTTAATAGTTATTCAACTACCTCTCTTTTTGATTTTTCTCCTTTTTTCCCCAAAATTTTGACTTCTGTGTTTGTGAAATACAATGATTTCTCATTTATACACACTCTCATTTGTTCACATTTTTGTTGAACCTAATGTAATAACCATTATTTTATCTGATATGTTTCTGATAAGAGGTGCTTAAAAAGTTTGAATGGTGCTTAATTTTTTCCATTAAAAAAGTGTACGAACCATGTAGTTCCTCAGCTGGAACAATAAAATATGCATATAAGAACTTATTAATATAACTATGTTTAATTAAAGTAAGCATAAAATGAAATACAGCATAGCTATTTTCGACTCTTGTAATTGTTTTCTGGCTCAGTTTCTCAAATCTATGGAATAATAATTATTGCTACCAAAACAGAAAATTCTTTACAATAATTTACAAAATAACATCTATAATTATTAAAATATTTTAATATTCTAAATTATAATATTCTAAATTATAAGGATCCACTTTGTGTTGTAAGGGGTCGTTGTGTTGTTGATCGCCTATAGGGTACCACGCCATAATAAAATGGTCAACAAATTCCGCGGCGTTGTGTGGGCGAATGCTCAATAGGAAAGTATTATAAATAAATAAAAAAGAGATATGAATGCTTTAATATTGATATGTTTTTAAATTTAATTTAAAAATTATTTTTAAAATAAAAGCTATTAAAATAAAATTTACACGAAAAAATCGTTTGTTTACAAAATAGTCTTTTTTGGAAAAATATTCAATGTACCAAAAATAAAATATTTAAAAAAAAATGTTTTTTTTCATTCGAAATTTTAAAATTTTTCTAAAGAAGAAATTTTATAGAATTCCAATTCCAAAAAAAATTGCAGGAATTTTGTTATCTGTTTATAGTTCGGCACAGTTAAGGTGTAGTTCACTTTCGTTTACATTGAGAGATACCCGACATTCGTTTATGAGTATTATTTTTTAATATGTAGATTGCAAGTTGTTGCCTATTATCAGTGGCTTATCTTACAAAGATAGTGTACAGCGTTCATAGTTCTAAATACCTTAAAATTTGCCTTCCTGTCAACAGAAATACGATTCGTTAGATAGATTTTTATTGCAGACTGGAGAAAGTTCATATCTTCATTGTCACCTGCCCAACATGTTGGCTGACACCCAATCGAATTTCGGAGTTTCGCCAATTTCTTAGAGAGAAGTTCGAACCTGAGTGTTAATTTAAAGACTAACTCTTCAAAGAATTTTCCCTGGTCTCTTGTGTTTGAATATTATTTTATTTATGATTTTCCAAAGAGTTGTTGACTTTTGATCTTGCTTTACGAGTAGAATGTTTGACACTACAGTAGTTTAAAGTTATTTCTACATACAGTCAAAACTAGATGGATTTATTTGTTACCAAAATAAAAAAATTTAATCGTCCTAAAAATTTTTATAAATGGTTTTTAACTATAAAGAAGGTTTGGTTTGGTTTGGAGCGCTACAGTCTACTTTTTGCAACACGAGGGCTAATGAGACCGGGACCTACAACTTAAAGCCGATTCCGAACGGCTACGAACATCCATGCCACAGTGGGATTCGAACCCACGAACTCAGGATCCGAAGGTCAGCACCCTAACCATTCGGCCATCGCTATAAAGAAGGAGTATTAAACACACCTCTTTTTACTTCTTTGTACAAATAAAGGAGGTATAGGGCGATTTCATGCAGCAGGGCACATATCAATTTATGTCAATTCTGACTTCAATTTTAAACGGAAGGGCAGTTTATTGTTTGTTTATTGGCTGTTGTAAACATAAAAATGAATGGGAAGAGCATTGTAGTAGTTTGTGACGTTGCAACAAATTGCTGTATTGTAACCGCTAAAAATTGCGGTGCTCATATTTCAATGAAATTACTAATTTTGGCCATGTTAGAATCCAGTTTGTAAACTTTAGCGTTACGTATGTACAAAAAACTTTTGAAGCTTTAAATATTCATTTCATCCATTCCTGAAATAATTTGTACCAGTTTTGATATAATGTCTGTACGTACGTATCTCGCTAATTCGACGATTAGCTGTAGAATGTTGAAAGTTTGTATTTCGGAATGGTGCTACCTATATTAGCTGCGAACCTCGCAGTTTTGAGCAGCAAAGAAATGGGTCGCTGTTGGCGCGTTCCTCCTTCCAGTGTCTACTTCAGTATTGTTTTGACAGTTTGATTTGTGTTTCCGGTTGGAGGTCAGAAAGGCATCTCCTCCCCTACCCCTTGTGGGGAGAGGGCAGTTGAAATGTGTAACGTTTGGTCAGTGTTTTTTTCTATCGTCGGAGTGCGTGTGTTGAATAAAGGAAAACTAACCATGTTTTTTTTTTTTTTTTTTTTTTGTTATTTTTTGTTGCAAACCGCTCGCAACCAAAACTTATGGTCCGTCTTTAATTTAAATGTGGTCATTTGTGTTAATTGTTGTGTTGTGTCACTCCAGTCGTAATAGAATACACTGTCTACCAATAAATATTTGGACACCAGCAGTTTCCAAGTTTAGGAGGACCCTGGAACCCAGTTCAGTGAGTACGCCAAGAGTGGGAGATATCGCCAAATTCTAGAACCCTATCTTCTGGTAAACCTTGCTCTTCTTTTCGAACTCTTCCACCACCTCCTAAAAAAGGTCAATCGATGCCTTTATTTTAGAGTATTGGGGGAAGCTACACGTGATTTGAATATCTGACCCTTGTTGGTTCCTGTAACTTAGATACTCCAAGACCGCTGAATTTGGATTATCTAGAGTCCATTTCAAGTTTTTGTCCATTTTGCCTGTGCTCTTGTGGTATTTTTTTTTTCGTGTTTTAAATTTAATTTCTTAAGTGTTTCACAAACTTTTTTTGTAAATTGAGGATGGCTTCTGCACATGTTTTCAGGTATGACTCTGGGTTTTTGAGGGATCAGGGAAATTTGCCAATTCTGCAATGGTGCATGGGTATTGGTTTGCTGGCCGGGATTTATGAACGTACGACTAGCAGATCCCCCATGCGCCTTGTAGAGAGAGACTCAACTGACGGATATATATATGGGAATATCGTAAGAAAGGAGTGAATGAGCATCGGGTTGAAAGATCGGTGAGAAAGGGAAGTTGGTTTGAATCGAGTCCTTTGAGTCTCTTCAAAATTTTAACATTAACTTACATGTGGGTATATAAATTGCTTATTGATTTCACCGTGCACGAATTAAAAATTTCAAGAAATACAGTAACTGACTAGTTCAGCTTTTCAAGGGAGGTTTGCATAGATTTTATTTGTAATTCTTCTTCTAAAATTGGGGGGGGGGGGAATTTATTCTTGAAATTGATGAAAGTAAATTTGGGAAACGTAAATTTAATAGGGGTAGAAGGGTTGATGGTAAGTGGGTTTTCGGGGGAATAGAGAGGGGTACAAATAGATGTTTTTTGAGGTAGTAGAACGTAGGGATAGTTATACTTGTTAGAAGTCATACGAAAATATGTGCATCCGGATACTACAATCATTTCTGATTATTGGAAAGCCTATGATTGTCTTTCAGATGAGGGTTTTGATCATCTGAGAGTTAATCATAGTGTTACTTTCAAAAATCCTGATACTGGAGCCCACGCCAATACAATTGAGGTCTTGTAGAGCTCAATTAAGAGATCCCTCCGCACAGTTCACAAGTGTGAAAATCAATTTGATTCTTACCTTTACGAATTTATGTGGAGGAAAATGAAAGAAATTCAACAGGATGATTTTCAGGATTTTTTTAAAATCTGATCAAACGTGTATATCCACCAACAACTCAGGATACTTAAATTAAATAAGTACTTTATTTATTTTATATTTTATGCTTAATTTTCGAAGGGTAACAAGTGATGTTATATTTCATA
This sequence comes from Pardosa pseudoannulata, assembly GCA_032207245.1. Lineage (NCBI taxonomy): Eukaryota > Metazoa > Arthropoda > Arachnida > Araneae > Lycosidae > Pardosa > Pardosa pseudoannulata. The sequence goes on along the minus strand of CM063505.1, from coordinate 102,526,012 downwards.
TTTATATTTTTTTATTTACTGCTTTTTTTAACTTTTTTATTCAAATTGTGTCTTAATTTAGTACAAAATAAAGAAATAGTTTTAAATTATATTATTTTATAGTGTATTACATTGTTAAAAATGATACGCTAAATAATAAAAGTAATTTTATTACGACCGTCTATCGTTATTGTTACGGAAGATCAAGGGGAGCTTTATCTCACTTAGATAAGAAAAATCATTTCACCCCTTCAGAATTTTAAGCTAAAAATTTATTAAGCTTAAATTTGTATTCATCTTAACAAAATTTCAAACCTTTTTTTTTTTTTTTTTTTTTTTGTTTTTTTTTTTTTTGTTTTTGTTCAAAATATGCTTTGAAATTGGGTATAAATTTAATACACAAATTGTAAACATCACTTGGCGACAATTTGGCGATCACTTGTACAAAAATAGAACCAAAAACATGGTGGCGGGGCCCCCGGAACTTGGAATTCACCTGGACACCTATGCAAATAACAATATCTGCAGTCCTGAGGTGGGTCACGGCCTCCGCTGGTAAACATCGTGTAGGAAACAGCATCGGCATTAGTCGTATACAAGATGCCGCGCAGTTCGGAGCTCTCTGATTTCGAGAAAAGTATAATTATCGAATATCACAAATGTGGCCGATCCTTGTTATATTTATTTTATAACATATATTTTACATACTTTTAACTTATGTTGCTTTAGTTTAATAATTATTTTTTTATTTGTGTTAAAATATCCTTTTTTTATCAACACTTTGCCTATCATGTATATTGCGAACACCCCTCGCGCGGAAATAACGAACTATGTTGAAATTCCAATGTTTTCAGTTTGTATTCAGTTTTGTGGCAACGCTGTAAATTATTATTCTTTTTAGTATGCTGAGTTTTTGGTTCGCTTCGGCGAATGTTGCTAGCTTTTAGAAAGTGAATAAATGTGTTATTATAGTTTTAAAATATCCCTGTGAGATTATTTTGACTTCCTATTTACTTTTTTGACAGCCGTTAAGCATCGGATAGATGCACCAGAGCCCAATTAATATTTTAGTTTTATAAATGTGTTACGAGATACAACAATGTACACTACATATCATAAACACATTTAATGCTTTATACGCATGTATATCACATGTGATACACAATGAACTATATTTTAAACATACGATAAAATTAAATGCTCAGAGTGAAAGTGGCTATATTCAGTAGGAACGAAATATTTCCTCTTCAGATTGGTAAGCCATTATTAACATTCAAGTTTTTTTTTTTTTTTTTTTTTTTTTTTTTATAAGGAAAACGATGAAAGCTAATATTTTTTTTGCTTGCATATCTCTTTTATACTGTTAGTACATCCAAAAGCTGCACATGAATGAAGCATTTCTTGAAATGATAAAATTAAGAGCGTACATATGATCAACAGTAAACAAATATGTAAACGAAACCATTACGGGATTTTCTGTATACTCTCAATACTAATCGGTGAATTACCTTCATTGCATCCCACCATTGGTTGGCGCCTTGGGTTAATCGCTGTTAGCCGTTAAACGCTTTTGGTGAGATTGTCTCTCAATATCTATAATAGAAGATCCAACCAAACCGAGGAAGGCGAACTCGAAGGTTGAAATCCGAATGATTTCGCACAGTTCCCTATCCCTTAATCTTGGCGTAATGACGTCACAGAGCAGGAACTACTAATCACCATCTGTTCTAGAGAATGATACAGACTTAATTACACAGTCTTATGGAGAACGCTGGTGAAATGTGGTGGACTAAGGCAAATTCACTAATCTACACTTGTGTCGTCACATGTTTTCATATACTTAGTGCAAAGGCTTTCCATTTCCAGAGGACAGTGCTTTGGTCTGGATAATTAAGGTTCACAAATAAAGTTTTTGAATCCTGCAATAAATAAACGTAGAAATAAAAGTGTTCAATAAACCTGGTATGCTGCAGATCATCGACGACTGTGAGAGTTTATATCAATTCCAGTTATAAATATGTACATGCATATTGCTGCCAATTAACCACTGTGGCATGAAGCCAATTTCCACGACTTTCTCTATGACATGACGCAACCTTATATCAAATAAGGTACCTATAGGTTCAGGTATGTCTATTTGTATAGCGACCGAAAACAAAATAACTCACTTTCATAAAATGAATAACAATTTTTTTAAATTCCAGCCAGATACTTTCTTTTGACCTCGCAACAATTAATTTTCAAAATTCTATATTAAATCAGCTTTTATGTATTTTCGTCTAATTTTTTTGTATTTTTAGTGAAGTACCGTTTTCTGTGCTTGTGGCATTTTAATTTTAATTTTTTCTTTTCCAGTTTTTTGGGTCTCGTATCATTTCGATACTTTGTTTTCGCAAATTTTGTCCTTTTCGTAATGTTCTGTTTTGTTTTATGTTATAAAAAATTCAAAAAATGCTAAATAAATATTTTGTAAAATACAATAATATATCTTTTTGTTAGTGCTGTCACTTTTGCTATTTTGTGTTTTTGTACCAAGTTGCAATTTTTTATAGTCCCTGTAGCTTTCTTTCTTTTTATATTTAATTTTTGAACTTCATATTGCATTGATTGCTATGTATTGTTGAATACTATATCTACTGGTCATAGTCAAGGTTCCAGTCTAATTATCCTTTAATTAGACAAATTGATGTTTTGGTCTGTTTCACGTTAGGAGGTTAAAGTGAAGACTTTCCACTTCGCTAGGTACTCCGTATAACCCAATTACCTTGACCTTGAGTTTTTACAGGGCAAAGTTCTTAGCCTTGCTCCCAACCCCAAATCTAAAGGACCAGCCTCCATATTTAAAAACTCCCTGGATGCAGGGATGCCCAGCTGGACACTGGGTACATATTATAGTTACTATTTACGACAAGCATAGGCTACGTTTAAACTATTCTACTCCGGTCACCACACGGCTATATCAAATTCGAAAGTATTAAATAAAATACCAAAAAAGTGCTCAAAAATTCATTTGATAAAAATGACCCTGAAACTGACATGATTGCTAGACACAAAAGAATGTTGAAATGCATTAACACGAAAAATTTTTTTCGGGATCATCATTTTTTTTTTACTGTGTTCTTCATATTAGATCCACTTTTTCGTGCCTTTTTTACGATTACTGGGAAATTAAAAGAATGGCTTAACAGTTAAATTTTTAATGTGTTTCTTGAAGATAAAAAACCGATCTGTGAGTGGCTTCTGAAAAAAGCAGATAGATTTGTCAAAAAAAAAAAAGGATATTGCCGTAATAGACGTCAGTACCATGTTACCTAAAAACAAATTGCAGTCTTGACACTCACTCTTAATAAAGAAAGCTTTTCAGTTCAACTACAGAGTTTACGCCTAGACACCTTTATTTTAACCCTACATATTGCATCTTTATCACTGACTTGCCCACGACAGCTATCAACTGAAAGTTTAAGAGAACACAGTTTTTGCAAGAAAGCATCAACACTTAAGGTGTTATCAGCTTGAATAAAACTAACAAACTGTTCATTTATGAATATTTTATGATCAGAATAAACTTCCATATAGCTCAACACCATTATCATTTGTTCTTGATGAATTATGCCCGACAACAATCTAGTATAACTGAATTATACTTAGCTTTCCTAAAGGGAGCACAAATTGACTACATTATATGTTTTGCAACTAAGTTGATAAACTTTTATTGAATTCATCAATTACGGATGATAAAATTCATGTATCATGAATTTTATCATCCGTATCCTTTTTATATGCCCTGACAAAACTGGATTAAATTTAGATATTGATGCAACTAAAACCAAGAAATTTCTATTATGGAAACCGTAAAGTTTCTCAACTGAACCACAAAATTGTAAATTCCTTTCCCCCAAATTTGCAGAACAGATAAATCTTTTAAAAATGGAACACCAACACCTTTTAAAAGACATTAGAGTTGGAAATTGAAAATTTTCAATTTCAATGTTCTCTTGTTCAGCATAAATAGATTGCTTCTTGTTCTTGAACAATAGATTTTCAAATTCAACCCATCTATTGTGGAAATTTTTATGATTAGCAGATGTTTCATGGTCTATTTCTTTTCCGCTACTTACAGTAGCCTGTATTTTCTCTAAACTTTTGCTTATGTCCGACACGAAATAATTTGAAACAAAAGCAGAAGACACAGCGTGTGCATAAACCTACACTGATAAATAAGGTATTAATATCATACACCATAAGCGAACACGATAGAATAACACATTAAAGTGGACACATGCCTGCTTTCGGGCTATGTCTAAAGGAATATGCCAAGTTTGTAGTAGAAAGCAGTTTTATTTCCAAAATATGATTAGATGAGACGACCATATCTATGGGTTGAATAACTAAGTGTTTTATTTTCGTTGGTCTTATGTGTATATTATATCATGTGATTTTTGCGATAGCATCTTTCACTACTCCCTAAGCATGGCTCTGATACAGATCTTCACTGTATTAATTATATGACTACCGAGTAAATGTAATGAGCAGGAAAGCCGTTACCATAAAGTAAATATAAGTGTACTTACTGGACTTAATGGAGACCAAGTTGACTGTGGGGGTAGCGCTACGTGCTTCCAAGACACAGGTCCAATATTCGGTGTTCGGGCTGAGCAAGGTTGATTTACAATCCTTCATTGGGTAAGATAAACTCAGGACCAAACATGCTTGGCACTGAACACTGGTAATACCAAGTAAGGTTGGCTACCTAATCTGGACATATGCTTCGCACCCCAGGGCCCTTGGTCTCGAAAACGGAGATTCGTACCATAGGTCATGGCAATTGCCCCACGTGGTCGGTAGCGCTGGGATGTTTAGTTTCGTTTAATACTGTTTATCACTTGTTACGTAGATTTTTACAATTAACTTTGCCAATGCTAAACTGCTAGTGCATCCCATAGATTGTAGTTTGTTGGGCAACTTCTCTTTCATGTACCGGCTCCTTCATTCTCTCTCTGTCTCTATCACTATTCCCCTTGCAAATGAGTAATGAATATTTGAGGAAAATGTTAAACAGCTCAAACTTTTATACGTAGTTTCATTTCCGAAACAGAGCAATTTACCATATATTAAATTTTGTGCTAGTAGAATGTATGGTGCTATACATGAGTAGTTAAGTTACATTTGACATTTTACTTGTGCTGTTGTAGATATTTTAAAAATGTCTTAGCGTTATATCCCATTTTGTAAAATTTTATTACCGGATCTTGCATTTGAACAAGCGTCAGACGATGTATCCCGAATAAACAATCAGCAACCATGTGTCTCTTTATTATTGATCTTGGTAAGTTGATTTTCATGAATGGCAACAACAGTTGCAGCGCATTTTTCCAACGGATCTGTGTGAGTGAGTGCCATTTTCATTTTTGCTAATCGTTTTTTGCTGTTATTATTTTAGGTTTGTTGATGTCTGTTTCTTTATTAGCTTTTTAATATCGTTAATTGTAGTAAATTATGTTTGTGTGAATTTTACCATTGTATAGTGTTGTGATTTATCGTAGACATGTATTTATTTATTTTGCTGTTACCTAGTATTCTATCCATTATTGCGTTTTAAGTTGTGTCTTTTTTAATTGAGGTACAATCGTTTGTAGCTTCGCCTAAGTGTTTCCAATAACCTATTTCTCATTTTTGAAATAGGCTTGATTCCTGTAGGGTTTTAAAAGCTTTTACATATGCTATTGTTTAAGTTGCCGGCTAACCCTACTTACGCCGGTGCTAAGCCTAACTCTTTATATTGTTTAAATTATTTTTGCTTTATGATATTTTTAAAAACTCTTATACTGTTGAAGTATTGTACGAAGATAAGTTTGTTATCAAAATCTGTAAATAAGGTCGAGCAATACGTGCTTTATGTAAGAATTCATAATAATCGTTTGTATCAGAAATGAAATGGCATTTTGATCGCCGTTTCAACTAAGGTTGGATTTGTACCAGTTTCTTCCAGTACAGTATATATCAAAGTTATTTAATTTCCCTTTCGCTATTAAAATCATCCTTATCACGTAAATTCTAATGTTTAAACATGTTCCAGTCATATTTCAATAAGTCCTATAATTTGGATTTGTTAATTATTGCTTGTGTTATATTTTCTTTGTCTTGCAATCAGTAAGTCAGAAGCGCTTATTGTGCTTTCGCTCATTTTCGGTGTGTGGATATTTGGATGTTGAATAATTATTAATTAATCGTTTAACACATCGTTTCACATGTTTTATGATTTGCCAGATGTGTAATGTATTTCTCGAATGCAATAGCTTTGTAAATTATTTATCATATCAGTTTTAATAGGAAACAACAAATGTTTTATGCAGCACATATTGCATGTAGCAAATGGATTGTAAAGTACTAATTTTTGATAGTGATATAAGTTGATTGGTAATTTTATCTGATTAACAGGTTTATTGACAATAATATAGCTAGTCGTTTTTATCTGCATAGCAGATGTTAAGCATTACTGAAGCTTTAAGTGTTATAGAATATTTAGTTTTGCATTCATAAAGTACACAGTCCTAAATTCTATTTATGTAGCATAATGTATGTTTAATACCTATTACATGGCTTGGGAAATGTGCTTTACTGTTTCTTATCAACTGACATATTAAATTGCAGTTCTACCTTTCTATGTACTACTGGGGTAGTTGTAGTCAACATTTTGCTACACGAAAACTAATTTGCAGAGGGAAATCAGTGTAATATTTTTCTGACCATGTTGAAGTGAGACTATCTAGTTAAAATTGTAATGTTTTTATTCTATGAAAGTTGTTTGGGTATTAATAGCAAAGTGGATAGACATGATCATAAATGTCATCCATAACATTACAATGCCTTCATTATTGTTATATTAATTTCTTCAAATATTTTTAAGGTTATTAAAGTAAGGAATTATGCATATTATGTTCTATTTGGGCTAGCAAGGTGCATCTATGTTTGACTTAAATTAGTGTCTTGAGTATAACATTCATCAAAAATTTGACATAAGTGACCTTATAGATTGTAAATAGATTGTTGTACAGACCTAATTAATTCTAATGCTCTCTCAGTGTCATTTTGAAAATTTCCTTCATGCTTCTTATGAACTGTCTAAGATAAATGAGTGTTTTGGCCTCTAGAGAGTGGTCATAGACTAAATCTCCCTTTTTATGTTGTGTTCAATAAGTGATTCTGTTTTCTTTATATCTTATTACATTTTAAGACAAGTGTTATACGATAATGTTCGAAAAATTAGTACAAGTTTAGTTACACTACAGTATTTTAGTTGTAAGTAGTGTAATATGCCACATAAAATTGAAACTTTCAATTAAAAAGTTTGGTTATTGAAGTAATACTTTCCAAAAGTACCTGTAGGAATGAAATATAAATGCATCAATACTTTTGTTGAGTAAAACATTTAACCCTTTTATATTTCTGCTGTAAAGTACCTCTTAAAAATCTCATGTACATGCATTATGTAACTTCAGGAAGTAGTCATTCATACTTGCACCTTGAATCTTTGCCTAAATTTTAATTGAATGCATTATAAGTATGGTATGAGCATCATGGATATACATTTCAGTTTTAAAGAAAGGGGATAATTTAAACTGAATATTGCTACTATACAATTGTAATTTCTTTTCATGCCCAAAAGGGCTACAGTTTCGCTCTCCATTCTTCCTTCCTTTCCTACAACTCTTTGCCTTAGCCCAGCTTGTCTCTTTTCTTCTCCATCATTTTGTGCTATGTTAGTTGAGAACAATCATGTCATTGACTGCCCTGAGGTTCATAGTTTGGGCAACATTGTGTAATTACTCTATTTATAGGACATAGCCCGTAAAATGCCATATTCTTAATTTGATTTCACCATCTATGCTTTTAAGTTAGTTCTCAGTAGTAGCTCTTCATTCGTTATTGTATGTGGCCAAAAATCTTTCCTGATTATCCTTAAATACTTTGAAAGGAATTTAGTTTTCTTGTTTGGGCTATGGTTAATTTCTAAGTTTCCGATTCATATAAATGTACTGATTTAACTGCCAATTTAAGTTTAACTCATTTCTATCCATCTATATAATGTACAGTGCATAAGTATTTTCAAAGCTAAGGAAGAAAATTCCGATGGAAAAATAGTGCTGCTTGCTTTTCAGTACAAGATGGGTTTGAATCTTACTGCTGACATGTGTATGTAGCTGTTCTGTATATATTTTTTTTTATAATCATTATCAGTTGTTTTTATTAGTCTTTGTGTAGCAAAAAGCTGACTGTAGCTCTCTGAACCAAACCCTGTGAGAAAATTCAGTTCAGCCCAAAATTTTATATTAAGCAGTTTTAAATATGTTACATTATATGTATTTTATGCTGTTATATCTTTAAAAGAAATTTGTTTGAAAGATACATTTAAACTTGGGATTAACGTCTTTATTGCTTAATTTTATGATTAATAAACTTACGAATTGAAATATTTTGATATTGCTTGCTGTTTGTGTAAATGGCATTTTCATTATCAGCATTTTTACAATGCAAATATTTAATACTTACAACGAATAGTCGCTGAAAAATAATTTTATGCTTGCTGCAATAAACATTTTTCAAAATATTTTATAGTTAATCAACTGCCGATTGACTTAAAAATCCAATGCCATATTTCTGAGCAGTTAATGACTACATTTGTACTGACTATTTTATTGGGCGTTATCTTGGAAACAATTTAACACTGTGCATAAATTGTACTTTCATTAATGCAGCTTGACAAACTTTTCTGTTTTCCACTTCATATTTTATTTGCATCAGTTCTTTAATAAATTGTATATTATGATCAGTGGATGTATGTTTCAAAGATAAAATGTTACCCTTTTTTTTCCTTTTGCTTCATATCATAAGTCAGTATCGTTATGACTCAATCAAATGGATTGTATTATAATTTTATTGAGAAATTATTCATATATACATAGCTTGCTATACCAGAGGAATAATTTTCTTAGTTTTTTGAAGCAGTTTTGCAGTGCAAGTTAGTTTTTTGAAAAATAAAGATTGCCAAGATGATGCATTTTCTTGATTAATATCGCATTGTCTTAATATGATCTTGAAATATTCCACTTTCATATCTGCTCTCTATTTTAATTTATATATTTAATTATCAGTTGCTTCGGGTTTTCCTTTGAATACATTTTCTTCTCAAAATTGTTGCCATGTGAAGATCAAGTAATTTTAAGATTTCATGTTTACCTATCTTGTTTTTATGTAAGTATTAATATTAATCGAATGTTCACAAAAGAATAGTTAATGAGTCAAGTTTTATTTCAGACTTTTATTTTTATATTGCATACTTTACTGAAATTCCTTTTATAACATTTGTATGGACTTGACATCAGTACTGATCATATTCTTTCATTAAGGTCTGTGAACAACTTTGTGTTTTTAAATGTTACAAGTAGAGATAAACTTCGTTGTTTTTCTAGAGAATGTTATACTTTATATTAGGAATTTGGCAATATTTTGTCCTATTTCACACTGGTATGTTTTTCTTTTAAAATTTATAAAACAGGAATCTATACCTTAATATTATGTATTAAGTATAATAAATTTAGTATTTTAATATAATTTTTTAATCATACAATAAGGGTTCAAAGTTTTGGTTTAAAAAAAAAGTTTTTTCCTGTTGAAATCTGTTTAAATTTGTCCAAAGAATGATCCGAGATTGATTCAATGTTTATAGCCGATTACTCAAATTTAATATGGCATACTCATATAGTTAAAAAAATTATGTTAATCAAACTTGTCTATATTGTTATGCAATTTTAAATTCTTAGATCTTTAACAGAGGTTTTTTAAATTTTAATAATTTTCGTCTAATAGGAATTATAAAAGGATAAGGTGTAATGTTAAGCATAAATCTCATAAAAACTTACTATTGAAATGTGGTTTTTAATGTTAGATTTATGTCTTTGTTTACTTTTCTTCTTAAGAATGTTTTGCCTTTTAACGGTAGTAAGTTTCAGGTTTAGATTTATTTTGTGGTATATATAAATTAGATAATGTCCAAGTTGCTCCGTCGGCGTTTGCAGTCGTTGGAGCATTGTGGAATTATGACTGAAGGAATCTGGATAACTTTAAAGGTAAGGGTTATTTTAATACCTTTTTAAGTATTGCAGTAACTCTTGAGTATCTGAAACCCTTCAGCTATAATCATTTTGTTATAAAACATTGACATTACTGATAGCTTGTGGTTGATAAAGTTTTAAGGTGTCCAATTTTTAAAATATTAATTTAAACTGTAGAGCAGAAACCTTGTCGCAATACCTCTAGATTCAGTAATTTCCATTTTAAAATGCTATATATATATATTTTTTTTTTTTAACTACACCAAAACTTGATATTAACAAGCCTACAACATTATTAGTCTATTTCAGAAGTTAATTCTAAAAGAATATTTTCATTACTAAATAAAATTAATAAATTTTCGTCTCATTGCATGTCATAGCATGGATCAAAATGTGACCTAGTCATAGATATTTCATGTATAGCTATAAATATTGATATGATAAAAATGAATTTCTTGGGTTTGGTACTGAAGTTTGTGGATTCGAATCCTATTGCTGGCACAGATTCTGTAGGAATGTTCTATATGGAAACTGATTTTAGCAATATTATAGCCTTAATGTTGCAAAATTATTTTTTGTGACTTAAGATTACATTAAGAAAAGATAATTTTGTAATGATGAATTTTAGCTTTTGTGTAACATTTTGTTCACGTAGGTAAATTACTAAATTTTTTGTATCTAGAAAATTGTTTGAAATAAAAAATTTCAATATTTTTTTATAAAATCTTATATTGTATAAAATTTTTATTAAAATTTGTATAAAAAATCAGCAGATTTTTAATGTGTATATGTACACACATGGTTATTGGGTAGTCTGTACTGAAAAAGAGATTGCAGGTAGTCAAGAACATATAGGTTTGAGTACTTTGGTCTAGACAATGGTACTTATACTCTTAATAAAATTCCTGAATTTCAAGAATTTAGCACTATTTTCAGATTTCCAGAATAATAAAATTATGAATTTTTTCTTTATTCCTATTCATTTACTCTAGAAGACTAAAATTTTTTTACTCAATAATCCTGCAACTGCTTAGACATGTCCTGCTAAACCCTAAATTTTAAAACAGGTTAATATTTGGTTAACGCTTTGCCAACTCAATTCAAGAAAGTACTGATAAATGAGGGTTATTTATGAATTTGAAGATTTGAGGAGGGATGCTTAAGGATGAAATTCATGGAGTCTGATATAGCATAGCAGCAGTTTAAAAATAAAGAGACACAGTTCACGTTAAATGTGTGCAAAAGTACATATGTTCAAGAGAGAGCACCTTGCCATATTTGTTATCTGCTTTTATTTCTTATTACATTAAATTTTAATCTTATTTAAATGTGTTGTGCATACTTTCATATTTTGTGCACATTTATTTTTATAGAAGTGATTTAATCCCCTTCTCCAAAATGTTTCTCACTAATACTTGTTTTTACGTAGATATAAAATTTCCAAGTATTTATCTTGAACCTATTAACACTCAACTAAATTATAAAATACACTACAGGGTGTAACTAGTGTATTTTTTCTTTCAAATTTTTATCTAGGATTTATACTAATAATCAAATCTAAGGTGAACTTTTTAAAATAGTATTTGCTTCATTAGTAAGCATATTTTAATATTTCTGTATTTATGCCAATAATAATAACAGTAGTTTAAATATTTTCCTCTTTGCGTTTTTCAATGTTTGGAAATTAATTTTAAAATTACTGTAATTTTTTAATAACAGTGCTTATTCCCCAAGAGTTACTGCAGTTTTTGATACTTTTTAAATGCCATTTATGTTAACTAGAGGATTGTTTATTAAGTATCTAAGATATTTTAATCATACTTAGATATATTTTTGGTATTGGCAGATACTTGTTTACAAATCAGAAAAGTTATGTGTTTTTTTAACTTTTTTTAGCTTGAACACTTGTGCAACATGTGAGCCATTTCCAGTTTGGCTTTTGTGACAAGAAGCACAGTAGGCCATATAGTGTAAGCCCAGTGCTTTCACATTACAGGAACGCCAGAAGCAATGCTTTCTCATTTTTCAAGTAGTTTTGACTGATTTGAGACTGGGTAGACATTTCCTGGTCTGAAAGTGGAATCCATATAATGGAATACTCCTCAGCGGTTGGGTGCTTGAAAGTACACCCAATTTTGTCATGTCATCATTGTATTGTTTTTATATTGTCTTCATGTTGCCTGTTTGTGGCCCTGAATATAGATTGCTAGTTTGTTCATTATTCAATATTCAACAGTGTATTGCTGTGAAACATACTTCAGCTTATGTATATTGTTGCATTTATTATGATTTAGCAGTCTGCTACTTTGCTGCTTTAAAGGACTGTATGAATTTATTCTTTTTGTTTTAGAAAGTAATTTTTAGCTTGACAAGCTAAAAATTCTTTGTATATTGATACATGTACAAATGTGTGCTGTTTGCCACATATTTATAGTTCGTCTTCATTGTGCATAATAAATTATAGTTTTTGTGAACATCTGGCTACAATTTGTGTGTTTTCTATATCTCGTTAAAATATTTATAGTATTGACTAAATATTTCAAATTATATTTCACAGTATGGTTATACCATAAAATTTCACGAGTCTTATGTCATTATCTTTTATTTTCAGTTTTGAACTATACATTTAAGAGCTTATCTGGATAAGTGTATTTTATAAAATTTTATTTGTAACTAAAATTATTTTCTTTCTTTTTAGGCTCTAAAAAAGAAGCTGCATATTAAAATTGGTATTCTTTGGTAAGTCCTTAAATTTGTTGTTATATTTGGTTTTGAAATTAAAATTTTATGTAGTGGTGACTTATGAATGCTCCTAGATTAGTTTTATTAAATGTATCATTCTAGCTGATTTTCCTTCTCTTATGAATTATCAACAAAAATCTTGTGAGTTAACTTCATTGGTGATAAAAACTAAAAGTACTAAAGAAAGTTAGGTGACTATGAAGTGCTAAAGAATACAATATTTTAAATGTAATTTTTATATTAATTCACCTAATATACACCTTAAGGTTATTTAACCAAATATTAACCTTAAGAAGTGAGCTTATTTCTTTTACTTAGTTTAATCATGTTTGCACACAGTATTTATTTTTAAGTACACATTTCTTAGATTTTTAAAGAAAAAAAATTTTGAGATAAAGAGCATATTAAAAAGAATTCACATTTAAATTTTAATTAAGAACAATTTGACATTAAATGAACCAGCTGTTTGCTTCCATTTCAAACATCTAATTGTTCAGCCTCCAAAGTAAATGCTGTACTTTATACAAATGAAAATACGGAAAGCTTTTTCATCTTAAAGTCTAAACCATTGAAATTTCAAAATAATTTTTGGTTATTTTTGAATTTTATATATTTATTGCTATTTATCATTTATACACAGTAATATAAATTTTAATTTACTTTTGATCTGTTTCATTCTAATCAAGATACTATTGACATGTAGCATAAACTAAATATAAATTTTGAATTATAACCTGTTTGGAAATTTAATTATGAAAGTTGCCTATGAAACACCTAATACTTAAAAAAAAAAGGGGGGGGGTTATGAAATTAAACTAATGTGATTTCTTATACCTCTTAATCATCACTTTTCAGGCCCTCATGGACAAAGGTTTATTAAAATGTTTTCATCCTGCTTCGAGGTTTGTTTGAAAATACTCTAAACCTTACCTATCTTAAATTCTCAAAAGGGGTGATATCCTCTCTTAACTTATCTTCTTTTCAGAACCAAATAAGATACACACATTTCTAAGCCGGCTTTATAAATATTAAGTGTCTAACCCTTTCGTGTGTCATTTATTTCTCTCCTGTTTTTAAATTTTTAAACAGAAGTGTGCCGAATGCTGGCTGATTGGTTAGGGCACTGATCGTACCAGAGTTCATGAGTTTGAATCCTACTATGGCATGTATGTTCATAGCCGTTCGGATTCAGCTTTAAGCAGTAGTTCCTGGTCTCATTAGCCCTTGTGTGCAAAACAGTAGACCGTAGCGCTCTAAACAACAAAACCAAAACAGCCATGTTAGTTCCATTCCATTGATCGAACAATAGATGACAGCGCAAAACTGAAGCGGGAATTAGTCTTCTCATTGTTATAATAGCAAGGTCATTATATTGTAATGGGTTTTGTGCTTCCCACAGTTGTATTTTGTAAGATCATATAGATTTTGTAAGATCATATATTGGGAAGTAATCTTCCCAAGGCCACTGATGATCACCATGCATTCTTACAGGATTCTCAGGTGAAATCATAAAAGTAGGTAGATTTAAAATAAAGCATTGTGCCGACACAGAATCATAGGCTAAAATTCTCTGAGGTCTTTCTAAATGACATGATTTAAGCTGTAGGAGAGGGGGAGAGCTGCTAATTAACAATGAACTTCTTTTTGTCCATTGCTGTGTACAATTTTTGGTGAAGACATGAGTTCAAACCGTGACAAGGATGGGCAGAGGGGACATGGAATCCTAGTTGATGATTGAAAAGCAGTCTCTTATTATCCCAACTAATCTGTTGTTTGCCTGCATTAAATTTATTCCCTTAATGAAATGCATAATTTATCTTTACTAATGTACCATAATTTTGCTCCAACTCAAATACTTTGTTCTATTACAAAGGCCAAGATATATAGAAAAGAAATGCTCATCTTCTATTACTGCGTAAGAATTTCAAAGAATTCTGAAACCTTGAATTCAATGAAATGGGTGATCTATCTATCTATATTATTTATGGTAGTTTTTTTAGACCTAGGTATGTCTTTGTAATCAACTGACATATTGTCCTGTAGATTTTATCTGAATCAAATACTTCTCAGCCTATTTAATTTGTAGTTTAAAATTTTTTGAATGTTGTATTAAATATTAAATGTGTATTGTTTAAAAATATTAATTTAAATAGTTATAAAATTGAGGAAAATAAGTCTGACTCAGGTATACGTTTAGTGCACATTAATTGCACAATTTGTACAAAGCATAATTGCATGTTCTAAGCAAGAACTTCACTGCATTTATTCTTTCTCATTGTATAAACCTGTTTTTGTTTTGTTGAAGTGCTGGGTTTTGTAACTGAACTTTGTTTTCTTCACTAAAATTTTCTGCATCTAAATCTTTCTTTTCATAAAAAATACTGTTGGGATTATGATGATCTAAATCCTTTTTTACTCATTTTAAAATTATACTAATATGTAAAATTCAGAACTTAACAAATAATATTGGGTGCATTGTATCCTTTATATTCAACTGATCAAAGTTACTCCTAAACAGAAAATAATATCTATAGAAACTTACTCCATCAACATTCTACGAGACCATATGATTAGAAAGGCAGATATTATTCTGATCAAGGTTGTAAAATCCCACTTCTATTCAGGGTTACCATGGTCCTCAAAAGTCCTTAAGAACTCCTTAATTTTAGCTTTCATTGTTAAGGGCTCTTAAAACTTAATTTTTGTCAAAGGTCCTTAAAAAATCCTTAATTTTTAAATTAGAACTTTATCTTTTGTCTCGTGATTTCCTATCAGTTTTTTCCTTACTGTAAACTTTCTGGTTTTGTAAGTTTGGGATCAAACCTGTTCTAAGAATGCCAGTACAGGTGATAAGTACTGGTCAAAGAATATATAAAATATTTGTTAATGTTCATAACATGAAATGTAAATATTATGAAAATGCTTTTAGTTTATTAGTAATTTTTATGGTCACAAGCTAGAAAACTTTTTTGACAAATAATCTTTAACTCTGGCTTATATATGCAATTACATTTTTGGGTAAATTTTTAAAGGAAAAGGGTACCCTTGACTGCTATACAGATTGGTTTATGTTCAGAAATATACAGTACTTCTTTTGCAGCATCACTCATTTGTTTTACTTGTGGATAGTACAGCATCTAATAATTGACTTTTATGTTGCCTAAATGCAGCTTTAGATATAAAAGGCAAGCCTAAAGAAAACAGATTTTGGCCTGAAGTAAATCTGTTACCTATCAGTCATAATCTGAGAGTTATAAATGAATTTAATAATATTTCCTTCCCGTTTTTGGAGCTGAAGTAAAGTCATTTCTGTATCCATATTTGCAGACAAGCAGAAGTTAGAGCATAGTCCAAATTTAGAGTCTTAAATTAATTGGAGACCATACTGGAGAGCAAAGGGCAGCAAAAACAGAAACTAAAGTAGCAATATCAAATATTCTATTACCACAAAGTACAGTGGCTTTATCAGTGATAGTTTGTTGTTTATCAATTGAAGTCACTACCTCATCTTTTTGCACGCTTTTATAATTGTAATCGATTGCCAGGAAACATGTTTTAGATTTGAGATCGTACATTTTGGCATTTTTAAACAGCAAACTACTATAAAAATAACTAGGTACTTCTATTTTATTAAAATAACCAAATTTGTCGGATAACTAAAAATTGTACTGAATAAAATGAAAAATTCAGCAAAGGTACATAGTAAACCCAAGCATGGGATAACTGTAAACAAGTTACAAAATGTAAAGGTTATTGTCACTCCAAGCAAGTAAATTAATCTTTTCAGGGGACAGCATGTGTCCTATGGATGAATTAGATCTTCAGAGAGCTCCTTTCAAAAGGTTGTTATTGTTACCAGATGTAGATTAAATGTTTAAAAAATAAAAATATATATTTTTTTCAATTTTAACCTCAAATAAATGACTTCATATTTCTTCCAGATATTTAAATGCTACTTCTGGTCTTGTAGAATCTCACTTCTGGTTTACTTAGCCTAACAAACATTCTAATTGTTGTAGGAATAATAATAATAAACAGATTTGAGATCTTAAAACTTTGTTCTTTAAAATAATCAATTAAAAAAATCATCAAAACCTGCAATTTTAACGTAGGCAAGTACTTTAAATTGGAAATCAAAACAAAATGAATTATATATATGTGTATATTTTGACCCTGGTTGTTTAAATTAAAAGTTTTTAATTCTACTGTTATTGATATATTTAATTCTACTTGTTAATGTATTGATGCATTTTCTTGCAGATTGCTGGTTTCAAGATGTCATATAGAAATCAGTATAGTGGTAGCCCATGGCAACAAGGTGGTCCCCCATTTGGAGTTGGAGGCTATAATCAGAATTATGGAGGATACAATGATCAGTATGGTGTTTCTCATCAGATGATGAATGCAGGCTACAATCGTAACCAAGGTGGTTATGGTGGTGGTGGAGGAGGAGGAGGCATGTATGGAGGAAGTGGAATGGGTCAAATGAGAAATATGGGGTATGGCGGACCCTCTCCCTCTAGGCATTATATGAATGATAGAATGAGTGGTGGTAGACAGATGGGCCGTGGACAAATGCAAAGGAAGCGTTTACCTCAGAGGAGTCCTGGAAGCGGACCACGATCAAAGAGGGCTAATATAGAGAGTGACAGGCGCCTAGCAAAACCTCGTCGACGTAGAGATTCAAGGGGTGGATCCAAGGGACGCCATGATCATAGTGAAGATGAAGATGACGACGATACTTATAATCCTGAAGAACCTACTGATGATGTATCAGATGTTGATTACGATGTTTTTGAATGCTGGAAATCATCAGATGAAGATGGGGAACCCAAAGAAGATAAGACTGGCAAAGAAAATGGGGAACAAGAAACAGCTGATACTGAGAATGCTGATAAAGATTCTAAAACTGATGATTCAAAACCGAAGAAACCATTTATTTGTTATGTTTGTAAAGTTACCTGCTCAACCAAGGAAAGGCTAACAAAGCACCAAAATAGCAAAAGTCATACTACTAAGATTGATGAACTTCTGGCAATCAGAAGGGAGAAAAAGAAGGAAACTACAGAAGATGAGAAGAAGGACAAGGATTCTTCTGAACAGGATAAAAAGAAAGCTAATCGTAAGCCAGGTAATTGGTGTACTGTATGTGAATGTGCATTTTCAGGAAACTTCCTTGCTCATCGCAGGACAAAGGAACATAGAAAGAAAAGGGATAAGAAGTATCCCAAGTGTCGTCCCTGCAGAATGGGATTTAGTAGCTCCGAGGAGTATAGGGATCATTGTAAAAGTGAAGAACATAAACAGAGATCAGCTGAATTTCATTATCTGAAGAATTTAGCTTCAGGTTCTGATGAAGATGAGGCAGCCATTCAGCCTGCTAAAGTTGAAGATGATAAGTCAGAGGAAGAAAAAGAAGAGACATCTGAGATGAATGCTGAAGTAAAAAAAGAGGAAGATGAAAATGCAACATCTGAAGACAAAGAAGGCGAAGAAGGAAAAGGAGATGAAACTAAAGATAAGGATGAGAAAAAAGATGAGAAAGATGATAAAAAAGAAGTAAAAAAGCCTAAGCCTAAAGAACCCAAATGTGTTGGTCAATCATTTGTTGTTTCAGTTCAAGGGTATTACTGTAAACTTTGTCACAAGTTCTTCAAGGATGTTACAGTGGCGAAGTCTAAACATTGTCGTTCCATCATGCATACTGAGGCTTTCAAGAGAGCTATGGAGGAAGCCATTGAACAAGAGGAAGAAAGACAAAAACTTGCTGAAGAACAAGATAAACAGGACAAAGAAGCTGCAGAAGCTGAAGAATTGGCTGCTGAAATTGCTGCTATTGAACGTGCTGCCAAAGAAGCAGCAAAGAAAGAATTAGCTGCTAAGAAAGCTGGTGCTCCAAAAGAAGATGATGTAGAGATGAAAGATGTTTCAGATGAAACATCAAAAACTGAAACAGCTGCTAAAGAAGCTAAAGAAGAAAATGCAAATGAAGAAGGAATGGAAAATGGAGTTAAAGAAGAACCTAAAGAAGAAATGGATGATTCAGAAGAGGCTAAAGATTCTGCTGCTGAAGATAAAAAGGATTCTGAGGCAAACAAAGAAGAGCCAGTTGATGAAGAGCAAGAAGAAACCAAAGAAGAAATTACTAGCCCGGCAACAAGGCGAGGTAGAGGCCGTGGAAGAGGCCGCAAACGGCGTTAAATATTTTTAATTGGGGGTACAACATGGGTATTACAGTTTGCCTGAACATGTTATGGTATGATTAGCAAACTTTCAAATCTATGCAACATTATCCTGACAAGAATTATTCATTAAAGGAAAATTAGGGAGCAAAGATGTAAGTTGCTACTGGCGTGACTTTTTAAGTGTACAATTTATTCTAAGTAACCTCATTTTATTGCTAATGTTTTCAACTTCATGAATAATACATGTGCAGCATCAAAAGCCTTTCACTAGACATTAAAAAATACACCTGCAATGTATAAAAGTAAATTTTAAATTTTATTTTCATTATCATTTTTTGTTAACATAGTCATTCATTCCATAACATTGTTCTCTTATATGAGTACATGACTTAAATTCAGCTGTGTAATATGTGTCCTTTTGTCTCTGTGATGTAGTAATCATCTATAGCCTTTTAAAACAGCATAAAATAAACCTGATTTGACTGACAGGCAGATGCTTATTTGTCAGTGTTACATAACCATTTGTATCAAATTGTAAATTTTGTTTGAATTTGAAAATAGACTGTATCTTTAATTTGTCTTCAGTGTCCTCTCCACATTTATACATCAATAATATGAATAAAAAAAATTTTGTAAACGTATTAATTTGTCGTATTTTGTGCCATCTCCTTTTTTCCTTTTCACCCAAGTAGATTATACTAACCATCCAAACTGATAATTGAATTTGCATTAAGCAGTATGTAGACTTATATTGTTGAGGTTTTCTTTTAGTAAGGATCACAATTGACATATACAATATCAACCAAAGTGTGTTTTAAAATTTCAATTTTTGTTCAAATTACATTTTTCTCATTTCATTTCAACACCCTAGACTGGTAGCAAAGAAAACTTTCTCTTTTGTAATACACACTGAACAATTTGTGCATGATTTTTTCTGATTTTGTAAACAGTGGGGTATTTTATGCTGCTTGTGTATCTGTACCTGATGTAATTGAATCGTATATGTACTTTGCTGAAAAAGTGCAGTATTTCCTAGACCTTTCTGTTCTGCACTGCTTAAAGGCTTTTCTACCTAATACTGTAGAAATTTATTTATGCTATTCAATTTGAATTTTTGGTTAAATTAACTAGCCTAAAGCATAACACAAACATTAGATTGATTTACTTCTAAGTTAAATGACGTGCCATCTGTCTTCTTAATTGTAGCAGTCTCTACCTATTTTAATTATTAGGTCTCCTTTGAAAATGTCTTAAACAGTTCATATTTAGACAAATTGAGGGAATTAATTTTAAAATATCTTACGTTCATGCATAACTCCTACTCCCTTTCATTTTCTAAAAGTAAAGATAAGCCCCCGAAATATTTTATAATGTAATTTGTCTTTTGTTTTTACTCTACAACTTAAGAAGACATAACTAATGTCTTATGTCACTTTAACCTAAAAAATAAGGGGTGAGGCAACTAAATTTGTATTGTGGCTACATACAGCTTTTAATTTTTTTTTTCGGGTTTTTTTTATGTAAATTGTTATTGTGAAAGATTTTATTTTGAAGGTTAATTCTGAATTAAGTTTCTTAGCAAAACGAGGATTATTAGTTACAGTGGATGTTCAACAGGGCAAAATTTAACATTTCTATCTTGTTGAATTGTGGATCATAACTAAGAATAAGTTAAACAGGGGCTTTTAATATTGCTTAATTTTGCTATAACATATAATTCAGTTATCAGCTACTTCAAAAAGTGTTGTAAAAACTTTTTTAAATTTTATAAATATTTGTAAATTTAGGTACATTTCTGTCATTTGTTAAAAGAATTTATAGTTGTACTGAGAAAATGGATTTTTTAAGCTTTTTCTTTCCTAACTAATTTTTCAGCTAATGCTTATGATGATTTATTCAAAGTTCCAAAATATATTTAAAATAAAATGTGTAATAGTTAAAGGATACACATGGAGCATACTCAACAATAATGCTTTGAAAACAAATTTTTTTCGTTCGAGTTTTTAATTGATAAATATGTTGCAATAGCGATTTTGATCCGAATTTTCCGAAAATTTTAAACCATCTTAAGCTTCAAATAAAAATAAATGATTTTTTAAGATAAAGTTTTATCTTTTCTCTCACCCTTTTTTCTTTTTTGACACGTCTACAAATCTTTTCTATCGAAGAACAATGTTATGTGATATTCTTTTTTAAAGCAATATGTTAAAACTTTTAAATTTATGTATTCTGATTAAGAAATTGAATTTTTGTGTTGTAGATAACCAACATACACATTGATGTATATTATTTTATGCAGAACACACATATATTTGCAACTATAATAAAATGATATGTATTAGAACATTAGTAATTGATATTTGGTAAATGATAAATCTCGTTATTAAAATTCAGATATCCTGCTCTAGTTTTGACATTGAGAATCTAACCTTAATATAGTTTTTATTTTAAACTAGGAGTGTATAATTTTGTCAGAAAATTTTGTAGGATGTTCAGAAATTTTTTTCTTGCTTTGAATCACTCATATGCTGTTAAAAACATGAAAATTTCTAATAAATCTATCAAAAAATTGTTTTGAAACTTCATCCCTTTAAACGTACTGATCAATAAATACAGAGAATCTGTCAAATAGACGGATTAAATTTAACAGCTTAATAGTAAAACTGTATTTTTTTTCAGGTTTTAGTACCGTTAAAATGAAAAATCGAAAAAAATTAGATTTTCAATTTAAGGAACTTGTAAAAATTGAAAAATTATTTAATTTGAGCAGAAATTTACAAATTGATTAAAAAAAAGTGTAAACATGCTTTCGTGGCATAGTCATTTATTTGGCATGTCAGTAGCAATCACCAAATAAAACATTTCATGTAGTGGATCAGTGACAAATATCACTTGGGATATTTTTAATGCAGGGCTGGTGCCATCTGCTGTCAGAAGTATGTAGTATTCCTGTTTTTAGAAAAGATGTGAACTGTTTGAAGTGGCTTTTTAAAATCATATAATTTTTTATACATATACAGCAATTTTATACATGTATAGTATATACATATAGGGATAAACTTTTCCAATTTAATATATTACATAACAAAGTTTTAAATATAACTTAAAATTATAATACACATAGGTGTAATTAAAGTAAATTGAATGTAGAAATTCAATTGGAGGAAAAGGAAGATTTGAAATAGAACTTTGCAATAACAGTAAAAAATATCTTTAGATGCTATGTGCATTTATTTAATATTTATTAAGTGAAATAATTATTCAATATTTTATACTTTATGAGGAGAGTAATAAAATTTAAAGTAGAATATTCTCTAATAGAAAAAAAATATATTAACTTCTAAATGACCATATTCAACAATATTTTTCATAAGTAACTATAGCTAAAACAAGGCTATTTTTCCTAAAATTATATTGAGATATAATATAGTTGCTTGGATATTGTATTTTGATTGCTTATTTGTACCAATAAATATTTAGTGATTGAGTGATTTTAATTGATATTGAGTGATTGTAAGAAACAAAGGACTACACAAGTGTTAATAAATTAATCTTACTTAATTTCCATCAAGTATGATTAAAATCAGTATATTGACCTCTCTTGGCTCTTATTTGATTTATTCAGTTTGAAAGTTATTATTCCTAGAATCAAATTTAATTTAAAAAATAGTTAGCCAATCTATTCTATTTTACACAATAAATGCATAAGGTTTTATAATTACAATTTTTCTGGGAAAAGATAAAATGTACTTAGCCTTTATTAATTACAATTACTTTTACCAGTTACCAGCAAATGTCAACCAACTACCATGATAAAGTTTTACAAAAATTGGCTAGCTCTGTTAAGTCTTCCTATGAATCTGAATTTCTGTCTAATTCTATTTGTTTACAAGATAGCTAAAGAATGAAAGTTGGTTTGAGTGTTTTACACCAAAATTATAGATCATATAAAATGTTTGACCAAATTAGTTAACTGGAAAAGAATATTCAGTTGTATAACACCTAGGCAATGATACCAAGTCACTTTCTTTTTTGGCAGAGATCAAAAGTGTATGTTGAATATCTACTGGAATTATTTGCATATCATGGGAGTGTAACATGAAAATTTAGGGCAGAAATACTCAGATATATGTTAAAGCTATTAATTTATTACATTTGTTTGCGAGTTAATTTTTCACTTTGCTATCAGAGACTCAATTTTTTACTGCAAACACACCTACATCTGTCACTTATAACCCAGTATTTTGTTCGTTGAATAAAATGTTACAGACTGAAAGCTTTGTAAAAATATAGATATTCTTACATTAATTTTAATAAAGAATCTAAACTTCAAATTTTGATGATGTTGCTTTGAAGTTATTATTACCAGGATTTGAAGAAAAGTTAAATATATATAATGCAATAAAAATAAAATTTATATTTTTAAAGATAATGTGTTTCCTTTTGTTTCTGGAAAACTTCCATGTAATGTAATTTGGTCTTAATACAGACCTGGTGGGTCTCGCTACCCCTCAACAGAGGGCAATAAAAGGATATACATACTTTCTATTGTTTATATTATCGTTTTATAATGTGTAAGTAAATGCTGATGTAAGATTTGCAAGTTTATTTTCAGATTTATTAGTTTAGAAGTTCTCAAATTTTTATTTGCTGTGGTATCTTTTTTGTGCTAAAAAAAATATGGCATAGCTACTCTTAAAGTGGTTTGAATATAATGGAAAAGAAGAAGGTTTGGTTTGGAGTGCTACGGTCTACTTTTTGCAACGTGAGGGCTAACGAGACCGGGACTTACAGCTGATTACGAACATCCATGCCACAGTGGGATTCGAACCCACAAACTCTGGTATCAAAGGTCAGCCCCCTAACCAATTGGACACCGTCTGGTGCACCCAGTTTGAGAACCACAGTTCTGCTTCATCAGTAAGCTAAGATTAACACATGGGTTCATTTTAGATTGAACTTGTTTACCTGATAGCTGAAATATCTGTAGGTTTACAGTGAAATGCTTAAATGACTTGCTATTTGTCCAAACAGTCATTTGCATATTTGTTTAATGGATTCTCTGTGAGATCCCATCTAATAAACCTGAGCTCCATAATCATACCTGTTACCGGTTAAAGTTCTAACAATATATAGTACATATTTTAATAATATTCTGAATGTATGATTCTGAGCTATCCTCAATATATTTCAAAATGTTTGATTTCATAACACAGTAAATAAATCTCTGGGGAAATTAAAAAATAAAAGGTTATGTGAAGATGCAATGGAAAGATAGCATATGTGTACAAAAAGAAAATTTATTACAATTTTTTTTTTGTTTAAAATTCAATATTTTTCCTCCTTTATGTGATTATATCATTTATATATAAAAGACAAAGCACTTTAAACCTTTTCCATAACTTACTTTTATTTATGCTAAATTTTTATTTAATAAGGTTCGTATATAATTGTACAATACTTTTTTAGATATACATTTTATACTTTTATTGCACAAGATATAGGACTTTCATAATATATGTTGGTAGGTGACAGCACCAATTTAAGCAATTTTGGTGCCCTGGACAAAATATAATATTCCCTCCCCCCTCTCCGATGATGAAAATAATTAGATGGCATTTCAATTAATTCTAATAAAAAATAAAATTAATTATTTTTTCGGTCATACAGACTTTGTAAAATATTTTTATAGAAATAATTTTTTCTAATAAAGTGTATAGTTTATAAATTCAAATGAAAATGATGCCTTATTAAAAAATTCTGTTTGTCTAGCTGCAGTAGGTATGGATAGTTAATGTATAACACATGTAATAATTCTGTTATACCATCGAAATGCATCAATGTTAGTTTTTTTCCAGATGGAAATAGGGAAAAATAAAATTAAACTAAGTGCAAAATATTTAAGCCATTTAAACTTTTTGGTACCACTAGGAACATTTCATATCAAACTTATTGTTTATATTTCTCAGATCTATTCTGAATGTATAATTCCAACTGCAGGTAGTTTAGTGGTTTATGGACTGATCTGTAAATTGGTAAGTTTAAAGTTCAATACACTTAATTCTACTATATATAATGAAAACTAGAGTAAATGTAAGTGTCAGTAAAATTTGTAAAGTTTCAAGGTCTTGGAAATAATGTATGATTAATTAGATTGAATTTAAAATAGAAATGGTAAAATGGTATCATTCACAGACTCTTTAATAACATAATTGTGACATTCTTTGTGGAAAATCTAGAAACACGAATTATTATGTTAAGGCAAAACAATATACAAATAAGTGTTGAAATGCCTTGAGATCTGAATGTTATAGCTTCATTAATCTTTTGAGGCATACATTAATTTATCACCCAAGGCATGAAGAAGTTCTAATCTGCAGAAAAAGTACATGTATATAGCTTACTTTAATATGTGCTCAGTAGTACAAAATGACTGACAGAGCAAATCATATTCACAATAATATTGGTGGCAAACCAATATGGCTGAATTTTAAAGGGGCTAAAGGCTTTAAAGTAGTAGATTTCATTAGGTTTATTCTATGCTTTTTAAAATCAGACTATATAATAAACTTGTTGGCTTTCAAGCTCTTGACTTCTTGGCTAAATTCAATCTTATGGAAAAAAAAAAAAATGTATAAAATAACTTTTGTAATTCCCACAAATGTCCTATTAATTTTTTTTATCATAAAATAATACAAACTTTGCTAGTTTAGTGTGATTTGATTTTGATTGATCCTGTTTACTTTTTTGCTACAAAATGAGCAACGAAACAGACCTTTTCTTTAAACTAATTTTGAATGGCTATGAACATCCCTGCCAGTTGTGGGACTCAAAACCATGAACTGCAGTACAGAAGAGCAGTGCACTATTCATTCAGCCAAAGTTTGTCTGGGCTTGTACACTTATAAAATTAAAGATTTACGTCTCAATACAAATTTAAGTTAAGTTTAATTAATACAATTATATATTCCATGGAAGTATTATGTAAATTATACACAAAAAACATAATTAAGACAGTTCAAAATTAAAAAATAAAATAAAATATTAAACATTAATAAAAATATTTAAAGTAGATATTTTGAATCAGAAGTGTGAATGAGCGTAGAATTATATTGAAATAAAAATTGGTCTATATAAAAATTAAACAAGATAAGGTCTATTTAAAGAGATTTAATAATAAAATTTATTTTAAAAAATTTGTGTGAACCTACACTTCAGAAATTGATGCAGGTACTGTTTTGCTACATATACCCACCAGTGTCCTATAACAAATAGTTGATTTTAAATTTAAAATCCTAACTTTTTGCCACCTTTTCTATTTTTTTATGGGAAATTAACAATTATCCCTTTTCTCCATAAGTAAAATAAGTTTTTATTGTACTAATTTTTTTAAATACTAAATTGATCAGGTTATATATTTGATATAATTCATGAATTTGATGATGTTTAAAATATTTACTATAATAATAAGAAAAAATCAAATTCACTCATTTTTACAGAGTTGAATTTTATTGGAATAAATTTATCAAGGTAATATTAAGAAAATTCAGTAAGTTCCTATTAGTAAATCTTAAGTATTGTCATCAGTACTAATTTATAAAGTTAACAGTTTAAGAAAAAAATGATGAAACATATGAGATTCAAAAAATTATAAAAATTTGAAATTTGAAACAGATTTAAATTTAAAATATCATGAAACATAAATAGCTAATATTACTCTTACTTTGAATTTATTAAGTCTATCAAACTTATCGTTAAAAAGGTATATGTTGTAAAATTAATAGCTGTTTAAGATTTTCTTTCTTTTTTAATCTCTATAGACTGAAATGCTGGTTAATATTATATAAAAGAAAAAAAGATAAAAATGTATTATAGATTTTCTCTTACAAAAAATTAGAGGTATGTGAATGTTATATATAAATGTAGCTTAAATAAATTTTACCGTATAGTAACAAAATATCGATAAATTTACTGTCAATATGAGAAACACATATTGCTAAAATTAGCTGAACACTTCTAAACATTTAGTTAAATATGTAGAAAAATATTTGACAAGCCCCAAAACCTTCAGAGGTGTTAAGAAAGAGCATATTAATTTAATATATTTCAGCAAGTTTTGTCTTAAAGTAAATATGGAACTAAATAGTAAAATAATATGTTTAGGATAACCCTGTAAATATAATGCTCGAGATACATATCTTTAGCATGTGGAAGTCTTGAAATCTTTAGGAATTTTCCATTAAAGTTAATTTGTATTATTATTTATGTCCCTTTATGTCAATTGAATTATTCCAGTATTAGCAAAATCAAATAGCTTTTTTTCTACAATTGTCTACAGTCCTCTTTTTATCTTTGTGACCAAACCTTCACTATGACATCTAACATGCTTTTCAAACCATTGAAGTGTATAATTTGCCAAGTATTTTTTTTTCTAAAGGATATTCCATGAAATGTCTAAAATTGAAAGCTTCTAGTCATTTTTGTTAATCTAGTGTATTATAGTTACATATAATAACTTTTAGGCATTTATAAATTTAATAATTTTGTACAATTTACAAGGTCTATTAAAAGTTAAATTTATGTACTCTTAACATTCTATAGACTTAAAAAAATCATGTTTGCAATTCTCATACAATACTGGTAGCTAATTAGCAAGGTAAATTTTTGTGTATTAAGATTAAAATAAATAACAATTCATGCAATGGCAATTTTTCAGTAGGTCATAAATAATATCGTTCTGTACAGATTTTATAATCTATTTTAATAATAGTTTCAACATCTTTCGACATTAACTTTCAACACAGTCATAGTGTCTCAATCATTTTGGTCAATGTAAAACATACCAGTAATCCTTTAGAACGTATGCACATTGCAAACATAACAATATGCCCCTGCTACATCAGTGGCACTTTAAGCATGTTTGATGTTTAAGTTGAACTAAAGCTTCCTTTACTAAGAAAAAAGTCTTCTTCACTAACAACAGTATTCTAGGCATACACCTTTGATTACTAGTATCTTATACAGATGCCCTTTTTAACTATTTACTTCTTTTCTTTGTACAAGATGTTGGCAGAAAACTCGTAACACCATCTAGATATAAAAATAGAACTAGTCTATATTTACTAGTCTAGATATATTAGAACTAGTCTAGATATTTTTTATTTATGCCACAGAAAGAAAAAACCCAAATTTAATTTTCATTCAATTGGTGTAAACCCTATCTTTTTATCTTTATCCGTTGTTAAATTACTTAATATTAAAATTTCTCCTTACTTTTGGATTACTTTATGTATGTGTATATATATAGGCATATATATATATATATATTTGTACCGTATATTTCTGAATATAAGCCGAAGGTATAATTTTCCTTAAAATTTAACTAAAGTTCAAAACCTGTATATAAGCTGAAGTGAAAAAAACATTTCTAGATCATTCAAATGTGTCACCAAGGAGCCAAAAATATCACCAAGTAGGTAAAGCAGGGAAAATATTTTCCAAGTTGCTTTAAATTAAATTGCTAGACCAACGCTTCTCAAACTTTTTTTACCACAATATCCAATTTAAATACCACGGAGGTAGAGAATAAGTTGCACCTGGAGATAAATAAAAGGGCATACCTTAGCACATTTTGAAAGTCGCAAGGAAAAACAATTTACATTTTAAATTTTAATTAACTTCTTGCATCTTAGTTAATTTTACAATTTACACTAACTTATCTAGATTACTGCTGCAGAGCACGGTTTGATATTTGTGGCACTAGACCATGTGACCAATATTTTTATTTAGACGCTAACGACAAATTTCAATTCTGGCAACCTTATATAAAGATAACTTTTTCTTAAATTTTAGCAGTATAAGCTCAGAAAAAAAGAGGAAAAAGATGGTATGATTGGCAGTTCATCGATTGCTTAAGGGTTATGTAAAATTGTGCTTATTAGAAAATTAGTCGATCTGCTACCATTATTGTACCGTTGTTTTGGAGTGATTGTAACACAGATAAGAGTCATTTAAAATTTATTTTTCAATTTTTATGTTTTTTCATTTCAAAATTATTACAAGCTTCTAAAATAATCTATAGTTACTTTTCGCTGTTATATATTTCCTTTTTTACTTTTTAACCGTTGCGTTAATTTTTCTTTTTGTTGCCAACTGCAAAAAACATATATTACACCTGTTCCAGGACCCGCATACACGCCAACCCCCCCACTTTAGGTCTTTAAAGCCACAAAAATTCTCAGCTTATACACGGAAATATGGTGTGTGTGTGTGTGTGTATATGTATGTGTGTATATATATATATATATATATATATATAAACACACACACACACACAATTCTATTAACATAGTTCTTTTGGGTCACTTAATACTTAGCATTTTATAGTATCAGTTGACTTAGAACTGAAAGCTTTATTATATTTCTGGAATAACAATAATATTGTTTAAAAAAATCTGACACTTCATTAACTTATTGTTTCATAAATGAGTATATCAGTAAGTTTGTTCTTTGTTAGTATGGGAAAACTATAGCATGATATAAATTTATATACAGTAGTAGTAAGACATGAACTCTGTTGTTAAATTAACCTTATTATTATACAATAAGGTTTGCTCATTAATGCTGAAGTAAAATTGATATAGTGGCTAATTTTACATTATAGTATACTAATTTAACTAGAAAAATCTAAATTAATATTGCTGCACTATTAATTTAGATTTGTTTAGATTTATTTAGCCATTTGTTAGCAAACAAATCTAAGTAGTGAAATTTTACAAAAGAATTATGAACAGAAGAAGTATTACTGAAGTAGAAGTGCCAGTTTATTATGATGCATTCTATTATAATGTGATTTTCTACAATATTCAATATTATGTCATTTCAATGAAAAAAAAATTGATTTGAAATATAAATTGAATTATGAGTTTTACCGCCGAATGAATTTATTTCCTAAGTAAAATCTTCAGCAAGGTATGTTTAAACCGAAAAGGTAAGGAAATAAATGCTTCCCTTAAAAATTTAATAGGCACCACATATGATTAAAAATAAGCCTGATTCTCTTAATTTTGTTTTAAAAAAATTACTAAGGCTTTCCACCTAGTTAAATGGCTCTACCTAAATGCTACTGTGGTTCACCTAACTTCAGAGGTTAAATGGGCCTTGAATACTACAGTACCCAAATTAGTATAAAACAGCCTTCTTTCAAATACAAATAATCAATTATAGTTCTGCAGTATAATTAAATGTGTAATATTTTTAATGTGTAGAATTTTAGTTTAGAATTAGCTAGAGAACAAATGCTAAATTAAAATTTTAACATCAAGTACAAAAATTTGCATCTTTCATTAGTATTATAAAAGGAAATGGTTATTTTACCAAACACAGGACATTGAAGATGGTCACTTAACTTTTTAATATCCATGATAAAAATTTATGTTAATTTCACTTCCTGCTATACAACAAATATATTCACTATTTATTGCCATAAATTGATTTTAAAAGACAGACCTTTTCTAAATTGCTCATA
>CM063505.1:102320335-102492835 GCA_032207245.1 Pardosa pseudoannulata | reverse complement strand
TAAATGAACTTTGAATCGGGATTAGGAAAAAAATTTCAATACTTTCTGAAATTCTCTTAAATGTACTCTAGGTATTTTTTCAAAGCGACAATTTTAAGTTTAACGTTTTTAAAATCAAAAAATTCTTTAAAACGCTGAAGAAGTTATCAGCATCAAATTCCTTTATACGAAATTTTATCCAGATTTTGTTTTAATTTCTAATTAAAATGAAAACGAACGGAAGCAACACAACAGCTTGACTGTTTACTTTGTATTCAAATGATTTTTTTTTATATATCTGGACAATTCGCTTGGTAGTGAGTTCTGTCTTTGTCCCAGTGATAGGAGGTTAGGGTGTTAGAGGGAATTCATAGTTTTTCTTTTTTTCCGCATATGCTTGCTCATTATCATTACATTATATCCAGTAATGCAATTTTCATTCCCGTTCCCTCGTCTCAAAAAAAAAAGTACAATTTGTATAGACTTCATGACGTGAACTTCATCCAGTACTGAGTGTGCCAGAACGATTTACAATTCTAGTTCTTTTTCACGAAAATAGCGGAAGATGGCAGTACTGGTACGGTGCTTGCTGCCTTCGGAAGTCAGTGAGTTCGAACCGCATTGCTAGCGTAAATGTTCATACCCGCGTGGCCATAAAGTCAGTCTTGGGCTCAAGAGCCCTCGTGCAGCAAAAAGTAAAACGTAGCACTACAGACCAAATAAAACTAGATACTCAAGGCGAGAGAAAATCTAGTGGTCAGGGTGCTGAACTGGAATCTTGGGATGCTACGTTTAAGCCTAGTAGACGCTCTTAAGGTCTTTATGTGCTAGCCATTACATTATGACCACCTTTATGTACTGCCATTACATTATGGCCACCTTAGTAATAGCATGTAATACCCCAATTTGCCCTCAAAACCGCCAGCACCCAGCGTGGCATTGACTCCCCAAAGTAGTGATAGGTAGTCTGAGGTAAATGGTAACAAACGCTCACCAACTGGTCCTGCAATTCTCACACATTGCGAGGGGGTAGCATAGCAACATGAATTTGGTTTACTAGGTGGACCACAATTGCTCTATTGGATTAATGTCAGGGGAATTTGAAGGAAGACATGAGTTGAAAGTCACTGGAATGTTTCTTGAACCACTCCCTGACGATTTGACCCTTATGACATGGTGCATTATCCTGTTGGTAAACACCATCCCCGCAGGAAATACTGTTGTCATGAATGGGTGAACCTGGTCTGCAACGATGTTCATTTAAAAATGAAGGATTGTTCTGTGAGGTGTCCTAATGTGTTCTATGAAAACATTGCCCACACCATAATACCTCGGCTTGTCTCCTTCCAACTGTGCATCCGAGAGCCAGGGTTTCCTTTGGAATTCTGTGTATTCACACATGGCCGTCGATGTGATGGACCAGAAAACGTGATGCGTCGGATCATGCAACTTTCTTCTATTCTTTTAATGTCCAATTCCGATGTTTCTTGGCCTATTGTAGACGCAGCTGGCGATGACATGCTATCAATAAAGGGACATGCTTCGGCCTCCGGCTGCGTAGGCCCATACGCAGTAATGTACGATACACAGTGAGTTAGTACTTTCTGGGTCGCCAATGTTGTAGCCGGCGGTGATTTCGACTGTTGCAGCTCTTCGGACAAGGCGAACATCAGTGCAGTGGTTTTGTTCCTGGGAGAACCCATTGTTATAAATGAAGGGTGGTCATAATGTAACGGCTATTCAATATATAAAAAGTCATGGAGCTTTTCCTAAGTTTCTTTTCAAAGTTGATTAAAAAAAGATAGAAGAGAGTGGATAAGTTGTGTCTCAACATTACAGCCAAGCTCCATGCAGATTTTCTGAACCTTATATTTAAAGGGGGAAAAAGAATTTTTTCCTATTATAAAAGAATAGAAAACAACCCATATTTAAATTAATTACAAAATATCTATAATTTTTGAAATCGCACAACTCTTTTGCTTTTACGTCACTGCAATATTAGTTTTCATAATTAGTAAACTGAAACTTAAAATACAATTGTACTGCGATTGCAAAAGTTACTGTACGTTGAGTCTGTGAAAGTTCGTATTGTACATTTTTGTGTGAAACAATTTTATTATATATGTATATAAATATATAACTTTAAACATGTCTGATACAAAGGGGGAAAATTAGGCCACTGTTAGTATTAAAGTTATTTTGTTGATATCTTAATAACATACGGAATTTACATTCATTTCAGAATAAGGTTACTTTTTCCTGATGTTCAAGTATTTCAAAAAGCTGTGAAAAATGTAAAGCCGAGTGCTTTGCTGTCCTATTCTTCTTTTGGAATTTTCTGTAAATGATAACTTTGTTTACCATATATAAACTACTTACTTATTTTTTACTTATATGTAAAATGTAAAAATAACTAAATCTATAATCTAGAACCTGATGTAATTTGCGAGACCATTCCCCTCGGTTGTGAATTTACCAGTTTAGTGGATATTAGGCCTCTATGGGGCTGTCACAGACTCCTTGAATCGAATGCGATCGTGTCATGAAATGCTACCATATTGCAGTCGAGATATGTCGCTGACATATGCGTCATAATGATGTCAGAAGTCACTATGACACGACTGAAAAGGGAATTTATGGTACCAAGTTCCTACCGCTGGCGACTTTTAAAGGCATTATGACGCGGAAGTCAAATGTGATTATCTCAACCACAATATGTCAGCACTCATGTTTCTGTGTCTGTACACTCAGAGATGTAAAAAACCCGGAATTTTGAGAAGGTGGGTATAAACCTGGGAAATTTTGGGGAATAAACCCGGAATTTTGGGAACTTCGGGAAGAAATCATTTTAACAATGTTTACATTTATTTTTTCAACAGTGGCTAATTAAGAACTAGCATATTATTTCTAAGAGATTTTTTTTTTTTTACTTTCGACAATATATATATATATATATATATATATATATATATATATATATATATATATATATATATATATATATATTCAAGAAATAATAGCAATGAGCATTTAAATGATTTTATAGTAGTACTTACGTAATTACCTTGTTCGTCACACATAACTGGTTGGTTCAACTTTAATTGCTAATATAATAAATATATACATTATTTTTTATCATTATTTATTATGTAAATTGCTTTATGTTAAACTTTTCCCCCTCCTTTTATAGTATAAAAATAAATTAAATGTAAAATACGTTTATTATTTTTTGTAATGCATATATCATTTAAAAGTGTAATCAAATGAAAATGTTGCATTTTGTGTCCAATTTCTACACACACACAAATTATATATATATATATATATATATATATATATATATATATATATATATATATATATATATATATATATATATATATATATATATATATATATATATATATATATATATATATATATATATATATATATTATACACACAGAGAGAGAAAGATAGAGAGATGTTATCCAAGTAAAATAATGATTTATGGGTTTTGTGACACTACAGATTATCGCTTAATATTTAGGTAATAATAAAAATATTGGATATTTCTCAAAGGAAAAATATACTCATACTTTCATACTTGTAACATGATAGCTTGCCAAACATAGTTAGTTAATCACAATTATTCAATTTTTTGGCTGTTTGACTTCCTTACACGTTTATTCATTAATTGCCAGTTAACTATTAATATCATATCATTTATGAAATGTAAAAACTGTCTTCTACGATTAGGATAAAAGTAAACCAAAATACTTCAAAATTCTCCTGTTTTGGAAATTTTTAAAATTCCCTTCCCAAAAAACCTAGTTTTTTCTCCAGGTTTAAACTGGGTTTTTTCCACTGCTCACCACTCTACTCAGAGAATGTCCTGGTTAAAACTATGGGTCTGGACACCCATTTGCTGGAAAGTTGGTAGATGAAAGAAATATACAAAATCTTGATCCAAAATGCCCCTTTTCTGATGATAATCAAAATTAATGAGATTCTGCAGCGCAGAGTCATGAACGTCATACACCCATCAGAGTAGCTGTTCCGTTGCAAGCTATCAACACAAATATTCAAAAAATAACAGGTAGGTCATAACATATCACGCAAACACTGTGATTGGTTTGTCCTGAAATTCCCAAGCAATATTTTCCTACAAGAAAGCACATCCGACTGAGAATTACTGGTTCTCCATTTTTCACAATAGCAAATTTAATATTAATAACAAGAGGCTTCCTTTGTCCCTACTATTACTTACCACCAGTGTAGTCGTATGCAGCTGATTACGATATTAAAATTTTAACGGTAGCACAAAATACTACTCTTCGAAATTAGGAACTCTCAATGGAACTTCAGAAATAATGATTCCTTCTATTCCAAATTTCTTACAAAATATTTTCACTAAATTTCAAAAAAACGTAATGACCTTATGAATTAAGTCAACTATGTTCATTAATGTCATAAAGGAATATGCGACAGAAAAAAAAATTCCTTTTTTACAAAACTTAAGATTTTATTTGTAAGCTTTTACAGACAATAACACCACATAATTTTTTTTAATGAACAAAATGTCAAATTTAAAGATTAAAAAATGAGTTTTCAAGCCCCAGGATAGAAGAAAAAGCATCTACTAAATTCCTTTTACTAAAATTAACCAGTTTCTTTTAATCAAAAATGAAAAATAAGTACTTTTAAGGATTATATGCACCCTGTATAATTCAATCCCTCGAATAAAGGTATGAGGAAATATAAAAGACAAGGCCATGTTAAATAAAAATAAAATAAATAAAAAAAAGGTGAAATACTTTAATACTACGCTAAATGAATGTCATAATCTCTGTTTTCTGTTTGGAGATTTTCAATGTTTATACTAATATGCTGCCATATTCTATATATTTTTCTAAATGATATGCTGAAAAGGCTTACAAAAATAACTACATACTCTCCAACATTAACCCATAACCAATTCATACCACTTAAGAGTATCACTCAATATACAGTCTATATTTTGTCCTGGTGTATTTAGTTGCAACAATTTACCATCATCTTACTTCATAACTATAGATAAAAAATATTCATCATTATAATAAATAAACACATTTCAAAAAAAATTCGTAATTGTAAATCGTTACCATAATATATAAATCTTTTTAAATGTTAGCTAACCTTCTAGAATCTCTATCTCAAAAATATGAATGAAGAGGCAAAAGGTATCTTGGGAAATAGAAAATAATTTGACTGACTAACAGTGAACTGAATGCAATATACACTGAACAACAAAAATTACCTAAACATTTTGAAAACATTAGTAAGAAAATATATTTATAGAATTCTAATAAATATTTAAAAAACAACTGACCCAATGATAATTTTTTAATTGCCCAAAATATAAAAGATTAGATTGTATAATAAAATAAACAGATTTGAAAATAAAAAAGGTGTAACCATTATGTTGTTTAGGAAAAATATGCCACAAAATTTGTGAATTCTGTATTTTTTATCCCTCGTGCATAATTTAGCAATTACTTGTATTTTCTATGATAATTAGGAAGTATCTGTAGAAGTTAAAGAGTATATAACTATGCCATGAAGGTCTTGTGCAATTAAGAAAAGTGAGAGGTAAATTTTAAAGAAATTAAATATGTGAAACTCACACCTCAGAGTTCAGAAGAAATGCTTAGATATTGTTACGAACTTCAAAGCTGGGTTCAGGGATTGATTGGACTTTAAGTCAGACAGCACATAAACAATAATTTATTGGCAATCACTTGGAAAATACAATGTCAAAAAGGCATCAAGGTTAAGGTACTGCATAGTTGTACCAAGCTTACAAAATCTTCGTGAATCAACTCGAGCAGAATGCTGTGGGCTTCCATACCTCTTTCCATATAAAACAAAGCGGAAGCACTGGTAAAACACAACACATCATGAGTACTCTGTAAACCGAGAAATCTACTTAATGACTCTCCTTGTTTGGGACTCAGCCTGCCTTATATAGGCCCGAAGAAACTGCTGGAATATTCCGGAAACCGGAAGTTCTCATGTATCATCCCACTTGGCAACATTTGGCGATATTTGGCAACTTGGTGACGAAAATAGGTTGCCAAAACTGCCGCTAACGAGCCGGTATCTCACCAATTTAGTGAGATACCCATAGAGTCCCATGTTAAATTTAAGGTTTACTAACAATTTCATAACATTAACTCAAAAAATAAAAACTACACAAGCAGTTCAAATTGAAAAATGCATCCTTTAATATTTAAACAGCAGT
The DNA here is from genome assembly GCA_032207245.1 of Pardosa pseudoannulata. Taxonomy (NCBI): domain Eukaryota; kingdom Metazoa; phylum Arthropoda; class Arachnida; order Araneae; family Lycosidae; genus Pardosa; species Pardosa pseudoannulata. The sequence continues at coordinate 102,486,593 of CM063505.1, read as the reverse complement.
ACAAAATATCAAACATATTTACATAAAAAGGAGAAAATGCATTTGATATCTGAACACATCATATTTACACTACACCAATAAATCGTTCACGTTCACAAATCTCATAATGCAGTCTTCATTGTACACTCCAACATGGAAACTATGAACTATAACAATAAAAACTTCATAAATTAGTAAAATAAGAGTAATAATGTACAGATGTTTTTTGCAGGAAGACAAGTTACAACATGAGATGAATTTAGAATTAAAAAGAAAAAAAGAGAAAGAGAGAGAAAGAAACAGATGATATCATATGAAAGACTTGCTTCAGAACAATAATCAATCACACTTATCGCATTCGATAATCAAAACTGCTGCAAAGCTCAGCCAGATCTCCTTTAAAGTTTACATCTATTGAAAAATCTAAGTCCCGCTGGAAACAGAAAAATACATATAATTAATGCACTGTATTTTACTTGTACATAATGCACATTATGATTCTTAGAACAAAAAATGGTGAAAACGTTTATCTTGTATATAGCATACACCATCAGTCTGACATGCAAATGACTCTCCCCATTTGTAAACTAATTGAAACAAGTACTAAATGAATCAACCCCTAAGGCTATTTAAATACAATTCTTTACATGATTCCATTTTTAAACTCTTAATGCATTGCTCTAAAGAATCCTAATGCTTAACTCCTTGAGCTCTATGATGTACACTACACTCATCATGGCATTTTGGTCACTTCTGACAGTTACATACAATAGTTGTGATTACATAACATTACAACTGCCCTATAATAATCTCCAAAGATATAATTAAATGCTCCTTGATAGTGTGAAAAATGTCCTTGATTTTTTTGGTGGTATATGCAAGGGAGTGTCACAATGGTATAATCTGACAAGGTATTCAAATTGAAGGAATCATAATGGTGTAACTACTATTTTTGTTAATTTTTTGTGTATTTTTATTACAATAGTTGTTTTTAGTATATCGATTTTAAGTAATTAGATATGTTTTGACAACAATGACTAAGCTTAATACACACCTAATACACAAAGTGACATTAAGAGATGTGACTTTGAAATTAGTGATATGTCTGACACAAATGAAGAAATTGAAACCAATATTGTTAATAAAAAGGACTAGAATCAATGATCCATTTTCGAGATACAGTTTGGTTTGGAGAGCTACAATCTACTTTTTTTGGTACAGGAGAGCTAATGAAACATGAACCTACTATTTAAAGTTGATTCCGAATGGCTATAAATATCCATGCCAGAAGTCAGATTTCAACCCTCAATTTTTGGTAAAAGAGCAGTGATATTTATCTATAAATATACACTATCGATAAATATGACAATAACTGATAAAATCTTCTCACTAGCAGACTACTTCCACTAACCCTTCGCTACTAACGTCTTGTGAACACAGCAGAGCTATTCCACTCGTATCAGTCCAGTGTCGCTTCCACGCAAAGAGCTCCAGTTGATATTGAGAGGCCAATATCATATATGTGTAATCACAGATTGAAACATTTTATTTGAATTTTTAAATGCTAGATTTAATTACTAATTGCGTTTAATGCAAAGGCTTTCACAACCATCGACTCGTATAGTATTCACATGCTGGTCCTCAAGAGGTTAACAGCTCTAGAGCTCAAGGCGTTAATCTCTGATCCTCATTAGAAAAACTGGATATCTCCAAGTTCCCAGTAATGTTTAGATAATAAAATATTGCAGCTATATATATGTATATTTTAATTTATATGTGTGAGTATATGCTTGTACATATTTGTTTATAAATGTATAAATATGCAAAGGCATTCAACAGGAGTAGAAACATAAAATCTTATATATTAAAATCTAACTGTGACTATGTTTTATGTATGTAATGTTAATGTTTGTATGTGTGTCTATCTCCTCGAGAACTGCTGGACGGAAAAGGCGCCGAAGGTACCAAAAGACACGGAACGATACGGGGATGTCATTTTGCCCATTCACATTCCAATATTCCAATTAGTTCGAACGATATCAGCGAAAAACCGACCAAAATGCCACTTTTAATTTTCCTCACATGCAATTCCATTGTTGAGTTGGCATCACAGCATGGCATTGTTATCCCCTGATATTTTGTATTACGAGTAAAATAAAAACGTACCTATCCTATTAAATTTAAAGTGTAAAAAAGTATATTCATGAAAACTTATATGTATTTAAGACTATTTTCATATCTGGTAAATGATAAAATCAATTTTTAGAAGATCTCTTTTTTTTTCCCATCTTATTATCTTGGCAAGATTTTTATTTACAGTAATTAAAATCTCGCCATGTTCTATCAAATTTATTTTTATTTCACTGTTGCCATTTCTTAAACAAAAACTTATTGTTATAGGTTTTGATATATTTAACTAAATGTTTATTATTTGGTAGATATACATTTTATATTTTATCATCTTGATATTTTTATTTTAAATAAATTTAAAGTCCCCATGTTCCATGAATATTTTTATGTTCTCAGTTGTCAATGTTTAAATAAACCTAACATGTTGCCATTGGCTTTATTATTTAAAATTTTATTTTTATATAACTAAATCATTCATGCTTAAATACAAGAAATAAGTGATTTACATAAGTACAGGTTCACTAGGGATTTATAAATTTGGTGCACTTTTACAGTTATTTCTAGAAATTATAAGAGATTAACCTATATGCCATGTCATAATAAAGACTTCTGACCTAATTATGCCTCTCTGACATCACGTGTAAAATACCTCAACTACAGTAGAGTAATACCCAAAATGTTTATAAAAATAAGTTAAAAAATTTGAGTCACAAGCAAACGATAGACTCCAGGAGGTGAACGAACAGAAAATGCTGTTCAACTCGTGGACAGTAAAATTTGAACTACTTGGAATAATTTAATTTTAGCTTTTTCATATTTAGATTTTCCATATTTTAAAAACAACTTATTTTACTATAAAGAAATCACAGAGCTTTAAACTTTTGTAAGTACATAATAATTTTTGTTTATGATTAGAAAGCCCGACTCTCACTATTAAAGAGTATGAGTATTGAACATATTTAAGAATAGGATACTCCTTGGCTAATTTGGCATAATTATTAGCGATGTTTACTAAAATTCAAAGGTATTCCTTCCGAATATTCTATTCCTTGCTTTTTTGGCATCTTTAATTGAGGGATAGCACACCATTGTAATAGAATTATATATTCTTACTTAATTAATCCAAACTTTATCGGATATTATTTATTCAACACTTTAGAAAACCAAATGCTGCAAATTATAAAAAATTAGCTGTAGTGAACCTTTAACAGTTCGCTATATCTCATTTTTAAGCATAAGAGGCATTGAATATATAAGAAAATTGTAGCTCAAGGAGAGTTTAATACTAATATAATATAAATCAAAATATAGATACAGATTGTGTGGACATGGAAAGATCAGGAGAAAATATTAGTCTACCATGCTTAGACTTTTATTGACAAGTTGGCCTGTGTATGTTGTCCCTGGGTGAAGATCAATTGTTTAGCCAAGTGACAAAAATGTCGCCAGTTTAAAATATCGTCAAGTGGATTTGTAAGTATAACTATTCCAAACATTAATAGGTGTAATAAAATAACAATATGAATAATTGGGAATTTATTACTACTACTAACTGTATTATTTTTCAGGTATTTTAAAGAATTTTTGTTATGTTTTATTATATCTTTTATGTTGGATTCATTATATTCATGGAATCTCAGTTAATATCCAAAAATATTTTTGGGAGTTATTTAAGAAAGTAATTCTTACCAAATTTTATTATTCCTTTTTGAAAACAGCTACCTGTTTTGTGAACTGTACAGAAATTAACGTTTTTGTTTTAGCTCTATTTTAGTAAGTATATTGCGTCAACACATCTATTTTCCACATTTTTTAGTAATATAATTTTTAAATGTGGCAAAAATTTAAAAATAGAATTTTGTATCCTTTTGGTAAACTTTTGTAAATGTTGCCATCTGACCAACCTACTAATCTAACAGCAATTGTAAAATGACAAAATATATTTAACAAACTTAGAAGTAAAAAATAGTAGACAATTTAAAAATATATTATAAATTTTCGTTTTTAATTTCCAAATTTAATCTAATTGTACACATCTTTCGGCAATAAAATTTTAGTGTGCAAATTTAATATCTGATTTACAAAAACTCTTTTGTGGGTATAACAGTTACCTTATACAAATAATTTTTTGAGTAAATTGAACTACAATCAATTTCAGGAAGTCAGTGTTTTTCAATAAAACCTTTTAATTATGAGATCGTAGAGTGCATGATATAATTATGCTCAATTTATGATCAGATGAAATCAGAAATTGAACAATGTGACCAATTATTCAGAATATCGCCCAAGAAAATATATCGCCAATAGATCGCCAAAGCACGTCTTAGACATTGTACTGCAGCAAATGTTTAGCGATATCAATTGAGCAATACAAAGATACAATTTCATGAAATACACTTACAAAATGCCATATTAACCTTCTGATGACACACGACAGGAAATGATTTATTAGTACTTGAAAGGGGTTGGGGAAATTTTCCTTCAAAATATTGGTGTCTTCAATAATTAATATGTTAATAGTACTTAATTCAATAAAAATTTAATTAAGTACTATTAACAAGGGATAAGTAAAAAAATTGTTGGATCTTCCCTTTTAACTTGCATTAAAAAAGCAATCCTTACACATATATATCTCGGAGGTGGTGTAGGGTTTCTAACCTTCCATAAGAATTACCGTATGCATTCATATCGTAATTTGGAACGCGAGGCCCAGCGGATGACCTCAGATCCTTGATCAGGAATTCATTGAATAAGGTTATAATTCCCACTTCCACTCTCTCCGCAACACTATTTATTGTTAATAAACTTATATTCATCGGCAATTTGCAGTATACAAGGCTGTTGTAATACTTTTATTACTACTTTTATATATAGTAGTTATTCTAAAACTTCTGAACATTTATTACCCAGACCGAAGGCTGGGTGCGAAGCAGCTAGTCAAAACACTATTATATGGATTTTGAAAAAATATGCCACAAAAATTGTAAAATAATTTTATTCTAACTAATGTGTAAATTTGTAATTACTTTGTATTTTCCAAAAATATTACAGAAAATTTATAACAGTAAGAGAGTATATATAATTAAGTAGAAATAAGCAGGGAATGAATATTTTATAGAATCTGTGCATTATATGAAAATCATATCAAGTATATTAAACAACTTTATGCACTCAAAACTATGCAATTGGATTTCAATTTTATAACACCATAACACATAGATTTCTTTCCCATCATTTTTAATCACCGCACTTATAATTTCTTTTATCGAATTTGAGCTGTTCAACTTTTTGAATTAATAGACTTTAGAATCAAAAGATCCTGCCATGTGAATCATACTGATAAATTTCCTATTTCAGCAAACACACACACAAAATATATATATATATATATATATATATATATATATATATATATATATATATATATATATATATATATATATATATATATATATATATATATATATAAAGAAAAATAACAAATACCTTATTTTTTGGATTAGGCTGCATGCTAAAAACTCCATAGATTTCTTCACCTTTCTTTACTGTTAAACATTCATCAAAATAAAATACTGTTTGCTTCCAATGAGTGTAAGGAGCTCCTGGAGCTAAGATATCAGAAATATACATTTAAGTACATACTGGAAAGAATAGCTTTAGAAATTCTCGTAAAATAAAATTTTAACAATTAGGATAAGCATGAACATACAAAACAAAAAAATAAAGTCTTACCAGTAGACAATCCTATGCGCTTATGACATTTAGTAAATTCAACATTAAAAAATGTAACAAAGGCTTGTATATAATCATCTCTTGTCACAGAAATAAGAAATGGTGTTTTAAATGTAAGATCTTCTGCTTTTACAGTGTACAAATCTATTTCCTATAAAGTAAAATAAACATACATTTTCAGATTTACTTAATGAAATTTACATATAAAAAAAAATCACCCAACACAATGGGATACCCACCCTAAATGCTAACTTTTGTTTAAAACTAAAGGGAAAATAAACCTGCTATTTCTAATTTTCCTATTATCTTTCAAGATAAAGGTCATAAACACATAGCCAGAACAAATACTAAGACATTCTTGAAATGTCACAATTTTTAATGCTGGAATGTTGAGTAATAACCAATAAAAATCTTCCAATGGGAACTATTAAAATTTATACTGCTAAACTTACAAACTTTTAATTTATAACATTTAAACAAAAATGTTGAGTAATTCAAGTGAAAGTTATTAATTACTTCTAGATTCATTTCACCAAAATAAAGTAAATATTTAAAAATAGTTTAGCAAATTCAGAACAATATATCACTTGATACTTTCTCTAAATGTTCTGCACTCTTAAAATAAAAATTTTCAGTAGCTAATGAACTTACTTTTAAAATGCAACTTGAAGTAACCACTTGCTTAGGATCCACAGTATCCACCAAAGGTTCTGTAATAGCCACTTTTCGAATACAACTCATGTCGAAACCATAAACATTATCCCACCCTATCAAAATAATAATAAATAAAATCACAAAAGTATAGAAATTAATTTGTAAAGTTAAAAATTATTACCTAAAACATATTACATTTGTAGGATAACATATACATAAGAATTTTGGGTATGAATTATGAATAAAAATATTCCTTTATACATATGAATCTCCAACTAGAAATATGCTAAAAACTGTGTCGTGAAATAGATTTAAAACACTAAGTTTGCAAAATAATACTAAATTAGCATAATAATTACAAATGTTTTACAAAAGCTATTTAGGTAGAGAAATTTGCATACTGATCTCAGAGAAACTAAGATTTATGTTAATTACATGGGTGATAAAACTACAAAACAAAATAAAATGCTTATTACAGATTTTGATGACCATAATCAGTTTTTGTGTAAGTGATAAATTTTTCATGTACTATACACAAATCCTTGATAGTTTTTATGGTTTTACTATGGGTCATTCAAAACAAATTCATTGAGGAGTAACATTACAATTATAATAGCAATGGTATGGAGTCTGATTACAAGTCACATCCCAGACCAACATAGATCCATGGACATTTGCAACTGGTATTTACTAATAATAACATCAGCAACTTTATACCCAGCCTTTAGTCTGTGTAACTGAGTTTCCCAAATGAAGTTTATATTTACTTCAAAATTGAAATTAGGTTTTATATTAAACTGATAATATAAACAATTTTAAAAATAAAACAATTTATTTAAATAAAATGAATAAAACATTTTAACTTTTTAATTAAACTTTAAAAAAAGGTCATTATATTTGTCAATTTATTCTTTCACTCGGATATTTGCCTAATTAAAGAGAATTCAAGGTACCTATAAAAACAAAAACACTAAGATTCAGTCTCCCCCAAATCAGTTAAAGATAATTTGAGAATTTGTTGCCATTTACTTCTTTATTAAAAATTGCTGATTAACTCAACTGATTATGTGGAGAATAGGTCTGAACATGTGACAAATAAGATGTCAAATATTTTAAATTTTGAAAATAATCTGTTATTCCCAAAAATAGAATAGATTTGGCATTTGAAAAAAAATGGAAAAATTGAAGTTTAAGACAAAAAGAAATCTATTAAATAAAAAATAGATAAAATTACATAGTCAAAAAGCACCCAAACTTATGTTACCTAAAGACATATTTTAACATGGAAGAATTATCAGATGAATTAACTTAAAAGTTTTAATAATGTTAGCATGTTAATAAAGGAAAAATACAGTGGACACCGCTTAATGTGATCACGGTCATTGTAATCAATCGCTTATTGTTATCAAAATCACTAGGTCCCGAATTTCTCTATTCATTTGTATGTTAAAAATTATCGCTTTATGTGGTCATTACATCGGTAAATGTTATCAGCTTTCAACTGGCAAAGGAATATTCACAATGTATTCAGATGGAACCCAATCTTTTCTTTCCCTTTGCTGCTGTTTTAATTTCTGAGAATTCTCCCTCTTCCACCTAGGTAAATGGGGAATGATCAAAGGAGTGGGGGAATTACACATTCCTGGAATTTCTCAAAAAAATACGCACACCATGCTGATGGTCATGGTTTTCAGATAAGCAGAAGGCAACACATTCTTATAGAAACTGAGAAGGAGTGTATTCACAATTTATGCCTTGCTTGCTTACATGCAGCTTGTTGATTTGGAAGCCAGAAAGTGAAATGATTTAACATTAAAACAAAAGATTGAAATTTTAAATTGTTATGACAGGTTACCAAAAATGAGTCAGCATAATGCTGCAGTGCAGTTAAACATTTCTCAGCCTCTGAATTGCATTGGAAGTATTGAAACGTAGAGTACAACACCACTCCGATGACTTTAAAAAACATTGATTATGAAGAATTTAACAATGAGCTTCTTGGAAAAAATTGCACAGTCAACAATTGATTAATTTTTTTATTTATGTATATAATTCTTATATTTTAAAGGATAATATACAATACATAAATATAAGGTGAGTTTTATCCTTTTATTTTGAAATTTAGTACATGTGAATTAAAGGGGGGTAAATTTATCTAATTTTGCATATAGTTTATTGTTATCAAAATCACGGTGTCCCAAACTGATCACATTAAGCAGAATCCACTGTATATACATTGGTGCCTTATAATGTGGTCCCAAATCTGATGAAAGGAAAATGTTGAATCTCCATCCTGACCATTGAACAACCTGACCAGCTAAATACCATTAACACGAAAAAAAATATCGTACAACCTAATTTATATGGTAAAAACCACATCTAAAAATCTAATGCTAAAATTTGTCAACTAAAATCGTAAAATAAGAAATATTTAAAATGCACAGAAAAGCATACATAAAATTTTCTTAACCACTACAAATTTTAAATGATATTTTAAAAGAAATATTAATCTCTGTAATTCGACTATTATTTTATCATTAACAGCTTAAATATATTTCAAAGTAATTAAGCTGCAATGAATTAATACTAATAGATGGCAAAAAAATTGACAACACAGTGATGACTGACTTGAAATAAAGATAAAATAGCAACTATGTGACAAAAACCTAATTTATAATTTAAAAATAAATTACAGAAGTAAAAAGATAAAAACACTAAGTCAACAGCAGCATTTTTAGTCTAAAAAGTTTACTTTCTATGAATCAAATCATTCAGACTTCAGATCCTTAATTTTCTTTTATGTCTCGTTTAAATTTAAAAATGCAAAAACTAAAATCATTCAAACAATAGCACTATATTACATATTCAAATACTTTAAAATTTAAAAGGCATAACAATTAATAAATGACACTAACATGTAATTTTGTCTTCTTTGTACTGTCTATCTTCTATCCCACAAATATACAAAGTGGCTTTGTCAGGAAACAGCATGCCATCTGGTTTCTATATGAAAGCATTAGTAAAATCTTAAATATGATTAACTGATAAACAATATAGAATTATCATTGATCAATACATAAACAAATTTTCAAATCAAATCAATAAATATTAAAACAGAAATTTTTGAGGTAATAAAAAATTATATTTAAGAGAAAAGTAAATCATACAAAATAAATTTTGAAAAAAAAAAACTATAAATTGTAACTTTTATTATGAACAATAAAACTTTTCAATGGGATGTAACTTAAATTTTTTTAGCAATGGAAACTCAGATAAAACAAAGCTATTTGTTTTACCATAACATTTACTGTATCTCATCTAATGTATATATTAATGTATTACCTCTTTGAGTTCAGAAAGTACTTGGTAAACAGAAACTGAAAAAACAGATTTTTTACTCTAACTAGACAGATATATAGACTAGACAGAAATATAGATTAAGTAAAGCATTAATCCATAAATATCAATTTCAAAATCACTTTATAAAAGACTGAACACTGAATTTTTTCATAAATAAATCAAAGATCCTGCATAAAATAACCTACCAGCCATTTATCTCGAGCATATAATACAGTATCAAGCATAGATTCATAGAACAAACAGTAGCCCATCCATTCAGAAATAATTATATCAACTTTTTCATCTTCCAATTCCACATCTTCTACTTTTCCTTTAACAATTTTAATTACTAAAAGTAAAAATAATTTGTTAATTAACAAATAAATTATTGTAAAGATTATCAGTTGCAAGGAAGTTGCTAAATGATATACATAAAAATTCTTACTGTGATCTAGGTGATTGTCCTTGACGATTTGTTCTGCATGTTCAACAATACTGGAACATTCAATCTACAAAATTAAAAAAACACATAGAATGACTTTAAACTAAAATCATAATTGTAAAGAAAAGTTTGTTGATACAGTAAATTATTGCACACACACAAGATTATATTACCATGAAATTCATTAATTTTCATATATTTACCTAAACAATTCTTTACTCAAACAAAAAAATTTATGAAAATTTAAAGTGTAGATGTAAGTTAATTTTACTATAATTTACTTTTAAGATAAATGGAAAACGAGGAAATATTTCTAGAATATGCTATTATTTAAACCTCTCAGCATTATGCATGTAATTTTCTCCCCAGCCAATGATGTCTTTCTTCAAACAGGTGATTTAGATCCATACATAAAATCTTTTAATTAAATGGTTATAAAACTTGTAATAAAAGTTTCAGAACTAAATCTAACCTCATAACATGTACAAACCTATTTGAAGACATCATCAGCTGGGAAGAAAATTATGAGTATAATGCTTAGAGGGTTAGGTAAATACATTTTATAATAATAAAAGTTGCTCTTCAGTTAAATATTTTTTACTATTAATTCATTTCAAAATATTTCATATGACTAAAGAGTAAGATTTAATATGCATCTTTTAACCCATTAATGCCTACTCTATCCCTACATTAAAATTCAGTCAGATCTGCATCTGGTACCCACAAAGTGAAATAATTTTATAGATTTGTTTGTTTTTTCAGAGATTTTACTTGCAAAACACTTGTGCATTTCTATCAATTTACAAACGTCTTGCCTATATCGGATAGAATAAATAAAATATATGCAAATTTTCACATTTAGTTTATATTTTAATAAGTCTTGTTTGTAGTCTTTTAACCTTACATTTTAACCGGAATTATGAAAAATTATTTTTCAATTTTACCCTATTTCTATTCAGAGGTGAATCCTTCTTGTTCGGATCCAGTTTCAGTAGCTCTCATTTTACAAACACTTTATGCGCTGCACAGTACCAAGACTGAAGTGCCTGTGGCAAATGCTACTTTTGCCATGCACTAGCTCAGGCCCTAGAACAGGGTTGCAAAAAACCCACCTGGGTCTTTCTGGGTAAAATCCAGTCTAAAACCCATTAAAACCCACTCTGAAGTAGGTTTTATTGGGTTTTTTAAAAATTGGTGATATTTATATTTATTTTCAGAAACTGTTAACTTAGTTTTTTTTTACCCTCTTTCAGATTTAAAGAATTATTCTGTGGAAATGTACATAGTCTATTAAAATCCAGAAAATTATTTGCAAATTTATAGTAAATCCAACATAACAATTTGGGAAAAAAAAAATTATCTGTGAAATTCATAAAGAAAAGGCCAAAGGTTTCATGTGTAAAATAAAAAATAATTTGACTATAAATCATAGTATAATAACTAGGATTTCACAAGGATTTTAATTCAAAACAAATACAGATCCTCCATTACATCATATGGTTATTAGTATTACCATTTTTCAGTCTCAAAAGTCTGTGTATTTTAACTATCTTCAATGCTTTTTGTATTCCTAATTCCTAATCTATTTCTAAGTTTCGATCAAACCAAGCCACATGTAGAGAACACTTGCTCCAATGATGCAGAGCTAGCTTGCCACTTGTTTAGGGCTACCATAAATTCGCAAAAATCTATCATATTTCCATCCCTAACACGCATTACAATTAGTTTCCACCACTGTGCTGCCCTAAATTTTTTAATTATATCAGCATTAAACATACTTTGAGGAAATATTTTGGGATCTTTTAGCTTGTAATTCATGAGGGAAATTAACCATTTATTTATTTTTTTAAAGGTTGAAAGAATAGAGATAAAAAATAATCCTGTGTTAAAATAACATTCAAATATGTGGTATATGTCAATATATAACATTTTGTGTTGTGATGTCAGAGTAAACTTTTTTATAGCCTTTACACTGATTTATTTGTATTAATTAAATTATAATTTCTTGAATATTAAGTTAATTAATAAAAATATAATCAGTTTTAGCAATTTAATATTTTCTAAAATATGGTACTTCCCTTGACCTCTCCTTTTGAAAACAGAACCCAATAAAAAACACCCATGTTGGGTTTTTCTTGAAAAACCCAGGTTTTTTGCAACTCTGCCCTTGAATGAATGTGCCTTTAGGGCAGCTCTTAGAGGATTTCCCAAAAGCAAGGTACTGCAACCAGAGGTTTATTATAACCAAACCCAAGAAGAATAAAAGCCCAACCTAAGAGCACCTAAGAAGCTAAGTACTTACTGCCAAAGACTTTAAGAAGACTTTGCCAGTGATGTAATAATCTTCAAAAGTACACTGACTTGTGTTTATATCAATTACTTAAGTAAATATGTCAAACAAATATAGTAACTGGAAGAAATACTGCTTTATATTGATTCCTACAGAATATTCAGAATGCCTTTTGGAGATATTGCACGATATTGCACACAAAAGAAAAACATTATTGCTGGTGGGGGATATATCAGCAGAACAGAATTTTTTTATATTGTTATTGCAATACTTAAAGAATATCAATATTTGACAATATATTAATAAACTATCCCTCCTAAAACATAACATTTCTCTTCTTAAAAATAATGGCAAAAATATAACTAATGAACTTTTTCTTGTTATAGTTTTTTGTCTCCAGACAATAATTAAGCCTTTAGTTTTATTCTGACAAACATTTATAGATAATTATTAATTTTAAAAAATAAAAAGGTACATACACCATATACTTTTGATGCACCAGCTTTTGCAGCAAACATGCATAGAATTCCTGTGCCACACCCAACATCTAATACTACTTTTCCTTTGAAAAGATGCTTGTTGTGATGCATGGCATTCCTATAAGTTATTGTGCGCACTTCATCTTTCAGCATTTCCTATAAGAATCATTCTGTGCATTAAATATATATATTATACAAATTTACATTTAAAAACTTATGAGTAAATAAAACATATCTAATTTTACATAACTATCTAAATCCTAGTCTTTAATGAAAAGGACTTATATCAAGAGTCATTATAAAGCTTAATTGATAGAATACAATAGAACATATAAAAGTGAAGACAATGTGAAAAGACTTAAATGAAGTAGAAATTGGATGTAAACAGCCCTTTCATAATCATTTTCAAACTCTTGTCTTCCCACTCAAGAACTCAGCTCAACTGGGACTGAAAGAGCTGTTTGCTTTTAATTATTACATAATTGTGTCTCTTTCCATTAACTTTGTGTCTGAATATTTCACTAAACTTATCAATTTAGATACTTTAAATTTGGTTTATATTTTACTTTGCTAAAGTTATTTCTACCTAATGATAATTAACTATATTATGATCATCTAAAAAGCTGTTTTACTGACATTAGCATTTGCACTCTCCTAATTGTTGAAAAGATTGACTATTTATTAAACATTTATTTTAACAACTATTTATTTTTATTTTTATTTATAAAAACAAAACCAATGTTTTTATAAATCATTCTGACAAACAATATGAGAGAAATTTTTATTTTACTGGTAAAATCTCAAAAGAATGTGCCACTAAAATGGTATTTATTAATAAAATTAACCCAATATTGCATATTTTGAAATTTTTTTATATATTTATCTTAATATTCATGGAAGAATATTAATACAATGTACTACAAACCTCATGTATAAAGAATGTGCCACTAAAATGGTATTTATTAATAAAATTAACCCAATATTGCATATTTTGAAATTTTTTTATACATTTATCTTAATATTTATGGAAGAATATTAATACAATATACTAAAAACCTCATGTATTCCAAAATGTGCATATGAATCAAAATAATAATCTTTAGATGTCATTTCTTCTGGCTTGTAAGTAGTCAGTCCACGCATTTCTTTCTGACATCTCCAGCAGTATTTATCAGATTTCTTTTCATCCTCTGGTTCTCCATTTTGCATACATCCAGACTTACTAGGACCTCCTGTAGTACTAACCTAAGAAAATACAATATCCAATGTACTCAGAGCAACAAAAATATAGCTTCAAATTATTTTAATTAAGTTATAATGATCCTTAATCTTGGGTATGAATAGAAAAATACTTTAGAATATTTAAATCATCAATATCTCAGAACACATATTAATTGGTATAGCCAAGTGTTATGAATTAAACTCACGAAACTATATTTACTAAATATCCTCATTTATCTAGTATCATTTCATAAACAGTAAGTTAATAATTATTGGGATGAATATTTTAAAAGTTTGTTTTCTTAGCCCCTTTTGTAGTGTCAATCTGCACAGTTACACATCTTATGTTATTTCAATAACTACTCAATTTTTACCATAAAAAGATGCGATTTTCTTTTAGGTAAACTAGTATTAGAGTATCTGGTTTACTAATTTAGATCTAGAGGAAATAAAGATATCTATCATCTACTGTTTAATCGCGTTTACACAAACGACATAAGTTAGTAGTAAAATATAAACTTCATTTCTAGTTCAATTACATTAAATACCTTGATTTTCACACCATGATGTATTCTTCAGAAATTACTGATTTAGCTTATTATAAGATTTAGCAATGTTTGAAGGCTGAAAAGACTCTCCAGGGCGTCATAACGCACACTATGGGAATACTTGCATTTAACCTACCTGGCTTCATGGTGATGATGGTGAAAATTTGATAAAACCTGATAATACGTAAGCTTGGAAATAACATATGCAATGATAACTAATACTGAGTAGTAAACGGAATAAGAAGTTTTATCAACCTATCAAAATTACTCAAACATATTTATCAAAGTAAAGTTTGGCCCAAGAAATCAGAATTAATATTTTTAAATACATAATAGAATAAGAAAACGGAGTATTTTTAAAATTGCTCATATTCCACACATCTACTGATTATTCGGTTACCGGTAATTAAACATAAGTATTCTTGAAATACAAGATATCACTGGAATGCGTTCAAAAGCATAATAATACATAAAATGTATTATTATCATACACTACACTTAAACTTACTTCCATCTGTTCAGACATTTTATTAACAGAAGGGGGTTCAGGGGAAAATTTCAGCTACAAAACTGGATAAATTACTAATAATTTAAATAAAAATGAAAACAAAGTATAATGCCGTTACAGTTACAGTTCAAAGCATAATCTTGTAAATACCGTAAATGATAAAAATCAAAAGATAGAAAAATGTAAAGATCGTTAACAGAAATGTTCGAAAAGTTTTGCAAAACACTGCTTCTTGACTTTCTGAATCCTCAATCCTTTGCTGCACTTATCATGCCAGTACTCAAGACAATTTTGGTCAGGATATGTTTACTAAGAAGACACGGAAAGCAAGTGCTTCCTTAAAAATTTTAAGCTTTCCCCAATTGAATGAAAATAGAGCCTCATCCTCTTAATTTAATTTTTAAAAGAAATTATATATATATTATTAAGGGCCTCTAAAATATTAATGGGATTCACCTAATTTCAGGAGTTAATCAGCTTTTGATTTTGGATCTTTTACATCAAAATGTAATAAGTGCATTTTACGAAATATCTAATTTTTTTTAATTAGAAGGAGAGCTTAAAAATAAATAAAAAACGTATTCGTATTATTTTATTCAGGCTTGACATTTTGGGAGTGCAACGGTCGTCTTTTTTTTCAACAATAGGGTTAATTAGACCGGGACCTATAGGTCCCGGTCTAATTAACCTTCTTGTTGCAAGCAGTATACTGTTTAAATCTGATTCCGAAAGACTACGAACATATATGTTCGTATGGTATTATAATACCATTGCGGGATTCAAACCGACGAACTCCGATACCGAAGATCAGTGCCTTAACCATTCGGCCATTGTTCAGCAATTTTATTCGGGATTCTCTTTATGAGACCTTTCTCGATTGCTTCACAAACATTTCATTTTTAATTTCCAATAATAGATAACAGCTGAAGACAAAGCTGTGCAATAACAATAAAATAATACAGAGAACGATAAGCTAATAAACTATAATAATGTTAATAATTTTAACAGTTCCAAGGTACTGGAACCATCGAGAGAAACCCTGAGTAAGATTGTCCAAGAGCCACGACAAACAAAGAAAATCACCATTTATCCATTATATCGAGGCGTAACAGGGGTCTACAGCTTCTCGATCAGCTCTCTCGTGACCACAAGAACTCATGTTTCAAAGGTGTCTGTTTACAAGAAGACTTGATATTTGCGTCCCGCTCACTTCTACCTTTCATCATGGTGCAGAGAGCATAGAGATTGGAGTATGATCAATGGGCTACAGTTCTCTTCACTAATGAGTCCCGGTTCAGCCTAACCACCGATTCTTGCGGTACGTTCGTATGGAGATAAACCAGTGACCTGACCTGTCCTCTAATGTCCTCGAAATCGACCAGTATGGGTCGGAGCTGTAATGGTCTGGGTCGGCCACATACTCCTGTATACCTTTGAAAGATGTACTGTGAATGCTGTGAGGTTTAGGGATGAGAGCTTGGAGCCCTATGTAGAGTTGTGAGCAGTGGAAAAAACCGGGTTTTTTGGGAAGGGAATTTTGAAAATTTCCAAAACACGGGAATTTTGAAATATTTTGAAGTTGCCAATTCCTATGACACAATGAGAAACACCATTTTTTTCTGTCTTTATTGTTGTAGACTTAAAAAAATGATATTTTCACAAAATTTAACTATTATATGCTATGAAAAAAATTTGAATAATTGGGATTAACTAACTATATTTCGCAAGGTATCATGTTTGGCATAAAAGTATGAGTATATTTTTCCTTTGAGAAATATCCAATATTTTTATTTTTATTATTACGTAAATATTACGCAATAATCTGTAGTGTCACAAAACCCATAAATCATTATTTTCTTGGATAACATCTCTCTCTCTATCTATCTATCTATCTATCTATATATATATATATATATATATATATATATATATATATGTGTGTGTGTGTGTGTGTGTGTGTGTGTGTGTGTGTGTGTAGGAAATGGACACAAAATGCAACAGTGTCATTTGATGACACTTTTAAATGATATATGCATTACAAAAAATAATAAACTGTTATTTTAAATTTAAAGATATTTATTTTTATATTATAAAAGGAGGGGGGAGTTTACCATAAAGCAATTTACATAATAAATAATGATCAAAAATAATGTATATAGTTATTATATTAGCCATTAAAATGGAAGCAACCAGTTATGTGTTAGATAAGACTAACAGGGTCATTAATTACATAAGTACTACTATAAAATCATTTAAAGGCTCATTGCTATTATTTCTTGAATATATATATATATATATATATATATATATATATATATATATATATATATATATATATATATATATATATATATATATATATATATATATATATATATATATATATATATATATATATATATTGCTAAAAGTAAAAAAAAATCTCTTAGAAATAATATGCTAGTTCTTAAATAGCCACTGTTGAAAAAATAAATGTAAACATTGTTAAAATGATTTCTTCCCAAAGTTCCCAAAATTCCGTGTTTATTCCCCCAAATTCCCGGGTTTATTCCCACCTCTTCAAAATTCCGGGTTTTTTATATCTCTAGCCCTATGTTCGCCCTTTCAGGGTCAGATAGCTCCAAGTTAATTTTAGTGGATGATAATATGAAACCACTTGGAGCTCTTCTTGTCGACGAATTTCTAAATAGGGAGAATATTTGACAGATAAATTGGCTAAGCTGATCTCCAAACCTTATCTCTATAGAGTATGTACGGGACACTTTGGGGAGGGTAATTGCAACTCTCAAATCACAGCCTTGGTGGACGAGTGGGAAAAATTGTCATATGAATTAATAAACTACCTTATTTCAAGTATAAAATCCCGTTGCGAGACCTGTATATCGGTAAGAGGGGGAGGCATACCCCCTATTAACATTTTTTGTGCCATTCTGCAATCGTTGCTTCCTACTGACTCTAACGAGTATCACGCACGACCATGCGTATGTATAGTTGTTGTATGGTTATTTGTAATGTATCAATGTAAGCACACATCAAATTTCATTAAAATCGGTCCAGTAGTTTTGGAAATAATTGTCTAAATCTGAAATTTCTCTTAATTTTCAACATGAGTGTAGTTAATTTATCCACTTTTTATCTTTCCAACAAGCTCCTGTTAAATACCTTTCAATTATCGTAATTTAAGGAAGAAACGCCCCGGTGTTTACATGTTCAAACTTCAATTTTCAGTAGATGTAGTGTTTCTACCGAAGCTGCGCTTATAAACATTTATAAAGTAATATTAGAGTCTTATTCACCTATAACATACTCAAACCAAAAGCGGCAAAATGCGTAGGTATCTATGATGAAGTTACAAAATAGGTAGAGAATGCGTTTAAATTAGTGAAAATATTACCATCAGAATTCAAAGAATCTGAAATTATATACCTAGACAAAGAAATGTTGAAGCAAGAGGTTGACTGCGACGATCTGGCAGACTTGGGCTATATGTAGATGCTAATCTATTTTTAATTCACATAATGAAGAATCGAAATTTCATGGCAAAACTTTTGGGATTTGGAAAGAACACGGTATCAGCCGTTATGACAGCGCACACGAAAGAGGGTAAGACGACGTCTTCAAAACACAAACGTGGCCGAAAGTGAAAGCTTGTTGATAGGGATAGACGGGTCAGGAAGCGCATAGTAGCCAGAAAGAACAAGCAATCATTATCCGAGATAACATCCGAAATGAAGTCATATCCATGCCCTATTTTCAACAAAAACTGTCTACAGGGAACTTCATGTTGTTAACATTTATGGTAGAGTGACAATTCTTAAACCTTTGGTGACAGCAACTGATGCTTTCAAATGGTGCAGAGATCCCAAAGCCTGGTCTCCACAACAGTGGCAACAGGTAATATGGTCAGATGAATCGTCATTCACCCTATTTCAGAAGACCGGACGCGTTTATGTCTGGAGAACACCCAGAGAAGTGTTTCATCATGAATGCCTCTTACTGACTGTGAAGCATGGGGATGGCTCCATTATGGTATGGGATGCAATATCTTGGAGCGTTCTTGGGCCACTTGTTATTCTGCATGGGAGGACCAAATCCAATCTCTATCTAAGCATTCTAGGGGATCATGCTCATCTTTTTGTTCCGACTTTATTCCCCGGAGAGCGACCGCTTTTACAAGACGATAACACCCCGATCCACACTGCTAGGTGTGTTCAAGAATGGTTCGAAGAGCATGACGATGAAGTTGGACATCTCGCCTGGCCTCCTCAGTCTCCGGACTTTAAAATCATTGGAGACTTGTGGGAATATTTGGAGTCAAACTTTCTTTCCCAATTTCCACCCCCACCCGGACTTGTAGAATTAGAGATCGCTCTGCAGGAGGAATGGCTTAATATTCCTTTAAATATTGTCCATGACCACCTATCCCACGTCGCATTAAATTTGTACTTCAGTCAGAGTGGTCCAATCCCCTATTAATAAAGATTTTCCATTATTCCACAGGTGTTCGTATTATTTTGTTCTCCATCTGTAATTGTTTGGAGGAATTCATTTTGTGTTTTAAGGTTTCCCTGTTGATAGCAGAGGATTATTCCTCAATGAAAAGCAATCTGGTAGTATTGAAACTTTTTCTCATATCACTGTCCTTGATCGATTTATTACAAATAAGGTGTGTGCAAGTGTATCACTATTGGCGAGTTGATTAAATTGGCAATGTGATAAATAATGTGATCTGGTTATGGAATCTTTCTAAGATGTCAATAACTTGTTTAGATTGCACTACAACCGGTCGCTTACAGAAGTGATAAGAGGTAGTATATGGTTTAATATGTCAAATCAAAAGTTTGTAATGAAACTTAGATTTCATCATTTTTTTCACTAAAGTAAGCTTCTTAATCCTGTTCAAAAATCTTTGTAAATTGCTTTTTCCATGTTAATTTAAAATCAAAAGATGACACTGAAGTAAAAGTTGTTTGAAGGTCCAGTATACCCTGATAAAATTTAGATTCAATTCAAGTGGTTCGTATGTGAAAAGAAAAATAGTGTGATAGACTACACTGTTTAAGTTAACTTGCATATTATAAACATTTCAGTCACTTAAAATTCTTATGGTCAGATTGAAAATCAGCTTAGATTGTGGCATAGCATGAAGTCTCAAACACTTTAGAACATATAAATACAAAGTGAAGTGTCTAATTCCAAAAGAAAACCCATCTATTCAAAAAATTATTTCATTGAAACTAGAAATGTCTTCTGTCACATTAAAGAAAATTATTAATAAAGATTAAAAATTAAAAAAGAGGTTTAGACCTAAAGTTAATTTACTTTTGCAAATATACAAACTGTAAATAGTTAATATTAAATTAATGAATAAAAAGCTGTGGTAACACTCAAAAGAATTGGGTATTATTAAGTGATGATTATAAAATTTAATTAATTATTATAAAAAAGGAATAATTTCTATTCCTTAACCATATAAAATAACTTAAACAATTTACAAGAAAAAAAATTAGACAAATGAAGTCATAAGAGTTGCAGAATTTTGTTGCAACAGTAAATAACTTGAGACATTTTAAAATAAAATTTTAAAATGTCTCAAAGTAACGCAAATTTTAATTCATTGTACTATTAGCAGAACATTTTCAAACAAATGCCTAAAGAAGAAATTTCAGACTTATATGGAAAGGTTATCAAAAAAGTCGAGATCCATATGAGCAAAGCCTTTCATCACAGGTTAAGTTAATTGTGGCTAACAAAATAAAACTTGGATTAAAATGAGTCCCATTTTATGAAATACCTCTAAAATCACCCCACACTTCTATGAATTTTTTTTATGCTTTCTTTTTGTTAAAGCGGTTTCTAGGAAAATAGAATTAAGAAAACTGAACAGACGTTTGGGATATGATCCAAAAAGAGTTTCATAAACAATGAAAATGTTTAATGTAAAGAAAATTTCAAGCTATATAGAAAAGAATCGAGGCTATTAGAAGCAAATAACAATATGAAATACTCCCTAATGAACAAAAATTATGAAAATGTTTTCCATAAAGTATGAGGAACTCTCTGCATTGCTTTTAACAAACTATCTCTCCAAGGATCCCGAAGCAAATTATTTGAGGAAGACAACAAGCTAGCAAGAATAAAATTTTTATAAATTAACTCACAGTATATAAGGCTAAGATGATAAGTTTTTATATGAAGTAAAGGGCCTGATTTACCATTTAGCCCAAAGCTTAAAAATTCCCAAAAGTTTAAAAACTTTTTTTTTTCTTTCCAAATCTAAGAAAAGGGTTAAGTCATTGAGTGAGCCCTGCAAACTGAATGTCCAATCAAACATCATATTTAAAAATTTACAAATGAAAGAAATCACCTGGTTACAATTCGATGCAAATACAATTCACATTCTTGTTGATGTGAAAGTTCAGATAGCAAAATCATTTAACAAAACATTATTACAGCCAAAATTTAATAATTTAAGATTTTTAATTATTCTTCACCAATGCATAATATTTTTATACTTTTATTTGTACTATTTCTTTAATAAAAGATTACAAATATAATTTAAATAGGATATGTGTGTGGTAGGAAATAAAAACAGTAACTGACAATAAAAGCAGTTTTCTGGACAGGCAATGGGCGTCTCCTTGATCCTCCACACTGGGTATATAACTGCTAATGTTTATAATGTTAGTAGCTATTTTTAAGATCAAGTCAGTTTTACATTATTCATTTTTGTATTCTATTACGCTTTATGAAAGGGGGTGCATCAGACTTGTGCCTATAGTCCCAAATTTTCTAAATCAGGCCCTGATGAGGTATAATAGCTTTTGTTCAGCACAGGTTAGGTGTACTTAATAAACAAGTGAATCTACACAATTCTAAGAAATACAATAAAGTAAAAAAAAAATAACTTTTCAAAATAGACTAATACTGGAAAAAAGGGATAATGAATTATAACTCATTTTATTTGACAATGACTATTTACAGAACTTCTGAAATAGATTAAAATGATCTTTCAAAAGATCATTTGTTTATTTACAAACAGAAAACAGTTTTCAAAAGGATAGTTTGTTATAAAAACATATTTCACTCTTCAAGAGATAAATGTTTACCAGTTATTATATAAAGTAAAATTACGCAATCATTGAACACAATTGAAATCTACTTTTACAAAATATTTTGAATATATCTTTGGTCAGACATCAATTTATATTTCTAAATATTTTTACTTTTTTTTTTTTGAAAAAATAAAATACGAGAGATATAACTTTTTCGAATATATTTATACAGATATAAAACAACCCTTTTCATTTTGCTTTGAAGTCTTTCGCATTGAAGAATCAATAAAACCCTTTTAAAAATAATTAATATGATATTTGTTTCATCTAGAATGTAATGAAAAATCCAAACTTTCAACATACAGGCAACAGTACTTCGATTAAATCTTTCTTACCATTATGTTTTGACAACATGCAAACATCTAAAATGGGATACATAAAAATATTTATTTTTTCCAAGTTAGAACAAACAAAATTTTCATTTAAATTTAAAATATGGTACATGTCAACATATTTAACTTTTAACAATAAAAAATAACAATTTGTACATGTTTAGCTAAGTTAACCAAGTTTCAAGAAATTATATACATCAAATAGAAAAATGGAGTTTAAAAACTAAAATAGAATTTGTTTAAGCTAATGAAGTG
The DNA here is from genome assembly GCA_032207245.1 of Pardosa pseudoannulata. Lineage (NCBI taxonomy): Eukaryota > Metazoa > Arthropoda > Arachnida > Araneae > Lycosidae > Pardosa > Pardosa pseudoannulata. The sequence continues at coordinate 102,463,569 of CM063505.1, read as the reverse complement.
TAAAAGATTTTAAAGAATACCATATAGTTTTGTTTGATTAAAAAGCAGCAATTTAAATATCAGCAACATCTTAAATATTCAACAACAGTAATTGAAAAAGATAGAATCGCAGTTTCACACAGCTTTAATAAAAAAAAAAAAAATTATTTCAAATCAAAAGGTCTTCCTAAAACATACAATAGACAAGGTAGTATATGAAAGTAAAAATATTGAAAATACATATGTGAAACTGAGTTATTTGCTTAGTAAAATAGAATGCAAGCACCAGTCACACATGCATACACATACAATGCTCATGCATACACACATTTACACACACACATATATATAAAGTATAACTTCATAAGCTTCAAATAAAGAAAACTGATAATACTAGATAAGAATTTTGAAGCATTAATTATTTTTAAATAATATTCTGAACATATAAATTCAATAAAATAATTTAAATATTTCTATGGAACAAATAGACTGAAATTACAAAGTTCTATAACATAAACATACCTAAAAAGTTGCTATTATATTTAATTATTTATAATACCTTAAATAAAAATTTCAAATGTATATGAAGCAAAATAAGTGAAAAAATTCTGATGACTATTTTTGGCCAGTGAGTAATTAATTGTATTTGTAAAAACAAATAATTCCTATTATTTTCATACATGTTTTAAATGGGGGCCAGTTATTAAAATACCAATAATGTACAGTAGTCTGGTTAACATATCAATTAGTACTTTTAATACATTGTCACTATTCAAGTGCTTAATACATTTAAAAATGTTATATTGCACATTTAAAGACACATGAAAAAAAAAAAAAATCTGATGTAAAAAGGCTAATACAAAGCAAAAACAGGAGTTAAACAAAATATTACAGTTGTTTAAAGAATATCATGAGGTGAACAGATACTCTAACTACTGTATGAAAAATGTTTTAAATATATAAAAGTCCTATGTTGCTTCATGTGCAGGTTTATAGCAGCTTAAAAAATGACCCCCAAACACAACATGATGTTGGGCGATAAAGGTACACTATATAGCTACAGTTTTAAAGAGACTTGTGTTCAGATAAATGTACTTTTCTTTGTGTTATGCTAAGCTATATGTGATGACATAGATGAGATTCATATCTGACACATATCTAAAATTTCAAATGTGAAATATAATCATGACAAATTTCTCAATAATTATTATTTGTAAATAAAAATAAAATAAATGTTTTTCACTAAATAAAAAATAAATATGTGTTTAGCCACCCATATTATCTACCATTTGTTTAAAAGCATTCAGTATAAACTGAAGTGCTTTTACATATATATTTAAAAGTTCATGCAGTAAGAATAACATGTAATTGATTATACACCATTATATAAAAGAATTATAAAAGCATGCTGGCAGTAATTTCTAAATGCTGTAGAAAAGTGAAAATTTGGAATTAATTTAAAAAATACCATAAGTGTGGCAGTTTTTCTCATTTTGTTAAAAAGACAGAAATTTACTTTTTTTCTACAAAGAAATCAGACGATACAGAAATTATAAAAATTGTAAGGCATATGAAAGTGAACATACAAAATACTGAATCCTAAGATTTAAGTATATTTCCCAGAAAGGGAATTTTTTTTTTTACTTAAATCCAAGTTATGAAAAATGTGTCTTATTTACAAATATACTAAATACAACAAGGAAAAAAATTTGGCTTGTAATTTTTTTTTAGTGAGTAAAGACTGCTTTTAATAGCTTGAGTCAAAAAGCACAAATTATGATATGCAGAGGATATTTTATATGGGGAGAAGAGTAGTCATAAGTAATTTTTAAATAGTCATACAATAATACAGTAGAAACTTATTAATCAAAATTAAAAAGAATTAAGGCTAAACATATTATTTAGACTTAAAGCTAAAATAGATATTTTTCAGCTCACATAGGAGTTTTTTATTAATAGTTGACATTCTAAACATACCTTACAGGCAAGTTAATAAGTTAATATATTAAAATAAAACCTGAAAAGGAGATTTTTTGATGCATTTAAAAAAATATTTATTCTTATATGCAAAATTGAGAAAAAGAAATGTGTTGGAACTAAGGTGCAGTTTAATCTATGATGAGTGCAATCAGTGGGAGTAATATGTCATTGTATAGTGATGTGTAAATTACATTGTTTATTTTCTTATATTCAGCATTATTGTTACGGAAATAAAATATGGCACAGCATTTTCATTAGAGAATAACCTAAATTTTCCATCCTCAATCAGGCATTCAGTTTGAAAAGACTTCATACTTTTAATAATTTCTTTTCAATTTCTTTTTCTATTTTCTTAATATATAACTCTGTATAATTTAGATTTTCTGATTAATGAGGTCCTACTGTATAAATAACGGGATTTATTTTATTTCACCAGATGGTGGGAAGTTAAGACATATTTGAAAAATTTAATTTTTGAATAGAAAAAACTACTGGAAATAAAAATAGAAAAATTTCAATATTTTATAGATAGAAAAAATTATTCAAATTCCATTACTTTCTTAAATCTCTCAATCCTAAAACAAGCATTACACACTGTAAAAACAAAATTTAAATAGTTATGTTATTTGCCAAAAGATATGACAAAATTATTTCACATTTTACATAAGAATGAACCTTTAGAACAACTTCATAAAAAGACATTTTTAAACCTTAATTTTTTTTGTATTCAAAGGTAACTTACAAAACTAAAATAATTCTTGAAACTTTACATCAAAATCACAAATTTTAAAATATTTAAATCTTAAGATTCAATAAAAAGCTGTACAGAAGCAAAGTGCATTTATAAATAATCACTTTTTCTTTTTTATACAAATGATTGATATATGATTATAAATATCTATCTCTTTTACAGTATCTTTCAACTTATCCAACATGTGATATGACATATTCTTTTTAAAAATACACACTAATGAAGTTTCCCTATAATCATACAACACAATGCTCTTCGATCATACACTGTATCACTTTTAATACACACACTCTCTCTCTCAATCATCAGAATAAATAAATTTTAAAATTTTTTGCATAAAATCTTTAGTTACAACTGCAATATAGAGCTAATTATCCATGATCATAACCTTCTTCACAATCTTTAAATTATTTCATAACTCAATTTTTTCTGAATTCAAAAAATATTTCATATTTATAACCAAAAGATTTTAAGTTGATATGAATTGTTTTTAAATGTTTTTGCCACTATGTAGTTTATTTTATTAATGAAAAAGTGGTTAAAGTTTCACTTTACATTAGATAAATAATTATGAAGAAAACCTCGGTAACAAGGAAAAAGTCTAACAAACTTTACAAAGTATAAACAATAAAAATTATCTTTCCCTAATAACCACTTACAATGCATTTATCTTAACTATTAAACTTAAAGAAATAAAATATACTTCAACATTTTTTTCTTTTAAAGAAAAGCAGCTGTATTCATGATTTTTCAGAGATTTTAGACACAGTAAATCATTTGCAATCTGTATAAAACTTTGACAAGTATTTTTCTTCTTTTTAATGTTGCAAAATAGAGAGTATAAAGAGGACACATTTTAACCCTTTGGCGTGTAGTAGTTCTGCCATGAAACTAAACGTAAATAATATTTCCTCCGTTTCTCACATATGAATAATTTTTTTGATTTTCTATGTTTTTATCACTCCAAACTAGCACCATATGGCAGTACTACACTTGATGCTTTTCCCTTTCTTGAAATATAATGCTTAAACTTACTTTAAATGGAATTAGATTCTTCCTGCTTATAACCCCAAATATAAGAAATTATTAAAACAATACTTATAAACTATTTAGCTATTTACACATTAAACCATTTGAATGATAATTGTACATTACTCTCCCCAAATAAAAAAATAAAAAATAGCATAATTTTCATGCTGTACATGGTGGGGAAGCTTTTCAAGTTAGACCTCCTCAATTCCCACATCCCAATATATAGAATTTATTTATCATATATTCAATATTTATAAGGTTCATAAATATCAATTATAAAGGAATTTCATTAAATCCCAAAAAACTTTTGTGTGAATCAAAGGGTTAAAACAATCTAGCAAATATTATTCCTTAAATAAGTGTATAGTTCATCTTTTTATGTATTTATCTATATAATAATTCACTAATACATGCAGCCCTTTTATACTTATAATTTATCTAGAAATTTTTAAATGGATTTGTTAAAAAATGAATGTGTTAGTCAATAATTTACTTTATGATCATATAGACTTGTCACGGATTTAAAAAATATTCCCTAATATCTATCATACAAAGTAGGAAATTTCTTGTCAAATGTGTCCCATTATTTATATGATAATGTTAAGGATCACTTGAAATTAAATACAATTAACAAATAAAATATAGCACATTCAAAAATATTTTAGCCAACTTGTCTAAATCAAATATTATGATAATGCAACAATTTTTAAAATAATTTAAAGCATATTTTGAATTAAGGCTTTAAGTGATTTTTTTTTTCACTTGTGCTGATGCACAAATAACTGATGAATGAACTGCACTGGATTGAAATTTCAGAAGATATTAATGAACATGGATAAACAGCAATATTTTTATAAGGAAATATACTAACAATGAAAAATAATACCTACAGACTTTAAAAAGGAGAATTTGACCCTGACTATACAACTTCACACAGTGAATAATTTTATAGATTGCAAATTATACTTTGATGTAAAAGGAACTGTACAAAGAAGATTAAACATTAGTATATCACATTTTAGAGCATAACAGGAAGAATGCAATATGCTAATGTATGAAAATAGAAAAAGTAATAAAAATACAAAATTTTAACAAAATGTGAGTTTAAAACAAATATACAAAGATGAAAAAAAATCAAAAATACCCTTACAATATAATACAGTGAGAGGCTGTTTAGATATGTTTATATGCAATAGGAAATGAGAATGGAACTTTAAAAATGATATTGCTATGTATCTGTAAATAAAGAACAAAAATGAACAATGGCACTAAATGCAGCATAGCAATAATTGAGCTTTTCCTCCACTGTATTCACATTATATTAAGTTCTTTGCATAGTTTAATGATTCATCAAAGTTTCAATCAGCTTATATCAGGGCTATTCAATTTCAAGCTCATATATATTATTCATTTTGTTTTAAAAATCAAAACAAAAATACAATTTTTAATTGTACAATTAACACTTATTTTATATATATATATTTACAGCATAAACAAATAAAACAGCTTCATGTGACAACTGCACAAATAAAAGACTCTAATCTACGTACTTTCCATGCACTCTAAATCTTAATATTTCAGCAAAAATGTTTAAACTCTGATTTATATTTTAAAAAATGAAAAGGATTGATACAGAACATTAATGAAAATGAGAACTTATAAACATAGTACCTTTTAATGCACAAGAAGTTGATTTTAGAGAAAAATTAGTTTTTATAAACACTTTTTTCTCTTTTCTCATATCAAAGTTAACATAATAGCTTTTTCCCTCTTAGGATTTCAATAAATATATAACCAATTAAGAAAGCTTTAAAAACAGTAGTTACAAACAATTAAAAAAATAAATTACCTAAATAATTCTTCTAGTTTTTGTTTCGAATGCAACTGAATTTGCTGAATTCCAACAAGTTTCCAACTTTAGTTTATTTGTACTAATAAGAGTTAATCTGCAATTTAAAAATCTGTTCCCAGAAGTTTAAAACTTACAGAACATCTTGCTGTAAATAAATTCATGAAACATTAAATCATTACTTTGACACACTGAATAACCCTGACTTTAATGACTCAATCAATTCTATTCAGTGACTTTCACAGCACAATGCGTTGAAACATACAATTCAGGTGTGCGTGGCACAATACAGCTGAATGTACCATCTTAATGTTTGAACAAAGCACATTCAAAAGTACTTTTATGGCTCCACAAATGTATGTTTTGCAAAATCTTGCATCAGAATCACTGAAGGCAAGCTTGAATTTTCTCTATCCATTCTTGAGCTGCAACTCCATCTGCAGCCATGAAATTGTAGGTTCTTCTAATGGTTCGAAGCTGTAATTAAAAAATAAATGTATTTGTATGCATATAATTAAAAGTAATGACATGAGATATGATCTTAATATCTGGGATAAATGCTAATTTAAGCATAAAATGTATGAGCCAACAGACGTAAATCTTTAAATACTTAAAAAACATTAAAGGAAAATTTATTAGATATTTAAAACCTTTTTCAACTTTTATGAAACCATATTAGAAAAAAAGTAAAATTAGTCTGCAAGGTAATTTAGAATTTAGGTACTACCCTACAATTTAATTCTATAGAATGTTTATAAATGTATATAATGTAAACATCTTTTTTTATACAAAAATTTTAAAAATTCATGTACATTTGGAGAAAAGAAGTAAAATAAAATAATTAGACATTAAAAAGAACCTTTATATACAATTATTTGAGATGTTGTCCAGCTATCCATTCACTCTATAGATAACTACACACACAAACTAGAAAAAGAAACTGATTTGAGTAGATATGTTTAAATCCTCCTATATTAATTTTTAAATTTTTATTGAAATAAATTAAGAGAGAAATTTATAATTTTATATGGGTTTACTATGTATTACAATATTTTTACAAAGTTTTGTGTAATGTTATGAGTATTAATTCTTTGGACGCTATGAGACACCTTAAAAAAATATTAAGACACTACTAATAACGAGACACATGTCAGAAATATATTGAAGTCAACTTAGCAGATAGAGTATGTATAATTTGTTACCTTTAATAACAATAATATTTTTTAAAAATTAAACCCAAAACTTTCGACAAAATTATCTAGAATGAGATCAAAGTATATAGACAAAGTATATGAATGATATTCCTTTTAACATTAAAACAAAACTTACATCAAAAAATGCTTTTTCATCAGCTTTCTTAGGAGCACCCTGAACACAGGTAGCTGGTGCAACAGACATAACTTCAGCAAGGTCAACTAATCCTTTACTATGGGAATCTTCCATTGCATCATAATATCTCAGCTAAAATTTTTAAATTGAGGGATAAATAAAACTGATTGTATTAAATTATCTTAGTTTTACATGAATCATTATTCACAAAGAATTACATCTAGAAACCACAAAATGTTTGTTTTAGAGACCGTTAACACTTTGAATCCCACCAAACAGCTGAAAATTATATATAATTCCCTTAAGACAGAAATTATTTTCACTGACTACAACTTTAGCATTTTTGCATATTCTGGTTCAGACAAAATATAATACAATGTCCCTGCCATTTAGAAGACCTGTACACACAGTAGCAAAGGGGTAATAAAATGAAAATGGTCAGTATGGCCATTGTGGGATTTTGCATACTTAATCAAACACATTGAGATGCAGATTTCATTAACTTATTCATAGTAGTTCTATGATTATGGTTACCCCTTTATTTTAAAATTTGAATTAGTTTTTTTTCCTTATAGTTAAAGTTTAAGGGAATTTTATGTGTTTTTCATACCACTCTAAGTATAGATTCAGTGACTATACAATATTATCCTATGTGTCATCTTAAAGCACAGATATTTTTCTTTCAATTAAACACTTCCAAAAACTTATAAAATATATTTCCCTCTCTTTCTTAAAAAAACTAAATAATAAACAGTTTTTGGTCTAGGAAATGAAAATTATTCTATTTTTTTTCCTGAAAATATAACAAATGATGAATTTTTTAAACTTTATATTGTATGATATTTTGCTGTGTCATTAATGAAGAATTCAAAATAAATGTGATAAATGAATCAACTGTATCAGTTTGAAAAGTTTTGTTGCATTACCTTTGAATTTAAAAACAATTTTTCTAATGTAATTTCTTTCTGATAAGCTAAATCAACAATTTGATAAATCATAAATCACTAGAAGATAATTTATTTTATTTTATTTAAAAAAAGAGTCATGCAATTTTTTTTTACATGTGCCCCTTCAAGCATTTTGTTAGAAGGCTTTATGCTGTCTTTGTGTATAACAAATATCAGGTAACCTGTTTTTCAAGATGAAGCTATCTAAAAAAGTTAGTATAAAAAGTTATTTAAAAAATGTTTAAAAACAAGTTTAGGTGTAAAATAAGTATTACCTGATGTTTAATAGAATCTAGAACAAACCATCTTTGCTTCCAACCTTTGAGCAAAGCACCTCTCTTGTACAAGTAGCCTTCATGAGTTCTGTTTTCAGCAACATTTGAAGAAAACTGGTCATAATACTGACTACTAGTTTGCATAGCAGCAACACCTAGAAGCAAAGGACTTTTTATTGAAACATTATATTTCAACAATGAGTACACAAAAGAAAAACAAATGAACATCTCAGAATATACATTTAAAAAATGAAACAATAATAAATCCTACACAAACATAGAAAAAGCAAAGAAAAATGTGTATAAAGACGCTTTTTCTGTTCTTATGTATATGAGGTTATTTAATAATTGTAATACAATTTTTTAAAAATAATCCATAATTAAAAATAGCTAACAGGGAAGTAAATATGAAAACTGAAGTCTATTTATTCTATATTATAAATTCAAGGGTTACTATTTACTATTTAGAATTTGCAGTTTAAAAAAATGCTAGTTTTAAATTATATAAAATTACATTGAAGTACTATATAACATCTTATTTTAAGTGCCAACACTCAAATTTACATTTTTTTTGGGGGGGGATGAGGGGAGGGGGAATTGTTAAAGATTTAACACTTTACAAAATTTTGAAAATTATTACCTATTTTCTTACAGTGATAGAGAGAACCTGCACTGGTATTAATTAGTATTTTAAAAACTGTCTAATGTGGTATTCATTAAACACTGTATAGTGATACTATAAATGATTCATTCACTTTTAAAACGTTACTCATTGAAAAGTATTACATGCCCAAAGATGAGTAATGTATGAAGATAATTTCCACAAGTTTGTAATTATTTTACCAAGTTAGGATTGTTTGGTTTGGAGCGCTACAGTCTATTTTTTTGCAACACAAGGGCTAATGAGACCCCAAGTTAGGATGGAGCTCTCTGCATTGGAATATTCAAGTCTATGAAACATCTAACTGATACATCTATGCATTGCTAGATTAGACATGTTGGTGAGGATGACTTTGCAATGCTTTCCCCCCCCCAAGTCACCTGATCTAACATCCCATGACTTGTTTGAGGGCACATTGAGGACATTGTTTATGTATCCTGACTACCAAACACAATTAGAACTCAGATGTCAATACAAATACTCAAACAATTAGAACATATCAATGATGAAACAATGACTACTTAAAGAATGGTGTTACAAAATGGATAGAAAATATTCAACTACTGCCTGGATTTATGTTGTCTGACCCTGGGGGCAAACAAAGAACTTTAGTACTGTGTGCAGAAAACTTAGTGATTTTGTCTTGTGTAACTCATACCTATATGTGGAACTTTTGAAAACGAATGAATCCCTTATAGTAGCCCTATATAGTAAGTAAATACATCAAAAGCTTAAAGGCAAAATTTTTCTTTATATAAGCTGGTTAAAAAGTGCATACCAAACCCCAAAGCTCTTGAATCTGAACTACTTCAGGTGCCATTAAAATATACTTATCTCATTATTCATTTGAAATTTATAACAGTTACAAAATCTTTTAAAAATACATTACATTTGTTAACTTAAGGAAAGCAAATCAAAACTTACTTGAAGCAACTGAAGAACTTTCTACACTTCCACCTTTAGATACAGAAGCAGATGCAGCTCCTGAATCACTTACAGACTTATATTTAGTACAGTTCTTTGGTACTTGATCCAAGCACTTTTCATGGCAGTTATAACCACAATCAATGCACCGCATTCCTGCAATAGAATGTTAACAGGTATTCAAAGATATTCAGTTCAATATAAAACCTATATTATATTAGTTAAGAATAAAACAGTGAAAGTATTTCCCTCCACCCACATAAAAAGGAAATTAATAAAATTAAATATTAAACAATGAAGTTAAGAATTAATTTGTTTATTAAAATTTTTTGGACATGATATCTTGTTGGAAATTAGACTACTTATACATACAGGGCCAGGAATAGTAGGTGTACAGAGCATACTGCAGGCAACCAAATATGTAAGGCAGCCTACATGGTGGGTTTATATGGATGGAATAAACAACCTTAAAATATCCTCAATAAAAGGGGTTAAAAAATATGAATAGAGGATATTACTGAAAATATTTCATGAGAAAATCTATTTCTTTTACTTTCTACTTTTCTGTGGCTGAGAATAATTGTTGTATTAATTTTTAATGAATACTTTTTTACAAATAGTGTTACTTTTTCTTTTTAGAATTATCTAAGAAAATCAAAACAGATCAGAAGATACAAAAATAGTACGTGTGTAATATATTAAATATTCACTTAAACACATCTAAATAATTTTTTCCCAATTTAATGTCATTAGGTTATGAAGAAAAGAACACAATCTTTTCACCTTTCACTTCAGTAAAATCTTAACTAGCAAACTTTTACTCCTTTATTCAGTTCAAGTCTTACAAAATCCAAAACTTGTGTTGAACCTGACTACTAATTTTGCAATTTTGAGTGACCAACTGGACCACTAACATACAACAGAGATGATAAATGAACGTTTTTTTAATTATTTGTCTGGGAATACACATTTGTCTTGCTTGAGAAAGTCACATTTTTGTCAGTTTTCTGCCAATTAACTTTGCTTTTAAATGAATGCAGCAGAGCTGCTCTTTCTAAATTTTAAGATCAATAAAATGAATATTTAAAGTACTTGGCTTGTCAGCTGCATCATTTTTACTGAGCTTGGTTCCAGCAAAACAATTTTGTAGTAGTTTGTTCTAATTTTCAGGTAATTTTGATTAGCCACCAAAACTTTAGGAGACTGTCAATGATTTATGCTATCAGAGATCGGTACTTTTGATTTCATGGAGTAACATATATATAAGCATACATATCTGTAGACATATTCATATACACTCATTGTTTGTGTGCATGTTAAAATTTATATATAACTGAAAATCAGTAAAATTTTAATTATATTGAAATCATCCCATAAGAAGAATCCAAAATGGAGGTAAGACAGCAAATATTTTTTCAATACATAATATTGAAAAACAAGCAAACAAAAAATTAAAAACAACTGATTATAAAAAATACCAAGAATTAAAAATTACCTGTTTTCACCAATCCCCACAAAACATGAGAGCAGTAATCACAGTAGGTAGGTGTAGTGTAGTTATATTTTTCAAATCGATGTGGATGTGAGTAAACTTGCGGTTGAGTTGCTTCACCAACCATTTTACCTCTCACTAATATCTCAATTGTAGATCGCTTATGAAAAGATCTTCCATGTGATCTTACCATTTGGGTCGTGAAGGAAGATTGTCTCTGAAAAAAAAAGATGTATATTTGAAATCAGAGGAGGTGTTGATAAGTAGTGTAGTTATGAGAATGATAAAAAAAAAAAAAATATTTTAAAAGTAGTACCTAGCAAAAAACTATCAACCAGAACCTTCAGATATACACATATCTTTATTCTTAAACAAAACATTAATGTAAAATAGTTTAAAATACTTTTATAATTATCAGGGAATATAAGAAACTGACAAAGTATCAGTAGTGAAAGGATTATAAGAAGCATAACATCTTAAAATTTAGATAATAAAAATTGTTTGATTACTTTATACTTTTGAATTTTTACAAAAATGATTAATTTTATCACCCAGTATTCTAATAATTACTTTTTGCAGGTTTGGAAAATTATCGTACTTAAACTGAAAAATAAGTAATTTAAAGGATTATAAAATGAATAACAATAGTTATACAAATAAAAGAAATAAACACTCTAAAATTTCTTAAAACATAACTCACAGGAAATGAATATGAGGTTTTTAAAATTATCACCTCTTAGTCTGAAAGCTACTTTTTCCAGTACAAACATTTATTTTGTTTATGATTAGTTTACTCGTACAACAAAGAAAAGAATGGAAAAAAATTTCGTGTAATATAACTAAGTATACAAGAAGATAAAACCTTGTGTTGGAATACATCATAACACACAAAGCCAATGTCAGTAAGGCACAAATTGAGAGAGAGAGAGAGATATCCAGACAGTTGTTTTGTTGCTTCAAGTGAGCAACATTCTCAATGCAAAAACACTCTGTGACTTATAAAAGCAGACTAAATTTCAATTAGCTCATTCCACTGAGAACAACTAAACAAGCCATTGAGTGTTCTCACATTGAAAATGTTCTCACTGAAAACAACAAAACAGCTGTCCACAGACTTTCTCTCTTTAGATTTGTGCTTATCTTACACTAGCTTAGCATTTTAATCGATAAAAATTATGTAGTAATTGTCATAGTATACACTAATATTAATAAATTTCAATGTAGCACCTCAATGCATATTATTACTTTAAGTCTAATCAGTAACAAAATATTCAAGAAACTTTATTTAAATTGTGTTTTAGGAACAGCCATCGGTTTCTTTGATTTAAAAAAAAATATGTACATTCCCAAGTAGTCTTAGTTGAATTAAAAAGATTTAAAATTTAAGATTATTCACATGATTTATGACATTTAAATATCTTATGTCACATCTAACAAACATGTACAATGTTTTATTTTCATTACATATAAAAATAAGCACCCTACATTTTAATAAGGTACATGAGAAAAAATTGTGTATATTTGCAAAGATATAATTATCTCTAATATTTAAGAAAGTTGATTTTTTGGTCAGATGCCAGTTGGGATGCATGGTTTTAAAGTAAACTTTTTTTGACTCAAAACCCAATAAATATGATGAAAACAATAGAAAAGTAATTGAAGTACAGAAGATGAAAACTTACAGTTAAAGAATCATTTCCTGGAAGTTGCACTTTATCCCATAACATAGACCATTTCTGAGGCAGCAATCCCAATTCTGTTTCCAAATTATGGATATCCTGAAATTATAAATTTAATGCTAAGTTATATGCTACAGAAAACCAAATAACCAAACTTTAATTATGAAAACATAATTTTAAGAATGACTACGGTGGTGGTAAAATTCAAATTTTAAGTAATTTCAAAAGTAAATAAGCTTTTAAGAAAAAATATCCTTACAATATAATACTTAAATGGGTTAGCTGGACAGCAAAAATAACTATAAATTGAAATAAAATTACATGAAAAATGTTAAGAAGACGTAAAATAAATAATTTCATATACTAAGACAGAATATTGTTTACAGTAATGGTAAATTACATATGGTATATTGCAAATTGGAATAACAAGAATAATGTGTTAAAATTAGATTGTAGATTAGTAAAAACTTAATTATGAAGGAAAACAATTTTGCCACTAAATGATTAAAAAAAATAACACTTATAATGTTTCTACATTGAGATAATCTCTATTTATAATTATTTGCTGCAAAACTATAAAAACAAATTATTTTCATTTGGGAAAATAAATTTATAGTTGGATAACATACTAAATTAAACAAATCCTTTGAATTTGTGATTTAAAGTGAAAACGTTTTGCAGATAAATTTACCCATATTTAAAATGAATAAATGGTGTATTGATAATTTACAGATGTGAAATAAAGACTTATGTGTACTTTGTTTTAAAAATGTTTTAATTTCAGAATAGGAGAAATTGTAGAAATAATGATATTTTGAGTGCTATTAATACCATTAATACTATTTATAACACAGTATAATTTACACGCTACATATATATTTATGAATGCATTTAATGTTCAATGACTTCTGAAATTGAGATTTAAATCACAATAACAAAATTACAAGAAACATACCTAAATTTAAAATTTACACATATTTTAGTCTACTTGAATTTATCAATTTTAAGAAGTAAAATCTTAAACTAAACATATTAAAGCATGATAAATAACAAGTGCAAATCTAATAATGTAGTTCTGTAACTGTAAACTGTAGTTAACTGCAGTTCTTAATATTGCAATAAGAAAATATTTTACCTCTAGTATTTGAGTGAAGAAATCTGGCTGTACTGCCTGTAAATTATCATAACATTTGTTTATAATTCTTCGAGAACTACAGTTATTACTTCCATCAGCAGCCTCAGATTCTTCTTCTCTCTGTCGTTCCATAGCCACAAGTTCCATGTCATATGATGGGCCATGAGCTAATTCTTCTTCTAAGTAATAATCCCATATGCAAAGGTTAGAAATGTTTGAGTAAGGTCTTAGTACCTGTTTAAGAGAAGATTAAAAACATAGTAAAGAACATGTGTTATTTTGAATACTGATCAGTTTTTTACTATAAATAAATTTTTTCCTACATTATTCTGTTTAGATTTAGCTGTATACTAGCGCATACTTAAAATTAAATTCACAAGTTGTAATATAATCTGCAATGGAAATTGACATATATCTAAGGAGAATACATTATGAAAGGTACAGTTGTTTTGTGCAATTTTATTTATTTATGGAGAAAAGTACTTAAAATGATATTGAACTTACTCTAAGTAATAAAGATATTAAATTAATAATAAAAGATGTACAAATACGTAGCATACTGAACATGTTTCCTTAATTTCATATCTCTATTAATAAGAATTATATTTTTTAATAAATTAATATTTAATTATTTAGTACTTATTTTATGAAGAACACATTTAAAAGACCTTTTGAAATATAAAAACAAATTAAGCTTAATAAAGAAAAAAAAACTTACTCCATCTTCATTGTTACAGGGCATGTACCAAAAGTTATAAAAAATAGGACATCGAGACCACAGCTTTTCAACATAGTCCCAAAATGAAGGTCCAAGAGATGGTGAGTTACTCAATGAATTTGTCTTCAAAGAAAAGCCAGTCTCGTCATCAGAGCCACCATCCAAACCACGATGCCTAGAAGAGCGATCTTCAAGTAACCATCCAAGCTCTACTCTTTCACATTCACTGTCAAGCAAGAAGGTACGGAAACGACACGAAACATAATGGTAGGCCAAAAATTTAAGGAAATACTGGTTGAACTCAAAAGACATAGGAAACTGCTTATGAATCTAATGGATAAAAGAAAAAATAGAATAAATTCCAAGTAAGTTTATAATATTATAGTAAAATAATACACCAGTATTATTCAACTAATAAAATACGAATACTTATAAAAAAAATCTAATATTTAACAATTATGCTATGTATATAAGAATAAAAACAAATAAAAAATTGAAATGGTAATAGAAGAGATTACAAAAGAATCATTTGAATAATAGTCAATTTTCATTAATTACTCATAATGGACGATTCTATAATTAAAAGTCTTCTATACACTATTCTTTATCAGATCCAATGACTAAAACTTTGCGACATGAAATCTCTACTTCTTTATTGCTAGTTGAAAAATAATTTACCTATAAACTAACTTGAAGGTTTAATAAACTAATGGAGAAATAATATAACTAATAGAGAAATAGTGAAATAATGGAACTAATGAGACAAAAAAATCTTAAATTATAATGTAACTCTGTACTAAAGTTCACGCAGTAAGTACTTAAAGAGTTAATGCCTTTATGTAATCTAAAAATTTAAGCCACAGCATTATAATGATAGCTTTATATAGAAGGAAAATTACATTTTTGTATATTAATTCACTAATATTCAATGATTCTATGTAATAACAGAAAAAAATGAAAAGAGATATTTTAGAAATTATTTATACTACACTGAAATAAGTTAAAGAATTCTAATTTTGCATTTAAACTATTTTATATGAAATCTTTAAACAAAAGATTTGCTACAAAATAGTGCAAATAGTTGTTAATGCCTTAATTAAAGTCAATTTTTTTTCTTCATGAAGAACAGGTATACTGTTTAAAAAATTTTTCTTCCTGGCAATTAACATGAACCATTCCTTTTACTTTTTTTTCCTAAAAAAACAATAAAGGGGAATGAGGGAAATGAGGCAATTGCTCCCTGTTCTTCAAATATAATCTACACCTAAAGCAATACACAATTTAAAAAAGAATATAGTTTTAGGATTTCTGCGGAGAAGCAAAAAAGTTGAGCTAATGACGACAAAAATGATTAAATCTTTGATTTCCTAATACAAAGCATTACAGTATGTGTATTATACAGATAAACCGATAATATTTACATGCCAAAACAATACAGATTTGATGCACTAAAGCTGGGGGAAAAAAAAAAATCCAAATTTTACAACTTTTTGCAATATTACCCAACAGAAATTAGTTTTTAAAACAAAATTATACCAATATATCTTTTCCAGATAATTTTGCATTTAAAATCATAGATAAATTTCGAATTTAATATTTATAAACAGAAAATTAAATAATTAAATATATCACCTGATGTACAGCATCCAAGAACTGAAGAAAAATTGGAGCAAAGCCACTAGCTAATGTAGCCGCTGTATGATTACTACGATGTGTGAATCTATGTCCAAAGGCTAACCACTCTTTTTCTATAAGCACACGGAAACCTTCAAATGTTCTGTAATATGGGTCTAAACATAACTCAGCAAGGGATAAAACCTTAAAAGAAAATTATAAATTAATTTTAGTTTAATATTATGAAAGGTAATATTGCTTCCATTGATTGCATATATTATTTCAGATTGAATATATTAAAAATGTTCAATATTTAAAATAATTGGATAATATTAGATAAAACTTACTGTTTAATACTTATGTATCTCCTATAGCAACAGATCATATTTTATTTTGGTAATCATAAAACGAGAATCCATGCATTTTTTAATCAGGTTAATCAGCAGACACAGAAGTCAAAATTTTGGGAAAAAAGAAGGAAAAAAAGGAGAAAAAAAGAGGAAGTTAAATAACTATTAAAAATTAATGCTCTGATTTATTTAATGCAAAAACAAGTGCCTAAATATGAAATATGGAAGTATCTAAATAACTTTTTATCAATATAAGTAAGTACTCAAGTTTCCTAATAAAAAAATATTTAAAATAGATTCAAATCAGATGCTTCTTCAATGTGCCTCATTAAAAAAATAAATAAATTCACCAATACGGTTGAACTTTATTATATTAAATTTTGAGGAACCATATTGTTTGTTGTACTTGAACCTTTAAGAAAAATGTTAGATCTCAGAAAATTATAACTTGTATAAGATTTACATAAGGTTACATATTATCTTCTATAAGATTTATAAAAATATTATCTTTAATGATTTTAATTGACCTTAACCAAACAACTGAAAGATTGAATATCAGAATGACCAAAAATGTAGACAAATGCAAAAAACTTTAGCAAACAAAAATTTCAGAAAACTGCTATTTGCCTAGTGCTGAAACCTAGCTGGAGTATGTGTGTATAACAGTCAAATCATGATAGGGTCTGGTGGGGTAAAATGAGTATTTTTTATAATTTACTTAAAAGACACATCATAACTTTTACAAATTTTAGCTTTGTAATATATTTTTAGACATTTGTTAGCAACATTTATTTTCCTTAAGACATTTTATATTTTGTATCTGTCAACATAGATTGTCTTGTTTGCAAGTCAGGAATACATTCTTCTTTACTAAGGTCTTAATAACTTTAAAAAAGTAATATTTTTTCTTCTACTGTCGATATTTTTTTAATAATCAACTGCAAGGGTTTCTGAACAACAGTTTTTCAAAAACAGGCAAGAAATGTTTTAAATGTTTTATGTTTAATGATTATTTTTGTATGATGGGGTAAAATGGGTATTAGATAGGCTTAACAATTTATCATAAAGTTCTAAATTTTTAGAAGCAATGATTTAAACCAGCTCTTCAATTTTAGTGTAAATAATATTACATGGTATTTTTAAAAATTTATTTGCTGTGGTATAGAGTAAATTAATATAATAATAGTAAAATTGAGCTTGTGAGCCTAAAAATGTGTTTACATGGCTGTTTTGTATATCTGCGACTGGAAATTTTCTTCCACCTTTCACTGTGTACAAAAATCCAAATTTATATGAAACTTAAATAAGAAACATACAAGAAACTAAATAATTTTTATTAATATAAACAAGTACTCAAGTCTTCTAATCAAAAAGTTTAAAATTGATTCAAATTAAACATTTCTTCAATATTAAATAGTTTAATTAAGCTTTTCTAAAAACAGATTTTTCAATTTTGGGATTGCAGAATTTCTTAAATGGCAGTAAAATCTATACTTTAATAATTTGTAAAGTTAAAAATAATTTTCCTTACATTTAATTTTAAAAAATGTTTAATAAAATCCTGATTAAATAACATACACACTGTATGAGGCCACTTTTCGAAGTGGGCAATTAAAAAAATAAAATTTCTGGACGATGATTAATGTGATGTGTTTCATTCAGTACCTGAACATTTGGGTTCAAATTCCTCTTTTCACTAACAGGTTTGTAACCATTTGGTTTGGTCTTGGGGCGTTAGGGTCTACTTTTACATTATGCAATGGTTATATCAGAATTTACTGCTTAAAGCCAATTCTGAGTGGCTACAAACAACCATGCCAAGAGCAGGATTTAACCCATTACAAAGTCCTATTGTAGCAGTTTGTTTTGTTTTGGAGCTTTACGGTATATTTTAGCTATAAGAAGGATAATGAGACAAAAACCTACTGTTAAAACCTATTTCAACTATTATAAATATTGATACTAGCAGTGGGATTTAAACCCATGAACTTCAGTACCGATGAGTGGAATCAGTGGAATGAATACTTGTCTGGAGTTTGGAGAGGTAAAAAACAGACTGAATTGAACCTTGAACCGAAATTATTGAAACCAAAAATTAAAAAGTGTGTACCACAACGATTATTGACTTAAAGTTTTGGAACATTTTTAAATATTAAATAATATCTGCACTTAAGTATTAAATACCTTTATCTCATTAATACACATCAAATTTCAAGAAATAGTATTCATTTTAAACAGAGTTCCAATCCAATAGTCCAAAAAAAAAAAAAAAAAAAAAAAAAAAACACCCAGAGAACAGTAAACATTTAGGAATTTTTTCACTTAATACAAACAGAATTAAAAATAGTGTTTTCATTATTATTTTGCTGAATAGGAACAATAAATGGATGCTACTATACCACACAACTTTGGAACATTTTAATAAGACTTGAATATCACTAGATGATTTTACTAAACAAGGAGCTTTGATATAATAATTCTGATTGTCTCTGGTATTGACAACTACTAGCTTTTGCTTTAGTATTTAAATAGATTTTATGACTATTTATATAAACAAATATATGCAGCTGAAGCTGGTAAACAGCCAGAGATTTAATTTTTTTAATGTGATGTTTTACACAGAACCAAGCAAGAGATTTTCTCAGTATGATAGTCTTTGAAATGTCACTTCCTCATGGGACATGACATTGCATAATACCATAGTATGACATTGGTTTTACAAATTTTCGAAAATGTTGTATCTGAAAAGAAAATTTGCTTAGTGGCATATTGATTGGGATTATGTTATAACCTCTTCAATACTTACAAAGAAAGATGTTGTGAAAACACATGAAAAAATGGTTTAAATGTAAAGTAAAACCCAACAACAAAAAAAATTATTTTTGAAAACGAAGCTTCAGGAAGTTTCATATGGTGTCATGAAAAATCCTTGTATCAAATTTCATACATACAGCTCTTCCCATTTTAGTGCAACCATTTTTACTGACATTCCTCTTTATTTAAATAGATACCATTTCACAAGACGTGTTACAGCATCATTTAATAGATCCAGTATTTTATAGGATTTAAATTAAAGCTGGAATACATTTTATCCTGGGGTAAAGTCATTTTTCAAGCATTAGGCTAATCCCAAGAAAAATTCAGTACTGGATATCATTTTTTAAGCATGCAGACCCGGAATAGCACTTCTTTCTCCCATCTTTGGGGTTCGGAAATAGGTTAAACAGACTTCTTGACACTAGAGTAGACAAAATTCAAGACTCCTCTAGATTTGACACTTATCTGTTTTTCATTGTTATTCTTCAAACATCTATTGTTAATAAATAACCTAAAACTTTTTTAGATGAAGAGGGAGGAAAGGGTTTCTGAATGTCCCACTGAAAGAAAATATTAGGAAAACAAATGGAGCTGTCAAAATTTGAGAAAGACAGTACATGTAATTTGTTCAGATGTTACATAACTCTGTAAAGGTTGAAAAAGAAAAAAAGGAATAAAGGGAGTGAATGCTGAAAAAAAAGGAAGAACTCAGTGAAATAAGAAAAAAGGGATCCCTCCGAGTCTGAATATTATTATTAATATTATTAGTAGTATTTAGTTATAAATATAATGAATTCAACTGCAGGCTACATAATTTTACAAGACTGGAAGCTGTTTGGCCACCCCTAATTTAGCTCATATTACTATGCTATACTAGCTTTAAAAGGCATTGTTATCAGTAGTTACCAAGTTATCCCAATATAAAATAAAAAATATACACATTTAAACTTAGCATACCTGAGTAGTAACATCCCAACCATCTTCTAAACATATCATTACAGATGAACCTTGAACATCCATTAAATCAACAACAGCACCAGATAACTGAAGTATACTTTGAAGCTATAAATTAAATATAACATGATTGTACAATAATAAAAAATTATACTTAAAACAAAAATTTTCTACTAAGGGGCAACTTCAATATGAGAGAAAAAGTTTTAAGAAAACTAACTGTTATTGTTAAGAGTTCATGCCAATGTGACATAAATAGTTTTAAAAATATATAAATCCAAGTACACAAAACAAAGATTTAATTAAAATTAATAATTTGTAAAAAATATGGTGGTTCTTTTTTTTTAATATTTTTATTACATTAAAATATTTATTTTCATGCAATTCAATTTAAAAAGTTTTAATTATACATTTTGAATTACTTCAGGTACAATTCTATATCTTTCATTTGCCAAATATTTATCATACATAAAAATAAAACAATTTACTTTAGAACAGATGGGTTGAAATATGTAGGTTTGCGTAGCAGACAAACAATTTTTGATATTTTATTTTTATATAATAGCTAGCAATGTAGTCCAGTGTTGCTCTGACAATCTTGTAAAGAACTAATACTTCTCCTACTTTCTATGAATATGCTCTAATTGAGAAGTGTGGCATTTGTGAGTTGCTAGACTCGATGATGGGTCAGAGTAATTTTATTAAGTTGTGATTCATCAAGAGTTCTGAAATTTCATTTGTGGAGTTTTATGTTTGACTAGTAAATATTCTGGGCAATGAAACTACCATGAATATGGAGAAGAGATAATTCATGATGATCTCAATGAATACTTCATTCTCTAACAGAGAATAAGAAATACAGTCACATGACATATAACATTCTCTTCTAATAGGCCAACAATAAATTTCAGCTCCCTGGGATTGAAGGCTTCTTTTAAATAAAAAATTGTAAGTAATCATATAAACTTTAAATAGTATAAATTATATAAATTTTTGTTGCAATTTTATTAAAGGTTATTAATCATTATGATTTCATTTATTCATCCTACCTGATCTTACAATTAAATCTTTTTTTCAAATCAATGAATACAGGTTCTTTATATAATCTACTAGAGCACCAAGAAATGGAACCAAATTGATTCTGTGAATTTTTTAAAAGTCATTTTAAAGAATTTCATTAATTATTCCTCACATATAATCTTAAACTACCTAAAATATTTTTAAAAAAGTTGCTGGCGATCTATAAATCTGATTTGGTTTCTTTTTAGTCAATCTCTATTGATATTAAAATTTTTCACACAGTACATGAAATTTTCTGCAACTTCTAAACAGAACGCTGCAATCCATCATTTTATTGTGTGAAGGAAGCAATTTTGCTCCCTTGCCTTTATAATTAAATCAATTTTACACCATTGTCAACATCAAGGTATAGCTATATACAATTCACTGATTTTTTTTTTCTTGGCTTGAATGAGAAATATCTCCTTCAACATAATTTTTTCAAGATAAATTTTGAAAAATTTCACAAATGTAAACTGTTTGCACACCACTACTCTAGTGCATATAAAATGAGACATAAGAAAAATTTTAAGTTTACCTGATTTAGCCATTCTGAGTTTTCTACCGCTCTCAAAAACATCTGATCTGGATCGGCTACAGGAGCACTAGGAACACAAGCCCTTAGAAGCTTTTTAAAACTGGCTTTTACATGTCTAACTTCAGGAAATTCAACAGGTATGAAATCACAGTTTGGAAAAGACTCAGCTTTAATACCCTGCAAAAATAAAATGAAATAGACTAAATTACTATCAATTTAAAAATTATGTTACTACAAAGTTATAAATATTCACTAAATACAAACGGATGAAAATTTTATGTGTATATCTAAAAAAGAAAGGTACTGACAAGACAGAATACTGAAGATACTCAAGTATGTTTTGTGTATATCCTACATGAACATTTTATTACACATGTACACAACTATTAAAACCTCTAGTAGTACTTTAGATCTTGGCTGATTGAGAGTACTGCGGTGCATTTTCACTACCTATTTTTTTCATTATATAATTTATCAAATTATATGAGTTAGGAAAGTACTAAAGAGTTATTTTGTTCTAGGAATCCAATGAAACAATAACCACTTTTACCCTACACATTACTGCTACAGCAAAAATCTCTTTTCAAGAAGGAATCTTAATAAGAATAATCTTAATGTGACAATGCATTTATAGGATTTCCAATTTTCCAGCTTGTAATCAAGGGAATAGAAAACTATAAGGATATGTCAATGCAAAATGCAAAAATTTCTACCAACACATGAACCGAAATACAAACATATGCTCGTACACAGCTGTATGATTTGTCAATCAATTACAAGAGAACTTACCAACAACAAAGCATTAATTTAAGAATAAAAAATCCTCCATTTGAAAATATTACAGGTTATTCTGGGTTAACCCTAGACTGGAGGTAATCCTCAGATTTCAGAATTTGCATGTTACTTTGTGTTTGGTGAATACGGATATAAAAGTATTTACTTAAAAAAAATTATAAACAACAAAGTGAAACCATTGTGAGAAGAGGTTAAAATACTATTACCTTAATTTGAGCTTTTTCTCCAAAAACATACAAAGCAACCCTGTGTAAAGTATGAGTTGTTGCATCAATTACATCAGGAATATCAGATAATCTTCCAGTTCTAAGACTAAATTCCGAGCCTAAACTTGTTGTAGAACCTTGTCTTCTTTCTTTAAGGCTACCCCATCGAAGCTCTGGAAAATTCGAGGCTCCTCTGTTCATTCTAAAATCCATTTTGTTTGTACTAACTCCTAGAGAAAAAATAAAAGAAAATACTGATATATGTATATCAGCTAAATACTGATTTAGATATGAACCTAAAAATTGATAGTGGGACACAAGAATAGTTAACCTTTCATATAGTCACCTTTAGACACATTTAATAAAATTTAGACAATAACCTAAAGTATAATGCTCTATATTATAAACATGTTATTAAACATAACTTATCTATAGAATATAGAAACAAATTAATAAAAACTTTAAAAAAAAAAAAAAAAAATTATTTTTCAGAAGCAGTAGAGGGTTTGGAAACATTCTGGAACTAAATTAAATTTATTGATGTATTATAAAAGTATGTATCCTGTGTGCTCTGAAAACAAATAGCGGTTTTCAATCAGAAAAGAAAGAACTGCCTTAAACTATATTTTAAAAAGATTTAACTATGCATAAGGCAAATATCTAAAATACATGAAAATCTGATGCTTCTAGTTTAGCTAATGAAAAGGCCAAAGCAATTATTTCAAAAGTTTTCTGCATTGTGTATCATATTGAAATTTAATTAGAATATTAATCTATGATTTATTTTTGAAAATAGTTCTAGATTTATTACACTATTAATATGCAATAAAAACTTATTCCTTGCACACATTTTTTGTACCAATTAACTCACTTTTTTCTTCAAAACTATTTTTATTGATAAATTCAATAATGCTATACAGGCACACTGCCTACACTCAATCTTCCTAACGCAATACTAAATGAGCATCATTAATATGCTCAAGAAGTATATTTTATTTATATAAAGTTATAAACAAAAACTAATAAATTTTATAAAATTCCATTACATTTTTTAACAAATTTTTAAAAAGGTTTTATATTTTATACTACTAAAAGAAACTTACTCCTTCCTCCTTTGCCACCAGATGACCTCAAACTATTAACAGCTTTTTGCAATGGATTACCTCGACGAGCTATTTCTGGAGTAAGTGTAGGGAAATTGTCAAGTCCACCAACTCCCATAACTAATGAAGTAATACTTAATGTAGAATCATGCATATCACTGGAGTACGCAGGTCGCATGGTTGAAGATGGAGTAGAATTAACAATTGCACACATGAACTTCTCTTGTTCCAAATGTACAGATGTCTCACTTGAAGTACCTTAGTAGAAAATGAAAGTGCAGAAATTAATAACTGAATATGAAATTTAAATCTAACTTTTCATTCCAAATTTAAATAAATAAAAAAGTTTTAAATAAGACATTTGAGCCACTTTGTTATACTTTATTTTAAAACCTGTTTTCCATTAGATATTGCCAGATTTTTTTAAACAACTGGAATCAAAAATAGAGAGAACACCTCAATTATAAGTATTAAGATTTCGCTTTCTCAGGCACAGAAGTAAAAATTTTGGGAAAAAAAGAAGGAAAAAAAGGAGAAAAAAAGAGGAGGTTAAATAACTATTAAAAATTAATGTTCTGATTTACTTAATGTAAAAACAAGTGCCTAAATATGAAATATGGAAGTATCTAAATAACTTTTTATCAGTAATATAAGCAAGTTCTTAAGTTTCCTAGTAAAAAAAAATTTTAAACAGATTAAAATCAGATGCTTCTTCAATGTGCCAAATTAAAACAATAAATTCACCAATAAAGTTGAACTTTATTATATTAAACTTTGAGGAACCATATTGTTTGTTATACTTGAACCTTTAAGAAAAATGCTAGATCTCAAAAAATTATACCTTGTATAAGATTTATAAAAATATTATCTTTAATAATTTTAATTGACCATAACCAAACAACTGAGCGATTGAATATTAGAATGAAAAAAAAATGTAGACAAATGCAAAACTAATTTTGTCTTTAGTTATTGCTTACTATTTTAATAATGAATTAATTTATAATATTCTACAGACGTGATCCCAGTATGAAGATAGTTTGAAAAATTTCTTTGCCCAACACAATAAAAAAAATTTTCTTTCCTTGAGTGGCTGGACAAGATGTTATTAATTTCAAGCACTTTGTTTTTAAATCTAGAAACATATATTTAAATCTGCTTTTATAACTGCAAAAAATTTTATAAAAAATGAAGAAAAAAAACTTAGTAAATGACTGAAAGAAAGGATCCTTCTACCTCATTACTAGATTCACTATAAATATATAAAATGGAGAATCTCCATTTATGAATAAATTAGCATTGTAAACAAAAGGAAAATCATGAGATCAAAATTTTCATTTGTTATAAGCTGGTTTGTTAAAATAGGGATTTCAACAGTACATCAATAATTTAAAAACGTTTCAAATAGCAAAGCTTTAAAATGCACTTCCAAACAGAACTTGAAAACTTTGTAACAGCCAAATTTGTTATTAACTACATTGTAAAATTCTATTAATATTTCTTACATTGATTTATAATTAATGTTTAAAAAATACAGTATGTCTAATTTTTTTAAATGGACAATTTCAAAAAATTTTTTAATAAAAGTAGCAGACCCAGAAGTTAAATATAAGAGGGAAAAAATGGAGGAAAATGAAGGAAAAACAGAAAGTAAAGAATATTTTTAAAAATATTTATTTAAGTATACATAATGCAAAAACAAGTACATAAGTATGAAATATACCAGAAGCTAAATAATTTTTACTAATATAAAAAATTACTTGAATCTCCTAATCAAAAAATGTTCAAAAGAGATTTAAATCAGAAGTTTCTCAAATATCCTATTTAAAAAAAAAATCTAATAGTATAAACGCGCATTTTAGATATCAAATTTTTAGAAGGTATTTCTATAAACAAATTTTTAATCTTGTGACTGTAGAATATCTTAAATAGCAGTAAAATCCATACCTTAATAGTTTGTAAAGATACAATAATTATCATTATATTTTAATTTTAATCAATGTCTAAAAACTCATGATTTAAATAACATATACTCTGTATAACGCTATTTTTTTTAGTCGACAGTTCAAAAAAATTTTTAAACAGTAAAATTTTAGGAATATGATCGAATAGGACAGGCTTTCTTCCAGTATCTGAGCCAGTGGGTTCGAATTCTACTTTAGACTAACAGATTTGTAACCATTTAGTTTGATCTGACAGCGCTAGAGTTTACTTTTATGTTACGCGACAGCTAAAGACATCGGTGTTTACTACTTAATTACTATGATTCTGAACAGCTGTGAACAAAGCGGCGGGATTCGAACCCGTGGCAGCATCCTACCGATTCAGCTGTAGGGCTGATTTTTATTGGGATTGCCGTTAAAAGTTACAATTTTTCATTAGCAAATTTCTTCATTAACTTCAATATAGATGCAAAACTGAACAACAAAAAAAGGTGCGGATTTTTCAACAATAATTAACTTCCGTGCTTATCCAAAATTTAGTAAGTTATTTGCAACAGTGTCATTTTCTCACAGACACTGCCCATTGCACAAAAATTCAGTCAATAAGATGAAGAATCATTAAAATAACTATAGGAGGGATTGAAATCTTAATACTGTTACCGTGATATTAAAAAAATATCGATATATAAAACTATTATGATTGGTCTACATCGTATATGCATTCGGGGGATATCTAAAGTACACAGGTTGTTAAAACATAATTCTACCGTTTGAGAGCCCCCACATTATGATAGCAGTTGGCCCATTAAAAAATGCGCATTTTCAGGAACCGAAATCCAGAAAATGGTTGTTTTTCACCAAAAACATACAATTACAGCTTAGCTGTATTATTACAACTAAAACCACACAAGTTCTATGTGTTTCATTTATACCGCGTCACGCGGCTTTTTGACCTTGAAGCACGTGTTGGGAAAATCAACTGATAACACTTTTCTCCTGCTCTTTGTCAAAAAAAAATTGTGGACACGGCAAAGAGAAAAAAAAGAATGGGAAATGGGAAAAAATCTTTCTGATTATTGTCAAAATTTAAATATATGTAAGATAAAAAAATCGCTCCTTCATTTTTTTGTAGAATTTTCCCTCCAAAAAAATCTGTGTTTAACTTTTTTTTTAACAAACCCACAAAAAATGTCGGATCAGAATCATCCCTGAATTCAATATACGATGCGGCAGTCCATTTTTAAGCGCAAAGGCTCGGAGTAACATTTCTTTTCCCTCTCTTGGATTCAGAAACGGGTAAAACAGATTTCTCGAAACTACAATCGTAAAATTCAAGTCCCCTTTAGTTTTGACACTTTGATCGTTATTTGCTAACTTTCAAACACCTGTACCGCCAATAAATAGCCTAAAACTTTTTTTTCTTTTTTTTTTTTGGGGGGGGGTGTTCAAAGATGTTGTCAAAACATGGAAAAGACGATGTGTGCAATCCGTCCCGCTGTTAACTCCGTAAATGTTGAGAAAGAAAAATAAAAGGAGTGAATGACCCAAAGAAAAAAGGAAGAAAAGGCAGAAATAGGCGAAGAAAAGGAGGAATGCAGTGAAATAAGGAAAAAAGGAGAAATTTCTAGAAAAAAGGAAAAAGAGGAAAAAAAAGGAGCGCTGCAGTGTCTGCTTTCTGATAACAGATGTAAGAAAAAAAATCTAAAGTGTATCCTCTTGATGCACAAAAATATAGCTTAAAGATAACTGAGAATTAGAATTAAGTTTGCATGAGAAAATTTTATTCAATGTATTATCTATAATATAATAATTAACTCAAACTTAACATAATTAAAGGCTTTATTTGATGAAAATCACGAAAAAAGATCAGTATGAATAATAAATAGATGTAATTATATAAATGACCCACAAATAATCTTAATATACTATGAATCAATCAAACACAACATACTTGTGGAAGACGGGTGTCCTTTTAACATTCCAATTACACCTTTACCATGAAAGCTGCTTGCTCGTAAAAGCAAAGATTTTGTGCGTGGATGTCTCCATGTTATTACAGGAAACCTAAACAAAGAAAAAAAAAAACATGTTATGCAGTGTTATCTTCAAATACTTAATTTATTTTTTATGCTCATTTAAGATGGTAGAGTTTCATATATGATTCTATTCTAACAACATGAGATTTTTCAAAATTTATCTTCAGTAATCCTATAAATAAGCCTATTTCTAAAAGATTTTGAAGATACACTACTTTTTATATCACTGTGTTGTGTATCTGCAACACGCACAATAATTAATGTTATTTTTTCCACTGCGCTTTACAAGACAGTTTTGTTGATTGTTGCTATTTTGCAACAATCTTTTAAAAGCTTTTTTTAAAATATTTTTTAATTCATGAGTAAAGTCAGAGAGAAGAGAGTGAATTATATAAAAATATAACTTTGCTACTTTTAAAACTTAAAAACAATGCAAAATCTTGTAGAATTTAGTGCTTCTCTTAATTGACAAGTGAATTAATAATTTCAATATATATATATATAGTACTATGAAATAAAAACATTACAATTTTTGTTTATTTATCCTTATTTTATTTGTTTCTGCAACTTAAAGAAATACCTATAACAACTATGAATTGGCCATCAAAATCTGTGGCATTGTAGAGGTAAATGTTAAAAAAAGACAAAGGCCTTCATATTAGAAAAAACAAATACGTGCATTGCATTTCTTTAACTCACAAGAATTAACAGTTTTAAATCTTATTTACACTTCCAAAAAGCTCAAACTGAAATGAAAAGCTGCGCTGGAAGACTAGCAATCACTGGAGAAATTTATTAAAATAAAATTACCTGCCATGTCTGTGACATCGGCATATTTTCCGGATACTGTCATCACTTATGCTCTGAGGAACAACTAAAAGGGCTGGATAACTAAAAAATGCATATGAATGGTATAAAGCTTTTAACTCATGAACAGAAGGATATTTTATCATGCATAATCAATAGTCAGTATCAACAATGTAAATTTTTATTCTTGTAAAAAATATTTTAATTTTATACATGCAAAACCATGATACATACATGATGAAAAACTATATTTTTAAGAATGTATTAAATACAATTACTACCTGCGACAAATAGAGTAAGTGCTATTAATAGATGAAATTCGAAATCCCTCAGATTTATTTTTATTGCATCCATTTAGAACACCTAGACCCAACCTCTGAAAATCTTTACAATAGCTTCTTTCAGACAGTTTCTCTAAAGTTTTTGAGTCCACATGCTGAGCATAAGTGGGGATGTGGGGAGTTGAAATAGCAAGATCACTTTCATCTATCACTAGAAAATAAAAACAAACAGAATTATGTAATTATTGAGAATAAAGAAAAATACATATAACAGCAATTTTACTACACTTTGATTGATTAAAATTTAAAGCAAACTAATGTAAAAGTAATATCTTTTTTAACTAAAAAAAATATTGAAAACATAAGTGATTCAACCTTAAAACTATGCATCTATCATAAAAATGAGAAAAATCCTACCTTTATTACACATTTTGAATAATAATTATACCATTTATATGCATGAAGGCAAACATTTAAGAGATCTTTAATCATTGTTTGATGTGAAACTTGTAAATAAAGTACAATGATAAGAATCAAATTAAATACATTGAATGTCTTTTCACTAGTGTTTTGGCATGAAAATAAGCTGGAAAATTTTTCAATTGAGTCTAGTGTATCTTTAAAGGATGGACAAATAATTTCTTCACATTCTCCATCATCATTAATTAAATTAGCACTAGACAATTCATTTTCTATTAATTCATTTATTGGCTATGATGTCAAATAATATTGGTATCACAGTTTACCAAGGCCAAAAATTTACATCAAAATGATGTATAGGCAAACCTTAGTGTCTTTTCTGTCACATAAACAAATGACTTACTATAATGTTTTACAACACAGGAAATAGTTGCAATTCTATATGAACTATATAAAGAAACAAGAAAGCAAGAGAGTGCCGGAAACCCTTATGAATGTTGTTAAATAATTCATCTGTCACATAATGTTTTCTTCTTTTCAATGAAAGTGTAAGGAACTACTTCTCTTACAGTTGAAGTTCAATAAATGTAATTTTCATTCCATTGCACATTATTTATAAATTCTACAGTACCTTGTGTTATCCAAGCATACATATATATTCATATATAATTAAGATTTATTTCACATAATTAAGCCTAAAATCAGTATACATTTTGTTGTTCATCATTGCAAAGTGTAATATTTGTTAATGGGTAATATCATGTGATGAGGTAGATGGAGAATACTGATAGTATTTTTTTCACAGTAACAAAAAACAGGTGTACAAAATTTGGTGAGTCTATTACAAACTATATGTATTTGTGTGGAAAACAAGTGTCCACACACAGTTATACGTAAACTGTTTTAATTTATTTTTACCTCAAAATAAACATATATGTCTGTAAAGAATATGAACCCACGACTTTGTGTGATCTGGATGATATCGGAAAAACAGCCCCATTGACCTTTTACACTTGGCGTTTCTTTGGAGAAGTAAGAAGCCGGCCGGCAAAAAGGGGGCTTGATAAGGACGTTTCGGTCGTTGTGTGTTTTCGCAGGGCCTTGGAGAAGGAGGATGTGCTCTCTTCGGTAGGGCTCAAGTTCCCAGACACCCCCCCCCCGAAGAAGGCAGTTGGAGTTCAGCGCGGGGAGTCGAGATAGAGCCGGCAGCCGAAAGACATCTCTCGGTGCTGATGTGAGAAAAGACGACGCTCGATTTCTAAAAATCTGGCTAAGACTGGCTCTGAAACTCGCGATGATATTTGATTTTCTTTAATTTTGTTTTTAATATGTTGTAAATAAATGTGTGTTGTCCATCTAAATCCTGATGTGCCTTAATTTGACTTATGCATCCCAACGACAGTGCACGAACATACCTGCCCCAGTAAAGTAGGTGGGCAGGTCCCACGCTAACACAGCGCACCGTAGAAAAAGAGGGTGTGTTACAATGTCCATAAAGAAATAGGAGTGTTTAAGACTAGGAATGAAAGAATAAATCATACTCCTTTTCCTTTATTTTTTTAACAAGAAAAAATACTTCAGCTTTCAAACAATTGCATTTCAACAGCTTTTTGAACCCTCCTTTTTTATCCACATACATACTTTAAAAAAAAAAAATACTTTTGATAAATAATTGCAACAATCAATATTATTTACATTTCTAGGAATAAATAAATAATCATTAATTTACTTTGACACTTTGAAGAAAAACATTCAAATAAATAATCTCAACACAAATTTAATTAATAAAAAGTAAACAGAAGTACCAAATTAAATAACATGTCTCAAAACATGATCCTAATAGCTGTATATTTACAATCAAATTGCATGTTTACACATAAATTTTTTTCATAAAAGTACCAAAACTGCAAGTATTTCATGAAAAGAATCAATTTAAAAAATGGGAAAAATTACTTGATAAGTCATCCTCATAAAGAGATGACGGTCTATCAGATTCACTGTCAAATCCAACTGAAGGTGTTCTTCCAGGACTAGGTAATGTTCTTGAATCATGAGGACCACCTTGTATTACATATTTTTGCTTTCTTGATGATGGTTTTGGTTTGAAGCCTGCCTTCATTGCAGTCTTCAACAAAGTTTTCTTAGCAATTACTCTAAGAATCAAAGAAAAAGAAAGGCCAAACATTAAAAAAATTATGTATAAAACAATGTATCCCATTGCAACTAAAGTCAAATATTCCTTCTTTGCAGAAATTGTGGAATTTATTTTAACAGATTGTACAGGAAATAACTTCCACATAAGCTCCATTTGTGGCATATAAAGAACAGATTTTAATCTGTGATTGTACAGAATTTTACCCCTCCTGCATATTCTTACTATAGCCAAAGCAAGAAATTAAAAGATTCTTCCAATATATAGATCACAAAATACAGGTATGGAGGTTTCATTTAACCTTTTTGGGATTACTATTTGCATATTACATCTACTATGAAAGCAATAAAAGAAAATACATTAATAATTTAAAAGGTACCATAATTTCAGGTAGATATGCCAACACTTATATACGTTGAAAATTTGAAATTCAATATCTGCAGCATGTCTAAAAGAATTTATTTTTCAATTAATCCTCATCATTTCTTTTCATGCATATATGGCCTTCAATTTAACTCTATTTTCATTGCAATGTTTTCACAAGCCTCTATTGTATGGTCTATTTGGGGTTTTAACCTATTGTGCTATGCAGTATCAGCCTGATGCAATGGCACTATGCAGCCTGATTGTGCTGCATAGTACCAGTGAGTACTATTTATATACTAAGTATTAATGCCAACTTAAGAGAGAGTGAACAGATGCAGAAATTACTAAAAGATTTACATTAAGAAAATTTTTAAAAAGGTAAAAAATTTATAGGATATTGAAATTCTGAAAAAGAAAAATTGGTTTGGCTTATTAAGGAGTGCATTAGCCAAATTTTTGCAAAATGAGAGCTATTGTGATTGCTAAATCACGTTAGCTCTCATTTCTAAGAACTATGATCTCATTCTATGA
Organism: Pardosa pseudoannulata; assembly: GCA_032207245.1. Lineage (NCBI taxonomy): Eukaryota > Metazoa > Arthropoda > Arachnida > Araneae > Lycosidae > Pardosa > Pardosa pseudoannulata. Next base: position 102,430,849 of record CM063505.1, on the reverse strand, counting down.
TTGCTATGATATATGCTTAAAGCTGATAATATGTGACATATACACCAGGCCAGCTTATAAAATGAACTTTTATTTTTTTTAAAGTCAATTATTATATGTGCATCATAAATGTCATGGGGGCTTGTATATCTAAAATTACAGCAATTAGAACATTGTATTATCATAAAGATTCATCAGTAATTAGAACAATAACAAAACTTACTTTAAGGTGGCATTTTTTTCTTTTTGCTTATGAAGTGGTGTCTGAGGTACTACATGTCCACTAAACGCATATACTTCAAATATGGTTGAAGGTCCACGGGCTCGATTTACAGATTTTCTAAAAGTTTCGATGCTTTCTGATGTAACTTCTTCATCAAAAGCGATTTTTATGAGCTAAAAAAGCACAAAGTGAATTAAAAATTTTTGTTTCTTTCTAAATTATTGAAAACTTTATTATAGATCTAAGCCTACATTTACTGTTACAAAACATAAATGTAGACAGAAATCATACAAAAGGTGTTTGAAATATACCTCAAATGTATTAGATCTTAACTGCAAACCCTCTTGTAAGAACTGATCTACTTGAGTAAGATACTGAACATTCACTCTTTTTTCCTTAGTTAGAGCAGCAATAGGAAAACTTCGAACAATAACTTGTTCACAAGCTAAAATTAAAAGATCACAATAGGTAGATTTTAATTATAAATTAAAATATCAGCACTGCATGGAATAACATTTTTGGTCCATAAGAAAGATCATGTTAATTTATTCTCATTCTAACTTATGTGAAACTAAATTAAACAGACACAACACTGCAAACATTGACAAATCAGCAGAATGAAAAATCCCAGCTATAAAATATATCTAATTTAAAAAAAAAAAAAAAAAAAAAAAAAAGGGAAATCCATTACTTGGCTGTAATACTGAACTTATCATAAAGTGAAATGAATCAGTTTTAATAACAGCAGAATCAAAAATTAAAATCATATAAGCACATACAGGCATATCAAAGTTTTATTTATTACTACGAAATAAACTAGATATTTGGATAAAACTTATTCTGCTAATTAATTCTTCTGTACATAAAGTTATAAGCTACAGCTATTAATGTAGATTTGTATGATTTCAGGAAGATGTATACTGAAGAAACCCTACAGTATGGAAAAGATAGAGGTGTCTGGTATGATTATTTAAGTGCTGATTGTTACTAAAAATGACCTAGATAACTGAATAAAATATATTTTGTTTATTTATTGGTCTTCATGCATATAATGCTGCAAATTACAGCTATTAGTGTATTTTGCTTCAGGAAGCTGTAGCTTGAAGTAAACTGCTGTAAAGAGAAAATACAGAAACAAGTAGTATGATTATATGATTATGTAATGTACAGTTGAAAGTCATTCCTGCTTTTTTTTCAACATTTTATTGTCTTTTATTTAAGAAATTGGTTTTTCTGATTGTAATGCAAGTAGTTACTAATTTCTTCTCCCAGTTTCTGGGTTTCTAAGGAAGTCTCAGTATGGAAGCATCTATACTTTAAAGGAATAGAGGTGAGTGATATATATGTGTGTGATGTTAGAATCTTTGTAGTAATAATTTCACTGAGAAATGACTGCAGAAAATTAAATGAATATGTTTCTTTTTTGAAACTGCTTTCAGCGTTTAATTACCAACACAAAATCACTTGCAGTCTAAGAATGAATAAGGCTAGTGTGAAGTTTAAGTATTGTCATGCTTTAAATAAAACATTAAAAAACTAAGTGGTACATAATTTCTACAAGATTACTGGTATGAATTAGAATAAACAGAAAACTTTTTTCATTAAATATAAACTTTACAAACCTAGGGGATCACAGGGTGTTCCTTTGAAGAGAACTCTGTAATTTGTAAGGAAAACAGCACCTTCTGCAGGCAAAAGACTAGGACCACCAAGTATACCTCCTGTCCCTTCCTCTCTTCCATCAGGTATTAAATACACACGCAATCCTTCCATTAAGAGTTCTTCACCAACCAAGAGGCTTGGAGTCAATATCTTTGGCTACAATAATTAAAATAGCAAATATATAATCTCAAATATTAAATTGAAAACATTTAAAACTATCTTATAAATTTGCAACTGTTTCCCATACCACATATTTATACCAAAAGAGCTGTTATGTTTAATGTTTTAAATTAAAGATTCAAAGGCAAAAAATATTTTTCAAAAAAATTCAGAATTTTATAGTATTGCAATAGGTGCAGAACTTGTCTGAATATGTGACAATAATTCATGGGGGAAGGAGGGTAATTCAGGCAGATGTACAAACAGTTTTGTTCAAACAAATTTATTTTATTTTGTTTTATTTTTAAAAAGCTTCTACAAATTCAATTGTTATCAATAACAAACAAATATTTTGGCTAGGTTTCTTTTTCTTAAATTGTAAGTAATAGTCTCAAAGGGAGTTCTTAATTATCAATATTGTACTTTTAAAGTTACTTAAATGAAATGAAAATACAGGAATGTTTTAGGAGAAATTTCAGGCAAAACAAATTGTGTTCTGGGAAAATATTTGGCCCTGAAACACTTTATGCACCCCTGAGTTACATAATTTATTTTGGTATAATAAACAGCAACTGTATACAATGAATAACAGTAAAATCATAGTACTTTTGAATGATACAATAGAAGTACAGATCTTATCAGGAGAATTTTAAGTTTGTGTAAAGCAAACACATGCACGCACACACACACACATATATATAAAGTATATCCAAAGTACATACATATACTCTAACACTTTTTCAGAAATGTACTTTTCATAATTTATTGCAAGCTCAAAATTACAAGTATGGAATTAATACTGTGAAAAGTATAATTTATTGCATAAAAACTCAAATATCTTCCTTCAGCGATTGGATAATACAAAATAATTTTATTCCTAAATTTAAGGATAATTAATAGGTTTTTCCTGCAAAACAACTGTTAAAGAATTACACTACTGAATACATTTTTATTTAAAAATTTTCCCTTTGTATCATTACCTTTAAAGAAAGTCATTAAATGCACTTATATATATATATAAATTCCTATAAATAATAAATGGGTTTGTATTGAACATAAGTTAATAAAACAACATATTTTGTGTTAATGAAAATTCTATTTCCTACCTTAGTTATGGGAGGAAGACGTTTACTTTCCTTATGTACAGCTTCTAAAGTTTCCATTTGCATTGCAACAACACCTAATTAGAATAAACAATAGTTTGTGATATTTAAATTCTATGGCAAGAAAATTTTGAAACAAGTTTAATAGCTGTTATTTAAACTTGTGTTTCAGATTAAAAAAAAAAAAACAGTAACAATGAGTACTGACTTTTAATAACTTATATGGATACAATGTAAGGATTTAAAGGCTAAGCAATGATCATACCATACATTCTAGTACTAATAGCAATTTTGCATCTTTTTCATTAACTTTTATTTAACCAACTACCTGCACCAGTAAAAGTAAAAAGAAGAAAGAAAGGACATTTCTGCCATTATTTAAAAGCTTTTATGTTCTAATAATGGAAAAAAAGGTTAAAAATAAATGCAGTATTGAAAGTAAATCTACTGCAAAAATGTTTACTATTACTGAAAATAAATTAGAATGAATGATGCAATTAAAATTGTAAAAGAAGAAGCAATCTTTTTTATGAAGGTCAATTACAAGGTCTTTATATTGAAACTTTGACAAGATCAATGAATTTAAGCTATGACCATTTTCAGTCTATCACCTTTTAATAACTGTTAGATTAACTTTTTTAAATATGAATTATAAAAAATATGAATTTTAATTTTGTCACAATTAAATTTAAATTTAAAAAAACCCTTAAAAAGTAATGATATTTGAGTAGTATAAAATTCTAATATTCATTATAAAATAACAACAATATAATAATACAGTTTTAACTTGCTGCAGTTTCAACAAAATAATAATAATAATAATATAGTTTTAACTTGTTTGATTTGATTTCAGCAAAAGGCAGTAAATAATTTAGTTCAAAGTGCTTAAAACTAATTAAAAACTACAAATGTACAAATACATAAATTGAAGAATTTAGTTATAATTAAAAAATATATGATATAAGAATAATAATGTATATAAGATTATTTATGAAATGAAGAAATAAAAATACCAGGAATCATTTGATGTAGAGCTTTGATATGACTTTCAGTGACTCCACTATCAGTACACACTTTATCAACAAATCGTGACACAAACTTAATGACACTAGCTCCAACTTCAGAATTATCTTCTTCAAACCCACTCTCTGCATCTACACTATCAGTCTCGGCCACACTAAATAGGAAATTCAAATTTCTTATTTGATACATACAGTAAAAAAAATATTTCATAAAATTATATTCTGTAAATAATTTTATTTGTAATTGTAATATATAGTAATATTCTCTTTATAGCATAAAAGCTAATACAAAAATTATTAATTATGAAGCTTCATTCAATTACACTATGGATTGAAGCCTGGATTTTTTACTTTATTGACCTTTTTTATAATTTGGAGTATTTTTTCCTTCAATGGTGGGTATATATGTATATCTATATTGTGTGTGTGTAAGAGTACTGCTGAGTGCTTCAATTAGTATTTTAAGATTATGGGTAAAGAATTATAATATTTTTACCACAGTAAAAAGAACAAGCATTTAAATACAGATGCAATCTATCTCCAAACTAATTTACCTATTTGTCACATTGCTGTTGCTGTTACTTTCCCTTTCTAAATCATTAGCATTTTTGGCACTTTTGCTAACATCTAATGGCACACGTAATGCAACCATACGATTGGCATAATGAATGGCTTGGCTGTATACAGTTGATTCTTCATTACTCATCAGCTCTTTCTGCTGGTCTGAACCTAAGTTGCTCCACAAGCGCATCTACAAAAAATACATGTAGCATTATATTACACATAACTGCAGGCCAAACGTAAAATTTGAAAATATGATGCATGAAGGAGATGAAAGTTTAAATATTGGATAATTTTTACAACCCTTTATTTTTATTTTCAATTAATACAAAATTATTTTATGACTGAAAATTAATTTTAATCTGATATTTTTTTTTCCATTCTAGAATTATTTACTTACAAAGATCAATATTTTGATTTTCATAAGTCTTAATTTTTTGATATCCGTTATAAATATAAAAACCTTTCTTTTCCAGATACATCTTTACATAATTCCTGTACTGCAGTTGCACCAAAAACATTTCAATATATTTAAATGTTTTAAACAAAATCTAAATTTAAGAAAAAAATCTAAGTGCAATGCTATATCTACTACTGAACTAACATGGACATATGCACAAAATTTTTAGATATGTGCAAAAATAAATCGTTTTATCTGTAAGCTGTATGTCACTAACCTTTTCAATATCAGTGACACCAAATAGAATAACCTATTAGAAGTAATAAAGCACTCATTAGCCCCCTTTTAAAGTAAGAATTAAAAACACACAATTTACAAAACCTATTTAACTAATTCATTATAAATATTACCTGCTCAGCAGCAATTTCTAAAGCACTGGGTTCAGGCTGTCGTCCAAGATTATTACAGCTGTTATATGATGTATAACTTCTATTGTTGCTACTCCATGAACTGCTCATATCTTTAGTCTAAAAATGTTTTGAGTAATATAAAACTAATCAATATCTTTGTATATAGAATTTAAACAAACTATTTAATGGAAATACAATACACATTTTTTCCACCAGTAAGATGTCTTTCATTCCTTTCATTCACTTTCTATCTAGAAGAACAACAGTTCTAAAACTTTTTTCACTGTGGCACTCTTGTCAGGTTAAAAATATTTCATGGCCCAGCTAACCTTAAAGCATTTTTTAAGTACGAAGGAAAAGAAAATAATTGTGCAAATTTAAGTGCCATAGCAGGACATTTACTGAATTTTTAAGTTCATTTGCTTTTAATGTGATTAATGGAATTGATGGTATAAGCTTTATTATTCTTAATTGTTGTCATGGCAACGCTGGCATAAGCTCATGACATCCCAGGATGCCACAGCATCCAGTCTGAAAACCAGGGTAGTACAAACATCAATTTAACACCAGGAGAAAAACTTTTACTTTTAACAAATTTAAAGAATTTTAAATTTGTGCAACATTGTAATCATATTGCATAATGCCATTTATTACCTATTTACTTTTTCATTTTAATAGCACTACACTGAAACTGTAATTTTTGTATGTTTATGTAAATACCCATATCTTAGCTTTTTTTCACAAAAGGGAAGGGGAAAATTGGCACTCCTCTCAAATAAAAATTAAGAATAAAACATCAGAAAGGTTACTAAATTTGGCACTGATTATTCACCTAATGAGTGCCTTAACATGATATTTACTGAACTTTTTGAAATTTTTTTTTCTTTAATTTTTTGGTGACACTTTCAAAAAATTCCCCACCATATTTTATTTTATAAAATCTTCAAAAATGCATAGATAATATGTGTGTTACAGTAGCAAAAATTTAATTTCATGATTTAAACTATCCAAAATTTAAAAATAAAATACATTATAATTTAAATGATACTTTTGTGATGTCTTTTCCTTGCAGAAAATACTAATGATAAAATGAAATAAAAAGAGAGTGACCAGTAAATTATCAATACCTGAATTCACACTTTTTGTTATACAACTTTCTTTTAAATATTTTTTTGTTTTGATTATTAAAAAGTTTAACTTGTTTCACAGCCTTTAAAAAAATCAATTTACAGAACTGCTATGGAGAGAATTAAAAAAATCATTGCATGTGACTAATTTTCCTGACACATGACATTTTTCTAACTTTTTCTGGATTCACCTGGCAAAAGACACCTTGCTCACTCATCTTATCCTGTCTGTGTGTGTGTGTGTGTATGTATATATATATATATATATATATATATATATATACATACGTGTATGTATGTATGTATATATATGTGTGTGTATGTAATCGTCCAGGGGACAACCAGCCCCGAACTTCACTTGAATACTTCTTTTGAAATTGCCCCTATTATTTTCCTCCACCCGGGCATGCTCGGCTGCCAAGTGTCCTGCTAATCATCTGTTCAAAAAAAACTCATCAGTCGTTGTGGCCGAATATAATCTTTATTTCGTCTTCTTAGACTCAGACAAAATCTAGAGGCATCTGAACCGGACGGTGTCAGAACGCTTTCTCTCTAATGCCAACCTTCTGCGAGAGACGACCAAAACCCGTGTGTGGGAAAATGCCGAGGCAACTGTTATTTGCTTATAGAAAGTAACCTTTGATTAGAGCCATCTGCAAAAGTGTGGCGTTCCAGATGACTATTATAGCTGATCATTACAGATTTTTCCTGGGAGAGTTATAACTTCCTAATTAAAAATGCCAGCTATATCATTTTCTGTTTTGGGAATCATAGAAAGAATTTCGGGGTTCGGCTGAAGGAATGAAAACTTCCTCTTTCAAATTGGATGGCTGGGAAATATGGTTAATATAAAGAGAAGAAATTAAGATCTAGAATAATGAATGGGGAAAAGGGATAATTTTGGAATAGGCTTTAGGGCTTAGATATTATTACACCCCCCCACATATATATATATATATATATATATATATATATATATATATATATATATATATATATATATTTGGAGAGAGAGAGATAGAGAGAAATGGGCATGACCATAGAACAGATATGAACCTCTGATATCAGGAAAACAGAGCTCTTTATTTTAACATTCACCTCTTGGTTGACAGAACAGAGAAGTTTTTAACATACTGAGCAACTTGGTCTTTTATACAGTAATGGAATATTTCGGAACAGAGTTCCAGTCAAGTAAAAAATGTTCTAGTAACTTCTAGAAGAGAATAACGAAGGTAATTAAATTTTACAATATATATGCAAGGATTTGAACTGATGATATCTTGAGTCTATCTAAAACTCTATTATACTTTAGGCAAAGAAACCTTGCTGAGAAGGGTTTTAAGTGAATATATATAGAGATATAAATAATCTGAAATGTAGTACAAAAATTGCAGAAATAAGTTTTTACAATTTTAAAATTTAACAACCTATGGTCTAATTTGTAATAAAATTATTACACATGCAATATTCATAATTTACCAACAAAATATAAAAATTCATTTAATTCCGAACAGACTACATTTTTCAGGTAGTAAAGCCAAATGTCTGTAACATAGATAAGAGGATCTCTTTTGCTTAGTTAATTTTTTTCCCTTTTCTACTGTTTTACAACAAAAGTTCAGTAATACAGAAAATATACAATTTTTTCAATTTGTAGACTTCTGAAAATTTTGCAATTTTGAAAACAATTCCAGGAAAGGAAACTTCTCTGAGCGATCAACTAACTTTAAACTTATTACAAATTAAATACACATCTTACAAAGAAAATACAATAGAATTTGACTACAATAATCACATGTCCTGCATAAAAAGCTTTATGTTAAAATATTTATATCATAAATGTATATTAATTTTTAAAGTACCAAAAGTACACACCTCCCGAGGACTAACAGGTGATAGCGATAACTCTCTGTCACCAATAGATGCCCTATGAGGAACATAGAGGGCACGTATATCCCTCTGAACATCTTGATAAAAGGCTGCTTCCCAAAATTGCTGATTTTGCCACACAGGATGTTCTTGAATACATGTGTAAGCAAACTGTATCACACCAGTGCACAACTTCTGCAAAAGATTACAAAATTGTTTCAATCTTTTAAGAACACAAAAGAGGTTTTTATTACTGTGTAAAACTTTTTAAATTTTCTGGCATTTCTTTTGTCTATCAATTTATTCCTACCAACTTGAGAGGGTAATATACTTATGGAGTTCGATTACAAGCTACTGTTTCTAAAAATTACTACACTGATTACAATTACCTAATCTTGATATATAAACATTTATGTAAGTTGGAATACATATTTTTAGATAATTTTACATACATATAAAAAATAGATTACAGTACTACAAAGAAAGAGATATTTTAACATTTTAAATTTAAAAGGACATATTGTAGATAAAATTTAATTTTTATTTATATGAATTACTTTTTTTAAACATTTTGCCTAATTACTAAGAAAAAAATTTATCCTTAATGTAGTGAAGCTGTTTTGTTGTTATTATTATTATTAATTGTTCAGCATAATATCAAAATTGCTGAAATTACAAATATGAAAACTAAGTAGGAAAAAGAAAAGTATGTTGAAATTTAGTTCTTGGTGGGAAGGAAAGGGAGATTGATTTGGTTTGGAGAGCTACTGTCTACTGTTTTGCACAGAGGTTAATGAGACTAGGACCTAATGCTTAAAGTTGATTCCGAACGGCTACAAACATCCATGCCACAGCAGGATTTGAACTCACGAACTCCAGTACTGAAGAGCAACTTGAAAGGGAGATTGAAAAGACAATTTAGTGTAAAAGTTTTTATCTTTATACCATTTTAATGAGGTATTTTTCTAGCACAAAATAAAACTTCATTCAACATATGAAACTTATTTTTATTTTTCACTGATATTATCAATCTGGCTTAAATATCTCTTAATACAGAACATCTTGGTTTTTATTTTTTATTCAAAAAGATTTAATCTAGATCAGGGATTCCCAACCTTTTTTTAACTTCAGAGCACATCCTAGAATACTAATGGGAGAGGGTGCATCTATTTTCTTTAAAAATCAATTTATTAGTGAGTGTAATATGCAATAATACACAGGGTATATAAAAAAATTTTTTAACAGAATTTTAAGGTATAAAAAGTACTGATTGTATTCTTATACAAAATAAATAATAAGTGTCTTGTCACATCAACCTACCCTAGGCCACATAGAACAAGAAAAAATTAGTAAGTAATACAAATGTTCAAGTTCTTTGCTTTAAAATTCATTACTATAGAAATGTATTACAAAAAGTAGGTAAAAATCTAGTTAAAATAATAAACATGCAAACAAATAATTTCCATCAAACAAATACACTTATATTTTTTTAAATGATAAATGTAAAAAAAAATTACATAATAGCAAATTTAATACTTTTATAGTAATTTGGATGGCACTGGGCACATGTAAAATAGTTCACAGGAGCCAAGTCTCCTTTGCACCTGCTAACTATGCCCACAGGCATAGCATCTGGAACCCCTCTTTTAGACCATTGAATATAATTAATCAATGATTAGGTGAAATAAATCAATAACAGGTAATGCTGATAACAGAAAAATAGCTGTTATTTTGGTAGCTTTTCTCCAAGTATAATTCTTTACAATATTACAACTATGAAGTTAATTACTTATATAAACATACAAAATTTTTAGCATTCATTATTATTTATTTTAAAATTCAGTACTGGCATAACCCCATTTAAGTTTTTTTAATAAATTATTTTCTAACAACTAAAGATTAAGCATGAAATTTTCCTTACTCTGCAAAATGCCATAGCCAAAGGGAGAATAGCAGCAGCCACTCCATATTCATCCATAGAAGAGTCATCCTTATAAAACAAATATATAGTAGGATTAACAAAAGAAATTATTCATGTAATACACAAATAATTGTAAACAAAGGCAAAATTTCCTTATAAGCACAGAAAACTTTATGAATCTCAATAATCCATTCTTAGCTCAATAATCTCTTTAAATCTAAACTTTAAAATCTCAAGCTGTGCTTTTAATCTAACAAACGGTATAAGTAAAAATAATAAAAATAAGTAATAATAATGATATAATAGCAAAATAAATAAAAATAAACTGCTGAGTGATAAGCACATATATATGGAATCCTGAAATGATGCAATAATACACGAGACTATACAACTTTTCCGTCTTAAGCCTTAGAAGTCACAGAGTTAACATACAGATAATGTTTATAGATTTTTAGGCTATTCATTTAATAGCATCTGCTCATTTTTTTCAGTAACTATGATTTTGAAAGTATAAATTATTGTCTGTCACACAGCAGTTTCATTTTTATACAAAATGGCAATGAATGGAAAGTTATGTTTATACTCTTCCCAAATGAAACTATTAAAACCTTTTTATTATTATATTTATTTTTCAGGAAGGGGGGGGGGTAGATTCAAAGCTTTGAAAAGAAATATTACTAACAATAAAGGCAACACAATGTCTGCCTTCACAAGGAATTTTTTTTTCAAAATACAAATTCAAGTGTAAAACAGATTCCTCAAATATAATAAAGGCGATATCTTAAAAAAAGTTAATATAAAGACTCGAAAGGACTCTTTCAAAATCATTATGCTGCTCAGTGATTGACTATAATTTGAGTTTTGAAAAGGGAAAAAAAACAATGTGCATCTTCTTTTTCAATGACATATTGCCACACATGGAGCCTGATATGGAATACCTTTTGAGCAGCATTTATCTGGAGAGTATAAGATGGAAAGAAATTTTCATATCTTATCATTGTTTCCATCTTTACTGAAAAGAGTGCAACAAAAGAGTTCTATTTCTTATCATAAAAGAGGTGAAAACTAAATTTTAAAACATGGAGCAAAGAATCTAAAGGGTTTTTTTTTCTGCGGGTTTCATGATAGATATTGGTTTTGCATACAATAAATTAAACAGTAGAGTGGAAAAAAATTCTACTTTCAATCTTCAAACATGAAATACCATCTCTACTCTATCAAGACCCCACTTTTCACTGATATCCCAAATCTCCTACGTATCATCTATGGATTTTTGCACCCAAGGATCATTCAGAAGCACATTACAGAATATCAAATTACAACCTTCATGGACTTTTTTAAACAGTTTAAGAGGAATATCATAAAATACCTTTTCTGATACTACAAAAGGCATTACTGTCATGAAAATTATAGCAAAAAATAGTTTGGAATAAGGGTTATAATACTGTGGGGTACTAATCCAATGAAAAATCAGAATTTGAGAACTGACCACCTGAATTTTCAAGAGTGGCTATTTTCCCAAATGGGACGGAAAAAGGAGGGGCTAAGGATTAGAGGATATATACGAGGAAAAGAGGAGAGAACGGGGAGAGATTTAGATTAGATTTGATAGAATGGAGATAGCTTTTTTTTAATTCTCGGAGAAAATTTTCTGCGGTATTTTATGCATCGTGTTAGTAACAGATTATTTTGATGCACTCAAGATGGGTTTTCCTCTGCAGTGGGGTAAGTTCTGTTTTTACTATTTTTACAAACAGTGACAAATGAAGTAATATTTTTTGTAAATATGTAAATAGTAAATAAATTCTTTTTTTTTAATCTAAATTCTTTATGATGTATTAATGAAATTAATTAGTCTGAGCCGATAGGGTTGAACCTGGGTAACCTTATGGATTTAAGGTCAATTAAATTAAAGTATATTATTAAGAATTAAATGAGTAAAAATAATATTTAAAGTAAAGGGGATCGGCTCAGTAGCGCCAAGCAACGGCGTAGCATTTTAATTTTACAATATTTTATGGATAGTTTAGACTATTACAGACAACTTAGATAAAAAAAAAACTGGGAAAAGTCTTTTAACACTTAGTTCTTACACAATCTATTACTAAAGGTCATTACTTAAATCCACAATTTAAGTGCATGGCTATTTACTTCATTATCAGAATGTGAAAAAAATAAACAGTTATACAATTTTTCCTTATCAAAAATCATCAATAGAAAATTCAGAGAAAGTTAACACTTTGAATATCAAATTGACCACAAATAAATTGACTATCTCCTTGCTACAAAATACAGGTCTTTAAAATGGCAGGGACAATGAATTATCTATTGCAAGAACCAGAACTTGCAGTTATGCGTGAAGTTTAAATAATCAATGGAAGTTAACTTCATAATCCATAAAAGTAATTTTTGGTAAAAATGAGAAAAAAAATCTTAAAAATATTTTGCTACCTGAAAGAGATTCAATGAATTAAAATAATATTAACACCCTTACTTGCAATGCACAGTTCATGAGCCTGACAACTAAATCAAACTGTTGGTGTTCCAGCATCGCTTTATTTCCTGTGACATGCAGAGCAAGTTCTTGAGTAAGAGCTAAGCGTGCAGTTTTGTTTTTTAGTGCCCTTAGAACAGCAGGAAAGGTCTGAAAATAAAAAGAATTCAAAAACTGAAACTATGTAAATGATATTAATGAAATTATGAACAAACATTATAACAACTAGAGGCATAAGGAATATTCAGCCACTATTTGGTCTTAATGAAGAAAATTTAATTTGGCTGCATACTAACAAATATTCAGCTGAAATACAGTTAGATATTTGGAAAAATAGATTTCAAGATATAGAGAAGTAATAACTGTGCTTTTAAATATATTTAAGGAAAAATATTGCAGAATTACATTTCCCCGCATTAATTATTTAAAAAATTGAACATTACTCAAATTAGGTTGCATTAATACAAAATTGTATTCAATATAGTTACAGTAATGTTTTCTGGCAGCAAATTTATTATCGAATGTATTATGCATCTAAACAAGAATTAGAATATTTGATATTAAAATGCAAAATATACATTTTGTTAAATAGAAGACTGAATGCTATGTCACAATCAGTCATTAAAATTTCATCCCTTGATACTATCATTTTATCAATAATATACAGTACAAATATATAATTATACAATTATAAATAACATTAATAGATTGTAATATAATTGTATAACATGATTACATAATTATAATACAAAAAATACATCAAGTTGTTAAAATTTTTTAAATATACAAAGATTTAATATTTACTTTGAAAGCAATTATGTTAATATTTTTAATTTAAAATTTAAAAATTATTTTAATTACAAAATTACAACCCAAAGTAAAACTTTATTAAAAAGTATATTAAGCTTAAAATTTGACCAAATATTTGGTATTTGGATAAATTAATATTCTTTGTTGCATCATTAATAACAACATTAAAAAGTTAATAATTAAGCCCTATTGAATTTAATCTTTTTAAGCCCCCTTTGGTAACAACAGGAAAAAAAGCACAAAATCAAGACATAACATTAACCATCTGATTATTGAATCTGTATATGTATGGAATTTCTCATCACTTTTGTTGACAAAAACAGGGGTATATGATTCATAAATAACGATTCTAAATTGCTATAATCATAAATTTTTACTTTATCATAGGAAATCAACATCCTATGCACAATTTTTCATAGGAAAGAAATTAGTTTAGTGTGATTAAAGAGAACACATACTTTTCTGTCTCAGATCTTGACAGTCAAAGGATTAAAAAGAAGATCTTGAAAAATGACATATGTGTACTAAGTTAAAACCTAAGTTAAAGCTATATAATTATAATTTAGTTTGTCTACACAAATATGTATAAAACAAAACATTAAATTTTTCTTTAAAAAAACTTCTAAGCATCTTTACTTTTTAATGACTTTACCATTACATAGCAAATAAATTGGTAAAAATTAAAGTAAAAATAACATCTGTAACAAATGGAGTACAGAAAAATTTGATTTATGATTTAAGTTATTTGTTTAAATTAAAGAAGCGTTTGTAATCATTTAGAAGTATTTGAGAACATAGTGCCTGTGAAGGGGTATAAAATGTAGAACTCAATAAAAGTAAATATATGTTCAGCATAACAGGTTAATAAAATAAATATATGTAGTTTCCTTTCAAATTGCTTACACACTTCTTCTCAAACATTATGTACAATGAATAATTAAGTATGAAATTACCTTCCTAGCATCAGAAATTTTATTTTCAAATATACAATTAACACAATTTCTAAGAACTTCAAGTCGTCTAGTGCTATTAGTGATCAAGCCTCGATTATCAAGCCAAGATACTTGAGGTCCCATAGGCACTATTCTTGGTTGCTGAGGCTTTATTGCAGAGAGTCTAAAACAGAAAGAAAAATCATTAAAAAGGAGAATTTTTAAAAGAAGGAAAAACATAAGATATAAATACTCCTAAACAACCTTTTCAGACATCAATGAATTAATTATAATATTACTTTTATGAATTTAAAAATTTATACTAAACTCAAAATATTTAAAAAGTAAATAATTTTATCTAATTTAGCTCAAAATTTCAGTCACAATTGTTTCTTTACATATCTGAAGACAGCTAGCATACAGATTTTAAAATGTTTCTTATATTTTGAGAATTTATAGCAAAAACATATATTAAAACAATTTTAATAAAGTGTTATAAAATAATTTTTGAAGTATTAAATAAAAATAAACAGTATGGTACACTTAATATTAAAAGCAAGAGACTAAATGTACATGAAGATAAATAATTTACTTATATATCCTTAAAATTTAAAGTTTATACAGCAGTTCTAAAACAATGGATAAACTTTAAATTCTTTGAGAGTAATATGAATTTGTTTTCATTTTATCCATTTTGCTAAATAAATAGTTGGATAAAAAAGTTGTTATCTGAAAGTATTACTTATGGTTACTATGCAATCAAGAATATATATATAAAGTGTAACCTGCTTAATTTACCTGCTTTTATTTCTGCAGTACCAATAATGACTATACATTGATTACTGTAAATCTTCTTGATCAAAAAGTTTTGCTCCTGAATATTTTTCTGCTTAAGAACTTTGTTCAGCTACAAATCTCCCATTCAACTTTACTGTGAAGTTTCCAGTAAACAAAAACTGGATTTCCCATCCCCAAGAAACAGGTAATGAAATAAGAGGGGAGAACCACACTTGGATGGACAATTTCCACAGAATTAGGAAAAAAAAAATTCAGGTTGCATTGCCAAGTACATTCTCAGGCTTTCAAGCTAGTACTTTTAAGACCCATCTGTAGGCAATAAAACTTGAAAAAAAAGTACCCTGCCAATTTTATTTTCTATGGTAGTAAGTAACAAGAAACTTCTAATTTATGAACACACATACAAAAGTATACATTTTCACATTAAAATAAACATTTTGTTATGTTATCTCCAAGCATTTATTTTAGTTGTTCAAGACTCAGTAATGGCTATTGCTAGAATTAGTTGAAGATCTCATTTAGATCTGCTTTAACCCTATGTCAATTTAGCTTCGAAACATGAAGAAATCTTTTGGGACATTATAAATTTATCAGAAAATTCAAAAAGCAAATTTACCAAAGCAAAGTTTTATATTTTACTTAATTTCTTCTTTGGACTTCCTAGAGACTAATTAATATCAAATAATATTTTAAATACGACTACATGATGATTAGAGCACAAAACATTACCTATTGACCAGAAACTGAAAAATTTAAAAGAAACAGAAAATAATTCCCAAACTGCACAAAAGTTAAACTTGTCTATGGCAAAATTTAAGGCCATTGCTATTAAATAAGATATCACTTCAAATGTCCATTACACACAAATATGAGTCAAATGACAGCCTGGGGATGATAGCTATGGATGAGCCTGAGCTAGCAGAGAAAACTTCATCACTACCATATTCTCAAGAGTTTTGACAATAATGATTAACAATGTTTCATTTTACTTTGCTGAGCATTAAAATATTAATCCTTTCACTGGCAGTTCATTTCAGAAGGGATGTGCAAACACTGCCAAGACAATTTTCGGAAGTTTGAAGGATTCCAGATTTTGAAATATTTTTGATCGTTAATTATATTTATTTCCTTCAATAGCTTGTATCAATTTTAAAAATACATTTATGGGTTAGAATCATAGAAGAATCATGTAGGTTAACATCAGTTTTTAGAAAATATAAAACAAATATTTTTTTAAGTTGTCAAATATACTGACCCATTGTAGTTTTTGTAGAACCAACGAGGGCCGATATACTAAAAAATGTCTAATTACCATAAGAATAGTTCCTGCCAACCTGTTAATTCTTTATATTGATTAAATGATAGAAATTTTTATGTTTATGTATGCATCATACAAAAGCAGCCTAAAGGATTGAGAGAGATATTTTAAAAAGTATTACTGTAATAGTTCTCTAGTCAACATTTAACTTTCGTTTTTTCTCGAAATTTGAGTTAGATTTTTTTTTTAAATTAGTACTTATACAATATTTTTCATTTGTTAGTACCTTGCATTCATTAGTATCATGGAGAAATTGTTTAATCTTCAGACAGAGGGAATCTAAAAACTGAGATAAATTTTCTTCCAAGTCCTTTAAAAAGTTTTAAAAAATTAGTAAAGCATATTACCAAATATTTAAAACTGCTTATTTTTAATCATTTTTGGTCTTGTGAGATGAAAATTCTTTTCCACATATAATATCAGACAATAAATACATCGATTTTAATTACATTATAATTTATTAGAAATGAAAACGATTTGCAAAAGCTTTTTCAAAACAATATATGACATCACAGGTTAGGTATACCTAGACCAAAAGCTAGGCACACAGCAGTTAGTACAGATTATCCTATTAAGTCATTCATACAAGAGAACTGGCAGCCACAGCACAGATACTATCTTTGTGATCAATAGACTTTATAATGTATTTTTAAAATTTAGCTAGTTGGCAAGAGTTATTCTGGTGGCCAACAGAATTGAAGAGTATTGAACCACAGACAGTTCACTTTTGAGTGATAAAGTCATTTTCAGACATTAATGAATTATGGAATTTAAATTTTATTTCTTCAACAGAAAACGACTATATTTCCATAAAATAATTACTTCAAACATGAAAAATCATATCAAGATGTTTGATCAAATGAACTCAGAGAAAATCTATGGAAGAGTTGAATATAAGGAACCCATACACAAGAATGAAAAAAAACTCACTTTGCCCTGAGTGACTGCTTTGACATTCCTTCATCTATTATGTCTTGCACCATTTTTGAACTTATGAGAGGAAAAGTAGGTTGGTGAATGCGTGTGAAAGCTCCTTCAGTTGGTTTTGGAATTTTCTGAACATAAGGTTGAGGATTTGGGTTTTCCTAAACAAAAAAATTGTCTGTATTTTACAATACAATTTTTAACTGTTAACTATTTTTTCTCATAATTCTGAGTTTTTACGAAAATATACTATGCACAAAAAATAGGCGCTTACATTGAGATATAATTGTTGTGCCAGATCTTGGATATGAATTAAAACTAATGAAGGGGTTTTGGCTTCTGCTTTTAAAGTGTCCTGCATGCTTGCATAAATCTAAAAGTAAAACAAATTAAATTTTCAAACATGTAATATTTAATACAAATTATTCAATTCCACACTATTAAAACACAAGCAAATCCTTTTACCCATGTTTATTAAGCACTGCTTACTGTAAATAAAATACTGAACAACTCAAGTTTGTATAGTTGATTTTCTTTTAATCTTCATAAGATTTGACTACTATTTACAGATGCTTACACTTTTACTTTGTAAATATTTTCATACATGAAAATGCATTCCATTAAACAATAAAAAATGTTGATACCACTATTAAAAATCCAACAACTCATAGAGAAAAATTCTTATCAAACAATCAAATCTGCTGTCATTCTGATTGTGTCTGCTGGTAGCTAAAAGCCACAACAGCTGACACACATTTGCAATAATTGGGAGAAAATGTGAGAAGCAAGTAGCACATCCATGCAATAGTTTCATAAAGTGAAGAGTAGAAATTATCACATATCAATTAAAATTAAAATATAATTTACACTTACCTCATCAAAAATATCACAGACTCTATAAGGAGGACCTCTTTCAGAAACAAATGTGTTAAAGAACATGCAGTCTAGAACTTTATTGAGAAAGTCACAATCTGAAAAACTTTGTTGTCCAAGAAATGCAGCCTAGAATATAAGAATATTGTCTTAATTTATTATCCAACTTTTTCTTTGAATAAAAACATAAATAAAAAACTTAAAATGCAAACAGCTGTTTAAACAACCCAAAGTATTAATGTCATTTATACTGAACAAATATGTATGTACAAAAATTCATTTAAATACAATAAGATTGACAATCTACGTCAAGGTGGTTCCTCAATAAGTTTTATCCCAATTTTAAAAATATATAGCCCACACAAATGCTTAATATACTGTTTACATATTGAATAAAAAAGAATACAAAAAAATAATTTACCTTACCTTATGAAAAGCAATGAAAGGTTTTGGATGAATTCTTATTATTGTTAGGCATGAGCGATAACCTTGAAGCAATTGAGCAAACGCTCTAAGGAAAATTGATCGAATTTCTTTGTCCTAAAAAACAAAATGAATTTGATAATGTAATATCTACAATAAATCTTTTATAATAGACACAAATTCAACACAAATCACAAATGAAACTTAATCCTAAGCATAAAACAATTTCATCAGCACACACTCCAACATTGGTCATCCTACAAATCTGTAGCCAATTAATAGTGTCACACGAGGCACAGCCTAAATATTGTTGGAAGCTATATAGTTACAACAATGCAGCAGTAATTTATTATTTTAATTTATAACTATAGAGAAAAATATTTTAGTAATATAAATGAAACAAACATTAACAAAAACATTTTGATAACTACAAACCAGCACCATAACCTGTAAAATTTTTTTAATGTTAACTTAATTTATAAAAAATCTCCCTTAAAAGTTGAAGGACGTAGAGGGTATCTTGGGAAACAAAAAATAATTTAATTATAAAGTCACAGTGAACTGAATGGAATACACATTAAAAAATCTTAAATATTTTGTAAGCAATAGTAAGCAAATAATCACACAATTGTAACAAACAATTACACAAACAAATGACCTGATTATAATTTTTAATAACCTAAGATATTGAATATTATATTGCATAAAAAATATAAATATACAGATTAGAGGAAAGAAAACATGTATTTTTATTACATTATTATGCTTATTTTGAGAAAACACACTATAAACAGTCCTTAGCTTTAAAATGTCAAAAAAAGTATAACCATGCTTAAGGAAAACAAGCTTTTGTATCAGACATAAGTGATAATTAAAGAGAAATTTTGGAATGAAATACATGAAAAACAAAAAAACCCCTCATATTCATCATGAGTATGTTCTGGATGCTAACCAAGTTATTTTTATAAATATTATTGTTATTATTATTATTATAAAATGCCTGTATAGCGATAAATCATATCTTGTTTATGAAGTATAAAGAATTTTCAAGAAAAGGAACAATATACTGAACAACTATATGCTTTACCTAAAAAGTGAATAATTTTTAATGATTTTAACCACACATAGATCTACATCATTTCAAAAAGCAAATTAGAAATTAAAAAGACAAATATTTGCATGAGATTTCAACAATACAAAGCACAGTGAAAAATAAATTTTTCTCATCCAGTACAAAATTAATAATTTTACTCCCTCATTATCAAAAATTTCTAATATTCCTCTTAGTCATTAATTCGACCATTTATGAAAATAAATATTGTGTATGAAAAACATAAAGATACTAACTAGCATATTTGGTTGTGATGGCTTTGATTGTGCTGGGGGAAATGCATCATCAGCTGTTCTTAGTTCTGGGCGTAAAACCTATATTATAAATTTTAAAAAAATTGTAAATTATATAATACCATACTGGTCATATGTTACTTTTGAAATTTCACAGTTTCAAACAAGTGATTATTTAGAATGAAACTATATTCACAGGTTTACATAGGAATACATAACACTTAAAAATTAAATTTATACACAATTAATCCTTTCAAGATGAGCATCTCATATAGGCATTGCTGAAAAGTCAATCCAGTTAAGTCAATTTTTGATATTTTTTCATTTTTATAAACTTAAATCAAATAAACAATTTTACTTTTAGTTATTATAATAGACCTCTGGTTGCAGTGCCCTGCTCTTGGGGAACCCCCAAGAACTGCTCTAAAGGTAAGTTCATTCATTCATTCATTTAGTCATTAAAGAGTTTATTTGTTGCTTGCCACAATGATTATTATTGTTGCTTACCATTAACATTGTTAGTAAAATAAGTGGATGTATACTCTTAGGACAAAAAAGACGCACTAAGGAGTTATCCAAATAGGACAAAAATTGGTAATGTGATGTACATGTATAAAAACAAATAGTTACAAATTTGAGAAAAATTGGATGATTTATTCAAAAACTCAATAACGCATTTGTCCACCTATGGCCCTTATGCAAGCAGTTATTCTGCTTGGCATTGATTGATAGAGATGGCAGATGTCCTCCTGAGGGATATTGTGCCATACAGTCAGGAACTACAAGTGATCCACCATCCAGATCTACAACAATCACATCTAACTGAAATAAATGCCAAAATACACAAATTAATTTAATAGATACTCTGCAATGAGAAAAGCTATCAGAGTTAATAAGAAATTCTTAGTAGGAAAAATAATAATTTGCTTTTACTCATTAAAATATAATCATATGAAACTCTATGCTCCCCCCCCCCAAAAAAAAAATAAATAAATAAAAATGATCATTCAGATTTGTAATTGTAAAATGAAAAATTTCTACTATCCTAATCTAAATCTCTACCACCTCAGGTTGAATTTTGATACCGAAACTTCTAAAAAAAAATCAATTAAAACTGAAGATGCTCTTTGAGAAAACTACAACAAAATATATCCATTCTGCAATATACTTATTTTATTAAAACACAAATAAAACTGACAAAGTCAGAAATTTTGAGATATATCACTGAGTATGCTCACTTTTTATAGAGATAATTATCAAGATACCGTGAATAAGACATTTCTGGTCATAAAGTTAGCAGCAGTAAGACATGGAAATTGACAAACTTAATTTTACTTTAAAGTAAAATGAAGCAAAGCATTATGAAAAATCTTCAAACCCATTTACGAAAAACAACACTTTTGGGGCCAACCAGTGTTATTTGTATGCAAACAATATCACTATCACATAACATGATTTATACAGAGAATTTCAGGTGTGGTTAAAATTTAAAATTGCTATTGCCAGTTTTTCAAAACACAAGTGCCAGACAGGGGACCTATTATTGAACCCCTTGACATATATATAAAACAGAATATGATGTGTCCAAAAAGTACTATTTGATTTTGTTTAACAGAACAGTTAAGTGCCAGCTGAGAAAGAGAACTTTTTTTTTTTTTTAATTTAAATTGTAATGTAAATGATTGATTGTAATGTAATTTAATTGATTCAAACATCGACATTTCTGTTAATTACAATATTTGAGTCTATCAGACTCAAACATTGCTTAACATGGCATTTGCCTTGCAAGGTAACTGCTTTCAATGGACTTTCTGATTTACTGATTTGTGGGAGGCAATTATTAGTATTGTTGAGAATACTGGAAGGTCAAGAATCTTGGCCATTTTAAACTAAGTAGAATTAATGCAGAAGCAAAGGAATATAGTAATTTTATAATACACTGCATGGTGTCTGCTAAAAACAGCTCTTGACAAGTTACATTTGTTAAAATCTAAAGTTGTACATAAAATGAATGACAACTCCAACTCATTATATGTCAAGGGGTTAAACCATAGACTTTACTTTCATACAACAAAGGAAAAATTGGTTAAAAATTGGTACTACCTGAAAATCACCTGTTATTTGGTAGAATATGTAATAAAAATCAATTAAAATTTACTTTTTAAAAAACTTGGAAAGCGAATGCATGTATACAGTACTATACACTCTCTTAGAGGTTCAATAATAATCATAACCATCTACTCATATCAGTTAAAGTAATTCAAAAAGACTGCAGTTACATTAATAGCAGTAATGTGATTTCTACTCATTTGGGTCCCCCAAAAACATGCTTTACTTATTTGGACATTAGAACTGCAATATGGCTTATGTAGTATAAATTGGAGGTGAATAGAGGAAATGTATAAAATAATTCCATAATAGAATAAGCAGAAATATGGAAAATAGTAACCAATTTGACAAGTACAGATATTTTATTGCCTTTAGGATAAAAAAATTTACTGCATAATTTTTAACTACACTGGTGAGAATATTATTAAAGATTGTAAATGAAAATCATTGCAGATACAATTAAAAATACATATAATATTAAAAAAGCATACCAAGTCAAGGACTTCATTTTTTAAAGAAGAATGAACACCCATTATAAAAGGAGTTGGTGTGCTCAGAACTTCGATTAAAGCTGCTGGCAATAAAGGTATATATACATGACTAGAAAGAAAATAAAAAAGTGAAATCAGGTAATAGTTAGAACTGTGTAACATACTTGTCTAACTTTAAAACTTGATTATGGTTTACTGCTTTAGATATTAAATTAAAATAAGCAAGTATTTTTCCTTTTTAATTACAGACTATAAATGTTTAATGTTTCATTATAATTTAATAAATCACTAAACTTTTAATCTAGATTTATAGACAATTTAAAAAGATATCTATTCAAAACTGTTAGATCTATTTGGGTTTGGTTTGGAGTGCTATGGTCTACTATTTTGCTACATGAGGGCTAATAAGACCGAGACCTATTGCTGAAAGCTTTTCAAAATTACTACAAACATACATATCAGGAGAGTGATTTGAACTCACAAACTCTGGTACTGAAAAGTCATATTTTGATGCCTGTATGGCTTTATTAATAGTTAGAATATAGCTATTTACAACTAATTGCAATATTTTAACTATATTACAACTTAAGTTAACAGTCTAGTATAAATATAATAAAACATTCTCAGATCTCTTTGCAATAGAATACATTATAAAAAAACAAATTTGACACTAACACTTTGGTGCTACATTCATTTAGCATCAAAGTATTAGTATCAAATTTGTTTTTCTAGATTATTTGTGTTCTATATTATTAAGTTAGATAAGTTATAATTAGAGTATTAAAATGACATTATACAAACACATAACTATTTCTGATTAAAGATTCAATTCCTAGATCATATTTTTACTGGACATCTCTATGCTGATAAATATTTTTTATAGAGAAGTGCTAAAGAGTAGATTATATGGGGGAAGTCAATCCTTTCAAGATAGTTTGCTCACCTTTCCTTTCAGGATAGTAGTGAGTGTTACATTCAAGGCAATGTACTTTCACGAGAGTAGCCACAGACACACATAGGGCAGCAGATCAGAACAAGGGTATTATATTTGAGACATTAGTGACTTTTTTTTTTTTTGTCTATAATGTTTATCACTTCTAGATGGCTTTTCATGTCAAAAATTGTTGAAGCTATCTGTATTTTAGGGTGTTGACCTTGAATCTTTAAAAAAAAATTTTTTTTAGTACAGCCTTTGCAAATTGGAAGGATGATTAATGCAAATAAACTAAGGCAGTTCTTTAATTATATCCCATTAGATAAACAATCACATTTTGATATTTTCTCAATTTTTTTTTATTAGTTTCAGATACATGGAATTTTTGAAGGGGGAAAATGAGACAAAATGACCAGAAGACAAATAACAGCAAAAAGTACCACCCTTACTTCCAAGATTTACTGGTTGAGAATTCTGTGCTTTAAATGAAAATGAAAAATGATGTAAGAAATCTAAAAGAAGCATCAACAGATGCTGTACTATCTGAAAACTGCTGAAACCTGCAATATAGTACTTTGTGCATATTGCTGCACAAAATTTACCATGAACAGTCACATTACATGGGTTTTATTTTGTTGTAAATAAGTTGTAATGCCTATTTTTGAAAATACCTTTTACATTTTAAATTTTACTTAAAATATTTTAAATAAAACTTTTCATATGTATTTTAATGGTATTTTTTTAAAGTCAGTCAAAATATTAAATGTTTTATTTGTAATTTTAAAGGGAAACATAGGCAAAAACATCTAATCTTTTGATATATGAAATCTTAAGTAACTCAAGATATATGAAAAATAAAAATAATTAGTTGCGGTTTTTCTATGAATTATTTTTTTATCAAGTTAGGCTTAGGTATATGAAATTCTTTATCCTCTGCATTTAAAAGTTTTTTTTTTATTGTATGCTGGAGTGAGTGAGTGAATTAGGGAATAGAGCACAGTACTAAAAGGGTTAAAATGTTTCAACACTCCAAATTCTAAAATTATTATTTATAATATATCATTAATCTTGATGACAATAAAACTAAAAGTGCATAACAGAACCTCCATTTAGAAAGATGTATTCTGGTTTTTCAAAGAATTACAAAATATTTTCTCCTCTACTTGATTTAAAAGAAAAATTATTACAACATGCATTAAATTTTTTCTTAATTTTTATGTTCTAGTCTTATTTAGAACATAAATAATCATTTAAAATGTGGACAGTTAAGAAGGCAATTTTAGTATTACAAATCAACAAAATAGCATGTTGTAGTACCAAATTTATGCATACCTATATTTAAAGGGATACATCAAGGCAGTGACAGCGTGACAAGCATCTGTAAGGCGAGAATAACTACTGGAATGAAAAAGTATTTTATGCTCTGTCATGGCAGCACAAAACAATGTTACTACATTGTGTATGCCTAAAAGAGAAAAATGAAATTACAAAAACAAGCATCATCACATTTATTATTGTTTACTTTAGGAAAGTTTAAGTTATCTCTTATTACAGTAATAAAATATTATATTAAATTAGTCAGGAAAATATGCTTACAGAGACAATAGCATGGCAATTAAAATGCTATATTTCATTATAGTTTGTACTTAAAATAAAGCCTCATATTGAAACTTTTAATTTTAATACTAAAATGGAGAAAGTTAATAATAGGAAAGCAATAAATATTTACAAATATTAAACAAATATTCCATTTACAGATATAAAACAAATATCTGTCTCAAATGTTTAATGTTATGGTAGCAGAATTTTTTTTTTTTTTTTTTTAAAGAATTCTGTCAGAAGTTTTTGTATTTAAAGGTAAAACACACATTTAACAACCTTAAAAATAAACATAAATAGTAAACTTTTAAGAATAATTTAAATCACAAGGCTAAAAAAAAAACCCCAAATATCTGTAAAATAAATATATATATATCTGTACCTAACTCCTCAAAAAGCTGAAATACTGTAGTACCAGTAACAGGAAGAGTTGAACTTAGAGGTGGCTGAAGAGCTTGTCTATCTCCAGCCCCAATAGAAAACCTCACTTGTGGTCCACCTACACAAAAACAAACAAAAAAATAATTAAAAAACTTAAATAAAACTTTTTTTTAAATAAATTCATTATTTTACCCTGTAAGATTTCATTAATGAGCACAAGTTCAAAATTTAATCAAACATAATATGCATATAAATTCTTTGAAATTTGAAGAACAAAACTAAAGAAATTTCATATCTTCTAAAGACTAAAAATAATAATACACTGAACTTAAATCTCAGTGAAGGTACTATTTTTAAAATGATCCAGAAACTAAAACTAGCTAAATTATTTAATTATAACTATTATAATTATATATATTATACTTTATATATTATTAATTATAACTAGCTAATTATTTTTCGAGGGATTATTTGGTTTGAATTTTGCACAATTTTAAAACTTTTTTTGTACCTTCTTTACATAATAATTATACAGGAATATTTTTTACTCATAATCTGGAATTTCCTGTATTTTATTCTAAGAAAAGAAAAATGATTTTTTTTCATTTCGAGGTCTCTCTGAATTATTTTATACGAAGAATCTGAGTATTTGTCATAAACTGCTGCTGCATAAATATTTCAAAATATGGAAATTAGAACAATTAACCATAAACTATTCTAGTCTGTGCACACACATAAAGGAAAAGAATGATTATCCGACTTTAAGTTTAGCATTTACCACTGATCCTAACGAGAAAATTCATTAACTTTTACAAAATGAAAGTTCTACTTCTAAAGATGATTTTAAATTGCTAGAAAAAAAATGTTTTAATTTAAAATTTGTAAAATTGTCCATACAAATCCAGCAAAATGCCACATTTTTCAAAGTCTGCAATTTTTTTTTCAACTTATGTTAGTGAATTTATGTTATATACACCAAACTAGCTTGCAACCTGATTTTAAAATGTATAATGGCAAAAGAATTGTATGTGAACATACATCATAGTAAGCTTGTGTTACAACCAAGACCTGGATTACACAGCAACATTATAGTAAACAAATTAGCATAGCATCTAATTTATTTCTTATTGTTGCTATAGCAAGTATTGTATATTTCCCAATATAAGACAATCCATATATAATGTGTATGATTTTCCTTCAAAAATTTACCCAAAGTTCAAAACCTGTATATAAGCCGAAGTGGGAAAAAAATTTCTAAAACATTTAAATATATCACCAAGAAGCCAAAAATATCGCCAAGCAAGTAAAGTGATGGAAATATTTTTTAATCAAGTTGTTTGTTCTAAATTAGAAAGCTAGACCAACAATTCTCAAATCTTTTTTGCCACAGCATAAAATTTAAATACTATGGAAGTAGAGGATTGGTTGCACCTCAAGATAAACTCAAGGATATATCTCAGCACATTTTGAAAGTAGTGAGAAAAAACAACTTACATTTAAAATTTTAATTAACTTTATGTGTCTCACTTAATTTCAGATTTTACACTAACTTATCCAGATTACTGCTGTGAAGAACAGTTTGTTATCATGGTCCTATACCATGCGGCTAATCATTATTTTTACTTACACACTAATGACAAGTTTCAATTCTGGCAACTCTACATAAAGATAACGTTTTCTTAAATTTAAGAAGTATAAGCTTAGAAGAAGAAGAAAAGGGGAAAATATTATGTTTAGCAATTCACTGATTGTTTCCAGATTACAAAGAACTGTGTTTATTAAAAGATTAGCCGATCCACTACCATTATAGCACTGTTGGAGCAATTATGTCACAGATAAAAGTCATTTTAAATTACTTTTTCCCTTTTTATGTTTTCTCAATTCAAAATTTTTACAAGCTTTATTTACTTTTCACTGTTATGCATTTTCTTTTAAATCATTTAGTTAATTTGCACCAATTTTGTGACTTTTTGTCGCCAACGGCAAAAAAGTCGCCAAAAAACACATGTATTATATCTGTTCCATGGACCCGTATAAAAGCTGACCCTCCTCCTCCCAATTTAAGTCTTTAAAAAGTCCCAAAAATTCTCGGCTTATACACAGAAATATACAGTATATCATTAACTATTAACAGCTAGACTGAATAAGCAACAAAGTGTTAATTATTAGCAAAGAGACATCTACACATGCTTATATATTTTTTTTATAAAATTATCTTTGATATGATGCAAATTTAAGTACATTATGAAAAATTCACTGATAAATTGAACTTTAACACAAAATGGAACTACATACCAGGAAGGGGCACTTGAACACAGCCTAAAATGTTTCCAATCAGTGTTTCAATCTGTACAGCAATATTATCTATATACACAGTATAAATTATACCTAGACAGTTCTAAAAGAGAAAAATAAAATCAGCTTACATATGCTTGAAAAATAATATAACTTTTAAAGCAAAAAAAGATAGAGATGCATAAAGTCCAGAAAGAAACAAAAAAACTATTTCATTTTAAAAACTATTTCATTTAATACATTATAGCAAGGTGAACCACAGGTTATATGTGGTCTGCCCTGTACAAATTTTTAATCTGCAATGAAATTCCAAAAATTTGTAATTGAATATGACATTTATTATAATAAATATAATACTATTAGACTATTGTGTCCATTAAAGGTGACTGGGGTATGTAAAGTATGTTCATGGTCACAATGTCCTTCAAGTTCTCAATCAATACCTCTGGGGGTCGCAGGCCAAGCTTATGGGTCTTCTGCTTCAACATTACGAGGACACACTTGAGCAAGAAGTCGTACTTTCCCCCTTGAGGTGGTCGTTAAAATGAAAGGCACACCCCTTTGCCTTAATACGAGTATCATATGGCTCAATCATGCTTGGTTTAACCAAGTGGCACAAGACAATAACAATACTATTAGATTGATTTACTGATTATTACTGTTATAACTATTGACATATAACTAGAAATGATTATCCATTCTATTGTTAGCCAAATGATGGCCAAATGGTAGGGCCCTGATCTTCAGTATCTGAGTTTGTTGGTTCAAATCCCACTTTGACATGGGTGTACATAACTGTTCAGAATCAGCTTTAAGCAGTAGTTCCAGTCTCATTAGCCTCATGTTGCAAAAAAGTAGACCATAGCTCTCCAAACCAAATCCTTATATTCAGGGGCATAATTTAGGCATTTCAACTGAAGGCAAAAGTCGAATAAGAAAATCAAAATATGAATAAAACCTGAAATTGGAGGGGCAAAACAGCAAATTTGCTCCTTCTCTTCAAATTCTGGGGGGGGGGGGATTTGACTCCCTTTGTCTCTCCCCCACAAAGTCTTTATGGACCTGTACTACATTTTTAAAATCACTTTTCTAATACAGAAAAGGTGTATTATAATAATATTGACACATTATATAGTAAATGGTACTTTACAATGATTAGATAAACACAATCTTTTAGTGGTTAGCCTATATAATTACCCAAAACAAAATTTAATATATTTTAAAAATAAGAATTAAAATTTAGATTTACTTAGAATTAAATCTTACCCGAAATGCAGAAAAGTAATCAAGCCTAGACACCAGTACTAAACATTTCGGAGCATACATAATGGAATGATGTTGTACCAAACCCCCAGAGGGCTCCACTGCCTCTTCTTCACCTTCTTCATCTGGGGGTTTACTAGGGGTGATAGCAACAGGCTCATTGAATGATAAGCATGCACAATAATGTCGATTCGCATCAATGTCTGTAAGAACAGACACGAAAAATGTGGGTTGCTGGCGAGCATTTGACAGATTCCATCCCTGGGGTTGGCAAAACTGCAAAAATATGATTAATAAGTTATATAATGATTATCTAACATCTAATAAATATACTGGCCAAATTTATAGATTACGTACCATACACAAGATTTAGTACTACAGTCAGTACTGGCTATATGGTCAGTTTTCTAAAGTCCTGTCTAGCTTAATAGGAAACATGTGTTAAAGTGCACTGCTTATACAGTCATTTTATTTTTCTTGTTACCAGTTATATGGTCAGCTTCATGTTTTCAACAAGTTTCCAATTTTTTTTTTAATTAAGTCAGTGCAAAATCGGAGAGGACCTGAATTCAAGCCTTTATTTCCCTCCCTTTCTTGTTTGTCTCTCAGTTCTCTAGCCCCCTAAGAAGAAGTGGACATCTGTCTGTTTATTGGTTGAAGTTATCTCTCCCTACTTAAGTTGAAATTGAGACAAAAGAAGTAAAGGAAAATTTTGTTGCATTTGGATCAGATGTCATGAATAAGAACATTCATTTTTTAGTTATGACTTTGAAAAGAAAGAATTTATCATTTCCTGCCAAAAATGAAATGATTGAATAGTTAAAAAAATCTAATCTTTTAAAGGTTTTTTTCGCCGAAGCAAATTCGATTACCCGGACAACATTAAACAACATTTTAGCTGCCAAACTTTGGTCCTCAAGTGTTGAAATCGGTGATCAAGAAAGAAAACGTAAGCGCTTGTCACCTTACGGGAATGAGGATAAGGCTCTTCTGTCATGGATTAAAAATGCATGGTATATGTACAATAAGGTTGTATTGTCCCGCATATATGGTCTGATTTTTCTGGACTGCTGAGCTGACCTTATAACGGATACAGACTGTATAAGTATGCTCAGAACCATATTTATCAAGACTTTAAAAAAAACCAAGACAACATATATAAAACTTGCTATTATTAAAACTCTACATCACTCAAGAAAAAATTATTTTTCAGTTTCCAAAAAATTTAATTTTTAAAGGAATTTTCTAAAATTTATTTTAAATATATGAACATTTATATGAAAGTTTTGGCTATTTTCAAAAAATGATTAAAAGAAATTAATGGAATCACTGGTTAAAATATATATATATATTAGAATACTAATTCTTAATCTTACAATTGATAGTTATTTGTAAAATTCTTTATTTTTGATTTTTTAATAAATAAGCTCTTACATAATATCTTTCAATAAAATTAAAATTCAAAGCCTTAAAAAATCTAATTTGATGATTATATGAAGTGTGGATGGAGTGCATCCATCAAGTAAAGAGACACTTGTTCGGAGCTAACTGATTTTATTGACAAACATAACAAATATATATTTACAAAAACGTTAATTAAAATAGTGGTAGATACAAATGAAATTTCTTTCCTTACTGTTGTAAGATAGTGAAACAGAAATAGTGATAGAAATGTGTCGCCACAGAAGTATAGTTGTAATTTATTGATAATATATAAAACCCTTCATATAATTTTCCTTTTTCACTAAGAGATATGATTAAAATTCAACTATATAAAATAAAGCATACCAACTCTATTCCATCAATAAATGGAGTGTCTTCCCAATCCTTTTCAGGGAATCTCTGTAAAACTTTACCAGAACTTAATCCACTTCCTAAAAATTATATTAAAAAAATATTTAAATGGACCTATGAGAAAGGAATAACAAAATCAAACTATTAATTAAAGTTATGCACAGATACGGTAGAACTTTTGAACTTGAATATGGAAACCTTACATGTTTAAGTATAAATAAATGTATAATTATACTATGCATAAAATCATTAAATCACCCAGAACGTTTTATTAGTTGAATGTTAGACTAACCAATGTCTTCAATAAAACTAAGGAAAGAAATCATTATACCAATGGCTTAACTAGATCTTTAATTGCTTCTATATTTGAAATGAAGGTTATGTGTGAGAATCTGTTTAATTATAAGAGTGAAAATACAGTAAGTAAAATCATACAAAACTATTATTCATCTTAATATAAAGTTTACAATAATTTAATTAAATGTATAGAATATATTTTAAATAAGTCTGCTTTGTACTTCAATTAAATAATAATTAACCTAAATTAAATAAAACGATAAAAACAAAGTACTTAACTTTGCTACTTTTAGCATTTAAAGATCTAATCTAAACAGAAATCATCTACAAGTTTCATTTTTAAAGTGATAATATCCTGGTGTACATAAAACTAACTTCAAATGTTGAAAAACAGCATGCCTGAACATCCAGTTATTTCACTGATAGGGAAAACACCTTTTCATATAGTTAATGCATATGAGTCACTAGTTATGATAAACCACCTGATGATATTGTGATTCAGATGTAAGCAAAACAAAATTTTACGAATGTATTTAAAGGGACGTATTTCGTTAGTATTAAAACAAAATGATCGCAGGAATAAAACATAATTTTTTTTATCTTTATATTAATAGATATCAGTTTACGAAATGAAGATTTGTAATCAAGAAAAAGTGTTTTTTTATACATGATGTGCTTTAATGAAAGCATACAAGATGCGACAAAATAATGTGTCAAATGTAAACAATACCGGCAAGAAATTGATTTCATGCTTATGAAGATTATATGAGCGTGGTGCTTTTATTTATTTATTATTTGGAAGGATAACCAACTCGGTCTGTCGAAACTTCGTCAACAAATAAACACATTTTAAACAGAAAACATACAGACACTGAAGTAGAAAATATATATATTAGAACGACTTACGTTCTTTATCGTGGTCGAAGCCGACTACAACAAAGTAGTCAGCTAGGCGTGACATTCTTCCCACGCAAAACACAAATATATAGTTCGCAACATATCATCATGAAACCTCCATTTTTACGTGAATCACTACTTCATTTGACATCTGACTCCGATCAGACATGAGGAGAGATCATATTATGTTACTGAAATTCCAGCCCCTCCTATCTCGCAGAAGCTGAAATTTTAAGTGGCCTGAAGATGGCGCACTTAGATTACAAGGACCTATTAGGAAAATAATGGCAAACGTACGGAAAATAGAGAAACCAATAATTATGTTAGATCTCTGTAGGAAGAAAAGCTTTCGATTATGTCATAAAATGTTTCAAGCAAAACTATGCTCTTTTATTATTAATTTCCGTATAACACATAAAAATCCCATTATTACAGCTGTCTGTGGCAACACATCATCTGGATGTTTCGAAATCGCATGCAAGAAACATTTTCAAAATAGTTTTATTCATTATATTTTGTTAATTTAAACCATATTAAACTTATTAAGAAGCATCTGAGTATCTATTCTTCCACTTTAACATTCAAAATCAAATTAAATAATATTCTGTATCACCACGTGCTCTAAATATATCTAATGGATATATATTCCATATATCAAAACTGATAAATCTGAAGGCATTAGACGTCCATAAAAATTCTATAATACTGCCAATACTTTATTTGAAAGAGGTTATTAGGCCGAACGTCATAGATAAAAAATAATAAAATGATTTTTTAAGGGTTTTAAAAGCATAACTATGAAATTTATTCCACCGTCATATTCTCTAGATATTTCAGTAGCATAAACAAATGTCATTTAATCTATTAGTTTGCTTCAACAAATCTTTGACATTCCATTTGATACACACAAACGCACATACGCACACACATGTGCGTATGTGTGTATAAATTGATACAAATTGTGCATAAAATTCTAGGTAATTGCTTAAAACTGAATCATGATCAAACCTTCTGTTAGCAATAGAAATGTGAAGGGCGTCATCATATGTAAGTTGTCCTATGCAGATTGCACAAGTATAGGGCAGATACAACTTCCTTCATGTCTGTTATTTTGTCTATTATGCCCTTCAGATTTATTTTCTTATTCTTATGAATAGACGACCATTATTTCATCTTTTTACTTCAAAAGAAAGTCAAATTGTATAAATTGAGATACATCCTACTGCATAAAATAGCCCTCTGTGAGTACTTGTGATTTGTGCTTTTCTAGGTGATTAACATTGAAAATGTATTTACAAAATACATATAGGTGGATCAATTTAATCCAAATGGCGATGACCATGCCAACTTTTATCGTCCTTAACAACTTTTAATGTCCATATTATTCTAACATTCTTTAATGAATTTTAATGTCCATACTCTTAATAGAATAGACATTAATATTTGTTAAATTATTCAGATGTCTTTGAATGTCAATCTTATTTGAATGGAGTTAGGTGGGCATCTCCCCACACAACACACTTCAACCCTATTAGGTTGAAAGTTAGGATATCTGATCAGGATATTGAATGAAAACAATCCCATTCTTTTGTCAGATTTTCTTTTTTCAGTTCTCACAACGAGAATGGACCCATTGAAAAGCGATTACATTGGTAAAATAATACTGCATGCATTCCTAAATAATGTGCATAATTAGAGCCTAGGCTGAATCACATTAAAAAAAATGCTAAATTTTGATAATAATTGCCAAATACTAGTATTCTTTTCTCGAAATGTTTATTAATTTTATTGCTTTTAATTATATTTTTTGGTGTCTAAGGCCTATATATAAATATTAAAATTTTGTTTTGTATTAGTTTCCTCTCTTTTTTAACGGTAAACGTAAAATATTACCAGTTTTTCACCTAATTAAAAAAGAAAGAAATTTGACATGATTTGCGATTATTTTTGACTCTTTCAAATACTTTTTATGGAGGAATACATTGATTTTGTTTCGTTTGGTTGTTTGGGATATGCGCTGGATGCAGGAGGTAGGTTCCATCCCTGATCATCTAGATAGTCATCTTCAAACACAGGCATAGTGAGGTAAGATCTGAGACAGTGAGAGAATAAAAATGGGCTTGTTGCACTAAGTTAGGTTGTCATCCTATCAGAATAATAAGTATTTTCTTAGATATTTCACAATTTGTAGGGTACTATATATTTATTTACTAAGTTATCAAAAACTTACAACTATGTAGAAATTTTTTTTGGCCATTCTGATGGATAAAAAGTGCCTTCAGTATTTTCAAGGGTTAGATGCCGTAAAAGAACACAATATCTGTAAGCTAAGAGCTTTCCTTAGAGTTATGCTAACATTTACTTTAAATGTAGTTGGCAAAGACCTGTACTCAGCAAAAAGCAAGGGTTGGTGTCTAGTCAAAATCACAAGAAGCTCCAAAATCGACGAGTGTCGGACTATCTATGCAGCATTGAAGAATCTTGCCTAAGATCTCGATTTCTTCAGCTCTTCTCTTTTAGACTCTCGATCTCCTAGATTTCTCCTGGACTCATCCATCATTCACTTGCCAAAGAGATTTTCTATCCGAAAAAGTCGGCTAGTGATAAGTTTCTCTCCTTGTGGGATCAGTTCCATGAATAAATTTCTGAATGCATATTCAGTCGGGGAGCCATAAATTATATATTCACACACAGTCCAATCACATTAATCTGACCACCTGTCAAAATTCAGATTAACAACCTTTCTCAGAGAAGACCGCTGCGAGACGTGCAGGAAGAGAGTCAGATAGGTTCTTAAAGGTGTTCACTGCAATGTTTAGCCATTCCGACTCCAGTGCAGTGACCAGCTGCGCTATGTTACGCGCATAAGGAACCATGGTGTGAATAACTCGATCCCACAGATTCTCGATTAGATTAAATTCCCGGGAATTTGCTGGCCAAGGAGGAAGATAAACTTCCCCTTGTGTTCTTTGAACCATGCATGTACACTGTGGGCTTTATGACACGTCGCATTTTCCATCTGGCAGATGCCCTCATCTTGAGCAAACACAATTCTCATGTAGGGATAAATATGGTCTGCAAGAAGTAACCTCCTGCTCAATCGTGCTTGGTTTGACCAAGTGGCATAAGACAACAACAAGAATGGTATTCAAGGATAGATGCATACTTGTGATTATCCACCATGTCTTCCACAATGATGAGTAAACTCAGAAAATACCATGAAAGCATTTCCCAGACCATAATGATCTCTCCTCCGGTTTGAATCCATCCGTCAATTGTTGCAGGATGTTTGCTTTCAGACGTATCTCACCATATACGCCAACGTGCATCTGTCCTATAGAGCATAAAACGGGATTCATTGGATAAAGCCATTTGTCTCCACTTAGTGGAAGTCCAGTTGCGGTACTAACGTGCAAATTCCAGCCTTCGAACAGACGTATAGCCAATAAACAGCAGTAAGCAAAGATGCATTAAACAGGCGTCTGCCGAGGAAGCCTATCCTCAGCAACTTTCGCTAAACAGTCGTTGTGGAGACACTGTTGGTAGCTTCTTGGTTCATCTGGGCGATCAGGTGCTCAACGGTTGCAAGTATATTCACCCGAATGCATCTCTACAGCCGTCGTTCAAGTCTGCCATCTATGGCCCTTGGTGCACCACATTTGCCACTTAGCTGATTACACATTAATATTACTAGACAATATACATACATACATACATATATATATATATATATATATATATATATATATATATATATATATATAACGGTTTTTGGATGCCATCTTTCCTGATTGCATGAAACTAGCCTTACAGATATAAGAAAGGAATGACAATATGTAGACTGTATCGACCAAATAATACAAAAGATCTGTAATGGTTTTTAAATTTTAGGTTAAATTTTAAAATAAATTGTCATCAACTGCAAGTTATCTCTCATTTATACACTGTCTACCAATAAGTATTTAGACACCTGTGATAGAAAAGAAAAACTAACTTTATTCAAAATCAATAGTTGGTAGTCTCCACGAGAGGCAATTACAGCGTGAACCCTCCGGGGCATACTTTCCACAAGTCTTTGTATTACAGCTAGTGGTATTGTCTTCCACTCGGCTTGGAGTAGACATACAAGTTCCTTCACCGATTTTGGAGGGTAGTGCACCCCTTAATTCGGCGATGCAACTCGTCCCAGAGGTTCTCGATAGGGTTCAGGTCTGGGCTCTGGCCAGGTCAGTTCATTCGATGAACTCCATTGGCAGCATACCAAGCCTTGGTTAACCTCGAAACATGACAACTGGCCTTGTCGTCCTGAAAATATAGGGGTTCTACCCATAAAATTGCCACAACGTAGGAAGCACATTTACATCCAAAATTGTGTAGTAGGCATCGGCGTTGAGCTTACCATGAATGGGGACCAAGGGTCCCAGTCCATACCAGGAGAAACACCCCCAGACCATAATTCCACCTAGGCCGAACTTGACTGTTGGCACAATGCATTCTGGCAGGAGATGTTCTCCAGGCAGATGCCAGACCCAGACCCTGCCATTCGAACGGAAAAGGGTGAACATTGATTCGTCTCTCCAAAGAATCCGTTTCCACTGATCTACCACATTAACCGAGCAGCTGGACTTTGTGATCAAAGACTAATGGGCAGCAGCACGACCGTGAAAAACAATCAGATGTGCTTCCTTACGGAGGGTATTCATTGAAAAAATACACCCGGGTGCCTCTTGAAACTCCTAGCGGATGAGGGATGTGGTTCTTTCTAATTTCTCTGGACAGTACTCTTCGGTCTCTATCTCCCAGTTTCATTGGTCTGCCGACTCGGCACATTCCGACAATCCCCGCTCACCTTCCACTTCTTAATTACACAAATCACTGTCGATTTTGGGTACTTCAGATTGCTAGATATGTCCCTTAAGGATCGGCCACATTTGTGATACCCGATAATTATACCTTTCTCGAAATCAGAGAGCTCCGAACTGAGCGGCATATTGCATGCGACAAATGCCGGTGCTGTTTCCTACACGATGTATACCGGCGGAGGCCGTGACGTACCTCAGGACCGCAGATATCGTCATTTGCATAGGTGTCCAAATACTTATTGGTAGACAGTGTATCTTCTGGTTTCTGTTTTTACTCGAGTCTCTCAACAGTCCTGGTTCACTGCTTTGCACATGCTATGTTGTGTGATTCTTTTATTAACCTCTCCCACAACATAACACAGTACTAATGAATAGATCTGTTTGAAAATTTTCTTATTTGAATATATGCTATAGAATGAATTAAATTCTAACTAATGTCGTAAACAACTATTTAAAAAAATCTTTTGAAATTGACAATAAAGTCAAGTAAGTAGCATTTAATTTAACTTAAATTAAAAAAAACACTGAAAATAATAGAACATCTTACATATGTTAGTTCAATCTATAGATAACAAGCCGATATACAAATATTAAAAGTTTCAAAAATTTATATTCATTACGTTTTAAAAATCTTACGGATTGGGGTTGAAATTATAGTTTTTAGACAAAATATCCCTTAAAGGTAAACAAACTCAAGGAACAAATGTATTTTTATGATATAACCTACAAATCTGTCTATAATTCGTGTTCTAGAAGGAATTTTTTCAATGCGAAATTTTTATTAAGTTCAGGATTAATTACAGAAAAATAATACCTTATAATTTACTTTCTATTTTTTTAACGTTTCAAAGCCTGAGACCTCTTTAGTAAAATATGATCATTTTGTAGTTTAAACTAAAATAAAAATCAGAATAGTTAATCACTTTGCTATTTTATTTTCCACTGAAAATAGCCATCACTAATTTACGTTGTGCATCTTACCCCTTCTTATAACACTTTCATTCCAGATTCGTTTAAGGAAACTAGAACCATATATGAACATTGTACTCTCGCAACCAGATGTTGTTGTCTATCAGCCAATGACTGATGTATGAATAGATAAAGTGATATTTATATGAATGTAGAGCATATTTAAAAAAATAAAAATAAAAAAGCAGACAGAAGTTAAACCGCGGCACAAATATTTGACATTCGAAAGATAGAGTTACTTGAACACATCGATCAAATTTGAAAACGCGCAGATGATACTAAAGAAAAAAGGATTTGCCGTATTTGTCAAACATCCGGGGACAAAAATTTCTAATGCATTTTAACTTGTCTAGAATTTTTTTATTATCCATTTTTACTCTCATCGAGCGAATGTTTGTGTGTGTAAATACGTGCAGTTATATATGCATTCCCTTGAGCAGACTAAGAAACTCTTTAGAATGTATATGAATTTTTTTAATGATGTTTTGCAATTAAAAAATCTAAAGATGGAAAACAGAATTCGTCAAATATTAACAAAATTTTGGAAAACGGTGTAAATCTTGCCAACATAAATTGAGGTGTTTACAGCCAAGGTCCATGAAGCAAGTCTATCAAGTTCTTTTGGGAAAGGCCAAACGGTTCCGATAGGTAGGATGCTAGTCTTCGTTATGGGTGTTCGAGGGTTCGAATGCCACTGAATGTATGGATATTCTTTGCCATTCGGAATCGGCTCTAAGCAATGCGTCCCTGTCTCACCAGTCCTCTTGTAGCCAAAGCAAACTGTAGTTCTCCAACTAAACAATTTGGCAAAGTTTAGAGAAATTGAGTCTTAAAGAATCTGGATCATATTTAATTGCTGAAAAAAACTATTTGAAACATTTAATAATAGGATATTTTCTAACATATGTATGTAATGAGACGGACTTCTCTATGGGTGGTTGCAGTCATGGCCATAAAAATGATACCATTTCAGATAAAGACCTGTATTAAGATAACGTTGAAGGACGGGTTCCCACTTCATCATAGGGACAGGACAAACTGAAGGGTCAGCTAGCATGTAGTTATATGTACAAGACACGTAACACCTGGGTCAACATCTGTGGGAAAATATCTCTAGAAAAATCGTACATATAACTATATGCTAGCTGACCCTTCAGTTTGTCCTGTCCCTATGATGAAGTGGTAACCCGTCCTTCAACGTTATCTTAATAAAGGTCTTTAGCTGAAATGGTATCATTTTTATGGCCATGACTGTAACCACACATAGAGAAGTCCGTCTCATTACATGTATATATGTGAAATAACGAGTCATTAACCTTATTAACCAATTTCAATTTCTAAAAGAAAAAAATAGGCTTGGTTCAATTTGATTTCGAACCTCTTAATAATTCGTGTTTAAAAATACTCTTAACTAAAGCATAGAATTTTTATCCAGCATAATTACTTTTTTGTCTGTAGAGTATTTTAAATATGTTTCCCTTCTATACATGACATGTTTCTATGGTAACACTGTATGTGACATGTAATTTTAATCTCATAAAGAAGAGGTTTTCACATATGATTCTTCAATAAAGAAATCGCCGGAACTCTTGAAGTTATTCATTTTTTATGCTTCTCTTTTTAAAGAAGAATGAATACTTTAATTGTTAACATTTAAGGCAGGAATTTTTGACGTTTTTATACTTTAAAGCACATTTTAGTTTAAGCTGTTTGGGGCTCTTTGAATGTTAGTCGGATCCCCAGTGGTGAAAGATATTTGAGTTCTTAGTGGCGTGCTTCTTAAGTTGACGGGAATTATACATATACGAAAACTTTTTTATAGTAGAGTCAGGAATTAAATACAATAAAACTATTTACATGCCATTTCCTTAGTAATTAAAAAAGTTAAAGCAAAATTACAAAAACGAAAAATATAGGTAAGAAAAATTTCCGGGTTAAAGAATACTAATGAGGATGCGAGCACATTTATTTTTAAGGTAAATTTATTGGTGGATATAAAAATAAGATCTATAAGAATCAGGGCCGTAGCCAAAAATTTTATTCGGAGGGGGAGCAAGAGAAAATACATTGTTCTTTATGAGTAATACTTCAGTAAACCCACAGGTTTTCTTATGTATGTATACCGTTAATGAATATCATAATACGATGTGGTTTTAAATATCAAAATGATTAAAAAAAAAGGTATAATGAACAAATTTAAAGTCTAGAATAATTGTCGCAAGCTCGGCTGTTTTTGTTTTCCCGCCGGTGGCAACGCGAAAAAAAGAGTTGGAAAAAGAAAATAAAGGTTGTTGCTGATGTTGAAGTGTAGTTTGTGGTCGAATGTTTCATTCTTTTTTTAATACTAATTTGCTCTCCCAAAAAGCTATTTTTTTAGAGAATAGAACATAAGTAATGAAGTAACTACGCAATGAATTTAATAGTAAAATTAACAATGAAAAGGTATAAACTATATATTTTTTTCTAAATGCGCAACAGCCCCTAGGGGGCCAAGGCTTACGGTGCCAATCTCCGTTTGCGTGACCAAAGGCCCTGGGGTGCGAAGTTCCGGTTAGGTGGTCAATCTTACGCGGAACCCCCAGTGTTTAGTTCCCAAGCATGCTTGGTCCTCAATTTCTCTACCCACTGAAGGGATGAAAGGCTGAGTCAACCTTGCCCAGCCCGGGGATCGAACCTCGGACCTGTGTCGTGGGAGCACTATATAAACTATATTTGGTATTGAATTCTAATTTCTGAAACACAAGTATAACCAAATAAAAAAAAATAATTTTGAAAGAAAATCAACAAGCTTAAAATTTTTACTTGTGTATTATAAAATATACTCACCTTGACGATTTGCAAAAAAATTTCAAAACTTTTTCCGATATTCTGATAGGTTGCTAAGAGTGCTAGTCAATAGGCTTTTACTTATCGAATACAATTTGCACCTTCTTTTTAACTCAACTTCACTAAACACACTGTTGTTTATGCACAACTAGTCAGATGACATAACCACACACATGGTTAATTTTCTTTCTATGAAAGGTCTTTATAGAATTTCGGAGGGGGACCTGTCCCCTAAATCCCCCCCCCCGCTGCCTACGGCCTTGATAAGAATAATAGACATAATATATAAGAAAAATATTTAAAAACAGAATTTGAAGTTATAGATATATTTAATTGTATTCTTATGCAAAAAAATAATAATTAGTAAATAATACAAACAAAAATTTACGAACGCTTTGCTTTAAAATTCATTGGTATAAAAATTCTTTTAAAAACCGGGACGTATGACAAGCCTAGTTAAAATGATAAACATGATAAACAAATAATTTCTTCCAAACAAATAGGCATATATTTCTCTAGTTACTAAATATAAAAAATACCACATTATTGAAAATTAAATATTTTATCGTGATTCGTACGGTAGCATATGTAAAACAAGGTGCCTTGGGCCCATAGGGTTGCGGAACTTTGCTTTAGGGGGATGGTAATTCAAATTATGGATGGTTATTAAAACTAGATAATTAAATTTGGCAATTACAATTATGATGGATAATAAAATTAATAGAAAACGTTATTTTTTTTACAGAAATGTTTTTATAAATTACTATTAATTTAGAGTTATGAAATTCCCTATACATATAAATTAAGTATAAGTAAATTAATCACATTAAAGGATTCGATTACATTTTAAAATAATTTTATTTTTATAAAGTTTTTTGTTCATTTTAAAAATGCTCCTTGAGACTGAAATTTTTTATAGATTTCTACAAAATCTTTACCAAAAAACTTATACATTGAAGTAGTCTAATTTCATTTAGATTATGTAAACTTAATCTTAGGAAATCCGAATTTTCAATGAAATTTCTATGTCCACAATGAAAATATTTCCCGTGAATTAACTATTTAATATATCAACAAAATAATACCTATACATGCTTGAAATATATTTTTATAAAAATACTAGCAAGCTTGCCCGAGCTTCGCTACGGTGAACTTAATATATTACTTTTAAACAAAGATTTATTTTTCGTGAATAACTCTCTAAATTCGTCACAGTTCTGTTCGAGTCATTGGCATGTTTATATATTTCTATCATAAGCGTATTATAACATTATTCAGTTTTTATAATCGAATTTGTCTTATATTAAATTTGCTCAAACTTTTTTTATTGTAAAATATAAGCTTAACCCTAAATTGCATTACTGTATTACTACTGTACGTTGATTAGCAAAGTTAACAGATCTTGCCATATTACGTGATAGAGTATTAAGCACAGGTTTTGACAGCAACAGTGCTAATTTTGTTAGTAGTAATAAAT
This sequence comes from Pardosa pseudoannulata, assembly GCA_032207245.1. Taxonomy (NCBI): domain Eukaryota; kingdom Metazoa; phylum Arthropoda; class Arachnida; order Araneae; family Lycosidae; genus Pardosa; species Pardosa pseudoannulata. The sequence continues at coordinate 102,388,303 of CM063505.1, read as the reverse complement.
GTTTTCCAAAATTAAGGAAATTTATGACAAACCACATAGTTTTGTATGAAACAGAAACACACATTCATATCGACAACCATATGAATATGAAGATAACTATATAAAATGATAGGTTTTATTTGGCCATGAGAGTCACTGAAATTTGTACTTTTTGTACTTAGAATATTGTTGATATGCATTTCATTGTAACATAAAAATGAACCAAGAATTCAATTTAAAATTAGTTCTCATATAAAAATGCTATAATTTGCGTCACATAGAAATGAAAGTGAATCACTTTATATCTCAAATTTCAGTTCAAATCGAATAGATACTAAGCAGACGATTTTAAATAATATAAAATAAGAAATGAATAAATGAAATATTTAAATGAATGACGTCATAATGATAGAAAAATATCATTTTCGCCTATTTATTATGTGATGAATTGAACATTTTAATCTCCTGCTTTTAACCGTGGAAAACTGCGTTTAAAACAATTACTTGGGATGACGTCACATTGCTAGAAATATTGCTTCTTTCCCTTAGATATGATGCGATAAATTAAAAACTTAATCGTTTGCGTTTAACCGGGGAAAATAATGCTTGGAATAATGACATGAAATGCTCGAAAAAGGGGGAAGGAATGAATTTCGAACGTTGAAAATTTACAAAAACCTTCCCAGGGATATACCTAAACATTTCCCAAATTTTCACGGCGATTGGATGCATAGTTTTTGAGTCTATTGAGTACATACATACATACAGACAGACAGACAGACAGACAGACAGACAGACAGACACACACAAATTCATTTTTATATATATAGATTTCCCATAAATTAATTACTTAATATATCAACAAAATAATACCTATAAATGCTTGAAATATATTTTCATAAAAATATTTCCCATAAATTAACTATTTAATATATCAACAAAATAATACCTATAATTGTTTGAAGTATATTTTTATGAATATATTTCCTATAAATTAACTATTTAACATATCAACAAAATAATATCTATACTTATTTGAAAAATATTTTTATGAAAATATTTCCTATAAATTAACTATTTAATATATCAACAAAATAACACCTGTATATGTTTGAAATATATTTTTAAATAATAAGTCAAAAAAAATCAAACATTATTTAGCAAGAAAGATTTCTATTATCAATAAAGTATTTCAAAATATTTTATATTTAAAATAAGTTACCCATTTTTTTAAATGCGATTTTTTTATTTATACTGCTATATGCTTTCGATTTTGTATGCTTTGTAAATTATTTAAGGTAATAAATAATTTACAAAAACGCTTTCTAACGTCCACTGTCCCCTTAATGGCAGGAGCTGGTTATGACAATCTGGAGGTCAATTTGTAGGTCCTCTAACCCACTATTAAATGGAATGTATATAAAACAGTGCTAAGGAAACAGTAGTTTGACCCTTAATTACACAAGCTATACTTGCGTATATTATGCTTCAAATATTTTATTCAATATATATGCTAGCAGAAGTAACCAGCGTTGCCCGGGTAAAGATGGAGTTTGATATTTTATTTAAGTTATTATTTTTATTGTATATGAATGGTGCAAAAATTTCACAAAGGTCTAATACAACTGTAATTTTTTTACGTGCAAAAGAAACATTATTTTTAATGAAAAGCGTGTACACAATGTTTTACGTTTATCTGTCCGGACAGTAAACAAACAAAGCTGTAATTTTGAAGTCTTACTCTCAACTCACTATTGAGTTGGTGGTGATTAGGCGATCTCTGAACTAAGGTGTAGCTTGAAAGCCAATTACTGCAGTAAATTTAATTTGAATGTATCAGGCACTAAATTTAGAAAATTCAGGTTATTTAAACGGTAATGTAATGATATATATATAAAAAAAAGACAAGTTTTCAAAACACTCCGTAAATGCATTAAAATATATCCTAAACATATTTTTGAAAATGATATAAAAGTGGAAGTTCCTTTAAAGTAAGATATCTTCAAAATTTAGGTTCTACTTATAGCAATAATTATAACAATTATTTTGTCTCTGAAGTAAACATTTTTATGATGAATGTACAACAGTAAATTCTAAAAACACCTACTTTGCCAGAAAGTTAAAAAAAAAAAAAGCTCAACTAGTAAAAACATAAGATTTGTTTGTCTTAATTTCTGGTTTGGGCCCATTTTGGAGAGCCTTGTTTTGAATACTTGCAAAACTGGGGAAAGGTATTTATAATAATTCCTTGTTGAAAGATACTGCTCTAAAGGTCTAAAGAAATCAATAATAATAACTAGAACATATCTACTGCTCAAATATTGCACTGTCGATTTTGTGCAAAAAATCTTAATACTACAATTAGGTACAGTATTACTTTAAAGTATGTTTATTTATTTAAGAATATGTTATATTCCTTTAGTATTCATGAAACTTTAAAGTTTGGTTGAAAGCTCATGAACTGTATTTTTAATCTATCACGATTTTGTCATTTTGTCACACTTTCATTGAATAAAATTCATTGAAAAAGTACACTACCACCGTGTTTGATACTGGAATAAGTCATTGGTGATGAATTTTTTTTTTCTTTGTTTGTTTGCGTTTGTCTCATAAGCATACGACATATTTTGACAAATGTAATTAATTTAAGTAACCAAATAACTTCCCCTTTTTATCGAAGAAATAATTTAAATGTTCTTTGAAATAAGTCTTTCAAGAAGAATTACTTTAATAATCAAAAGATGATTAAGCGAGAGAAATAAAATAAGACAAATGTAGGCGATAATGGAATAAAATACATTTTTCAAAAATGCAGAATTGCTTTTTTCATTGAAAACAAATAGAGAATTAGATAAGGAATCGAAGTAAATCTACCATGAAAACGTCTTGAGAAGCATGAATGGAGAACTGCAGAGTGTGAGAAATTCGGGTTCTTTCCATTCCTGATGCAAAAGCAAAGAAAACTTACAGAAAGAGAGTACTGTCATCTTAAATTTAATATTGATAAAGTGATAGCGATCTTGAGTTATTACACAATATTTTTATTTAAAATAAAGAAATGATAATTATAAGTTATGTAAACATGGAAATAATGCTTTTAAAACTTTTTGTATGATCTCTAATTCTAGTATCTATTTTTTTCTGTCTGTTATTCAAGAAGTTTATCAAACTAATTTCATTTTACTAAATTTGAGCAAAATCTCGGCTACTAACATTCAAAGTAATTATCCAACCATTTTTTATCCGTAGTTTTTCGAATTTCTCCTCTGAGTTCTACAGACTTTCGAAGAACGATTTTTTTTTTATCTTTGATAGCAGAACTTGTTTTTGAAACCGATTAGAAAGTTGTTTTGACCGTTTCCACTTCATGCATTTCGTTGAGAGATAGACAGATTTACTTTCATGACGTGGCTAACGTACAAAAACCCTCGTTATGACGACATAGGGGATAGAGGCTTATGTTATTGAAATGAAACTAACAAATAAATATGTAATAAGCTTTAATTCATGGACAACCGATGGGAGTAAATACTTTATCTTGTTATAGTACTTTAAATTATATTTATGTCAGTTGTTGTCAACCGGTGAGTCATTATAGCTGTTAAAGGAGGCAGCAAGTTTTAAATTTAAAAAAACTTTAAATATCGGCATTTTATTTATGGGTGAAAACTCTCTCTAAAGAAAATGCTGCATCAGTACGAAGCCCATTTCACGTACTTTAGGAGCCGCGGTAGCTCAGTCAGTACAGGCATCGATCTCGTAACTGAAAGGTTGCAGATTCGGGGCTAGAATTGGCCTAAGATCCGCCGTGTTCGTTAAAGGTGACTGAGGAACGTAACACATGTTAGTGGTTACAATGTCCTTCAAGTTCTGAAACGATACCTCTGGGGGTGGAAGGCCAAGCCTGAGGGTCTTCTGCTTGGTCCCTGCTTCAAAATTACGAGGATCCAGAGGGGGTAATGTTACTCGAGTCCGTAGCATACCTTAAGCTACATGTGCTCCTCGGGTGTTGCTAAATGGGTAACAGCTTTACAGCCTTGTATAGGCGTGATAATGTCTGTATAGCCTGCTGCATTTCATGTACCTTTGAATATTATCGACATTACCAATGAAATACAAGAAGATTTATTAAAACTGCGAAACGACCTTTAAGTGCGTGGTATATTTAAAGAAAAATCGGTATTTTGAATTTTGGGGTGTTATGGGCCATTTGCATATTAAAGCTTCTATGCATTTTCGAATATTAGTGCCCTGTTGTTTTTAATTACATCTGCGAAAGTAAATTTCTAACTCTTTATAGAACAAGACAAAAGCCAGGAATAGACTGGATGTTCAACATGATATGACATGAACTCATCCAAGAATTATAACACTTTTTAAGCAGATACAAGTTCAATAATCCCGCTAACCATTAATCTTAAAACTCAATAAAAAAATATCATTCTTTTTATTGGGTATCAAAACATATTTTTCAAATCTATTATTTTTCATGTTATTGATCAATTATGGTGGAAATAAGGTCTTGAATATTTTGAAAAAATATATAAATGGGATCGCGATTCAAAAAGAGAAAGAAAAGGTTGGGAACCATTGGTTTATACCGCTTTCATTTTTTAAATCTAAATGGGATTTTATAGGTTCTTTTATATTTTCTTCTATTATTTTCTTTTAAGTAATTTCGTGGGATAAATAAAGTTCCCGATTCATGAATGTCATTATTAAAAATATACTTTTCATCTACAAAAGCTATTAGTATCTCCAGAACATCTTCCCACGACAACAAAAATAGTAATGATTAATAGTACCATGATTAGGATAGCTACCCAAGCTTGAAGGGATGAGAATAAATAGTATCTCACTTGCAGTATGTAGAAGAGCAGACGCGTTTTTTAAAATATGAATCCTGCTTACAAAATAGTATAAATCCTCTTATGGATTAAAAACATTCTTCTGAGCTTCATTTTTTTTACTTTTTTTTTGTTGAATTTTATCACTAAATAAATAAATTTGCAAAAAGAAAAATTCCTTAAAACTCAAAATTTCTTCCAAATTGAATCCTACTCATTTTAGTTCATTATTTTCTGGTAACCTTCTGTTAGAAGGTATCACTTCTAATTGACAGTAAAATACGCTACATATATAATTAAAAGATTACAAGGTACAGAACATACAGCTTAATGCAAATCAGGTAAAGCAGGGATGTCCAAACAACAGGTCCACTCGAACATAACCTTGCCCTGAAAAAGAGGAATATTGACAACATTCTCGAGCTAAAACTTTAGAAAGCATGGAGTGGGGAGGGGTTTTCAGCTTGATTTCTCCGTACCAATTCAACACTAAAAAAGTTCTTGAAAGGGCACAGATTGAAAATAAGAAAAAATAAATGAATGATAAATAATGCTTGAGAGTGTCTTGGTTTCCTCTGGTCCAGGAGGTCAAAGGTTGAACCTTAAAGCGGAAGACTTTACTTATGTTAATTTAATTTGCTCAGACAAATACACAACTAGGTTTAAGACACTTGAAATGATCTTCGGTTAGGCAACATAAGAACATGTAATGCTCTGAGTTACCTAGCTGTTCATGAACACATAATTCGGAGTTTACTATGAGGCTAAAATGCTTTCGGTAATCAGAGAAAGGACCCATTCAGCAATCAGCATCTGTTTGAGTTGTTGGGTGTTCTCCGGAGGATGTAAGCGTGCTGCAATGCGTCTCCCCAAAGCATCCAACACATGTTCGATGGGGTTTAAATCAGGGGAGTACGCTGGCCAATCCTTTCTAATGATATCTTTACTTTCCAGTAGCTCCTCAACAGCAAGAGTCCTATGTGGCTGTGCATTGTCTGCATTACTCTGCCAGACACCTTCACAAAGGGGGCCTATTTGCCCGCCATCCTGAACGCTGCCTCCAGTTGAAAGTTGGCTGCCGACGCCACCGTTTACAGTGGTGCAGAGATCACAAAAACTTGACAACTGGTCAATGGAATCGTGTCCTCTTTACGGATCAGAGTCGGTTCAGTACCAGAAGCGATTCTCAACGCGTTTTGATTTGGAGAGAGGTCGACACCCAGTTTTATCCTTAACATCAAGGAAAGACACCGTTACTGTGGTCCTGGAGTTCTTGTGTGGAAGCAACCATTGCAGTTAGGGGAAGGCATATCCCATATTATGGAACATCTGATAGTTTTTCTTCCTCTTGGATAGACAATCATGAGTCACGATACTATGCATTCAATAAAGTTTGTTTTTGTTTGATTCCATACCGTATGCATTGTATTCCTTTTTCAGCGCCGATGCTTTCTTCATCCCTTACATAATACTCTCTTTCCTTTCTGAATTTCATGTCTCTCAGATGATTTCTCGTGGAGTTATGGTAAAAAACCCATCTGTTGCTTAAATTTTGTACACCATTGTAGTATTCTATACATTCCGGCATAAAGTTCGCATAAATTGCATAAGTTCCCAAAGTTTTAGTCTCGGCTTAAGTTGCAAGGAGAGGGGAGGGGGAATTCTCTGGCGGTCTTTTTGCCTCTTGTTTAGCGAGAGAGCCTGCTAGCTCATTGCCTTCGGTAGTAACATGGCCTTTGAACCAGAAAAGATTGACTTTACTCTTAGCTTTTGAGAACTTGAACAGTTTTTTTATTCAATAACCTGTGCTTGAGTGGTCCTTTGGTAGAATTTTGAAAGGACTTTAAGAGTGGCCTGACTATCTGATAGGAACGATACGTCCACTTCAGGAAGTACTGTTGAGAACGAATTTAGGACCTTCTGGATTACGGAAAGATGATGGGTATTAAAAACCCTTTAGTTTGCCATCCTTAGTTCATAATTTAATGAGATAGAAATACTGAATTTTCAATCAAATTTCGCCAAGCTGATAATCCACTTTCACCTTAAAACATAGTTCTAATTGATGCGTATTAACCCTTAATTTGACAAGATGTTTTTTCAAATATTTTTTAATTTTAATTTCTGTTATTTTCTCATATCTGTATTGACATTAGGATCTCTGTAAAATAAACAATATATATATATATATATATAATATATATATATATATATATATCATTTTCTATTTTTGAGATAATTAATGTCCGCTGTGGCGAACACTGACAATTATGTTATATAGTAGTTATAAATATACATGTCCGGTGTAGCGGACTTAGCCAAATTGTGGGTTAAACATCCATATTACAGGTGGAACTGTAACTTTTAGACTTTAGTCCTAAATGCTATTGGCAACGATATGTTAATCACTTGTTATATTTTTAAAATTTAATGTTTAATTTATTTTTAATTTTTCATTATTATTTTCAGGAGAAAAACATCTGATATGGATGTGTCATCAAACTATTTACTGAATAAAGCCATGTTTCTATTCCTTTTACAAATGCAAGCGATGGGGGGAAAAGGTATCACTTATTCTAACTACATTTATCGGAATAAATAAAATTAAAACCTTTTCGCAGAGTTTTTACTGACGAGAAGCAGCAAAATAAGGAATGGAGTATCCATATCTATTCTAATGTATCGATACCCATACTGAGTTAAATCCTTTTTAGCAGCGAAAAAAATATTTATGTCGATTAAAGTATTGCTGTAAACTCTTATCACGAGTTGCCGGAAATAACACTTCGCCTCATTAGCGTCATTTAAAAACGGATTGTGATTAACGCATTAAGTTTCCAAACATAGCATTAAAATGTTAACGGTAAATTCTGTTAAGTTACCGATTAATCAGTATTCAAAATTTCACCATTTGTTATGTAACGATTTTGGTTCAAAAGTTTGATATAAGAGCATCTAAATTAATAAAACGTGATTTTTTAAAATAAGTTTCTAAATGCTTGAAACAAATCTTTTCCATATACATATTGTTTATTAAATGAATAAATTATCTTAAGAAATATTAAAGAAATAATTTTGGAGTAATGTGAAAAAATATTTATTTTACTGATTGAATACTGATACCGGTGAAATTTTGAATACTGATTAACCGGTAACTTGACAGAATTTACCGTTAACATTTTAATGCTATGTTTGAAAACTTAATGCGTTAATCACAATATTATGTTTAATATTTGGAGTCACAAAATCTAGACGATAAAAAAAAAAAGTCATGAATATGTGAGAGTGCAGCTATGTTTGTCATAAGGTTTGCGAAACTGATTTGCTCGCCGCACTCACACGTTGGGGATTGAATACCCAAGTTTTTTTCGCGACTCCAGGAAGGTTGTGTTGTGGCCAGTGAAAATAATTGCACTTAAACTTCACCAAGTTTTGGAGAATTGTGATTGGTCTCCAGGAGGCGATTCAGGACCATCCTTGGAGTCCCGGTCCTTCTGGGTAGAGCCGGGAAAGGACGCATTGTGCAAAGGACAATGGAACAACGAACGCATGAGCACAGGATAATGGAAAAGTATAGGGTTGCCTGAGTAGAAAGAAGGAAGGAAAAGAATGCAGCGTTCTCTTGGACATTGGCAATTTTTTTAGGCGTTGCACGTGGAGTGCTTCTTTTAATTTTTAATTTTTAAAAAATATTTTTTAGCATATTTCCTTGTCTTTTGTTCAATATTTGAATGTTGTAATATAGATCAGTGGCATTTTACTATAATTAAAGACGATATAAAGTAAACTTGGGTTATAAAATGATTTGAAATAACAATAGCAATGTACTACACTACAGCAGAATAAAAAAAAAACTTTCAGGAGTGTTGTATTAAACAGTTAATTTTAAAAACAGCTTATAAGAATATTAATATCTTTTCTTTAAAAATTGAATTTTATAAAAGAATATATATACCTTCATTTTTTTTTAAAAAAAAAGAAAGAAAAGTAAAATAACAAATGAATAAATCATTTTGTTACTGTTAAAAAAATTACTTCTGATGTTTTCACGAATCTTGTCATTTTTGTTTTTAAATTAAATGTATATAAAGTGATGTATTAACCAAGGCCTTAACTAGAGCGTGGCGGCAAAGGTGGCATTTGCCACGGGCTCATCAGTCTTAGGGGCGCCGCATCTTAAAGAAAACGGGATCTTTCGCCCAGAGTAGAAATAACTAGAATTTGAAAAATTAGGTTGGGGGAAAAGAAATCCATTACTTTTTCGGTAGATGGCTGCAGTGGTCGGTATCTCGTAAAGTATCTATCTAACAATTTCAAATTTATGCTCGTTGTCAAGGTGACATTTTACACTAAAATAATCTTTTTACTGTTTTTTGTTTGGTCCATTCAGTTGTGAGTTACAGGGTGTTAAAAATGAAAGTCAACAAAGAGAAAATTCGGTACATTTTACATTTTTTCTTTTATAAAGGCAAAAATTCAAGCCAGGCGGCTGAAATTGTGAATGGTGTTTATGGTGCCGATACTGTAACAGCTAATTAGGTGCAATTTTGGTTTCGTCTATTCCGTTCAGGTATTTTTGATGTTAAAGATGTACCCCGCACAGCCAAGGCTGTCTTCGAAAATGTCGGTAAAATCACAGAAATAATAGAAGTTGACCGACATGTTAGTAGTCTTACCATCGCTCAGGAGCTAAAGATTGACCTTAAAATAGTTTTAAACCATTTGCGCAAAGTTGCATTCAAAAAGAAGCTCGATGTTTGGGTGCAACACCAATTAACACCAAAAAAGATGAGAAATCAATTTTCCGTCTGCAAAGCCTTGGCCAAACGGAGTAAAATCGACCCATTTCTTAAACGGATGGTGACTGGGGATAAGAAATGGGTCAAATACGACAATATTGTGTGAACACGATCGTGATCAAAACGTGGTGAAGCAGCTCAAACGGTGTCCAAACCAGGACTAACGGCCAGAAAGGTTCTACAGTGTATTTGGTGGGACTGGAAGGGAATAATTTATTATGAGTTGCTTTCGTATGGCCAAACACTAAATTCAGATATCTACTGTCAACAACTGGACCGTTTGAAGCCAGCGATTGACTAGAAACGGCCAGAATTGGCCAACAGAAGAGGTGTTGTGTTCCATCAGGACAACGCCAGGCCAAACACGTCTGTAGTGATTCGCTAGAAATTCAGGGAGCTTGGTTGCGAAGTTTTAATGCATCCACCATATAGTCCGGACCTGGCACCAAGCGATTACCACCTTTTTCTCGCATTGTAAAACTTCTTGAGTGATAAGAAATTGGAATTAAGAGAAGCATGGGAAAATCGATTACCAGAGTTTTTCGCCAATAAGGACCAAGACTTCTATGAGAGAGGCATTATGAAGCTACCTTTAAAATGGCAACAAATTATACAACGAAACGGTGCCTATTTGACCCAAATCCGACAATCCGAAACATGTTAAATAAAGTCATTAACTTCCCCCCAAAAATAATAGATTTCTTTTTCCCCAACCTAATATAATTTTTTTAATTTTAAAATCCAGTGTACTGTAATTTGTTTAAAAATTAATTTTTTTTATGAATTTTCTTATTTTTTTTTTTAAATACTTCTAAACTTGTTATAGATTCTTACAAAATTTTTTACCGAACACCACTAATAAGCTTTAATATAAATCTGTTTATTCGTTTTAAATTTTGAATTAAGTTATTAAAACTAAATTTAAATTTAGAAATTCGCCAATTTTTTATGAAAATTCAACGTTTAAATAAAAAATATTTCCCTCAAATAAACTATTAAGTTTATCAGTAAAATAATATCCCCAAAATGTTCAAAAAACATCTTTAAGTATTAATAAGGTAAAAATAGAAAAAAAAAATTAAAAATTAATATACTAGGAACATTTTAAGAATCAACAAAATATTTTGAATCCATTCTGAATATATGATATAAAAACATGTTTATGTATTTTCTCACTATATTTGGCGGTAGGGGCGCAGACTAGGTTTTTTTTTTTTTTTTTTTTTTTTTTTGCTACGGGCGCTAAAGGACCTAGTTACGGCCTTGGTAGAACATCTAGCAAAAAATAATAAAGACGAATGGAAAGGTTTGTTAAAAAATAGTAATGATTACCTAAATGCTTTGGGGTCACCATAATTTAAAGAAAATCGTATCTTTTGCTGATTTGAACGTAAGTCGTACACGTTTCATACCACAAATATTTACTTTAATAACTTGAGTAGTGAAATATTATAATCTTAAAAAAGTTATTAACTTATTTGGTTTGGAGAGTTGTGTCAAGTGTTTTGCTACACGATGACTCGTATTAACTTTTTACCGGCTTAGCTATTTCTCTCGAAACTTCGTGATTTGTTTCGCTGTATTTGATTCACAGAAAACAGTGTTATTCTGGAATGAAATATTCTTAAAATATTCCCCAGCCTCTCCCATGGTAAAGAAAAAAATAAATATAGAGCAACAGAGGAGTAGCAGAGGAGGTCTGCGAGGAGCAAGCAAAGACAAACTCTATCTATTTATAGATTGCTATTGTTATTCGTGTATGATAATAACCTTGAAAAAATTTGCCCTAAATAATAATTACAACTTAATACAGTGATATTCAAACTATTTTGTTTGTCAGGGCATCTCAAAATTTTGCGCCACAGCTATCTTTAATAAACCAGTATTTAGGCATTTGAATAAGGAATTAATTAGGGAAAAGGGGCAAATTTTTTTAATCGCTTCAGGTTAGGTCTGCCATGGACATATTAAGTTTTTCCACCTCCTGCTTTTAAGAAAAAATAACAATATATGAAAAATAACTAATGCTATATACAGTAGAACCTCTTTTTAACGACCCCACGATACAACGATCCCTTCGTTAGAACGACCATCTAAAAAAATCCCAATTATTTTACCATAGAAATAATGTTAATTTTGAATCATTACAACGACCCCAAGTGTATTATTTTTCGTTAGAGCGACCGCCAATTTTAGACCGCAGAACTCATGAGCAAGTGGGCTATTTTAAAATTATTGTACTGTGGGGTAACTTCAAGAAACCAGTACTCCTCTCTTTGTGTCTGCTTAAAGGGACCCTTTCGTCACGTACAACATTGATGTTCTAGGTAGATGACACTCCAAACACTAATGAAATGTCCCAGTTCCTCAGCTTCAAATTTCCGGTTCTTCAATTATCTTTTGATGAGTTTGTTGCGGTAGACGAAACTTTACAGCGCTGCGAAGAAAATTTGAATGAGGGCGATTTTATTGCCCGTATTATCGGAAATGAAGAAATCTGTGATCCGACGACGGAGAAGAAATCGTCCAAGCTTTTGAAAAAAGTTAATGAAAGAGAAGCTTTCAATGCAATCAATGCCTTACGTCAATATTTTGAAGGACAATTTAATTCTGAAGATATTCTTCAAAATCTAACGGATATGAAATCAGTGATAATGAAAAATTCCCAAATGAACTTGAAACAGGCGTCAATCAACGACTTTTTTCCAAAAATTCACTAATGGAAATACAAATAAATAGAAGTGTTCTCTAGGTATGTACTGTTGCATCATTTCTTTGCTCAATTTTTTTATTATTTTTTCAATTTGTTACAACGACCTTTTGTTATAACGACCATATGATGTTGTTCCCACAGGGGGTCATTATACCGAGGTTCTTCTGTATATAAAAAAAATCAAAACAAAATTTGTAGAGCTTAAAATTTTGCATGAGTACCCGCATTTAGTACCTATGTTTGAAATTGAACGCAAGTTTTTTAGGCCAGTGGTTAAAGAATTTTAAAAATCCGAATACGTAATTAATTAGAGGGGAAAGCTTGAAAATATTTTAATCCCCTCAGGTTAGGTTTGTAATGAACATATTAAGTTTTAGCCCTTTTGCTAGGTGAGCTTTAATCCGCTAGCCACATTAATATTTGTAAATCACGTTTTTTTTTAACTTAAATAACAATGTCTCAAAATTAACTAATGGTATCCGAAAAACATCAGTACAAAAGTTTTGAAGCTTAACACTTTGAATAAAATGAGTACCTACACTTTTGTTGAATATTAAGCTCACAGCTATAATTCAAAATTTTACTCATTTTCTGATAAGCGCATCAAGGCGGAACGTGCCAAGTAAACGCACCAGTGCCCTCTGCTTCCTCTTATAATAGATTATTTTTACATATTCGTACATATTTAATTTTTTGAAAATTTCACAGTGTATGATCACCTACGTAACACGAAGAAAGGTCATTAACCCATTAGGGGCTAATCCCGCAAGATTTATGACTGGCTTTCGCCCATCGTTACTCAAGATGTCCATATCACAAATTCAAGATTGCTTTACGGACGGTATTACAATAGTAGCATAATGCATCAGTTTGAAAACGATCTTTAGAGAAGAAGTCTCTCTGGATTTCACCTGGATTTCATGGAACCCTAGGGTCCCTTGGAACTTTGACAAAGATTTCGAAAGTGATCTAATCTGCCCAAAATCTCAATTTTGGGCATATTGCATTTTGAAAGGTAATACTGAAAGCATTCTTTATTTACATTACATTCTAAAAGACAGTACAGCTAATTCTGATAAAAATTTAAAAATTAGTTTGGTCCAGCATTTATCAGATCTGAAAAAAAAAAAAAAAAAAATCTTGAATATTTATGAAAAATTATGTTGAATCTCAAATCCCTTACATGACTGTGACACCTCTAAACGCCCATTAAAAGAAAGAGAACAAAAAACTGATATATCGATCGACACGCTATTGAAATTCATAGTTTAGTTAAGTTAATATTATGCATTTTTGGATTGGCGTTAGAAAAGGATATCCTGGAATTACCGAAAGAGCTGGGAAACATCGAATGTCATTTGATTCAACGTATGTTTGTTAAAAATATTTCTCTTTGCCCAAATACAAAATACTGAAACGGTTTGGATGCTGAAGATGACATTGGGTTGCAGATTTCAACAATTATTCCAGACGTAAAAATACTTTGCAATAAAATACAATCACAGCTAAGTCATTAAAATAATTCTTTTTGCTGATTTGCTGTAATTTAAAATATTGGTGCTTTTATTTATTATTCCTAGAATATATTTTAGAAAACCATAAACCCCCATTAGCTACCTTATCGCTCGATATCTTATTAAAATGTTTGAATTATGATAAAATAAATATGCAATAACAATTTTGTAAGTTTGATTAGGGTAAAGTTTTGATATCCTATTTTTTCTGTTCTTTGAACAAGAATTTCCTTCAAGAAAACGGTAAGCTCAAAGGGTTTCCCAAAGGGTAAAAGGTTGAATGCCCCAGCTTTAGAGCATCATATATTTCAATGACATTCATTCATACATCTATACATCCATTTGCTGGTGAAGCCCTCCAGGGTTATCGTGGTGGTAAATGGCACACTACAAGTTTGGGAACACCCCGTGCTGTAGACACCCTTCGAAGTACCCGAATTCGCCTCAGCGAGCGAGCTATTACATCAGAAAGGGGTCCGGAGAGAATTCGTAAGAGTGTATGCTCTTGCATGCCTTGTGTCCTTTACAACAAAATTAGTGAGACGACATGAACCCAAATGTTTCAATGACACATAATTAAAGATTATAGCTCGATAAGAATATACAATTGTTATTCTTCGAATTAATTCTAATATACTATTAAGTTTCATTACATGTATTAAGAAACAACAATACAACTTCATTTCTATTCTTTTTGTCCCAAATATTTACAATAGTCGTAATTTAATATTCCTACTTCATTACTTATATTTTGACTATATATTAGATTTATTTCATCACTCATAGCAAAATGGTTACATTAAATTTAACCCTGTAATGACCAACTTTTTAAAAACTAATTTAAAAATATTTTCGGCTTTTCTTTTTTATATAAATAATGAGAAAAATACTTCAAAAAATCATATTTTATTTTAAGTGTAGTTTAGGGTTTGAAAACTTTGTTGCCAATCGGCAACACCGGGCATTTAAGGGTTAATAAAGCTGAGTAATTCTTTCAATATTAACAATTAATTTTCCACTGTTGTTATACACACTAGCATACAGCCCGTCATATGACGAGATCAGTAAAATTTTTAATTTTCCAAAATTGTTAAGTACCTTATGAGGCACGTAAAAAAAGGGTTTGTTTTTTGGTTGAAAATTATCTGGTACACGCTGAACAATTTGTTTATCTTTATTGACCGCATGTTAGTTGCCACCTTTAATTTAACTTGTAATATTACTTGATAGGATGGACAGCATAGGTTTTAATATTGACAGTGATTATTTGGCGGTATATATGAATGATGGCCAAAATTGAGCGAATTGAGCAAAATTGAGCGAATTGAGCAAACCCTGTGGTTATGTATAAAAAACAAACACAAAAACGATCAAACTTCTTAATTTTCAAAGATATATAAATTAAACTCTAGATATATATTAGTCCATGAAATAGACTCCTAGTCTTTGTTGTTAATACCGGTGATAAAATTTTCATTGCAACAAAAAATAATCGATGATTAAATTTAAAACTATAACATATGTACCTAATCTATTATTTAAGCTAAATATAAAAGAAAATTATTTACGTCATATCTAAGTTCAATGATAAAACGTATGAAAATAAACCATAATTTAGATAATTTAAAATAAGAAATGATTCAATGAGATGGTTAAAGGAATGACGTCATAATGCTAGAAAAATGTTATTTTTACCTATGTGTGATAAATTGATAAATTTAATCGCCTGCTCTTAACCGGGAAAAATAGGAGTTAAAATAATGGCATTAAAAGTTCGAAAAGAGGGGAAGGGGTGAATTTCGAACGTTTTAAAGACGACAGTAGTTTTTCTGTGATATGAAGCATATTTATGCCAATTTATTTTAGAATCGGATCGATAGGAGAAGATAAACATTACTCTCTTTGAATTTTGCTAACAATGGATGCCTATATCCATTCCAGGTCCAACCGCTTCATAAAATCGAGAACAGACGTACAGATAACTTAGGCTATTATTATATAGGGGATTTGAAAATATATTACTTTATCATTCATGTATTATTAGAAAATTATTAAATAGAAGGTGTTTTATTTGATTAAAAAGATATCATTATCTGCATACTGTTTTACTTAAGATTTGCGTAGATACATATTTCCATTTTTGTACGCATTAAACAATTAGATGCTCATGTCAAGTCTCATTGTTTAATTCTCTTAGCATATGCATATACTCATTTCGTTAATTTTTTTTTCTCACCCGAGGTGAAGTCGCGGTCAAAAGTAATGTCTGGATTATACCAAATAATGCAGTTAGAAAATTTCAATGAACTCTAGACGCGTGCTTCCGCATACAGTAATTGACAATTATACGACACTACTCAGCCCAGGGAAAGGGAAAAAGAGAAGAATGGACTCTGAATGAACAGAAGAATGCTAGTTCTAGAACTGGAGGCGTAGAATTAAAAAATAAATACGCAGATCAAAAATTTCTTATTCACACTGGGATGTACAGAGTAATACATATCTTGAATTACTGAAATTTTGAAATATCCTATACAAATGAAAATGCAATATTCTTATTCTCTCATTTTATTAAAATATTGTTTTTACTTCCCTAAACAAAACCAAGAAAGTATTGCAATCTCGGAAATTTCAAGTCTTTAGATCTCAACGGAAACACCCATTTTGACCATACCTGATCAGGGCAGTAACTAGGTCCTTCAGCCCCCGTGGCAAAAAACTGGTCTGCGCTCCTACCACCAAATACAGTGAAAAAATATATAAATATGTTTTTTTTTCTATATCATATATTCATAGGGCCATATTCACCAAATTTAGGGTATCCAGGATCAAAGAGCTGATCAGAGAATCGGTAGATCAGCGATCACACGTCGTTAACTCTGACTTAAACTGGTGTCATATGCACTGTGAGTAGATTCCCTGATCTACAGATTAATTATAGCAAATATGTAAGCGATGTTTTGATTGGTGAATAAACAAGATTCTCCGGGGATAGTTCTCATGCTAAGTTGATTTACGTATTTACTCAAACAGACATAAATATCGTTTGAAGAAATTATAAATTTAGTCAAGGATCTATAGTTTTACTGATATTTGCTCCCGAAATAAGAATGGAAGAATATAAAAGGGAGAATTTTGATAAAACCAAGGCAGAATCTTTTCTGAAAAATCTAGAAATATCCAATAGCAAAATACCTTGATGCTAACTAAAAATTTTCAGCAGAAGATAGAGCATTATTTTTTGCCGAAGGAGCTGAAATCGTGTCATCTAGCATTCGAATTAATGGTTCAGCTGTATATTTATTAAAATGCCAACGTGACCGAAAGTCCACATCATCCAAACAATCCAAATCATTTGTTCTATCTGGATGCACAAATCTTTTCCTGCGGCTTTCTGTTATTTCCAACATTTGTAAAACTTCGAAACTTCGAGATCTTCTAAATCTGAAAATATATCAGCCATGTTTGTTTTCAACGCAGAGTACATGCTTAAAATGTAGTATCCGTGGATTAGGCAATTAATCCTCCAAATTCGGGGGATCAGAAGCAGGGGATTAAAATGAGCTGAAAGCCACGGATTCTCGATGAAGAATATGAAAATGCTGATTCGCGGTTAGATCCGAATATTAAAATCGTGGTGAATATGGCCCTTAATGAGTTCAAAATATTTTGTTAATTGTTAATATGTTTCTAGTATATTAATTTTTAATATTTTCTTCTATCTATACTTTCTTCTTCTTCTTCGTCAGCACTACAACCTGTTATAGGCCAAGGCCGTCTCCATGAGCTTCATCCACCTGAATCTATCAAAGACAATAGATCGCCAATGACGGACTCGGAGTTCTCTTAAATCCCTCTCTACAGAATCTATCCACCTGGTTGGGGGGTGGGTTCCTCTTTTTCGCTTGCCTTCAAGTTTTAAAAAGGTCACTAGTTTAGTTTTGAAAAGGTCACTAGTTGGAAACTTCATATCTAAAAAGGTGTTCCAGTCATCTAATTTATCTAGTTATTAATACTTACAAATATTTTTGAACACTTTGGGGGATATTATTTTGCTGATACAGTTAATAGTTTATTTAAAGATAGAGCTTATTTTTTATTTTTATAAAAAATGGCTAATTTCTAAATTTAAATTTAATTTTAATAACTTTAATAAATTTAAAATTAAAATGAATACCCAGATTTATATTAAAGCCTATTAGGGGTGTTTGGTAATTTTTTTTTTTTTTGTAAGAATCTATAACAAGTTCAGTCTCTAAAAGCCTTTTAAAAAATAAGAAAATTCATAAAAAATAGTTTTAAAATACATTGGATTTTATAGTAAAATTAAATCATTTTTCATCTTTTCCTTATTTTTTCCCCGGGCGAATCGTCCTCTTTTGGACCTCATTTTCAAAGCGCCCAAAAACTGATGCGCCAGTGGCAAGTGCCACCTTTGCACACCCTAGTTACGATCCTGTCACGAATGCTTGAATCCATTTTAACTAGTTAAGCGTTACTTATATGCGTATGCACAAGAAAACGATAATTTAAATTAATTAATTAATAGCCGTAGATTGTTGAAATTTCTTAAAGAATATCAACATTTCCAGGAACAACTCAAAAGCGATTAGTGTAGAATATTGAAATTTTCTATTTAGGACTGTAGTGACTCACATTCGCTGCCAACCACAAGGTTTTTAGTAGCCGAGGCCAAGGGCGAGTAGGGAAAAACTACATCCACCATACTTTATTAGAGAATAATTCAAACTGCATTAACACAAAAGTATACAAACTTATCAGTAATATAGTACAGAAATACATACAAACTTTATAAACTATATATATACATTTTCTTATTTTACACATAAACATTTAAATACAATATTTAAAAAGTCAAAACTAAAGTACATATTTTTCTATGTATCAAAATATATTAGCTTTCTTAAACGTAGAAGCATTTCATTTACAAAAAAAGTAATAGATAACTAAATTTTTAAAGATTAAAATAAATATTTGGAATTAATGTAACATCTAGGTGTACACCTTCATTTCTGATCGAAATCCACATTGTATGCAACGTACAATCTCAATATAATGGACATTAATGCTGCTACTCCACAACAATATAAAATATATAATAATCAACAAACTTTACAAACTATATATATGTACATTTTCTTATTTTTCAACCTATAATGGTGCACTTTTAATTTTGATTGAAATCCACATTGTATGCAACGTACAATCTCAATATAATGGACATTAACGTTGTCCTTCTACAACAATATAAAAGGTTACGTAATCAACAAACTTAACAAACTATATTTATACATTTTGCTATTTGTACATATAAACATTTAATTACAATATTTAAAAAGTCAAAATTATAGTACATATTTATCTATGTATCAAAATATATTACCTTTCTTAAACATAAAAGCATTTTATTTACAAAAAAAGTAATAAATAAGCCAATTTTTAAAAATAAAAATAAATATTTAGGACTGTTACAACTTCTAGGTGTCTACCTTCTTTTTTTATTGAAATCCATATTGTGTAAAACGCACAATCTCAATATAACGGACATTAACACTGCCACTCTACAACAATATAAAAAATATCGTAATCATATGCAGTTGTAAAAATGCAGTTTTAAATCCACTTTTACAGATCAAAATTTATTATTTGAAGAGAAGAATTTAAGTTTTACTGTTTTAGACTTCCTAGTGTGGAGAAAAGGAAGTTCAATAATTACAAAAAAAATTTCTGTTTGTAACGAATTATCTGTACACTGAAAAGATTTCAATATAATGTACATTAACGCGACCGGTCGAAATTAACTTTAAACTTCTAAGCGGTTTGCACGTACAATTCTGCCAAACAGCTGATGTCTTCAAAGCGGTTGTTACTTACAATTTTCTACCTCCAAAAACGCTCTCAATAAGGGTATCACGTACATTTCTGCCGTGCTTCCCGTGGACTTTTGCGGTAAGAGGGTCCAGTGATTGTTTGGGAACTGTACTCCTCTTTGACTGACTTTTATTAAGAGACCAGGATACTCCCTGAGGCACAAACACTATGATACCTTGTAAAGAGTCCCTCCGTGCAATATTCTTTATAACAATAAGTAAGATAAAGTGTCAACGGACAGTAAAAAATGGGTATTTAGCTAATTCCATCCTAGCAGACAAAGGGGGAAGGCAAAACTTCTCTAAACGCTTTGGGTACAAAACTTAGCATACCACTGGCCCATTTTTCGAGACATCCTCTTTCTAATTGTCCCCCACTTTGAGGGTTAAACTTTTAAGTAAATACACAAAATGATAATTTTGATGATGTATCATACAATCAAAGGGAAAAAACTGATGTCCCATCATATGGTTTCATTTTAGGCTTATTAAATATGTATATATATGTGTGTGTGTGTGTGTGTGTGTGTGTAATCCAATAATTATAAAACTGCTGGACAAGGAGAAAGCTAAACAACTGAGTCGTTGCAGTGATGCAGCGCAGTTCACAGTCGGCTCACAAGCTTTGTCGTGCTGTGACTGATTAGTCTGAGAATTTTGAGGTGATCATATTATCTGTTATTGGGAATGTATGCGTACACTGATGGAAGCATCATCAAAACATGGACCTGAGAGTCTGTGAGAATAAGTCCAAATCTGAGAAACGTAAGAAGTCGTTTCAATACAGATAGGTCCTGGTTTATAATGCCACTAGCTGACCAGTATTTGAAAATAACTTTCAAAAGAACCAAGCCTAATAACCAACAGTACCACATTTGTCACTCAGTCAGTTTGTTGGCAGCTTTGGGTACATGTGTATCGATATATATCGTGTACAGAAGCTTGGTTAGAGTTACTGAAAAGCTCGAAGGCCAATAAGATGTATTCCACTCACGGCATCTCAAAGCCAGCCCTGTTACCCTGGTTAAGAGAGCATGTTACCTCAGATATTGACAGTGGGCTGTTTTCCAAAGAGTCCAGGTTTTCAATGCAATAAAACTTGCGCCGCATGCTCATATTGAAAGCATCACGTACCGTGACATCCAGGAAAAACATCATTGAACACTATCTTAACGGTATTAAATGATTACTTGCTTGGGATGGCATTATCACGAGTTTTTTTCTGTCTAACCTGATACCATGACTGGTCATCTATCGAGAAATCATTCTGCAACAACACGTTTGTTTGTTTGTGTGGGCAGTAGACACCGATTTCGTCTTTATGGATGACAACCTTTGCCTTCACTATGCAAAAATCACGAGAGAATGTCTTGGAGAGAGGTGGTTCAAGATGGATGGCTTTCTGTTGCGATTTTAATCAGATCGCGGAACTGAACCAAAGTAATTATATATTTTGCTATGTTTAAACTAAAATCGTAAAATTTATTAGAAAATTATATAACATTTCACATTAACCATAGTAATAAACATTATATGAAACACAATGTTATCAATGGCGTGCGGTCTATATGTGCAGGGTGTGCACTGCATACCCTGGCAAAATTATGAGAGACAATAATTTTCTTCACCTATGTCTACCTATCTTTATATGGTATATAATAAATATTATTTATAATATATTCAAATATTATGTTGATTTGCTTGCTTGTATTCTCGAAGTGCATTCGGTAGTAGATGTTGCACCACGCAACGTGTTCAAAAGCAAACGGATATAAGAAATTTTTATATTTACGCAATGTGCACTAATAGAAAATCACGTTTTATATGTATGGGCTACTGGAGAAGAACATCATACTATGGCACTGAGGCAAGTGCAGCTATTTTTCCTGCACTTGACATTTAGAATCATCCGAATTTACGGTTTATTAAGCATTGTATTAGAGCGAGGACTTACGTTTCTTACGGACTTACGGATTTACGCGAGGACTTTTGGTTTTTTAACTGATTAACTGGTCATACGATTTTGCAGACAGTAAATGTTTAAATTTATATATTGTAAAATTTTGTTTTCATGGAAATATAAAAGAAGTATTTCATCAATAAAAAGGGAAATGTTTTAGTGTGGTAAAGTAATTTCGGTGATGTATTATATTTATAGAAATAATTCGCTGAAAAACATTTTTATTTTGTTAGACAAAAAAAGAAACGAATTTTAACTTAACAATCCAAATTTTACCATTCATTGTGTTTTACAGACAGCATATAAGTTATATCTGTAACACCATATCCTTGGTTTTGTTTTTAAAAATTGTGAAGATGTTTTTTCGCAGAATATATGATTCCCAAATATTAAAAACAATTAACAAATATAATTTAATCCACTGACCGAACGAGAAACAGTTCGTTCTATTGCGCCAGCGTGCAGCGAAATCTTTTGCACGTGGAATAGACGCTCGGTTTGTCGGCACCAATAAGCATCGGGATGAGGAACCGCAGCGGCGGGCGCCATGTGGTGTTACGTCTGCTGAAAATATAAGTTTTTCGTTATTTTATTAGTAATACGGATAGACGTATGGATTTTGTGTACAAATGAATAATAAACGTTAAAGAAGTGTTTAATGTACATTTTTATGGTTTTATTATTATTGTTGTTGTTGCTCTCTGCACACCCTGCTTGAACACCTACCGCACGCCACTGAATGTTATATATATCTAAAAGTCCATGAATAATCTTGTGTAATATATTTCAAAAAATGTATAAAACAATTTGGAACAAAAACATTAGAACTAAAACCACAGGAATTTTTTAAAAAAAATTAAATTTTGATAAAATATGCAGTTTTAAAAAATTTTTCATTAAAGACATAATTTAAGAATCGGCAAGTGTTGTTTATACAACCAAATATTAAACGAAAAAGAAATCCTTAAATGGATCGAGTATCTAAATATGATAAATAATTTCCAATTAAATGTTTGGTATGAATAAGCTTCTTCTAAATAGAATTAATGTTAAGGATGATTTGTTTCTGTATTAAAAGTTACATTCAAGGTAATTGAAATTTATATGATTTGTTTTATTACTTTTTATTTTATCTCGTTTTTTATTTTAATTTCTAAGGTTTTTAAAGTATAAATTTCAGAATATATCAGTCTTTGAGCAAAACTTTACGGGAAGCCTAATATAATAACCTACTGATATATAATTATGCATTTGTAAAATAAATAAAAATTAAATATTTAAATATATAAAAATTTATAAATATGTTATTTAATAAATTTAACTATTGTGTAAAGATTTTACATTAATGTCTTTCGTTATAAAATATATATTTTAAACTTTCCAATTGAATATTATGGATTTAAAAATTACTCTTCTTTAAAACCAAAATCAGCTAATTTGGATAAAAATATTTTAAAATGTACTATATTTAATTTTATTCACAAAAATTTTTCAATGCTCCAAATTTTTATTGAATTCAATTTCTTATTGCAGACTAAAATGCTGGTACGTCTTAGAATTGTTCATTTTAATCATGTTCAACAGATGTCACTAGCAACTCAAGTAGTAGAAAACTGTCTTCGGAGCTCATATGTTTGACGATCAATATTTGAGCCGCAGAGTAAATGATTTGAGCAAAGCTTGAGAAAAAGAGAGCATGCCGTTAGAGAGCTAATCTCCTAAATAATTTTTCCATCAATATTTTTTAGAAATAGGGAATTTTGAATTTTCACATATGTTAGTTCTGTTAATATGAACAAATTCTATTTACTTACTGAACTTTTATTTAAAATATATATTAATAACAGTTCTTTAAAATGTTTCTTTTCTAGTACTTAAATTCATCTCTGTTTATAATAATTTTTTTTTTAATACTGGTTATAGCTATACGTTCATTATGAACCAAATTTAAAATTTGAATTGTTTAAAATTGTTCACGAGCTTTTCATACGAAGTAAAAAAGATTATTGGGAATTTTCTTGAAGTATGCTAATATATGAGGCAGATTACAGATTACATCCATACCTCTAGTCAACCTCTACTGTCAAGTTATTATGGCTACAAAGGTTAGGATGGACTTGGAGATAAATCATCCACCATCTATTTTTAATACAGTAGGCAAACATCATTAATTTCTTACTTAATAACATTAATAAAATGATATATTCATACAGCAGTTTCTGAGTTAAAATGTTTAAATAAAACAATTTTATACTATTCCTACCGCTTTTACAAATATCTATACTTATAACATTTAAATAATAACGTCAATGCATTTTAACAATAGAGTTACAAAAGCTTATATACATGCACACACACACACACACACACACACACACACACACACACACACATATATATATATATATATATATATATATATATATATATATATATATCAAAATTATTTAACTTTAATATTTCCTTAAAAACCTCCTCTCTCCCATTCTAATTCCTTAAAATATTTTTCCCAGCCTCTAAATGTCTTAATCAAAGGAGCGTTCTCGACTTAAAATTCTTTCGATACATTTCCCAAAGCTTTCTATCCTATATATGTAAATTTTCTGTCTTTTCAGCACGTTTTCCTAGCTGTCGCAGGCAAATGGCTCGCGTTTTTCCTGATCTTACACTTAAATTCGCTGAGTAATTGGGAAAATTCTTTCTGTCTTCGCCCTTGGGTGCACCTCTGTTCGAGCAGAGTGATTTTTTTTTTGTCTTTCTTTTGTCTGTCGTTAACTAGTAAAGATGATCTTTTTAGCAGCTCTAAAATAAAGTTTTAATTAAACTTGTGTTGTTCTCTTCAATGTTGCCAGACTGCATCGTTCGTTATAACTGTTAGCTCGATTAGCTATTAAGGCTTCTCCTTGCCCAGTAGCCCAGGCAAGTAAAAATAATAGGGGTATCATGTGTCTAGCAGTTTTACAATTATTGGATTACACACACACACACACACACACACACACACACACACACACATATATATATATATATATATGTATATATATATATATATATATATATATATATATATATATATATATATATATATATATATATATATATATATATATATATATACACACACACATCATAATTTGTGATACAATTCATTTAGGTGCATGACTTTAAGGATATAAATCTATTCATAAAATACGGTGTGTAATTGAAATAAAACAAAGAGATGTTTAATCCCATCAGGGTTCAAAACTACAGAAAAACAAGGTGGGACGATATAACTACATTAACTATCGGAAGAAAACCCCAGGCCGGACGATGACCGAATGGGTAGAGCACTGTTCTTCGGTTCGAATCTTACTGATGGCATGGATGTGCGTAGCAGTTCAGAGTCCGCTTTAAGTATTTCGGTTTCACAAGACCTCAGGTATCAAAAAGTAGACCATAACACTCGAAACAAACCAGCCTGAAAACTACTGTCGATATTCACACGCAAGCATACAGATCAACGATATTATCCAGGTGTCATAAGGACTGTACTAAATTCCGTAGTTTTTAAATATACACATATGCGTATATTTCAAAACTAATACATACTTACACACACACATATATATGACATGTCGTGATCCAGAGTTAAGACGAATGGAAAACAGTCTTCTTGATAATAATAAGTTTATTAAACCATCGTTAAAGTAATACTTGCGCCATTTTCACTTTTTCGTCGAAGACACGCGTAGAGTGTTGTTGACAGCTCCATGTCCACGCGCTGATTGAAAACTTATCTGTTTGCAAGCTCATCAAATAGTTCAAAAATGCTTCCGCCTGACCGGATTATCTTAAAAGCTTACGCGAGCTTGGGTTTTTCATTTATTTTATTATTATAAAAGAGTTCCCTTTTTAAAATCGTTTTTAACTCACATAATTTACAACTACCCCTTTTTTAGACCTGATATATATATTATATATATATATATATATATATATATATATATATATATATATATATATATATATATATATTCTAGTACTAGTACTTCTAGTACTAAAACAGTACATTCTAGTACTAGTACAGCTGAATGATAGAGCGCTGCTCTTTGGTACTGGAGTTCGTGGTTTCGAATCTCATTGATGATGTGAATGTCCGTAACCGTTCGGAATCGGCTTTAAGCAGTAGGTTCCCATCTCATTAGCCCCCGAGTTGTAAAACAGTACACCGTAGCGTTCCAAATCTTATGTGTATATATGGACACACACATATATATATATACACATTGTAGTAACAAGATGGTAGAAGTCATTACCTACTCCAATAGTTTTAACATTTATGTCATTGAAGCCATAGATAATTCTTTTTTTAA
The DNA here is from genome assembly GCA_032207245.1 of Pardosa pseudoannulata. Lineage (NCBI taxonomy): Eukaryota > Metazoa > Arthropoda > Arachnida > Araneae > Lycosidae > Pardosa > Pardosa pseudoannulata. The sequence continues at coordinate 102,362,245 of CM063505.1, read as the reverse complement.
AATTCTAATATAGTCATTTTTGCAAAGATATTCAGATAGGATAATGATATATACACATACATTAATATAAAAGTACAAAATATTACCAGTCGAAAAAGTGACTGCAATTATTGCAGAAAAACATAATTACTCCTTACAATACGATAGCTGTGAAAAGGTAATAAAAATAAAGAACAGAGTTAAGCAAACGAAAAAGAAAAATGAGTCAAGATTTTTTTCTCCCCCTTTTTTTTTTAAACTTAAAATAAGAAATAAAGAAGAAATTTTAGTTTAAATTGCTGTAGGTATTACTTAGTTGTCTATATTGTACTTTTGTGGTAATATCCATATCGAGATTCATTCGTTTACTTTATAATAAATGTACCAATAAAACTGCATTTAATTTAAGCAAAGTGCTGCAGGTAGATTCCTTCGTACAACTAAAATAAGAGAGAAAAATTACACACAAGATGATTAGCCTTTGTATAACAAAATAGTAGACCGCAGATATCCAATTCAAACACACATCTTTACAAAACCCGCTAAATGGGCGGACAAACTGGACATTTATAAGTGATGCCAAAATTTAGGGGACAGTATTTTGTCATTTTGGATGAGTGAGAAAAATATGGATGTGTTAAATACGCCAATTAAAATACGTGCTTATCAATATTTTCTTTGGCTTAAGATTTACTGTTCTAATTTATACTTTTTATGTCTTAATCTAAACACATTTAAATCCTTAATTAATAAAAAAACTAATAAATAAATAATGTATCTTTAACTAACCAAAAGTTCAAAAAATGATCATTTCTGGGAACAGATCCAAGTAGTCAATAAGCAACAATTAAAATCAGCAGAATTTGATAAGAATCCAAATCAACGAATTTAAAAAAAGGGAACGTCCAGACTTAGGATGATAGGGCAAACAAATGATATTATAAATGAAATTTTCTGAAAGGAGGAAGATAGAAATAGTTTACTTTGGAGAAAAAAGAAGAATTGAGGTTGTAGTTAAAAACTCTAGGCACGGAAAAGTGGAGTATCATCTACCTAAGGAGCTTAAAGACCGACGCAGATGTGACATACAAATGTCCAGCTGTCTGTCAGTGCCTGCTTGTGCCCATGTTTATCAAGCCTAAGGTATGATGCTAAGCAGCAGACACATAACCTCAAGAGTCCCATTGGCTTCCAGGTACTTGTAATAACTATTTTCTTACACACTCGTACTCTTTCTCGATTTTGACATTTCAGATTACTAGTCAAGATAACTCAGTCGTCATCCAGTTTTTTACATTTTAAGAACATTTTTGGAATCTACGAGTCTGAAATTATCAGAAAAACACTAAGTTTTGAATCCCCCACATGTGCAAATTCCTCATTAACAGGAACACAGCATTTTGACGTATGGTTGAATGCAATTTCGGCGTCTTGACAAACAAGTGACGTATTTTCCATAGACCTCTAGATCAGGGGGTCGGCAACCTGTTTGTCCTTAAGGGCGCAATATTAAATTTGAAAATCACCGAGGGCGCATATTTTACAGATAATCAACAGGTATAAATAGACATAAAAAATAGGTTTTTTATTACCTTTATTTTGTTGGTGTCATACATAATGATACATATAATTCAGTGTGAAACTTGAGTGCCCATATTTTCAGCTAATTTCTTATAATTGGGGATATATTTGGAGTTCCCGGTCCTCAAACAATTATCTAAATGTGAGTCATTAAGCTTTGTTCGGTATTTTGATTTCAAATATTTCATATTTGAGAACAAAGACTCGCAATTGTATGTTGTTGCACAATATGAATAAATTTTTAACTCACATTTCCTTAAAATAGGATACTTATTTTCATCGACTAAGTTCCAAAACATTTTATTATTACTAAGCGCTTTTAAAATAATATCACTTTGCAAGTTTATTATTTCTAATTCTAGGTCTTCGATATTATGAAGCTCGAAATACACTGAAACTATTTCAAGGACATCATCTTCAGTAACATTGAATGGATTTATGAAAAATCTTAGAACGGGTTCTAATGCTGCAAAATCTTCAAATCTAGAAGAAAACTCTTCTATTAGCTTATCTATAATTTCTAAATATGATGTAGCAGTAAAATTTTCATTATTCAGATTTAAACTCTCAACAGTATATTTTATATTTGGGAAATGTGATAATGATTTTTTCAATAGATGGGATTTCAACAACACTAACTTGCATTTGAATGCATTTACTGCACTAATCATGTCAGCGACATGCTGATTTTTCCCTTGTATTTTTAAATTTAATTCATTCAACTTTGCCGTTATATCTGTCAGAAATCCGAGGTCGATTAGCCAATCCTTATTTTCTAATTGCTCGTAAAATTCGCCTCTTGATGCAATAAATTCCTTTATTTGTGGCAAAAGCATGATAAACCGCTCAAGTATTTTACCTCTGCTCAGCCACCTCACTTCAGTATGTAAAAGAAGATCTGTGAACTGAACTTCGTCATCTTCTAAAAGTAATTTAAACAATCTGTGTTGTATAGCTCCCGATCTTATGGAATTAATAATTTTTGTTACTATCGTAAATACGTGTTGAAAACCGATTGTTTTTTAACATAACATTTCCTGATGTATGAGGCAATGATAAGAAATTTAGGGAATAAGGAATCCTGTCTACATAAGGCAATAAATCCTTTTTTCTTACCAGTCATCGCTGGTGCCCCGTCTGTTGTAATTGACGATAACTTTTGTACAGGTAATTTTACATCTGTTATATAATTTTTAAAAGTAGAAAAGATATCTTCTCCTCTGGTGCTTCCCTTTAATAGCAGAACTTTAAGGAATTCTTCTTTTGTTGTAAAATCAGAAAATACCATCTTCACGCAAATTGCTAATTGTGATATACTTGTCACGTCAGTCGATTCATCCATCTGTAGCGAAAAGAAAATACAATTTTTCATATCCTTTGCTAATTCTGCTCCCAAATTCTCCGCAATTACTTCAATTCTTCTAGTAACAGTTCGTGCTGATAATTGCAACGTGTTTATAGCTGAAACTATTTCTTTTTTATTTTTAAATTCTTCAAAAAGTGAATCAACAGCTTCTAACATGGTTTCTTTCACTAATTCTCCATCTGTAAATGGTTTTTTATTCTTAGCTAGCAAATGCGATATTTTATATGAAGTGATCGTTACTGCTTTATGTTGTTGCAGTGGTTTAGTAAAAAAACTTTGCTGGTTAGTTATTGAAGATTTTAAAGAAATAATTATTTTTCTTCTAATTTAAGAGTTCATTGGATAGTCACTATCAAAATTGGTATGAACGGTCTTAAAATGTCGTTCAATATTACTTTTCTTGGGAATCGCAACACTATTATTACACAACAAACAAATACACTTCCCTTTGTAATCAACGAAACAATATAGATGTTCCCATTCATCGTTAAAATAATACGTTCTTTTTCTTTTACATTTATCCAAGAAGGGTTTTGAAAGAAAAGAATTATTTCGGATTATTTGGTAGTTTTAAATGCACGATCTACACGTGGTCTATTCGAAATACGATCACACACTAACAAAAAATACTTGCGTGTTATTAGATAAGCTCAAGGTTAGCAAACTGCTAATCTATGCACAATCCTAAACTCAACTGACTACTTGCCGTATATCGCCGTTTGACAAGAGTAAGTAAATCGCTCGGTTATCATACATTTACATTAGTCCAGCGAGGGCGCATTAAAAATCGATCGGGGGCACCATGGCGCCCGCGGGCGCCGCGTTGCCTACCCCTGCTCTAGATGTTAGTCATGAGCTCTGAGATAGGAAAATCAAGGTTTGTTGTGTGCTTCCCAATTTCGTATTCAAAAGAGGTGATATTAATTTCCCAGGCACATCCTACGAATGTCCACTGAACAGTATGGTGATTCAATCCCAATCTAGAACTGTATCTGCTTTGAATGTATTCAGTTCGCAAAATATTTTACCTTCCTTCAAGTAACTTTTCCCTGACAATATTGTTGTTGTCTTATGCCATTTGGTCAAACCAAGCATGATTGAGCCAAAGGCTACTCGTATTAAGGCTAAAGGGTGCGCCTTTCGTTTTTTTAACGAGCACCACAAGGGTGAAAGCAGGACTTTTGCTCAAGTGAGTCCTCGTAATTTTGAAGCAGGGACAAAGCAGAAGACCCATAGGTTTGCTTGCCACCTCCAGAGGTATTGAATGAGAACTTGGAGCACATTGTGACCACTAACATATTTTAAGCTCCCCAGTCACCTTTAATGAACACGACAGATCTTAGGTCGACTAGGGCTCCGAAACGCAACTCTCCAGTTAGGAGAGCGTTGCCTTTACCGACTAAGCTACCGCGACTTAATGACAATAAACTAAAATCTGGTTTGAGAAATTGTACATGTAAACTACACTTATACTTTTCATGTTGGAAAACTTCCTTTATAGAAGGAGAAAAATTACATTAATTACTTGTTGATATACATGGTGTGCTGAATTGTTGAAAATATTTTCAGTTACTTTGCGCTGCTACTGATATAGCTTTCTTTTGAGTGTGTGTGCAAATCAATAAGGAAATTAATTTCTTAATTGTGCCAATGGATGTAACCTGAAATTTGAATAAAGAACTTCTTCATCTGCTCAGCGTACGTGATATTGAAGATCACGAGACTTTATCGGTGTTTATGTAGATTTTAAGCTTTTTTAAAAGTGTTACCATATTGCGCTGGAACTAAATCAGAAAATGTGAATAATAAAAGGTAATTTTATTCCTATTAATTTGCATTTGTTAACACTCTATTTTCTATAACACAGCGCCAAATATTCCCCTAGCGGTGACTTTTGGAACTAATTTGTTTTTTTGCAGAATCCTTTGTTCCCCGCCTTGTTTAATCTTCCTACAAAATGTGGCGCATTCTCGCAAATAGATCGCGCTACAGAACACTGTGAGCACTGTCAGTTTAATTATGGCCACCTGGTACATTAGAATAAGACGAAAAATCTTCAATTATTTTTTACATTTTTTAAAAATTTTATTTTGCATGTATAATATTTTAAATGTATTTTTAGATTTCTGAAAATTTATTCTCGTGGTGTAAAATTTCTGATAGCTTTTAAAATATAAATAAGGGGAGAGTAATATCTAATGTTTATTGTTAACAAAAATGCAAAAACCAGTAATGAAACTTAGTTTGTGCTGTTATAAGTCTTCGTGCAGTGTGTCAGCAAAATTTCTAAAGCAAGCATTCGCTTTTTATTTTATAAAATTTTATTTATCCATAAACAAAGTAAATTTAAAAAAAATAATAATCAAATTTGTATAGAAAATAAATGTTGTTCAAGTTACATTGTAAAATTAAATTAAAATTAAAATTTCAAGTTACGTTGTAAGATATAGTAAGCCAGAAAAAAATTACTCGTCTTAAAATTATATGAAAATGAACTTAACTAATTTTTAAAGAAATAATATGACAGAATGTATATCATGTAGAAAATAGTTCAATGAAATAAATGAAAAGTGTCAATTGCTTGAAGACCAAAATCAAAAATTTTAAGATTCGGTAACCCATGATTTATATATATATATATATATATATATATATATATATATATATATATATATATATATGTGTGTGTGTGTGTGTGTGTGTGTGTGTGTGTGTGTGTGTGTGTGTGTGTGTTACGGCCAAAGCCCGAAGTTCGGCCAGTTCCCGAATTGGCCGGCCAAATCGCACACTGGCCAAATCGCATACGCCACGTGTGGCCAATGTGCGATGTACTGGAAATGAATAGCGTATATGCGACTTTGGCCGGCCACTTCCCGAAGTGCCCGGAACTCCTCGGTCAATGTTCGAAGTGCTGAAGCAAGACTGTTCCGTAGGGGGCACAGTTGTAAATTCCGATATGATGACAGCATGCACATGGTAGCAAGGACAGTGTGTTAAATTTTCAGTGTATCTGGCATCCAAGTATCGAATCACGAATCTGGTAATGTATTATTGTTTACTGGCCCGCCAACTAAATAGTTTCGATTGTGGGGTAGTGTGCTTTCCCCGGATAAGTAAGCTCTTTCATTATTCGTTTGTTTTTTGTTATACTATGGATAAAACTCAGTTTCAAGAATTTGTACAAGCTTAAAATTTTTTAGTTAAATACTATTATAATTATATTTATAGCATTAATCCTTTATAGTTTCACCTAAAACTTAAACATGTATATTGACTGCTAAACCCCGAAAGGGATCGCCGCGTGGTTTGAGAGTATCGTATTGTTTGTCTATAGATTTTTTCCCATGACTTCTCCTGACGAAACTAGTATGCTGGTCGAAGATGACGCACATGCAAATGAGGAACCAACTTTTGATATGAGAACCGTGTTCTTAAGGAAATTGAATATATTGCTGCAAGAGAAAGCAAAAAATAGCTGGATCCTCAGCAGAGACAAGTACTGTACTTTCATAGAGGACGTTAAAAAGGGTTAATCAAAGCAGAAAAAAGAAAGTGTTCATTATCGTCGACTAAGAAAATATGATGTTATTAAGGTTGAAGGAAAAAAACTTATTGTGCCAGTAACAGAAGACAATAGCGTTATTTTGTACTATGTGCACACAGAAGAGTTATTCAACTTGCTACATGATACTCACTTGAAAATTGAACATGGAGGTCGCACACGGATGGAGAAGGAGCTGCAAACTAAGTACAAAATTGTCACCAAGGAAATCATTAAATTATATCTCCGCTTATGCAAACAGTATCAGACTAAATTATCTAATCCCAAGAAAGGTCTAGTTTCCAAACCTTTGATATGTAAATAATTGAGCTCAAGATGCCAAGTAGATCTTATCGACATGCAAAGTAACCCAGACACCGAATTCAAGTTTATACTCATTCACCAGGATCATTTAACAAAGTTCATGTTATTGAGAGCTCTGAAAAGCTCTGAAGGTTTTCCATTTGGCAAGAAAAACAACTTACATTGGCATCCGTGTGCTCAGAGGAAAAAATCATTACGAACCCTGTCCTCTTCACAATCGCTGACAGGCGGCCAAGACTACACTCGATGCAGTTCCACTACTAAGTGCTCAACAAATCACTGCATATTTAAAAATAACAGACTGCTGTGCAATTCGAAATGTCATAAAAGTTCATCTTGTTGTAACAAGTGATGATACCGATAATTTTCTGTAATAAACTAATTCAGTAGATAATGTGATTATCCTTTAGTTTGTTTGTTTTCTCTAATGGAGAGGAAATTTTCATAAGAGACCAGGAGGTTTCTTGTGAGATCCTTCATCACTAAAACTTCTCCTTTTAGACTACAGCCCACCTAGGGTCATCATAGCTCCTTATGGACTGTTCCGAAGGACGACCCTAGGCGCCTAAGATGGGCGGATTCTTCGGAAATCTCTGTAGCAGCTATAATGTGATTATCATTAGCATTACAGAATACACATACCCAAAATTTGCTTATGACCTTTTTCATCTGACTTTGGCCGATCGCGCCATGTCAGTTCCCGAATTGGCTAGCCAAACTCCGAAATCAAGGAAATATCGGACATTGGCTGGTAATTGTGAGGCGATATTGGCTATTTCGCGATTTGGACGGCCAATTCGGGAACTGACCAACTTCGGGCTTTGGCCGTAACACACACACACACATATATCTATCTATCTATCTATCTATCTATCTATATATATATATATATATATATATATATATATATATATATATATATATATATATATATATATATATATATATTCTGCTAAAAGTGTATCGAAAAACTCTTTTAGCAGTTTGCCAATGTTCTTTAGCGAAACAGGAATTAAACTGGACTAAATAACTGGCAGAAGGAACAATGTGAGGTCTAACTGCAATTGCTATATACGAAAGAGAACAAAATAAACTTTGATGTGGGATATCAATTAATTTCTTCTGATTAACCAATTTTAAGCTTGGTTCCTTTGGAATTTTGACAGTTTAACAATCACCCATATGATTTTTTTTAAAACGTTTTCAGAACATTTTGATATATAGCTAGCTCATCTTTCTCGTTTGAATTTAATTTCTAAGTAAAAACTTAATCTTCCTAGATCTTTGATTTCAAAATCTGTTGTCAGTTGACTTTTAATTTTTTTTTCAGTTTTGTGATTTAAAAAACCAATTATAATGTCATACGTAAACAACAGTAACAATTTTTCCCTCCTGTCATATACATAAACAACATATATACAAGGATCTACATGATACTGTTCAAAGCAAAATTCTTTCAACTTTGCAAACATCTGTCTACCTGCTTGTTTTGAGCTCAAAATAAGCCCTTTTTAAACATACTTATTTTTCAGACCTTGTATTTTTGTTTATATAATTTAACATTTCTTTAGTTATTAAAATTGTATTTCTATCGATATTTTAACTTTCTATAACGATTATTTTGTGGGGAATTTTTTCCAAGTTTTGAAGCTTTTGCATACATATTTTTTCTTCGATATGTGCATTCAAAAAAGGTGTTGAAACATCTAGTTGGTGAAAATTTAAATTTTCTTTAACTGCTAATCATGATAAATATTTTATGGAACTCAACTTAAGTACTGATGCATAGGTTTGTTCAAGATTTATCCCAGGTCTTTGTCTAAAACATCTACTCTGTTTTTTCGCTTTATCACTTGAATATTAGCTTTAAATTTTTCTTTCAGTATCTTTTTAGAACCAACAACATTCATATTATTTATTTTGTTTAACATTTGTCATTCTTTAGATATGCTACTATTTCTCCTATATAATATTTTACCATTCTTTACAATGTTCACTAGCAAGAGCTTAATTTATTTCACATTTAGATAACACAGCAAAGACATACAGTAGACAGTTATCTGTCCCTCCGGAAAACTTTCTAGTTCCTTTAGGATAATTTGAAAAATCATAATAAATTTTGTGGTCATTATCAATACTTTTAGTCGGAAGTAATGATTTTGTTTCACTGTCTGGGTCTGAGTTCATTTTCAAATTTGTCCCTTCATCAGAACTTAATCAGTTATAATTTAATTAGTTTGATCCTTCTCTTATCATAGTTTTAATATTTTTCATTTCTTTTATTTCGCAAATAAAACTATAAATTTCTTCTTTTCCTGATTCAGCTTCATTTCCTGATTTATGAAAGTAAACACTTTCTTTTTTTCTTCAAGGATTTCAGAGTTTCTAGTTATAGGTTTTAGATAAAGCTACGAACTTAAAATTTGTATATCTCTGATAACAATTACTTTTCTTTGATTTGACATCCAGATCGTGAAAGCCTTTGATTCTTCAGAATACCCACTGAACACACCTCTTATATCACTTATCGGGAAGCTATTCGGAAGTGAAGTCATGTAAATAATAAAATAAATACAAATGTACTTATCTTTCAGAATACGGTCCGGAATCGTTAATTGTTATCCTGTAAATCATTTCTAAGCTATCCTTTAAATAAACATAAAGAGAATTTCTCAGGCTGACCGAGACTAGTATGTCCATACCGCAGCTAACAAACCGAAGACCAGTGACCACGACAGCAACCACGACAGCTGCAGCTGACCTACGCGAGGCCCGTCATGGTCCAAAGCTTAATGTGGTCAACCCCAGTAAGGAACAAGCACTACAGAGGCAAGTTCTGGTCTACCAGGGAAGCCGTAGAGAGAAAGATAACTCAGGCACCCCGGGTTCGTGAAGCCCGTACACTCCTAAAGGAGAAGTTCCCCTGGGGACTTTAAATAAACATAAAAACGAATTTTTCATTAACTACAGGAAAAGAACACATTTAAATCAAAACTACATCCAGAACATACAGCCGCGGTAGTTCATTCGGCAATATTATAACCGGAGAGTTGTGGGATCGAGGCTTTAGCCAGACAAAGATCCGCCGTGTTTATTAATGGCAGCTGGAGCACGTAAAATAGGTTCATGGTCGATATGACCTCCAAGTTCCCAAAAGATACCTCTGAAAGTGGCTGACTAAGCCTGGGATCTTTAGCATGGTCCTTACGTCTAATTTACGGCAACCCCCTTTGTTTGTGTTGTCCTAGAGAGAATTGTTGGCAGCCAATATGGGGCGCACATGATAAAATGGTAGACAAATTCCTTTGTATGAACGAATACTCAACAGGTAAATGCCCCCTAGTTATTTAATAAAAGAAAAAGTCTTTTAGACAACGACGGACAAACATTGACAACGCCGGATGCATTATAGGGGGTCATTCCATCACATAAGCGCAGATTGTCTCCCCCCTTAAAATTTTAAAAGTTCAAAATGTTAAACAGTGTTGTTGTTTTAGATTTATGTTGGGTTGCAAAGGTAGATATTCTTCAACATTGTTTATTTCGAGTGGAAACTATTTAGCAACTGGTAGCAGAACTTCTTCGCATGACTTCTAATTTTTCCCAGTTTGACATGTCCATAATTAGATTTAATTGTCTCCATAACTCGTCTCAGAGGCCAATCACGCTCCTCTCAGTTGTCATTGGAGACAAGCACTAAATTTATTACTTGAATTCCTTTATCTTCTTTAACATGTTGATAATCCTGGGGTAACTGGCCAAGATCTTAATCGTACTAGTAAGTTTTGATTGATTTTCTGATTGTATTTCAAGATCAAATGCCCGGACAAATCAATTCCAGTAATCACAAAGATTTCAGCTTCTCCTACGAAATACTCTGTAATAGGTTATGTCAGTGACTTTTCAATCTTCTCATCACATCTTAATATTTTACACATAATCGCACAACTTGTCATACAATTTTCCTAGCTTTCCATATCCATTTTTTCCTCTTACTTAATAAAGATCATGCCAGTGTACAATTTCTAGTATCATTAAGAATATTAAAAGTGTACACCGGCATTATTCATCTTCTCATGCTCATGTCTAATCAAATTTTTCATGAGTGAAAGGAGTACAGTGAGGAAACGAAAACTGTCATCCTCTTTTCTTTTTAAAATTCATGTACTGGTTTTATTCCATGAATATGTCAAAAATGACACAGGAGACAGATGTTAAACACAATTATTTATCCTCCTATATAAATCCTACTATCTCCTCCAACACACACACACACACACACACACACATAAAAAATAGTTTTGTATAATAGTATACAAATTTACAGTGAAGGAAATAGTTCAGTTAACTATAACTGAATTTCACCCATTATAAACTGAAACTAACTACACTTTGGGCTTTTATTTACATGCATTTAATGGGTCAAAGAGTTCAAGAGAAGAATAAAGGAATAATTATTGTTGTAACTATGTTTGAAGTACTATTTACAAAGTACTCCCTAATTATGAACACATACATTTGTTCTTGGTTACTAGAATTTATATATGGGGACATTTTTTCTAGTTTTCGACTATGAATTTGACTCATATTTGTTCAATATTTTTAAAATGCACTTTACTAGAAATTCCTTTATTCTGTTTACTTAACTTGCCTACAGTTTTGTATTTAAAATTTAAAGCATGTTTAATTAAGGGTCGGTTTTACCATAGACTTAAACGTAATCGTTCATTTAAAGGCCAAGAAATCTTTTGTAGTTAATCTCTCGATTATCTATAACCGACTATTGTAAAACAAGATCTAACATTCTGCAACTTGTTTAAATTCAAGTAAAGCTGCTTAATTTTAGCCCATTGACTGTTTATAACGGTGCAACAATTAATATGAAGTTTCAAGTGAATTTCACTTTTGGAGATACCTAATTGTTTCTAATTCGAAATTATGATATCCGCTTTATTCTTTGAGCAGGATAAGTGAAGTTAAGGAAAGCTTCTCTGCTCAAAGAAATTTCAGGTTGGTTCAGATGGCAACATGAAACAGGCTTTTCACATTCTACACATTGGAGATTGAGCTTTGAGCATGGGTTATTGCACATGATTGGCTATTCTGCTCATAGAAAATCTGGATTGCTGCTCTGCTCAGTGAAACGGATTGTGACGCGCTCTTTGTGTGGAGTGTTTGTTAAATGTTGTGAACATCAGTTACAAAATATCTTTTAAGCTTTCAATATGGAAGTTGATAATAATTGTCTATCTAATATAGATGAAAATACTGAAGATAATCAAATGGAACGGTCAAATTCAACCCCTGGTTCAGAGCAAGTAACTGAAAGTGGCACTGCTTCTGAATTTACTGATATTTGGGGTGATTTTAAATGTGTTTTTTGTGCTCAAGACATTAAACATATGACAAATCCTAAATTATTACCATGTCTTCACACAGCATGTGAATCTTGTTTAACTTCTGAAGCGAACAGTGAATCTTCACCGTCATCATCAGCTACCGGTAAGTGGATCATAAACATAGAACCATTTTACTGTATCTTTTTATGGGATGCTCACATTTACTTAAAATTTTTGTGAAATTTAAAATATATGTTCCGTTTGATGAATATGAATTAAACGTCCTTTTGACATTTATATCTATATAATACACGATTACATACCAAAATGCTGCACATACGTTTTCGGTTGCGTTACGTCAATTATTAAATTATATATATATATAATATGTATATATATATATATTGTGTCTGTTGTTAATCATTAAGATCACTCTTACGTACATTAAATTTGATTTTGTAAACTGAAGTGTATATTTTAATTGATTCTGCTAAAAGAAGTGTTTACATTTCTTCCTAAGTATCTTTAACAATTGATCGTTTCATTTACTCGGGCAAATATATTGCATATAAATTAATTAAACATGTTCAGAAATGTATATATTTATATAATAAATTCGTATGCAAACAAGAAAAAGAAACACATCTTTTGTGTTGTTTGTGTACTAAATGTGTCGCCAAAACGGTGTTGAACGGAGTAACACTTGCACATGCATCATTGTTTACATGCACACTTATGTTTGACATTTTAAGCTTTAAAACAAATTAAAAAAATTTCAACTGAAACTCTCAGTTATCATTTAATGTTATTGTCATATTTGTTTATATAGTCAATAAGAGTGAAATCCAATAGGTTGCAATCAGCATTGAATCTTGATTTTATTCTATTAATATTTTGTCCTTAAAGTTCACTCTACAGAGATAAGGAATGAATGTTTAAGAATCTTATGCAATAGTCATTATTGATATTTCATATGAGGATGGAGATACACATCTCAATATATAGTTTAAACAGGGTAGATTGTTAGAAAATAACATGGAGAGATATGTTTGAAAGTCCTTCTTTAAGAGCATTATTTTATTTATTTTCCTACTATACATTGCTATGTAGAAGATAAAAATAATTCTTATTTATTTTTATTTATTATTTTTAAAATTTTGGATGTGTATGCTTTCGTAGTATTTACATAATCATCTTTGGCATAAACACCTGTTTGAGAAAAGTTATATGCATGACATAAAATATATGCATTCAAGAAATCTATTTGTAGTTTTAAGCAGTTTATAGTTAAAGATATTTTTCATGAAATTTATTTTGGGGAAGTTACTGGTTTTACATTACTTACTAACTAGTCAGATGAGGTAGTAGTTTATACTTATGAGAAATACTAGTGTTCATGTTTGTTTTTCAAAGGGCACCCAGCTCATTTTTATTTAAATATGTCCATGTGCTTTGTACTTTTCTGAATACATTACTCTGTGCCTTTCTTTTTATAAAGGAGCATAATCTGTTTTTACTGATAATATATATTTTACTGATAATTAGTCCCAGTAAAAAATCTCATTTACTTGACTAAAATGGATCTTTTAATAAAGGCACCTTGCCCATTTTTAAAAGAAATGTGGACACTAAGTAGTACTATTTTGTTATATTTTTGGAGTTTACTGATTTTATACGTAGTTGTATTTATTATTTTATAGTTTGTTGATATGTGTGAGTGGTATATCCACAGAACATTCTCTTATGGGTGGCAAAAATTATCAAAAGGGAAATTTTGTTCTTAGATAATTTTTTTTATTAGTATTAAATTCTAAAGTGAGTCCAAATCACTCAGTCAAATGTATAATATCAAGGTACATAATTCCAGCCCTAAATGATTACCATAAATAGCATAATTATAGACCATACCAAAAAACTAATACCTATAAAAACAAATTAGAAATTATAATTCCTTTTATAATAATATATTTCTAAAATGTAAAGGTGAAATGAAGATAACAGGTCTTTAAAAGGGAAATGATTTTAATAGAAATGTTTAAAATATGTCATTTTAGAGAGTTATAAGTTCAGTAAAAGGATTAATTAGTACTAAAAAATCTGTTTTTATAGTTAAGTATCTAGCTATTATGAATCAATTTACAATTTGTGAATGTATCATATGCTTAAATCTACTGTCCAGTTACAAGATGCAACTTTTTAATTTTTTTTAAGAAAAAAAAAAAGAGCAGCAATTAGTAACTTTTTAGTTACAATTATTATTCACTATTGAAAAATACAGTGTATAATTTTACCAGAATTTTAAAGTTTAAATTAGAGATCACGAATGTGTTGCATGGGTTGCTTTATTTTTTCTATATAATTATTTTTTTTCTACTCTTTGCAGTGATTGCACAATTTGTATAGAAAATGCATGCTTTCTTTACTTTTTTCTTATTGGTGATTGTTAGTTTATAGTATTTCTTTTTGTCTTGGTAGCTACTTAAGACATCCTTGTAATAGCTTTTGTGTGGCTTTTACTGTGCTTTTTAAAAAATTTTGTTTGCTTCTTAATTATGTAATCTAGTGATCCCATCAGGCAATTCAAGTAGGGTCCGTGCCTTATTTAAAATATAACTGGCTGAAGAACTGTTTAAAAAGGTTTTGCTTTGAAACCTTTCTACTTTGGTAGTTGCTGTTTAGAAATTTGATATTTTTACAGTAGTGTATTCATTTTACTTACTTTTGATACAGTGCTGCCTCATTTGAGAACAAAATAAGCTTTTTGGTTCATTAGATACCCTTCTCGAAATTAAGCCTGGAGGGAACACTAGTAATCATTTTGCTTTTTAAAGTATGCTTCTGCTTGCAAGACTTTTCTTTTTACTCTTGTAGAAAAAAATTTTAAACATTTACGAAATCCTAATATTAAACAGAAGAGTAAAAAAAGGTGTGTAGAAAGTTATAACACAGGTCAGTACATTTAATTTTTCAGTTATATAATTGTAATCTTTATATTAATATATGAAATAAAGAATTTTGAAATATACAATAGTTTTATTTATATATTTGTATTATAATTAATAACTTTTGTAGATTAAAGGAGCAGTAGTTATTTTCCTGTTAGGTCTTAAAATGTGTTTAAAAGAAATTGGCAGTGTTGTCACTTATATTGTAGATCAGTGATTCCCAATTTTAATTTAACGTAGAACCCTTGTGTACCTGTAACATATTTTTGATACCCTATAATTTATGCTAAGTAATAAAGTCAATGTTTATTTTATAATGCTTTACCTATAAATAAAAATAAGTTATTAAAAAGAAAAAAGTTATCAAAAAATTACAGCATAAGAATAATTTTCTGAATGTGAAATATTAATTTTTTTTTTAATCCTGTATAGTTTTCTAATATCTGATTTAATCATCGATAATTTGTCTTATGGAACTGTCATTGGATCTTCTATATTTATCTTCGGTTGCTGTGTAAATTAAAAATCACATATTACAAAATAGTTATAAAGGAATGACCTATCTCCTTTGATAAAAATGGATATTCTTTTAATACGGGTACACAAAAAGTTATTTAGTAGAATTTTTGTTATTTTTTACTTTGAATTTTACTTAGAATCCAAATTTTTTATGGAAACTGGGCTTTTCAGAAAAAAATTGGGAATTGCTGTAGATAAAATTTATGTTTATAATATAAACTATTAATTTACAGTTTGTACTTTTAAGGTGAAGAAAAAATTAAAATGTTATTAACTATATAAGATTTTTTAAAGATTTTAGTTTAGTAGCATTAAGAATAGATTGCTTAAAGATCTGAATTCTTTTATAAATCCTTCTTAGTTGTATTTTATTACAAATACTTTTTTTATTGAATATTTGTAATTCATAATTTTATAAATACCTCTTAGTCATACTTCATTACAAATGCTCAATATTTTTATTCAGAGTCCTCTTATACAATAAACTATTTTGTTGTATAGTTTTTCTAACTCTTACTCGTGACTCTTAAGTCACATATATGTTGCATCTTTCTTTATAATTGATTATACAGGGAGACTATTTTTTTACTATATTATGCAGTTTTATGTATTACATCCCAACAAAAATATTATAAGATAAATTTTATTTCAGCGTATTAAAATAGTTTTATTTTAATGGTGTACCAAAAAAATAAATAGACCAAATATCTTAAATATAATGATTTCTAACATTGGTACACAGAGAATTTTCTTCTGCGTTGAGGTTTTGCATAAATTTGGGATCAAAAATAGGTTTAAGCTTAATTTAGCTTAATTAAGCTTTTTGTTTCTATAATGTAGGGCATTTTTTGGCTTCTTTAAGGAGTTGAAAGTAAAACTCTCAAAACTGCCATGCTGGTATGCTATTGTTAATTAAATTTAATAAAGATATATTTCCATTTTCTTTCCCTGCTTTAAAATACCATAAGAATTCTGCAGAAATTGGAGTCTTAATATCTGTTGGGTTTAGTCAGACGATCTCATTCAAATATTTTAAGATTATATGGTGAAGTTTACATATTCTAGTCTAATATAATTGTCCTTTTTCTTCCTATTTTTCTCTT
Source organism: Pardosa pseudoannulata (assembly GCA_032207245.1). Lineage (NCBI taxonomy): Eukaryota > Metazoa > Arthropoda > Arachnida > Araneae > Lycosidae > Pardosa > Pardosa pseudoannulata. The sequence goes on along the minus strand of CM063505.1, from coordinate 102,345,548 downwards.
TCTGCAGTTCATTGTTCATTTAAAATAATTTATTGTATTAGAGATAAAATGAAAAGGACATTTTTAATTGCATTAAGAAGAAAAAATAAGGTTTTTGATACTTTTTAACATGATAGTTAAAACTGTCATCAGGGTCATCAAAAACTTTGCCAGTCCTGATCCTATGATGTATGTTATCCTTAATGTAAAACATAACTTTGGATGTAGGTATGCAATTCTAACTGCATGTTTGATTGAAAAATTGCATTTTAAGTAAGAATTAATGAATAATAGCACTATACTAAAAAAAAGTAGTCTTTTGTAGGGCATTTGCAGAAGAAAAAGTTTGATGTGATAAATCTAATTTTGCACATTTTTTTGTGTTATTTTTTACAATGGTTTTGAGTTCTAAATAAGAAATTATTTTGCAGGGCAAAAGATATATATTTTCATATATTTTTTTTTTAAATGTATCTCCATCTCATATGCAGAAGCTGTTGTTTATCTTATCATTTTCTAATACCAGTTATTTTCTCCCTGTTCCCTTAAACAGAGTAAATATTTCTGGGGATTTTATTTTGAATTATGTATATTTATATAAAAAAGTTTTAATCATTAAGTATTTAAATATGTGATTGGAATTTTTTTATTTTAATTTAAAACTCAGATTTTTTTGTTGAAAAAATTGAGCTCATAATAGTAAAAATTATAAAACAACAGCTTTGGCCTCTCCTATATAGGGTGAATAACGTTTTATCTTTAGAATTGTTCACTAGAACACTGGTTCTACTGACCCTGGAATGGAGCATATATAATCAGTTTTTAATGACTTTTCCCATCTAGTTTTTCGTTTATCTTTTGCTTTTAATTATTGCAAATTATTTTGTTAAAAATTAAATTTAGAATTACCAAAAGTTTTAAAAAGCAGCTTTTGGTCGCCATGAATTACATGATAGATTATATTCTGTCTTTTCCGAGATCTGCTTGCTCACTTTAAAACTGGCTCTCTCAATTCTGGAAATGAACATTATCAGCTTTCTATTGAACGGATCTATGAGTTGAAAAGCAACTACGCGGCTCCCATAAAGCAGTAGAATAGGATTATTCAGTCAAGAATTTCTAATAGCAGGGATTATAAATCAGTTGGAATTGTATTTTCGTGTAGAGATGATTTTGTGTGTTTTCTTTCTATCAAATGTATAAACGGCGTTCTTTGATTCGGAACTAAGTGATGCAGTCGATATATTATATAAAAATATATTGGTTATGTATATGGCAATTAATACATATTTACCCGATGGAGCTGAAAAATGTCTAATTCAATAAGCCATAAAATAACTATATTTCTAAGCTATGTATAATTTTTGGTATCAGGGTCTGAGCGGTACTGTATTTTTATTGTATATGAAAATGTTGAAATATTACAGTATGACTACATAGAAATTTTTTCTTCATCAACGAATGAGTCAATATTTTTAGGCAGTGTTTTAGTTTTTAACCTGTTAGAAATTGAAGACGTAGTTTAAACTGTAATAAAATTCTCCCTGGATAAGCCCGACGCCTAACGGCCAAATGGTTCCGGATCGGTGAATAAATGTATGTAATGAAATTGATCAAATGAAGATTTTAAAAGAATAATACATAAATGTATATTTTGTCAGGAGTTTTATTAAGATGAATTTTGTAAAATCATCGGTATTTTCTTTAGATATCGATTTAAAGCGCGAATAAAATTCAACTGCGTTGAATCCATATAGAATATAGATTCAACGCACTTGACTTTTTTTTTTTTAATATATATATATAAATAATAGAAAGCTTAGTCAAGTTGTTACTCTCACACAAGGTTCAGTTTGATACGTAAGCTTTAATCCGATTTTTACGTGCCTAATTTGTTTGAGCATAACTTCATAATCTAGGATTACGAAAACAAACTCAAAATCGTTAGGAATGCATTTAAATTTATGTAATTTTTCAATAATTTTATAGCTTATTTGCAATTTGATTTGCCGTGGATAGGATACAAATTTGTCTTTACACAAATATAAGATCTTTCCATCAATAGAATTCAGCAGAGACAAACTTGCAAGTCATCTTTAGAAGTAAGCCACTTTCTAATAGTTTTACATCCTATGTTTGGGTTTGAATTTCGCAGCTAGTACAGATGTTTGTAGGCATTCAAAATCGGCTTTAAGAATGAAGTCTTGTCTTGTATAACAGAAAAGTAGATTATTGTGCTCCCAACCGACCAACCATCCATTTTCATGGAAGCTTTCCAATTTTATTTTAATATTTCTTTAACTGAGATTTTTCCAAATATTTTTACGCAACGTATCTGAAAGACTATACAGACAAATAAAAAACGAAAGCTTTTCGGCACTTTTTTAAAAAATAAAAACATTTATTTTACTTGTTTGACAGATTAAAGTTAATGTTTAAAATTACCCATGTAATTGAATTTATTTTTATAATTGTATTATATTTTTAAGTGCATTACTTATTTTCGTTTTGTTTGATGTCTTAAAATTAATGACCTAAACCTGCAGTAGTATTACAGTACAAGTGAAGAAACTGACAGTTTTACTCACTTGTCGGATTTGTGCAATGCTTATGGAATCGTACCAAATTCTACATAAATATTATGGGTTTATCACACCAAAAAGTTTTAGAAACCCTGATGTAATCACACCGATTACATCAGGGTTAAACAAATATTCATCCAAAATAATATTGGCATAATTATTTCGTAGTTACATTCTTAAGATGCAAATACAAACCTCCTCTGCCTTTGCATTCACTAAATACGTTAGTACCATCACACTTTCACGGTATTTTAACAGTTTTAACGAGAAATTTTGCATGTAGCAAGAAGCGTTACACAAATAGCGCACTATCTTTGATTCTCCCCTGATGAGTCTGAAAGTGTTTTCATCAATAAACATAAAGGCCCCTCTACACTATGGTGCACTGCAAGCCATTACCACCATTTGGAGGGGGTATGGCTTATAATGGTCGATGGTGACAGACGATAAAATAGCCTTGGCGGACGATGGCTTCGGATGCGGTTTTTCTCCAAAGATCAAAGCAGCCAGATGCGCAATAAAGTGCACAGTAGACCCTATGGACGAACCCACGAGCTCGCTCATATAGTGGCCTAGCTTGTGGATGCAACCCGTGAATCATCGTCCAAGGCCACCATCAGGAAGTGGTGAACAGTTGGCTATAGTGTGGAGGCTATATAACATTTTTCCACTTTTCAGGTTCAAGTTTTTATATTTCTTACAGGACTGTTTGAAACTGTCAGCATAGGCTTTTTCGCTGCACAACTTTGTGAACTTAGGTCTTTTTGTAGCTGTGACGAATTGTTCTAGTTGTGACATTCTGGACGATCTCGAGTATTTTTTTTTAGTTAACTGCGGCAATAGAAAGATTTGACATTTCTTCACGCTTGAACGTGCTAGTTCCTGGTAAAGTCTTAGGTGAGCCAGAGCCTGTGTTCCTCCACGGTACCATCTCGAGAGAATGATTTTTCCGACCGCTTCAGTTAATAAATTCTGTTGACATGTTGATATCTCTGACTAACGATTCCCGACTCTCATTTCGTTAGACTCAGGATTTTTCTTCCATTTTAATCTTTGCCTATTGTGTGCTGTGGGAGTAAAGGTGTTTAATCTCAAACTTGTAAGAATTGGAAAAAAATATTTAAATTAGACCTTTCTGTAACTGGTGCAGTATTTTACGTATTAAGGAAACATTCCTTTTGTCTAGAAACATGCATAGTTTACTGTGATTCTCTCTCCTTCCTTTCAATATAATTTGCAGACTGGCGTTAATTTTTGTTTCTGTTGATGAGTATTATATATTGATCAATAATTGTGGACATTGTTTTCTGTAGATGGCCTCTACCAATCTTTCTAACGGTTGTATATTGAAGATATTCCTAAAACAAAGTTGTAGTTATTCCACTTTTTGACTATTGACATTATGAACTGCTTTAAGATAACCAATAGTATGGTAAAGCATCGCCTGAAATCAGATTTGTATGTATGAATATATATATATATATATATATATATATATATATATATACACACACACACACACACACAAACATATATATTTGAACCCCTTGGATGACAATATATTTTTTAATTTCTTCTCTCATGGCTTAGAAAATGACCTTTTAGCTCATTTCAATTTTTCCTTGACCTATCACATTATTTATCAATTTTCTTTTTCAATGCAAGGCATTTGCCTTTATTAATAGCTTTTCTACACAAAGTCATTTGTATGGTAAAGGCTTTTGTTGTCCTTTTTATTGTGGGAGTACCATACGATTAGGGCGAATTTCGATCAACATATATGTATCTGAAGTATAACTCGGGAATTGAACCTAAGCCCTTCAGGTGAGAGTGCAATACGCTAACCACTACACAACCTAGATGGCAATTATTGGATAATTTTATACGCATTAACTTCCTGATGATCAGCATTCCAGTCATCGGGCTTTTAGATGTAATTTGTTATCGCTTGGAATGGTATGAATTCTTGCACTGTATGAAAGACATAATTTCAGTATACTTGAATTATTTTCTATATTTAACGTGTCGAAATTTTGTATTTATGTAACAAAAATAACTACTTATTCTCAGTAAGAAATATATATATATATATATATATATATATATATATATATATATATTAGAAGTATAAAGCACGCATACTCTTAATAGTACGGTTTTAGGCTGGAAATCTTTTTCGATCGTTCATTATCACGTATAAACGCATTAAATTTGTAACTATTACTATTAAATTCGTCACCAACATTAGATTCTAACATTACAAAAACAAATGATAAAAGCTTTCTTTTAGAAATGTAGATCAGTTGTGAAATTTTCACCTTGATGCATTTTATTGTAACATTATATTTAGTTCAAAAATTCCTTTCCACTCTCAGATAGATCTAAAAGTTTTCCAGCTTCAGTCTGTAATTTATTTAAAGGTAATATGGTTTTTATTCATTTCAAATTTTTAATTTCCGAAAATGATAAAAATATAAAAGACTTAAGATTACTAGTTTTATTTAGTTAAAAATTTGTTAATCTGCTTCAAATTACTATCAAAATTATTTTGCGAGACGATTTTGGAATGTTATTTGCCCATTCTCATAACTCATTCTTTGTGTTCAAACCTTATTGGCTCGTTGCAAATAGACCAACGAATCAGCTACAATTGTTCCTGAGAACAAACAGTGAGGAACAAGCTCATTTTGCAATATTTCCTGCTTAATCGTTTTGAGCTCCCAGAATTGAGTTTTCTTTTTCTAGTTGCTAGGTGACGTCCTACTCTGCAGTAGAACTGAAAATCGATGCCAAACCTCTGATGGTCGTTTGTTGCTTAGCAACCATTTCCTGCTCCTATCTCTGTAGTGTAAAAGTAAAGGCTGCAGCTTTTCCTTGGGGTTACAACAGAATGACAGTGCTTTCTGAAATTATCGCCAAAAGTACAATTTGCCAATATTATGTAGTAGTAAGTTTTGAGCTCGAAAAGTTGTAAATTAAAGTTGTATGATATTGATATTGTCAGTGTTTTCTTTCCATTTTCAAAAAATCATTCTATTGTATTAACAAAATAAAACTAATCTTTTATAATTAATCTATTAAGCGTATGTGTTAAATTTTGGTATGAACATTGTAAATTTCTTAATTACATAGGATATTTCCGTGCCAAAAGTTTTACGATTAGTAGTTTTGTAAAAATTATATAAAACAAGGTTGAAATTGTCGTCGTTTTGGTAAACTGTTATTCTATATCAGGGCCGTAACTAGGTCCTAGAACTCATGGAAAAAAAGAAAAACTGGTCTGCGTCCCATCTACTAAATATAGTGAAAATATATATAAACATGTATTTTTTTCCGTATCATATATTCATTATGAAGTCAGAATATTTTAAGTCTTAAAACGTTTCTAGTATAGTATATTAATTTATAATTTTTCTTCTATTTTTACCTTATTAATACTTAAAAATATTTTTGAACACTGAGTATATTATCTTGATGATAAACTGGAGTTTATTTGAGAGGAACATTTTTTATTTGAACGTTGAATTTTCATAAAAAAAAGTGACGAATATCTAAATTGAAATTCAGTTTTAATAACTTTAGTAAATTCAAAATTTAAAACTGATACTCGGATGTATAGTCTAGCATATTAGGATTGTTTGGTAAATATTTTGTAAGAATCTATAACAAGTTTAGTGTCTTGAAGGATTTTAAAAAATAAGAATATTTACAAAGAGTTTATAAACTCATTGGATTTTTAAATAAAAATAAATCCTTTAAACCTTTTTCTTATTTCTACTTGGGGCGAATCATCCTCTTTCGAACCCCATTTTCCTCACGGTGAGGCGCCCTTCAGACTGATGCGCCCGTGGCTAGTGCTACCTTTGCTACGCCCTAGTTACGGCTCAGTTCTATATTGTGTGAAAGTAAATTGTTTTATGAATTGCTAATCACGTTACAATCAAATTTAAGACGAAAATTTTAATGTTGACGAGTTTATCATATTGTTACAAATTTGTTGTTACATTGTATTTTTTATTCTTACAACATGAATTTCGGGGTAAACCTCCATATAATTTAAAATGCATCTTACATAAACTCGAATTTATCTTTTTCTTTTATAAAATGATTTTTTTAATGTTAGAATTATGCTCGAGTATTTTCTATAATAAAGTAGAAATGACATTTAACTAATAAGTATCGTATTCCTGGATTTAGAAAAAATTTATAACTTTTTGGTATTTTTTTTTTCTGTATTTAGTTTTGTTATGAAATTTAACTCTTTCTACCCATTTTGTAGTACCCCTTTGAGAAAAAATACCTTTCAGTTTGTTTAAGTGAATTCCAAATAATTTTTCCTTTTGGGGCTTTCTTACTAGTACAGAAAACTCATCTTTGACAGTCATAAATTGTTTTTTAATCTATTGTATTTATAATTTGCACATTGTTTTAAGCCGTGGAATAGTAACACATTGTGTGCGGGTACATTTCGCAGCTGAATTGTACCGGGAGCAGGCGTTTTGTGTATCTGCAAGTCTACACTAGCATGGTATCTGCAAGTCTATACCAGCAATCCCAAGAGACTGGCCCTGTGACTTGTTGATTGTCTTGGCAAAGCACAGTTTCAAAGGGAGTTGTATTCTGTTAATTTGTATGGTGTCCGATGGAATGATAGGTATTCTTGGAATGAAATCATCTTCACCCTTTTCACACTCTGTGAGTACTGTGGCTTGAATGACTTGTTGCATCAGCTTTTTCAGAAACTTTTGCCATTGCACAACCTGGGTGCATCAATATTTCGGATCAGCATTATTGAAGCACCAACTTTCAACTTTGCCACAACTTTGAGTTGTGGGCTTGCAAATCAGGATTATGTACGTGTACCCAATTTCACGTTATTTGGTTGTCTAGATTTTGAGTTATAATGGAACAGACAAACACAAAAAATGCGTGTTATATGTATAGAAACATCACGACAAAAACATTCAGAATCACTCTCAATGACCAACTCGCATGATTTCCTTTTTTTTCTTAGTTCAATATCATACGGCTCAGAGCAGGCACATGGAGCACTACTTTTGGCTGGAGGAGGCCAGAGTGAGGTTGGGATGGAACGAAACCTGTTTAAGAGCCTTCCCCATGTAATTTTGTGTACGTGTACCAAATTTCACATTATTTGGTTGTCTGGATCTTGAGTTATAAAGGAACAGACAAACAGACAACAAATGCGTCTTATATATAGAGTTTATCTTTGATAAAGTTCTAGAGGGTTGCTACCAAATTCAGACAGTCGTTATTTTTCGTTCAGTGTTTTAATGTGGCATTCACTCGTCTGTGATAAAATAAATAAATAATCTCGTAATCTAAGTAATATAAATTTAAGTAATAAATCTACCTAGTACACTTTATAGGAAGAAAAAAAAATGTAACTGGTATAATTTACCATTTTCATCTAAATTCCTTAGCCCTCGTGTTGCAAAAAGTAGACCGTAGCACTCCAAACCAAATCATCTAAATTCCAATTTCTATTATAAACGCTTTATTTTTAAAGTGCACATTACATTAACCTATTTAATCAATTAAAGTAACCTTGTCTCCCGTATAACAAATCGAATGTAAATTGAGACAAAGCCCGACATTCTATATTTATTCTTAGGTCATTAAAAAAATCTCATGTGGACATTACATGACTTCTTTCTACGTCTTTTGTATTATCTCTCTCTCTTTTTAAAATTTTGTATGATGCGTCTTCAGAACTATCGTTTGCACATTTTCTTATAGATTCAAATATGAGTGGGCTTCTTCTCTCATTGTATCCATGTTGTCTGAGTAAAGCTTAAGCATTGCCATCTGGATGAGACCCACATCTGGATGAGCTTAAATATTCATTACAAGGATCAATTGAATTTCTATCCGGCCATCGTTCGGCGAATGGGAAGGGTGTTACTCTTCTGTACCCAAGTTCGTGGGTTCGAATCTTCCTGTAGCTGTTCAGAATCGGCTTTAAGCAGATATCAGTCCCTTGTGTATCAAAAATAAAGACCATAGCGCTCCTAACCAAGCCATTTGTGACCATCCTCTAATTCTGTGTAAAATTTGGTTCGGGACCCTGGGTTGTTTGCTTGTACCTGATACTTGTGTAGGAGGATTGTATTTTTATTGTCAAATACTTTTCATTTTTCTTTTAGACGTCTCAGAAAATGTTGAAACCTATTTTAGGGCCATAACCATAGTTTATTCTCCCCTACGTAAGATCAAAACGGTGCAATATTCTGAAAACATTTCTTTAAACCTAATGTAGATTCCATTCTCACTATTAGCTAACAATTTTGTAGACCTTAGTATAATGGGATTTTTAACGGTCTGACTACTACGAAGCGCTTGTCTTGTGTCAAAAATGCATAGAAGTATGATCGCACTGCTGTATTTTACTATAATTTTCACACTAGAGATTCATATTTTTCTCTCAATTAATGGGAAAATTTAGTAACATACAGCACCGCGATTGTACTTCCACGTATTTTTGACAGAATATATGAAAGAGCGATAGCGTTTCGCAACATTCAAACGGTTAAACAGTAGGTGAAAATTCGCCTCAGAGTTGGTAACCATTGACCATTGTGCTTCAGCTGTTTTTGTAAATAAGTATTAAAAATGATATGCGTTAGTGTATAATTATATGTATGTAACAGGGAATAACACACATAAACACGGCTTTGAACTCGTAAAGCCTCATGCGTTTATTAACATGAGTAATAGATAAGACAATGAATAATTGATAAGATAAGGGGCCAAGGTACCTAAAGAAATTAAATAAATTCGTTCAAATATGAATTTCTTCTGTTCTAAAAGAGTTAATCCAGGCATATATACTTCATAATCTAGTCAAACTTTTGCGATAGAACGATTAATTTATTTCATCAACAATTATTTTTTTCCCTACATCCTCCTCTTGAAACTTAATAATTGTTTGCTGTTTTATTATTTTTTTCCCACTTTATTGGTGACTACAAAATGCATTACTTTTTACTCATTCTTGGATTTTTTTCTCTCGTACATTGTACATGAGTGTGATATAAAATTGGATATGCTTTTTTAAAACTTGAACATTTTGTTAAGTTTTAGAAGTAATACACGAGAGAGCGACAAAAATTGCCATTGCACACATATAAAATAGTTTTTAATAAATTGTTTATTTATATAAGAGTGAATCGAATAACCTATATTAAGTTTTGCTGCTAATACTAAGCATGCATTATAAAAGAGCAATTGCCTAGTATGCAGATCAGCAGGATTTTTAATAAATCTTGTTGATTAATTTTTATGAAAATGTATTTTTAATTAAGAATTTCTTTTCTTTAATTATTTTACGTAAGAGTGTTATTTATGCAACAATAAAAAAAATATATATATACATAGTTTAATATTTTAAAAGTTAGATTTAGAGGTTCCTTATCTCCATGAATGAATAAGAATCAAATATTTTAATCCAGAAAATAATGTTGTTTTTTATTTATAAAACACATTTTTGTGTCATACATTTAAGTGTTTTATTTATTTTTTAATGAGCAATTTAGGCCTTATTATTAATTAGGTCGTTCTGTCTTTTACGGTTTGTCTCCGTTTTATAGTTAATTTTGGTATAATTGTAGAAGTTTTTCTGCTATGAGTAAATACTGGAATCAAACTTTATTTAATGGATTTATGAGCATGGATGGTTTGTTTTGGATCCACTTTTTTTTATGGAACGTAGTTGTGAAGTTGATTTAAAGTATTAAAATATCTGTCAATTACATTCCACGGTTAAAAAAAAAAACCTTGCAGATTTTCTCTTATTCCTTTTTTTTATTAAACACACAGCCTGCCCAACAACTTTTGCAACATCACAGCAAAGCAAAGCTTTGCTGTGATGTTGCAAAATTTAAATATAAATTTGATCTACATTATAAATGTTCGTTCATTTGTTTGGAATGATAAATTATTATTTGAATAATTTCGATTTTGTTTTCTTTTTAGTTTTACACACGCATACACATATAAGTATTTGTGTGTAAATGTGTATTTAATTAACTAAACTCAAAGATAATTTTGCTAATGTACTGTATAATAAAAAAGAACAAATACATTCTAATGAAACTCTTAAAATGAGTGACTTGGAAATCAGATATTTCAATTATTTTGTAATTGTCCTGGAGGTTCTCTCTTGATTAATACCATTTTAGAAATGATTACTGCTTAAGCATACAAAAATACGTAACTAAAAAGAATATTTTAGATGATATACAAAAATTCGTAACGGAACGTACGGAATATTTTAGATGATTTTATATTACTTTTCGCTCGATATCCTTCAAATAAGTTTATAATCGACTTGAATTTTTATTTTTTCATATTAACATTTTTTTCTTCTTTTGTTTTACTCAGTATTGTACATCGCATAGCTTTTTAAGCTAAGCAGTTTAGGTTAAAACAAAAATTTTTAATCAGAAATTCGCTATGTAGCCAAACTGGCGATATCTCGCCAATCATAGCATTCCTTATCTGACGCGTAGTGGATCGATGCAACTCTGGGAAGAAGACCGGAACTCAGCAATGTTGAACTCAGGCGGTGATTGCAGTGTACATGCAGTAGGGGCCGCTAGAGCTCAGCTTATTGAGCTTTTTCTCGAGTGTGACGTCATGTCTAGTTTGAGCGTTAGGGGGGAGGAAATGGAATGTTGCTGAGCTGGCGTGTGCACTCCTCATTGTTGGACGTGAGTAATGAGCTTTTCGAAAACTCGTGGCCAATGAAATGTCGTTTGCTTAGTCTAGTTCTCAAAGGTTGGTTGAACGCTTTAAAGAGGGGAAGAAAAAAACAGACGCTATGCTCAGAAACGAACACAAAGTGGAGTATCGCTTTCTCTCTGTTGGTCGCCATTTTTGCACATGCGAATTTTAGATAGATATTGGGGAATGAGCAAACTTTTAAGGGGTCATATACAAATTGTATTTTTTAACACGATAAAAATATAAAGTTTAGTTCTTGCTTAGTAATAAGATTGTACGATATTACAACTGAAGTTTCTTTTTCTTTCTTTTTCAGTGAGGTTAAAAAATGAGCAGGGAATTAATGTGTTATTTCGTTCGGAGTGCGATTATTTTTAGGGGTTTCGGGTTAATGATGAGTCGAAAATTAAGTTTTTCAGCAGTTTTTTTAATTTAAGCGTTACGATTTTTCAACTGGTATTTTTGTCACCTTTATAATTTATTAATATTCAGTTTTAATTAAACAATCTCACTATTTGAAAAGTTATTTTATATTGATTTTTTTAAATCATTTGTTTTATAATAAAAAAAAGCTTTGCTCACAAGATATCAGAAAATATTGTACATTCACGATACAAATTCCTTCACAAATAAAATTGGTAGTATTATTTCTCTACAGCATACATATAATTTAATATTCTTATATAAGTAATTTACATGTAAATCACGTTTGAAATTAAAAATTATGAAAACAGTCTAAAATAAATTAAATAGAAAACATGACAATAATATCAGTACAGAAAATATTAAGCCATTAAATTTGTAATAACTAAAATTAAACTTTATCTTATGAATTATTCTGTTTAAGACTGTTGGAGTAAAGCTCAAAATAACATTTGACTATGTTATTTTGAGCTGATAGACTATGATAAACATAGACTATGTTATTTGAACTACTGCTTAACTTTAACTTACAAAATTTCCAGCACAGTTTTTTAATTCTCTTTCAAGCTTTGTGTTTAAGTTTCACTGAAAATACCTTAAGTTTTATTTAATGAGAAACTATTTAAATTTTAAGTATAGAATGTTTAAAAATGGTTATAAAGATTTTCCAATTTCTGTGTGAACAAATCTGTAATTTTTATGTATTGCTGGACTATATATGACACTTTATGTATTCCCAAACAATTAATTTTGTTTAATTAGTATCTACTTAATTTTTTTAACAGTACATTATCCTTATCTTCACTAAAACACTCTTGGCTATGTAAACTTGTGTTACTGCTTTGAAACACATGATGCATTCATGAAAAATTCCTTTTTGCCAGGGTCGTAGCCAGAAATTATGTTCGGAGGGGGACCAAGTGGAAAGACATTGTTTTTTGTGAATGATACTGTAGTAAAACGACAGGTTTTCCTATGCATGTATAACCCTAATGAGTACCATAACATGTGGTTTTAAAATAACAAAGTGATTAAAAAAGAATATAATGAACAAATTTAAAGCTTAGAATGAGTAATGATGATCTGCATGCACAGTTAATTTAATAGTAAAATTAACATTAAAAACCGTTTTTACATTTATTTGTATAAATTTCTGTCTCATATAGCTAAATTCCAAAATTTAGTGTAATGTAATAATTTGAAGCTAATTTAGAAGTTACAATATGCCTCAAAATGGAGCACCCTAGACGATATACAATAGATTATGGAAAATGATCTTGACAGGAATGTCTATAGGGGACGGGGGTTGGGGTAGATAAAAGCCTGTGGCTCTGCAAGACATTTATGGCCGAATCGGTCTCTTTCTGAGAACATTGTTGATTATGCACAGCTAGGCAGATGACACACCCACACACACACTTATCAATTTTCTTTCCTCACAAGTCTTTTAGAATTTTGGAATTTCGGGGAGGGACTGGTCCCCTAAATCTCCTCCCTTGCTTACGGCCTTGCTTTTTGCCTATTTTAAGTTTTAAATTTTACCTTAGATAAATTTTTATTATACATTTATGTTTGTCTTTTTTACTTTTTCTTCTAGCTATATGTAAGTTGATCGTATTCATTAATCTGTTTACATCATGCATAAATTTTAACCTTAATATCAAATGAAAAATTTGTTATGAAAATAAATCTAAATAAGCTTAGCCATTAATACTGCTAGGGTAACTTGTTCTATTCCCTAAATGACAAAACAAATGAGTATTTGTCTTTCTCTATACCAGAGTTCAAAGGTTTGAATCCCATTGCAGGCATGAATGTTCTTAGTCATTTGAATTTGAGTTCCTAATCTAAGCACTCAACTTCGAAAATTTAATTACAGCACTCTAAATCAAACCATCCCCAAAACAACTCTTATGTCATTTAATAGCTTAAAGAGGTGGATAAGAAATATTTTTTTATCAAGTGCTATTGGTTGCAAAAAATTTGTGAAAACAAAGTAATGCTTTATAAATTTTAAATTAAGAAAAAAAAGTAAAAAGAACTATTAAACTGTTATAGTTGTTAAAATAAAACCTTGGTCGAATAGAATTTGGGTTATAGAAAAACAGGGTCTAATGTTAAATCACAAACGATATAGCCATTCCGGTAAACGTCTCATTAGATAATAAAAATTGAATTGTTGAAATTTTAATAATTATTTATTTTTTTACTATTCTATCTAAAAATATCGTAATAATTGTAGTATGTAAAACTTAAATTGATTGCCAGTCTTTAGTGATCCAGAGTATCATCTTTTTTAACTGTAATTCTCATTAGGTTGAATATTTATTTTTTAAAAATGATATTCTGTACTGAATTATTTTGTGTAATTTTATGATTATTGAAGAACAATAGCAGTAATTCAACTTACAACATGTTTTAGTGATTATTATTCTAGAGAAATTAAAAAAGAAATGAGAAATATATATATATATATATATATATATATATATATATATATTCAGTCACCAATACCAGGGACATTCAACCTAGTAAAAAGAAATGCAAAATCATATGTGGTAACTGTAGATGTTATTTTTAAATGGGTAAATAAATATTTTATGGATAATATCTGATTGTGAGTTGATGTATTTTTTATTTTCTCATTTCAGTCAAACAGGTTCAGTGCCAAGTGTGTTCCCAAGAAGTTAATTTGGATGATGCAGTTGATCATTTATTTCTAATGGAATATGCACAGAACAATGAAAGTTTACCTGAAGAAAACACCTATCCGTGTGTCAGTTGCGAAGAAGGTAATGATGGTGTAGGATTTTGTCAAGAATGCCAAGAGTGGCTTTGTGAGAGTTGTGTAAGTGCTCATCATAGAGTTAGAATGACAAAGGACCACATGGTACGGACGAAAGAAGAAATGGATGGTGAAAATGCAGCTGCTTTGAATAACCAGAAATACCTTTTATGTCCTGTTCATCCCAATGTAAGTATAAATAATCATTTGTGAAATGCTTTAATGGGATCATTTTGCTGCATGACATTATCATTACAATGTTTCTTCTTAATCTACCTTAACTACTGCTGCAAAATATGTAACAACCATTTTAGTGCAATATAAAAATTTTCCCCCAAAAAAAGCCGAACGCTGGCCAATTGTTTAGGGATCCTCGGTACTGGAGTTCGAGGGTTTGAATCCCACTATGGCATGGATGTTCATAGCTGTTCGGAATCGGCTTTAAGCAGTAGATCCCATTCTCATTAGCCCTTGTGTGCAAAAAGTAGACGTAGTGCTCCAAACCAAACTGAAACTTCCCCCCAAAAAAGCACTGGCTGCCATTTGAATCCCCACTTTAAAAGAATCACCTTTATTAACTCCTGTAGGACAGTATAATTTCAATTATTTCAAAATTAGGAAAATAACAAAGCATAATTTAATTTTAGGATGTCTGTGGATTATTGTGACATCTAATAATATTTGGTATGCTCCAAAAAAACTTTAGATTCAAAGTATTAATCATAATGCTATCTAATTTATTGTATTTGATTCTTATGATATATTGAACTATCAAGATTTTAATTAAAAAAATTTGATATGGGAAAAACAAACATTCCCATGGTAGGAAATATATTGGATAAGCATGTCATGTAAATAGCAAATTTGGATGTATGCTCAGGTAGTCTAATACATTTAATTATGTTTCACCAATTAAAACCTTTAAAATTTTACCTCTTCATGACTTCTGCTAAGTATTGTTAAAAAGCATCAAACAAATCTCAGATAGACCTTTAGCCAAATTACAAGTCTTTTTTTTTTTAAAGATTGACAATGAAAAATAATTTACAATTTTCAGCATATTGTATTTTGATAATAACATTTTGACAGAATAAATCTTCTGTATCACTGTGATGAGTATCACTTTGTTCTGATTTCTGTGAAAAATTCACAAAACAGGATTTTATATTAAGTTTATTAAAAGTAAATAATCTTTTAGATAATTTTATCATTATGAAATTTGAAATATTATATTTAAAAGTTGTATGCCAAGCTAATAAATAACCTTTTTTTTTATAGGAAAGATTAAAAGTATATTGTGAAACTTGTGATAAGTTAACATGTCGAGACTGCCAGCTGACTGACCATAAAGCACATAAATATCAGTTTTTGAGTAAAGCTTGTGAAGAAGAAAAAGAACATATTACTGAACTTTTAGCTAAAATAAAAGAAAAGCAGGGTCACATGGAGGAAGCAAGTAACAGTTTGAATAAGCGACATGAAGAAATTGTTGAACGGGAAGGACAACTCTCTCAAGATATACAGTTATTTGGCATAAAGTAAATACTGTTTTGAGGGTTTAGTTATAAAATTGAAGAAAATCATAACTTTCTTATGTATACAATATTCCTACTTTCATAGTTTTATCTTTAAAAAATTAGCTGTTATTAAAAAAAATGTATGCCAAAAAAAAAGAGGGACAGATCTTTAAAAAAAATTTCATTATCTATGTAAAATAACATAAAGTGCATGTACACTGTTTGCATTTACACACTAAAAAAGTTTTTTTTAAAGGCAATTTTATAATAAGATGCAACTTTGAAAAAATTTTAATGGTAGGATGAAAATCTGGGTCTCATAGACTCAAAAAAACTCTAAGGGAAAAAGAGTAAAAATTTTAAAATTTAGGAGGGTTATAACTTTGACTAACTTTGAATATCGTGGACCCAAAAAATGTGAGGAAGAGGAAAGAAATTTTCTTTACCAACTAAACTTCCAGAAAAGTTTTTCTTATTGAAGAAAATCAAAACTAGTTCTGGAAATAGATTTACAAAAAAGAAACAAAATTTCAATGATTTCATTACTAGGGCCAAATTTTAAAAGAAGTCCTTGAGGTTCTTTCTAATGCAAACAGAAAATTAATAATAAAAATGAAGTTTATATGTTATTTGTATATGTATAGTTGCAAGTATGAACCTATTTGCAAATATTTTCTTATTTGCAAATAGGTGCAATAGTTATTATATAAGTAGGCTTAAATAAGTAGGTTTTTACTTCAAATTTCAGGGGACTTAATTTGTTTGCCATATGGCCCACATTTTTCTCATTAGTGGGTCCCTGAGACTCAGGTTTGATAAATCAACATGAACACTGATATAGTCCGTTTTCACCTACATATTGAAGTATAGTTAAAAGTTATATATTAGAAAAGTAAAATATTTTCATAGTTTATTTTGTGAGCACTTTGTTTCTAAATCTCTGCCTCCAAAATAGCTCTAAATAGTGTACATATTTGTTGTTCCTGGTATTTCCTGTATTTTAACGTTTCACTGCATATACATTATTGCTGCAATTGAGAGAGACATCTAAACTCAAAAATGCCTATATAAAGAATTGCATGTGACTTTTGAATGTGGTCTGTCAATCCTTGTAGTAAACAACTGTATAAAATTATTCTTTTAAAGAGCAGGTGGCTGTTTTTATGACCATTTTTCAGTGCAATGGAGTTATAATTTTTTTTAGAAAACTTTATAAAATTAAGCATACTAAAAATTTGGCAGAAATGAGATATTTTAAAACAACTTTGATTTTTAAAAACTTTATTTTCTATTTACTTATATTCTTTCGGCTAAAATAACTTTTTATATCATTTTATATTTTATTCTGTTATGCTAACAAATAAAATCTTAAAGGCAAGTATTGTATGCATTGCTTCAATACTTGCTTATTCTGTGTGAAATTCACTTGGTTTAATTATTCTTTTTTTTAAATAAAGTAAGTAAAGTTATTACTTATGAAAGGGATTGAAAGGCTAGTTCTATAGAGTAAGAAATGTTATATAATGTTGTATGAAATTATATCTTCTGTTTTCAGTGGTATATTTATAGGATATATTATACAACTGGGGGAAAAGTTTTTAAAATAACGTTAATCTTTGTTTAATAGTTGACATTAAAGGGGTTTAGCCCAAACTAGTATTACATTTGTGTTTAAGAAAATAACTAATATTTTATGACATGTACTTACTGTTAATTTTTGTTTAATAAATTTCTTATGAGGTTTTTTCATGAGTAATTCATATACCATTTTACATTACCTTAACAGTGACTTAAATTATGCGTAAATTTTATTTGCTGGGATCTACAAATTAGATTTTAATAAATTGGTAATTTTCATAAAGTAGGAATGTATATGTAATATAATAAAAAAATTTTTAGTAACATTTTTTCCGCAAATGATAATTGCTAGGTGTTGTTAATGTGTAATTGTATTTAACCTAGATTTTCTATATTTTACTTGATTTTTAAATGTTATTTTACTTATTTTGACTTTTGTTTACAGATTTATTACCGATATAAATAAGAGAGCAAAAGCTTTGTTACAAGATCTTAATAAAATCTGTTCTGACAAAAAAAGTTTATTAAATATCAAATCTCAAGAACTGAAGAGTGTTTCAGAACGCTTAAAGCATTGTCAAAAATTTGCAGAAGCTGCTATTCAATTGGGCAGTGAAACAGCTCTTGTATATAGCAAAAAACCTATTATGAATCAGGTATTTTATTTTCTGTGAAGTTATATCCTTACTTTTTTGTGTTCCAGAATTTTCTATTTATAAAGTTAAGTTTTTAAGATACTTTAGTGCAACATTTTAAATAAATTTTTGTCATTATTTTTATGCTTTCATTTTGTAATTATAACTTACAAATTCTTACTTTAATCATTAGAATGGGTAATAAAGGATATAGCTGTACAAATGATATTCAAAGAAAATTTCATAGAAATAGCCATTCATAGTTGGTAGAACCCTGACACTTTTCAAAAGTTTTTCTCAAACTACCATCTTACCAACTATGGACGCTCTTATCTTCGTACGCTCGTACCTTCATGTTCTTTAAGTTCAAATCCAGATAGTTCTTACATCTTTTTTTTCTTTCACTGAAGGGGGACTGCATTAAAAACTTTCAGTATTACTGTTTCTGGTTCTATTCTCAAAAGACAGTCTGCCCATCTCATTCTCTTTAATCTCACAAATTTCACTATTTTTCATTTTGAAAAGTTGGTACTATTCAAGATTTCTTTACCAAATGCTATTATAAGGATGCAACAAAAGATGGCCTTCAATCAAAAAAACTTTTAAAAATTACCAAAGCCTTCTCTTCCTTTGCTGAAACCAGCCATTAAGAAAATAAAAATGTAATCTTTCTTTTTGTGTTCAATAAACTTTAGGCTCTACTGCAACTTGATTTATTGCTAACTAAAACTTATGTGATGAATTATTGACGTGTTGTTTCTAAATAGAAAATAGTAAGCAATTACACCACAAATAAATCATTTGAAAATTATTCTCTTGTTATAAAATACTAACAGCTTTTCAAGTTAAAATGGCTAAAGGATGACTGTAGGGTGCTTGCTGACTTTTTGTTCATGGGTTCAAATCCCATTACTGATACATAGATGTTCGTAATCATTTAAAATTGACTTTAAGCAATAAATCTTAGTCTAATTACCTATTTTGTATTAAAAAAAGTGGACCATAGTGCTCCAAACCAAACTAAATAAACTTCAGAATATAATTTAAATGCATTTGTATAAATATGAATATGAGAAACTATAATAAAGATGTTCCCTTTTTTATAATATCATAGAAACTTTAACTTACTGACTTTGACATGATGTTCAAGATTATATATCAAGGTTTATAGTGTGTATAAATGCATTTTGCTTTTTTTATTGTTATCTATTTTTTTCCTTTAAGTTATTCAAATCTCATGCATACAATTTGCAGTGTTAAAGATAAGAGCAATTTTATATGTTAGAGCATAGTTTTTGCATTTATAATTATTATCTATAGTTTTTTAGTGTAGCATTTATAAAAGAAAATATATCATTGGCAAATTTTTATTACTTTTGCTTTAAGAAATTTTTTTTATATCTAATTCAACTGTTAAATTGTTAGAATTTTATTTGTATGCATTTAATTTAAATATTTGTTCAAAATATTTTCATTGGCTATTTAAAATGTATTAACAAATATTATTTAAATTGTTTTAAAAGATGTAATTGAATTTTTAAAAAAATTCTTACCTTCTTTTTTAATCCTTTGCTATAATTGTAACTTTTGATATAATTTATTCAAATTTTAATTAAAAAAGCAGTAGTTTTTTTAAAATAAATATTCATCAACTTAAATGTATATATTTTTTTTTACATAGCTGCGAAGAATCTTGCGTCATAAATGTGATGTTCCTAATCCACATCATGTGGTGGACATACAGTTTAATTATGAAACCAACTTCCTTACACAGTATATAAGCAGTTTAGGTCAGATTTTAGTAGATCAACAGCCTCTTCCTGGTGCTTCAGCTAATTCTAATGCAATGTTGCCCATGCCTCAGGCAGTATCCCAAAGTCCTGTGGTAAGTATATAAATACTATGTATTCTTAATGTAAAGTTTAAGGTATGTTTGATGATGCTGTAGTTACAGATATAAATGAGCCTCTTATTAGTATTACAAAAATCAATAATGGCTTTATCCTTATCATCAAGTTGATCATCTTCCTCATAGAAAGATAGGCAGACTCTTCTTTGCCAGAAAAATTATCAGAGTTTCTTATTCAGTTCATTGTAGTAATATCATGACACTGAACTGTCAAAGCTCTTCTCCAGAAGGCTGCCAAAAACTTGGAAGGACAGAGTCAATATGCTTAAAAGTGACATGCTTGATGAGATAGTATTCACAACAGTGAATTGTTCAGTAATTTTTCCCAACAACTATCTTAAATGTGTTCACCACAAAAAAGTCAGGTTCGACGTCCTTCTTGGGCTTTTTTGGGGGGTACCTTAAGACCAAGAGAATAGGTTGAGCCAAATAACAAAGGCCAATTAATCCCAACTCCACTTCTCCCTAGAACTAGCCTTACTACTTGCAGGCTGGAGTTTCTGCTGCAGTTGGACTTCTGAGTCTTGAGCAGATCAAAGGTTCTGGTTTCCCTGTGGGAAAGTATCTTTAAACTAGAGCTCATATTCAGCCTTTGGTGGACTTACTCCCCAGTCCCTCCTTAAATCAAAGTTGGGAAAGAAAGTTGGCCCTGCTCTCCCTCAAGGTTTGACATTCTCATCTAAAGAATTTCTCCATAGGAGAAACCCCAGAGTTATCAGTGGTTCCATAAGCACCTGCTGACACTGGAGACTAACATACTTTTCGAAGAGGGCCCTTTGTCTTGAACACACCCCTTTATATTCTTCAGTATAAATTAACGTTTTTTGACTATCAATGTGTTTTCAGTGTTGCAGTTTGTCTGGTACCTTATTGATAGACAGCCTATTTGACATGACATGGTTAACCCTGCGAGTAGCAAAACTGCCATCGACCTAACCCTTCAGTTCACTGACATATACGAGTCTACTCATCATAATAAGGTCATAAAACTGTGAGGGTTCTTTAACTGCTTTTTTTTAATTTAACCTTTTTAAGATGCCCTCTAAGTGGTACAAACTTTTTTCATAAAATATCAGTGCATGGAAACCTACCTGACCCTGGTAAACAGGATGTTTTCAGCAAAAAACATGTTTACAGTATCTTCCACAAAATATTTGTTTCTCAAATTTATCAAAAATGTTGGACTGATATTTGGTTCATGAGGTATCAGTTGTAGAAGAATTCTTTTTGATATAAGTTGAGGAAAATGTGTGCTTGACAAGTGTATATTTTTTGTCACCTTCTAAAGGATTGTTACTAAATTTCCACATCACAATATTTGTATCTGATAGATACAGGCTCTCTTCTTCGAATTCTTTCATGCTTTCATGTAAAGCTTTCTTATGACAGACCATTTTATTAAATTGTAATGAACAAAAAAATGTTTGTTATAAAATGTGCATACACAAAGCTTTATGAGCAAACTGTTTCCTCTTGCTTATTCAGCTGACAACTGATTTGTGAGTCAAGTGACTTGTAGAACATGATGATGGGGAGAGATGAGACATTTTGAGAATAAGAAATGAGAAAGAGAGAATGAAATGAATCATTTCATAAATGATTAATTTTATTAATAGCATTAATTTGTACTCTATGTGTTCCTAACCCTCCAATTTATTTATATGAGTGTATTGGAAATTTTTTAGGCAATCTATTGAAGTCTAGCTTTATTGATGTTATTTTCACTTATATTTTGTATTGTATTTAATTTGTTTCTACATTTTGTTTTCATTGCCACATACATTTAGAAAGATTCTTCACAATGATGTGTTCCAAATAGCATTAATATGCTTATAAATGTTTGTTATTGAGTGTGAGAAGCTTCTGATATTCTGGAATGCAATAAAAATTTAGTTGTTCTTGCTTAATTTAGAAAACGCTAGCTAACTAATCTAAGTACTTATATTTTTTTCTCTACTTTTTTCTTCCTGTACTAATATTTTTTTTTGACTTCATGAACTCCCACATATGTACTGCAGGACATTGGAGTTCCACAAAACACAATTTTATTTAGAAACTACTGACTTTGTGTAACTTTGATTTAAAATAGGATTTAATTTTATAAACATTTTGAAATTGTAGCTAGTGTATAACCAGGTAATTAAATTGGTTTTCCAAAATAAAAATTAATAAAAATAAAATTGGTTCATTTTTAATTTATGAATATTTTTTGTTTGTTTTACAGTATTTCATGACACTATATGAAAAACCAAGCAAGTACGATCATCATTTGCCACAATTTACCACTCTTCTTTTTTCATTTGTTTCAGCCAAATAATCCTCCAATTCGGCAAGTTCCTCAGATGCAAGTAAATCAACGTGCTGCACTTCCTGCTTCTGTTCAGCAAATGAATCAAGCACAGCAGCAAGTGGGGCCCTATGGTCAGCCACAGGTGACTTCCTCGACTGATATGGTGAGGAATACTAACAATCCACAAATGAGACAAATGATGAACAATCAAATGAACTATGGACGTGCTAACCATGTTCAGCGGGGACCTGTACCAAACCAAGCTGGTAATTTCCAGATGCAGTCAAATGCAGCCTATGCACCAAGACAAATGGTTCATCAACAAACTCCACAGGCTCCCATGAGACAAAGAGCCCAGGTTCAGCCTCAACAGCAGCAACAAATTCAACAGCCTCCTCCTCCATATAATAATAATCAATTGCCCATGCCTTTGAGAACAAATAAAAATATATCTGTTACAACATTGCCTTCTCCTTCAGGTCCATCTCCATCCAAGCAAAGGTAAAATACTTTTTCTTTATTATCATGATTTTATTAACATTATATTAAACACTCATTTCATGAGTTAGAATGTGAAAATGAAGTGACTGTATAAAAACTATTGGCTGATGTTAAATCAAGTATATTATAAACAATTTAAATAAATTAAGTAGTTTTTAACTTACTATAAACAGAAGTAATATAGGGATTGTACTCTATTAGTAACTGTTTTGACTTACTCAGCTGAAACCTGGGCATTGACAGAAAGAGACAAGGAAACCCTAGCAGTTTTTGAGAGAAAAATATTGAGAAGTATTTTTGGGGGAATTAATGTAAATGGTATATGGAGAAGAAGAACAAATATTGAATTATACAGAACATATAAAAACCCAGATATAATTAATTTTATTAGCTTACAAAGATTAAAATGGGCCAGACACCTAGTTCGACTTAATGACAATAAATCCACAAAAAAAGTTTTTATGGCCAAACCAATAGGAACCCGAATGAGAGGACGACCAAAACTTAGATGGTTAGACTGCATTGAGAAAGACATAATATCCTTGAAAATTTCAAATTGGAAATCCAGAGCCAAAGATAGGACTGCCTGGTATGGAATTCTAGAGAAGGCTAAGGCCCATCCTGGGCTGTCATGCCACTGAGGAAGGAAGGAACTCTATTAGTAAGGGTTTTAAATTCTAAAATCCATAAGTTAGAGATCCAAATGGGGACTTACTAAATATTTGACCTGAAGTATATATATCTCTCTATATATTCTTTTATACCACTTAAAGCTGTAGCATATTGTGAAAATTCTTGTTAAGCCATTTGAGCCATTTAAAATTTGTCTTCAAACTCAAGGGCTCCTTTATGGAGACATGCAAATAATTTTCAGTTTTTAACATAAAAACTATTTAAAACTAAAATTTTAAATGGCTGTGCTCTGGAGCCCTCAAGTGGAAAGGGTTAAAATGGTTTACTTATTGTAACTATTTATCTATGCTAATACTTGTATTTATATGTGTTATTTGGGTCAGAAAATGTCCATCGCAGGTATTATAAATGATTGACAGGCATTCAGTTTAGTCACGGAACTATGAATTTGTAATAACATTTTAATGTTTGATATTTAAAAAAATCTTTAATCTGTTTCAGAGCTATTGCCCCTAGATCAAATATGACCATAAACGCTATGAATAACCAAGTTCAGCGTATGAATTCTAATCAGGGCAATCAACAGGTACGTCAAAACCAACCGCAGCTAATTGTTTTGGATGAAGAAAATCAAAAGACACCTAACATGTCAAATACCACCAGACTTACACATTTTCCAAGTAATTTAGCTGCAACTCTAGCTGCAAATCCATCACTACAGATTCAGCCTGCAACCAATAACAACTTTTCAAGTAAGCATGAAAATATTTTTAATTTTAGATGATTTAGTTTAGTACATTTCTTTAAATGTTGAAATATTTTACTTTAATTTTAAAAAGTTTGTATATTCATATTTTATTTCTAGTGATATTTTCAGGTTTTTTTTAATGGAAGCTGCAGCACTTCATTTTTTATCTGTCAAAAACCTTTTAGTGAATACTTAGAGATGTTAGTTAAATTTTGAAATCTTTGGAAAAAGAGGATGGAATTAATTTAGGACCAATAATTAGCCTCTGGAAAAGTCCTAAAGATTCAAACTAATTTTTAGTAATATTTAATTCAGCCTCCGTTTATACAAAGGAATGCTTTTAAATTCCATTCATATATTTTTTAAAGATAATATCGTCACATGATAAAAGTTAGCAAATTTCATGTTCACATGATTTTTTTTATTCTTCAAATGTTTTCTTGCCTTTAGTGCTTCTCATTGTTCATTATGTTTTCATGGGGATATCTCCCACAACAAAAGCAGTTACCAGTGGCTAATTTGTCACAGTACAATTGTATTTTGTTCAAGTTCTGTGATTGGTTTTGGACTAATAAACCACAGGACAGGATCTATTCTATTAAAAGACCAAATTTGGACATAATTATGCTATTAAAAAATTCAACAATGTGTTGGTGCAAAAATTAATAAATACATTTTTGAATTGAAACTCACCTCTAAATCATGTTTCAATTTATTGTGTTGGCTTTTAGAAGAGTGTTCTTAAACAGTATGTGTATGTGTTCTGCACTGTTGAAGATAAGTGCTTAAAATGTATATTATAATTTTTAATTTCCCTATCTGAAATGTAAATTATCTTTAACTTAATCTTTAAAAATTAGACAATGGCCAAATTTGTAAACCATTGCA